>OY728125.1:1681303369-1682503369 GCA_963277665.1 Viscum album | reverse complement strand
ATATGATAATATTACCCACTATTAAGAATCTAAGGTTGTTCTAATTTAATTTCATTCAAAGAGGTTTCAACAATATAAGACTTTTCTTTCTTCACCTCAGGATTCTGAGAATTGTTAAGAAACTTTAATTGTTCCGAAAAAAACAAGACAAACCTTATAAATATTTTCAGTGTGTTCACATTATTCAAATTTTTTTATAAGGATGGGAACCTATTAACAACTTTCACACCAACCTTTTAAGGTTTATATATACCTTCATTCATGGAATTTTTTAGAGGATTGACACCCCCTCAATCCTTTATTTCATAAACTATAGAATTGTAGTAATGTTTTTGGTAAAACTAACACATATTTTATATATATATGAATCCACCAAAATAATAATAGTATCCATAGAAATAGTACTTCCCTTTGAAATTTTCAGATTGACTAGTGTTGTGAGTATTTTTATTAGAAACCTTTCTAACAAAACATTGTTGACCACCAACCCTTTTTTTTGAAATGAAACTTTCTTTTTCTGTTTTTTTCTTTAAATACTTATCATAAATATATGTAATATAATTTTTTTAGACTTATTATGTTTAAAAATGATTTTGGGCTCATATTTTTAAAAAACTACATGTTTTTTAACTTTTTTAACATTGTACACATACATAACTTTTCCAAATTTCATCTTCTCATGAACAATTTCAACATTATTAACAACCATTGAAAATAAATTTTGTTTATTCATATCAGGTTCACCCATATGAGAAACTTCACCACATTTAGAGATAGTGTTATTGAAACTTGTACCTCTCGTCTCAGCATTAGAATGTGTTTATTGGATAAGTTAAAACTATTATTTTTTTCCTTTAGCTTCACTAACATATATTCACTATGATTATATTATTTTTAAATATATTTCTATAAATAATAAATCTCATCCACCATCTTGACATTCTCTTCATGAAATCCTTCTTGATTGTTTGATTAGGGATTTTCATTTTTAGCATCCAGATTTCATTCTCTTACCTTCCATTATTTATCATACAATATTTCCATTCTTCTTTAAGATGATAGTTTAATTAGGTCTCTTCATCTTCAGAACGGCTACATCCAAACTCTTAATTATTCACTATTATAATAAAATTATTCTCACTAGCATGATCAGTAGACTTTTGGAATTCATATTCACTGTCTTCATCATCATCATATTTGAATAAGAATCCTCTTCTTTTGGATTTGAAAAATTTTTTATCTTTCCCTTTGGAAAATTATTTATCTTTATCAACTTATTTCTTCCACGGACTTCATGGAATTATTTCTTCTATATCACTATATTATTTTCTCTTTATTTGAGGAAAAGTTGCTGCAATGTTCCCAATATTTCCACATTCAAAAAAATCAAGGGATGTTTCCCTTTTTTATTTACCTATACCTATTCTCAATTTTTTTGAAAACAAGGAAAAAATTTCACCATGTGTTTTACATAGCTCATTTTCAGAATCAGAACCACAAGCTTCTTCTTCAATAAGAATATTTTTTGACTTATCTTTCTTAGAATAATTTAAACACATTTCTCTATCATCTTTTTTGTTTATTTTCATATATTTTTTCCTTCACATTTCATAAGTGATTATAATACTATAAAAATCATCACGAGATAATGTGTCAGGATATATATATTCCAATGAAGAATTTTTTGCATCAAACTTTTCAGAAAGGATTATCAAGATCCTTTCCTCAACTATAGATTCAATTAAATATTAACCAAGAAATATGATAGAGCTGATAATGTCATTCACCTTTGTAAATAATTCCCCAATACATTCATATTCACCCATTTTAAAATCAACATACTTTAGTCTCCATATTTATAGACTTGCCTTCTTGAATTCTATATTACCTTCATAAGTTCTTATCAACATATCCAAAATAACTTTGGCATTTTCAAAAAAATCCACACCTAAAAACTCACATTAATAAATTTATGAAAGTAAATAATTCATAACTCTTAAATCATTTTCAAGATTCTTCTTATAAAAAGGTGTAAGGGGAACCTTATCATCAGTTGTAGAAAATTCATCTGTTGTAACTTCAGGAACATCATACCCAAGAGACGTAAGGCAAGTAAACATTCTATCTTTCTAGATATGATAGTTCTTACCATTGAAGATTGTAATACCTTTAATGTTGACACAATTAAAAAACTTAATTGAAAATTCTCTTTCAAAATCATCATCAAAGAGTAAATGAAGGGGAACATGTCTATAATAAAAAATGAGATTACCCAACCAGGATTAAAGTATCACTGATAGGGGGAAGCTGGAATCAGGGTGATATTTTTCGTTTATGATTCCTTTGATAAGAAACAACCTTAACATTCTATTAAATATTTCTTTGTATACTGAAAAAATTAAACACATGGTAGGACCATAAAAATTTACATGTTTACTACTCAACAAGAGTATCAAGTCTTTGGTATGGTTTGGAAATAATACAATACCACACAGTCTAATATAAAAAATCCTTATCTATGGAATACAATGAGTATAATATTCCATTACACTAGTGTAGAACTATGACAAAAAAAATAGTGCATGTGATTAAAGTAGCATGAAATGATATAATACAATTTTATTAATAAACATGTTAGGTCGATTCATGATCAAATTTCTCAAATATTATAATTCCAATCAATTATTAACTTTCTTACCCATAATCTAGTAAGAACATCAGTGTATTAGTAATGATAATCAGTTTGATCCTCTGTCTGATTTCCAAGTTTGATTTTCTAAATATGAAAATATAATTTTTGTCAGAATACCGCTAAGGAAATTCTGAACCACTGCTAATATGAGTCTGGAAAACCCAGTCCAATTTAGAAGTCTGATTCCCATGTCTTATTTTATAAATACAAAAAAATAAAATTGATTGAATACAACCGAAAAAAATATGAACTGAATCTTCCTTAGTCCATAATCCTCAATACAATTTTTCCAGTCCAATTATTCATCCTATTGTGATAACCAGTTGAATATGATAATTATATACATATTCATCAGTCTGACTAATTTATTTAAGAAATAACAATTAGGAAATTTTTTTCACTTCCTAGAAATGCAGAACTCATATCTCATCTTTCATGAGTGGTGCAAGTCACAGATAATCTCCTAATATTTATGGGCTTGTAATAATGGTTCAAGTGGGATACTGAAAATATTTTCCCTCTTTACTAAATTTTACAAATCTTCAACCGTCCTTAAATATTGGATCTTTATTTTTATAATTAAATTCCCCATGAAATTAGGATATCTCTTTGACTCAATCTATTCTCCTTGAAATATAAATCTATCTTTGACATCATGAACCTTTCTTGAATTTCAAAACTTCTATTTAATTCATCTCCCATTAGACTTTCCAAAAAAATCATCAATCACTTTCGGATTTTTCTTTAGGACATTCCCATTATGATTCTCCATTAAAATGGTAATCATGATTTCTTAACCAACATACAAATCTGGAACTAAATAATTATTAACAAAATTCATGTAGATTATTATTCTTCATTATTATTTCATTATTCTAATTTCAAAATTCTGATTTCTCAATTCTGATTTCTCTATTCCAATTTCTCTATTCGAATTTTTCTATTATAATTTTTACATTAAGATTTCTAAAATATGATTTCTCTATTTTGATTTATCCATTTTGATTTCTCTATACCAACTGAGGAAAAAAATTAACATATTATTATTACTTCAAGTTACCCTTTGACAACACTTTTTTATCTTTTTCAAACACTTCAATCACAATTCTTGGCTTAATAAAACTCTAGTCTGATTCCAATTATGAAATGCCTCATTATGATAGGAACACATGTAAAACAATATATTCTTATTCTTCTTTTTCTCTTGACCCACTTGGAATACAAATAAAAATTTCTTCCTCTCAATATTCTTTCTTGTGATTGTGACTTCTCCATTAATTTTAAATATTTAAGATCAACTTCAAAATCATCTGACTTATAATGTAATGTATTGTAAATTCCCATTCCTCTATAAATATCTTTCTTTCCTAACCAACCTGATTAATTTTTTCTTGAATACGATTATCAACACATTTTCCCTTCTAATCTCATACCTAATACAATTTTTATCACTTATTGTACCACTTTCTTTCATCAATATAACATCACACATTTAACAACATACTTATAAATTTTTATAAATACATACAACAAAGCATAATAATATTTCTATGAGATTCATAATGAATCTAATTTCATCCTCATTACAATCAAAACATCATTTTGGAACCAAAGTGAGTTAGATGAACATTTTCATATTGAAAATTTCTTCCTAATATGATGTATTTTCTCAAGAAAAGTGTTTCTGATTTTCTAAATATGATGGTTAGTCCGATTTTCACAAAAAAACAATGTGATGTGATTTATCGTTCTTTGATAATTCATTTAAAATGACAGAAAATACCTTAATATAATAATTTTCCTTATCAGCTTGGTCCTAAAAAAATTTTCATAGAATATAATGATGTTATTATAATAGCATAGAATAATTATAATTGACGGAGGTGGATAAAGGAATAAAATAAAGATGCTCATAGAAGAACATTACCCCCTTTTAGGTCTCCACCTTAAATTTTTACTAAAGCCATAAAATCATGTATTTTATCCCAAACTAAGGCTTAAAGGATAAAGGGAGGTATTTTTTTAAGATATGTTTTCAATAATTTTCTGAAAAAATGTTGTTTGAAGGTATAATGAAAGGAGGAGCGTGAGTACCCTTTAATTATTGGGGATGAGTGACATTTTTGTAAATACCAAAAAGTATTCACATTGAGTTAAATATATCCTTAATTGGCTCAAATATTGATAATATATGTGTGGTAGGGATGATATGGTAGATCCAAACGTCCACCACACAATAAAGCACATGTCTTAATGATTTTTTCCCTTAAGTTTTATGTTTCCTTATTTTTACTATTTAGGTTTTTTCATTATGGAAACTAGTTCTCTAACAAAAGTAATTTATGATTAAAGAAAGTGTAAAAGTGATCCTTATTAGATAATTTGAATCAAATTATTCTAAATAAGAAATAAAATATATCAAATAAAAACCCCCTATGTGTTGAATATTTATTTTCACCGAAGCACATGTACGTTCAAAAGCACTATTTTAACCATAACCAAACTAACAAAAGTTTGTTTCTATTTAGGGTAAATATAGTTATTATAGAGGAAGAGTTGGTATATTAATGGAATATATTTGAAATTTATTAAAATTTATAAATCAAATTTCAAAAGATATTATTTTTAGTACTTTCAATTCATTTAATAAAATATCATTTATTATAAAAAAAATAATGCCAATTTTGACATTATTCATTTAATTTCTATTTAAAAATATAATGAAAATTATGGAATTATAATAATATATTATCAAACTTATGTAAAATGATATATTTATACAAAAATATTAATGGAAGAAAATAATCGATTCAATTTACATCATTTTTAATATTTTAGTATTATTTATTTTAATTTATTATTAAATAAATAATTCTCTCATTGTAGTTTCTTATGTATTTAAAATAATTATTTCATCACCAAAATATTAAAAAAAATCATCACAAAAAAACTCATTTTTCTTTAAAAATATATATATATAATTGGACATATTTTTTCTCAATCCAAATGCTTTATATATATTAAAATAAAGAAATGTTACTTTCTGTATTTTTGTTTACAAAATTTATTATAGAGGCCACTCTCTTGGAAAAGTGTCCAAAAACACATAAAAATAAATCATATTGGAATAAGGGTAAAAATATGCCCATTAAATTATTTTTTGAAACAAAAAGTTCATTTTAACCCATTTATTCTTAGTTTAACCCCCAGTAAACTCATTTTTACCTTAAGTGAGATAACTAATATGTATTATTTTCACTTTTCATTTTTTTCAAAAATTAACTTCAATTGATTAGACAGAAAAAAATTATTATAATTGAAAATATGTAATCCATTTTTACAAATTCAATTCAATGTTGTGGAAAAATTTAATTTAAAATTAATTTCATATACGCACTGAGAAAGTAGGTTTTTAAAGTGAAAATGTTCAAAAGTTTCAATGGGATTTATATCAAAATACAATATGAAATTGATCATAATGACCTAAATTGGATTAATTTATTTACACTTGAACTAATTTTATATTAACACTAATTTAAAATATGATTTTTTCATTACTTATTTTTTAAATGAAACTATAATTTTCAATTAAAATTCAAGATTATTTACTATTCATAAAAAATGAAACAATTCAAAAAAATCCCATAAAATAAGAATTAGATTTTTTAGGTATCCTAGTTTCAAGAAATATATATTTTTTATATATATTTTATAAAAATGTTAATAATAAATTTTAGATATTGGTTATTGCTATTAAAGCCTCTAAGAGGTATCTTCTCGAGCTCCCGCGGCGGCTAGGGTTTCCTCCCATTTTCTTCCTTCCTCCTCCCCGCTTTATCCTAGATCATCTATGCTCCTTCTAGTCTCAGATCGGAGAAGGTGTGTCTTCTTGTGGGGGGGGCATCTGGGATCTAAGCTTTCTTCAGTGCTTTCTCACGGTGTAGTCGGTCGGTGGTGTTCTGGCATGTAGCTCGGCATTTTCCCTTCTGACAATGATGACAGTTGATATCTCATCGACTCGGTGGTGTTCCAGCATGAGGCTCTGTGTCTGGATCAGTGGAATTTTTTCGGTGAGTTCCAGCACGGTTCTGTTGGTTCGGTTCTTTGGGATCTAATGTTGTTCCTGCCTGGTGCGTCCACCACAACATGGATTCGTCGTGAGTGGCTCCAGAGGGTTTCCAGTGGGGCAAAACGTCGATCTACTCTTCCTTGGAGGGGGTAGGATCAATGTTTCTTCCACTGTGAGTTTTTGATTTTGTGCATGCCTTCTGTTTCTACTGATGTGAGTTTGTGCTATTGTGAGTTTGTGTTTCTGCTGCTGTGAGTTTCTGCTTCGTGTTTCTGCCGCTGCGAGTTTGATGTTTCTGGATTGTTCTATTATTTGTGAACTAGCTATGAATCTGGAATTTCTTGGTTTGGTTCTTTGATATCACGGGTTAATCACTGCATCTCCATGTTGATTTTCTCACCATTGTGACTGGCCTGCTTTGAAACTCGACGAGGGTTCTTCTGTGATCTGAATGAAGCTGATCCATGCCCACAGTAGCGTTTCTGGTTTAGGATGAGCTGGATCTCCCCACCGATGGTGTTCCCTTACCACGTTGTTGGGTCATCTAGTCCTAGGTGATGATGGCTTTAATTATTGTCCCTTGGAATGCCTTTTGGTCCTCTATGGCGGTGATGTAGGGTGTCTCGTGGAAAGCGGTGGGATTTGAAAAAGTTTTTCCTTGATGGGGGTTCCATGGTCTCGTGATTGTTTTTCTATGGGGAACCTAGACAGCTTAAAAGGAGTTACTTCAGATAAAGGTAGATCTTGTCCTCTTCACTGGGCGTGGCTTTTTGGACTTATATGTTTGAGAGGGTATGGTGCTGCCATCGGTACTGAGCCCGTGTATTTTTTCATGGGGCAGCTAGCTGAGCAACCATGTTGTGGTGGGGGCGTTCTTTATTGACATTGTTGCTGGGAAGAAGTACTTTTACGTATTCTTGTATCGGTTTGCAACACTACTTTTATTTTGGGATTTTTTTCAATGTCTCTATGTCCCTGATGTCTTGGTTTTTCCCCTTTACCCTTAAAAGGGGGGTTATCCAAAATCAATTAAAATTTCAGCCTTCGGTACATTCAGTCAGTTAATAATTAATTTTAAATTATGTGTGTCATGTGTGATTAAACAGTCTTTTGGAAAAATAATGTTTTTTCAAAAGACATTTCTTTTCTATTTTAAATTATTATTATTTTATTTTAACTAATACATAACTAATAAATGTGACTCAAATATATATTTTCAAAATTTAGATAACCATATTCATTCCTACCATTCCAACATCTAAGATATAAGTAACATATTATACAAGAATATTTTAATAATATTTTACATCTTTTTTAATCACAGTGTTTCATATAACATATGATAAAATAATTGTAATTTATAGTGAAAGATAATATCAGTGTTCGATTTAATGTAATCAAAATTATGCATTTAATATAACTAAATATATTGAAGAATTGAATTTATTTACAAATATATATCATAATTTATTTGGGTAGTGTATTCTCTTTTATGTATGGTATTGTGTGTCACATAAACTATTGAATAAAATTTTATTCTATTATAATTTCAAGGTGTTACATTCTCCTTAACATTAACAAATTATGTCCTCTAAATTTATACCTGATCAAGAAAATAATTTGTTTTATATTTCAAAATTTTTTTGTGGAAAACTATTATGATCAAAATAGTTAATAAAATACCCCCTTAAAATATATAAAAGGAAGTACAAAGGCCATATATAATAATATAAAACTAGTTTTTTTTGTAGGATAAAATTGATGGAAAGTGAATATATAGAACATGAAAGAAATCCATAAATAATTACAAGGAATGAAAAAGTTCATTGATCAGAATAATGTGAATGATCAATGGAATGTTCAGGATATCAAAATCATAATTCTGTGATGATTTAAAAGACCATCAATTTTATCAAATATTAATGCAATAGGATAAATTTTTTGTTTCAATATCATTTTTCTATTATTGAGGAATTATTTTACTCTCTATGAATATAAGGAAATATAATTACTTGATGCATTTCTATTATATAATAACAATTTAAACCCATGGTTTTTGTTTGATCAATTTCTAATTGATCTCTTATTACAAGAAATGAATGTGAAAAAAAGATTTTTTTTATTCCTAATGACTTAAATTCAATTTTAATGGATCATAACATCCATACAAGATTGATAGTCTATTCATTCAATCTCTGGTTAGAAAATTTTATCTGATATGAAAATATTTCCATGTGGTGGAGTAATATATTTATTTCTATAACATTATTCATAGTTCAACTTAAATAATTTCATAAATGGTTTACCTTTTGTCCCTTACAATACATTAAGAACCATAAATTTAGAAATAAGGTCACTAAATTTCTAAAATGAACTAATCATTATTCCTCAAAAAAATATAAATTATCACGTAATCATCACATACCTAATATGTAAATACCTTAATCATGTATTCAATTGAAAAATGTTAACGAACTAAATGACTATATAACCTTATTGGAAACATGAATCCTATCTTATACCTTAAATAAAATAGATATCATTGAATATATTCTTTAAATCCAAAAAATGGTGTAAACTCAATTAGTGGTTGTATAATGTAATTTTTGGAAAAATTATTAATCAGTTCTATGGTAGTCAGTACTATCCAAAATAATTTCTCCATATTAATCATCTCTTTATACCATCACCATTATCTCAAAATTAGGAGCATATTAAGTGATATATTTCCCTCAATCATGTGTTTTCAAAAAAAAAACTACTTTTCTATAGAATCAGTTCTTTTTTTACAATTCAACATATTATTTCAAATCCTTTAAAACATAGTACATGAGTAAAATCCATAAACATTTCATTATTTTTAAAAGAAAGATATAATTTATTAAATACTCAAAGGAAATAATTCTTGAATCTAAATAGAATCACATTAATCAACCATATTCTTATGTGGTAGTAGAATAATCGTGTCCATGATCCATTAGCTTATTTTGAGTTATATTCCTTTGATACTTTGGGGATTTATTTGTGTAGTATTCCATCTCCTTAGAGTTAAATAATTATACATTAGATATTTTTTTATTCCCTTGAAATCACAAGAATGGTGTAATTTCACTCTAAACATGTATAAAACTCCAATTTCATTTAATTAATTACCATGGTGTTTCATTCCCCAAATATCACCACCAATACCATCCTTGATACCCTGGTACCCTGATACTTGATCCAGAAATGACATAGCTTGATGGGTGTTCGCAATTCCCATGGGTTGGTGACTAGAAATAGACATCATACAAGAGATATGTGGGTACTTTTTTCCACAAAATAGTAAAGGATACATATAAAAATCAGTATGCTCAAAACTCCAAAGGGAGGAAATAAAAAAAACCAAAAAAGTATATCAAAAAACCAAATATTACATCATTATGTAATTAAAAATATTCAATATAAAACTCAAGAATCTTGAAGGTATAAACACTCAAAAACCAATGGTTAAAGAATATCCACGTTCTCTATGAGGCGCTTTCCCATTAGTAAAGTCAGGAAGAAGAAAATATGAAATCTCTTGCAGGAAAAGGTTGGGTGTGAGCCTAAAGTCCATTAGGTTCTCACCATGTGGTCTATAATAAAATTTCATAACAATAAAAAACTCATGAAATAAATTTTAAACAAAACGGGAATGGAAATGAATTTTCATATTTAAAACAAAACATGTTTCTATTTCAAATGATTGAAGGATTTCAAAAAATGGATTATGTAATAATTTTATAGAAAACAGTTTATATAAATAACTAGGCATGACAAAAGAAGTTTCAAAATCACTTGAATATAAATATCAATGTAATCTCAATAATAAACACGGCCATCTACCTTGTTGTATGATAGTTTTGGGTCATAAGACACTCACACTATCATATCAGAGATCCTGGTAATGTATACAATATTACCCAAGGATTGAGCCAGATATGACTCATCAATTTCCCATTCAGGAGAAGATCTTCTGAAATAGGATCTTTTTAGACTTGAGATCGTCAATAAATTTTAAGGGAATTTCAATCCTATAATACATGTCTCAAATAACATAGTAACTACTTATGATTTCATGTTCTCAATCAGTAATAAATTCATTTCATTTTAAATCAAAACATCATTCATAATTCAATTTTCCAAATTCTCATTTCAATATGATAATTCAATTTCTACATAAAAATAAAGACATTTTAATAATTTTTTTCAATTTGAAAATAATACTAGTTATAGTTTTTAATAAATTCAATTTAATCCATTTTTTAAATTCTGTTCTGAAATCAATTAACAAATTCCATCAAATTACAAAGCACATAATAAATTCCAATTCCATTGTAAAATGGGTTTTTTCTCAGAAATCCATTCCAAACCAGTTTCAATCCCAATTCCTGTCGAATGTTATTTTAAATAATTAAATTGAAATAAATTAATTTAATATAAATAATTTTAATGATTTATGAAAAAGAAAATATCAACAGAACCACCTAAATTTTAATAGAGAACACGTAACACAACTCCCGCAATAGGATTTTCCAATGACGAACAAAGTCGATGGAGATATAGAAATCTAACCTTTATTCAAGATCCATGTAAAATGAGTTTAGATCCATCGAACACAAGATTATCTAAATTTTTTTTGGATAAAATAAATAGAGGCATGTTTAGATAGAAAGGGAGGAAAACCGCTTAATGGAGAGTGATCGAATGAGATCATCCACACTTTTATTTGCATAAAGAGCGGTTTGGAAGAGATAAAATAGGTTCTTGAGAGCATACAAGAACTATTATTTGGATTTATTTATAGTTTCAGTTGATTGGAGACTTAAATGGGGGTTTATATAATTTTAAAATAATTTCAATAATTAATAATCCTCAAGTGTAGGGTTAACAAGAAAGGGTTGTAGAGTTAGACAAACCATGAGCCCTACCATTTCACCCCTCTACCAGGGTGCACAATATATTCTATTTGGGAAACAAATTGAAACCATACACTGACCATGAGAACCCCCAGTGCCTGGGGTTTCATGGTTTTCATTGGGTGGGTGCACGATTTGGGAAAATTGTGCACCAACAATGCACAACTTATAATATTTAAAACTTTTCCATATTCCACCCAAAACAAATCAAGACAGACTCCCAACAAAGTATAATAAAAATGGAGGGTCAAAGAGTACCTGAAAATCAGTAGAAAAATGTTACAATCTCCCCACTTTAAAAACATTCATTCCCCAAAATCCATATCTAGAAGTTATTATATCAAAAAAGATGAGGTCACCACTCTCACTTCACTGCCTCTCTCTCCCACGTCTCATGTGTGTTAGAAACTTACTACCATATTAATTAGACAAAAGGTATCATTATCCCTCAATGTACTTTGGATTCAAAATTAACTATAATTACTTGATGCTCAACTATATATAAATTAGGCTGAATGTCAAGATCACTCTTACTCAGAAAATGAGATGGATCAGAAAGATATTTTCAAAGATGATATACACGGAACACATTATTTATTGATTTCAGTTGTGGAAGAAGTGCTAAATAGTAATCCACTATCCTAACTTCCTCAACATACTAAAAAGGATAAACAAAATGGGGAGTAATATCCCCATTCCACCCAAGCTGTTGTAATGAATATGGGGTAAAACATTCATGATATACGTGGAACACACTATTTATTGATTTCAGTTGTGGAAGAAGTGCTAAATGGTAATCCACTGTCCTCACTTCCTCAACATACTAAAAAGGATAAACAAAATGGGGAGTAATATCCCCATTCCACCCAAGCTGTTGTAATGCATATGGGGTAAAACGTTGATGAACACTTGATCATAAACTGAAAACTCCAATGCTTTATGATCATGATCATCATAATATTTATACTAAATATGTTTCATCAATATCCTATAATGAATAAAATGAATAATTGTGGTCATATATTGAACCAATCTCATTCTAACCAAGTAATATTTACCATTATTTTACAAAAACAACAAGTATATATAGGGTCATCCATACAAGGCCTCAAAAGGATCCATTCTTATCGCATTCTAGAAATTATTATAATAATAAAAATCAACCAATCCCAATTTTTTATCCCAATATCCACCAAAATTGAGAAATCATGATTAAAAAATATCTGTAAGGATATGTATATCCTTCTATATAGAAACCTAGGCTTAACATGCCTAGATATTACAACATTTTAGATGAATATTTACTATAGTAAAAAATACATTCATGAGGGCAGTAATAGTTTAATGTCTTTGGATACATGGAAATAAAATCTTTTATCTCGGGGGAAGATCTTCAATATCTCCCATAAATATTTCGAACCTTACAACTTATACCTAAAAAATTTCTTTATAAACTGGAGAAAGAAAACATAATAAAGGGTTGAACTCAAATGCTCTTCAAGGGTAAACAAGGGAGACATGTAATCATAAACCTGAACATAGATGTATGATAACACGATTGTTACATTAGGTGTTGGTTGGAGTAGATACTCAAGAGGGGGGTGAATTGAGTTCCAATTAAAATTTATGTTAAAATTATTTCTCTTAAAATCCCACAATTTAAAAACAAAGATAAACTGTAGTGAATCTATACAGAGTGTAAATGTTCAATCAGTTTCTCAAAGATTGATTAGGTCTCAATTTACTTAATCTGAAGATTAAATTAACTTTTGAAACTAACTTACTAGTTTATAGTAAGTATAAACACATGCTAATTTAACTATCAAAGTAGCTTTAAAATAGATTTTTATTTCAAATTAATAAGCAGCGGAATGTAAAATATATATGTAATACTTATAGACATAAAATAAAAGCACAGTAGAAGTAACCAAGTGGTTCAGTCTCATGCCGAGACTTAGTCCTCTCAACAATTTATATAAATTGATCCACACCCTGGATCAGGGGTAAACAACAGTACACTACTGTTCAAGTCCAACGACCTCTACCATAGTTCTATGTGGGAATAAAAACAACAGCTCAGAGCTGTCCAGGTCTTACTCGACCTCTACCACTATCCAAAGTGGGAAACAATAGAGTTATGGAGTTTGAGTGAGGATTTAAGAATCCCCCAGTTTAACACAGGAGACAGTGTGTGTGTAAAATAAACAGGGTACACACACTACTCAGAATTTAAATGAAAGAATCACTAAAGATAAGTATGACTGAGTTTATAAATTCTTTAGTGATTAGAAGTACAGCTCTAGACTCGATTGGTTGGTCAGAAAATCTTCTAAGTCCTTCTCTGGTTTCTGCTCAGAAAACAGAGTGTCGTTTTCTTCTTGGGTTCTTGGTTCAGCTTATGAGTTTGAGTGCATGAAGTATTTGATATAGTCCTTCTCTCAAGATATAGCTTGTGTTCTCCTCTAGAATAAGTTTCTTTGTGTATGTCCAAGACTCTTGGAGTATGAAGGTAGACTTGTGAAAAAAATGATCCACATTTGAATGCTTGTTTAGCTCTTGTCTCTTTCACCCTTCGTGTATCTCCTTAGTTCCTTGACGCTTGTTGTATATATCCACTGTGTTCTTCTTGTTTCGCGTATGTACAGTGTTCTATTTCAATCCCTTTATAGCTTTTAGCTTCGACAGAAAAGAATAATCACCTTTTGCATGGGTACTAGGTATGGTTCCCTGACATGAAACAAAAATCATTAAATAACATTAACTGCATTAAAACCATCAAATGTAACTGTTAGCTAAATAAATAAATAGTATGAAGAGTGTAGGGTTTTACTAGTTGGTCAACCAGTATTATCATTTTATTGGTAGACATGCGCGGTGTACTTTGTGTCGCAGAACATTCCATCGCTAGCTCTTTTGAACTTGCATCGGTAGCTCGTATACTGGTGACTTTAGTTCCATCGGTAGCTCTTGTTATTGGTAGCTCTTGATCCATCGGTAGTTATTGTTCCATCGTAAGCTATTGCTCTATAGGTAGATGTTTCTCCATCGGTAGCTCTTTCCACGTGTCGGTAGACTTACACTATCAGAAGACTATTATCTGTAGCTCGATATATCGGTGACTATACTTGTATCGGAAACTATCTGTGAACTGGCTCTATCGGTAGACTTCTGTCTATCGGTAGCTCTGGTATTTTTGTCTATCGGTAGCTCTGTACATATCGGTGACCTTAGTGTATCGGTGACTCTGTCTATCGGTAGACTAAGTTTATCGGTAGTGTGAGGACTGGTAGCTCCAGCTAATCACATACCAATGACTTAATACTTATCTGTTTTATGCAAAACATATCCAAATGGGTTAGAATTACTTCAGAACTTATATAAACATGTATAAACAAATATTAAACTATATCAGGGTTTATTTTAATATTATTATCATCTTGAGAACAGATTGAAAGAATTAATATATAGAAAAACATTAGATTGATATTATCAAAGTATATGAAAGCATAATTGGGATTATCAAAACAGGTGAGGTCAATAATCTCCCCCTTTTTTATAATCACAAATTATGATATTATTATTTTAAAAAAATTGTATCAGAGGATATATAATTAAACTCAATTTTCTCATAGAAAATAATATGTTATAAAACATAATTTATCAGAGATAGAATTAAATGTACCAGAGATAAAAGAAATACCATGATATCAGAGGTAAAATTTAGTGGTATTAGATTACTAAATGAAATGATATCAGAGGATGAGAGTGAAGGCACTGGTATTAGAGGATGAAATTTAGAGGTATCAAAGAGGCAAAGCATGATAGCTCTTAGATTAAATTTCTCTTTCTTTGATATCCATGTAGAATATTTCTCCCCCTGGGTGAATATGTCTTCCTCTTTGATACTTAGAGAGTATTTCTACCCCTTTGTAAAAGCTTGGTAAAATATTTCTCCCCCTTTATGATAATCAAAAAGTGGGAAACCAAAGAGAAGAGGAACAATAGGAAATACAAGAGAATCACTTGTATTAAATATTACAAAAGGTACAAAGACAGATAACAAAATACATAGGATTACTATCAAATAGTCTGGCCACTTGATCAATCCACATCCTCAATGTGAGATTTTCCCTTGGGATCAGAAAAGGATTCAGGTGGTGAGGGTGCTGGTGAAGGCCTAGGAATTCCTAAAATGACCACAGGAGGCTGAGCAACTGACACTATGTATGGCCTATATTGAGTAGTCCTTTGTGTGATCATAGGTGTGAGGCTTCAAATGGCTTGGGCAGGAGTCAGCTGAATTGGAGAAGCTGTAGAGGCAGAGGTAGGAGAAGTAGGAGGGACAATCACTGGCCTAGCATCAACAAGCAGAAAAGGCAGCAACAGATTTTTGAAATCCATAATGATTCCTCCTCCTCTCTTCATAGCATATATGAAGTCATCCTAGTTCTCCATAAACATGTCCAATGCTGGAGTCAATTCTCTGAGCTTGCTAACTTGCTCTCTGAAGGTTTGATTTACAGGACGCAGTTTCATATTCTCAATCAGATGCTTGAAATGATCGGTCATTTGGGTCTTTGTGTAAATTTTGGAGAAATAGGAGTCCACCTTTTCTTTCAATTCTTTTTGAGAGGCAGCGGCTTCTCTCATGTAGTCTTGGACTATCTTCATAATTTCTCTGGCTGAATCACTGGTAGAAAGAACAACTCTGCTCAGTTCGAATGAGTCCATAGAGACACTGGTTGAGGCATAACCAAGATCATCTTTCATCACAGCTCAAAACTGATTCAAATCCATGGAAGGTTTAGAAGCAGGAGAACCAACAGAGAAATATATAGTCTCTTTGAAGCTTTTGGTCAATCCACTGATATGATTTTGAACTTGGGAATCCTGGGTTTTAATATGATCTTTCATAAAAGTTTTGAAACCTTCATATACTGAAACCATCTGGCTTACAACACTATTTACATAAGCTAAGTCCTTATCTGCTTGGTATTTTGAGCTCATGTAAGAGTCTAAAGAAACAACAGATTCCTTTAGACCTTCAAGATCTGCTTCAACTCTAGAAAATTGAGCCTAGAAGTCTTTAACTTCTTCACCTATTTCTCCCATAAAGGTTGATAAATTACAGGCAAGATAATGTTCAAAAGATCTTTCCAACATAGTCATTTCTTCAGCAAAACTCTGCTTCATCTCAGCAACTATGGCATCAAAATATTCTTTCAGCTCATTCTTTAAGATATCCATATCAGCCTTGGTATCCAAATCAGCAGGAGCAACTGCTACAGATGCTCTTTCAGTGGCTAAACTGACCAGAGAGTCAGTCATAACTGAATGAATTGAAGATACCCGAGAAAAATCGATTTTCTTTACCTCTTCCACTAAAATTTCCTTAATGTTTTTTCAGCTTATCTAGGTCATGTATTTTGACCACATCTTCAGGAAACAATTCAGATTCAATATCATAAACAATTTTTGGTCTATTTAGAGATGCTTCATTATCGGAATCCGGATAGTCTAAACCACAGACTACAAAACCAGGGTCTTCTGTCCAATCATTAAATCCAACAACCACTGTAACACTTCCAAATTTAGTTTGATGCTCCCCCTCAACTGGTGAATCCTAAATTAGGATAATAGAATTCTCAGCAACATTCTTAGCAGAATTCTCAGCAGGTCTTTCATCCTGAGGAGAATTTTCCACTATCAATTCTTCCTCTGCAACCGCAGGAGGGTCTTCCAAAGTAGGCAACGGTATGTCAATTTCATTTGCTTCCTCAGTAGGTACTAATGATTGTCCAATCACTGGAATAAGGCTCAAATCAGCTGAGAGAGATGCTTCACTGTCATGAACATATTCTTCATTCTGTACAACAGCCTCTACAACAGCCTCTAAACCAGCTTCTTCCTTATCTGATTTATGGTGATCTAGACTTTCAGGAGCTGGACTAGGAGGTAAGTCAGGATCTCCTCCTTCATCACCATAGGACTCTTCCTCTTCTGAATCATCACTGTATTCTGGCTCCTCTTCATCAGCTCCCAGACCTGGATCCCTCACATCCTTTGGTCTTGAAGGATGATTCACAAGATTAAACTTGTCATACACCCTCTGGTCATCATTGAACCATTCTCTTCTCTAAGGGTTCCAATTTATTTTCATGTACTTAAAAACTATAGTTGTGATACAGAAATTATTCTTCACTACCACTGTCTCATCTTGAGACTTAGCAACCCCTTTTACCTTGATCATCACAGAGATCAACATAGCAAAGAATAGGGCATTTGTCTCTGATTTCAGCCTTGTCATATCTTCTATTTGGATCATCATCAATCTGCACAAATTAACCTTTACACAATGTCTTAAGAGGTGCAGGAGATATATATCCTGATATCTCAAATTGGAAAAGTCTCCTTTCATCGGTATCAAGACATTTTGAACAAATTTTAATAGAAATCTATTCTCTCCATCCATTTCTGCAGCAACTACTTGTCTTTGACTTCCATCACCAGTCAGCTCTTCCAAATCAGTCTCATAGTTGAATATGTCACTGGTCGGTGGCATGGCTCTCAAGACATATCCAGATACTCCTTCATGTAGAACTTTCAAGCACTCAGCCCAATCAACAGATGAAAATGACATCTCCTTTCCATTCACAAAAGAGGTTACTCGATTTTCATTCTTGGATTTCTCAATGGTTACAAAATCATAAAACTATTTCACTTATTTTGGAAAGTAAGGACCATTGTTGTTCGAAAAATACTCTACCCATTTTTGATCTTCAAGAACTTGGAGCACTAAGGATTTTCTAGGCAGCAACCATTCTACACACAGCTCCTTTTCAATCACAATAACTCAATTTTGCAGATGAGGATTCACTGGTCGTCTCCCCGACCTAGTTCTAGCAACACTACCACTTGATTCTTGCTTGGTCCTCTGCTTCTTTGTTTTCGGCTCAACAGAGTCATCTCCGACGGTTGGAAGTTTGGTTTTTTCCATTGCTGGTTCAAAGGATTTAGGGTTCTCTAAGGATTCAGGAGCTAAGGTTAGAGGGTTAAGGTTTGAGGCTTAGTGGATTTATAAGTATCTCGGACTTTAGTTTTATCATTTAGGAATCATAAAATAAATAAATAAAATAAAATAAAGTAAAAAAGATTCAGATTCTGGTGGCTGATAGATGTTTTAAAACAGCGCACACATCGGTGAGAATTTCTATCAGTGAGGTTACATCAGTGAGAGTTCACATCAGTGAGAATCTTACATCGGTGAGAATTTCACGTCTGTGAGGACTTCACATCGGTGAGGATTTCACATCGGTGAGGATATCACATCGGTGAGGATTTCACATTGGTGAGAGTTTTACATCGGTAAGGATTGCTACCAATTGAGGTTAAACATTCCTCACCCATGTCTAATGTAACTTAACCTATCTGAACTCAATGGTTTAGTGAAGATGTCAGCTATTTGGTGTTCAGTACTTATAAACTCAAGAATAATATCGCCCTTTTGGTAATGATCTCTTAAGAAATGGTGTCTTACATCAATTTGTTTGGTCCTAGAGTGAGACACAGGGTTCTTCGAGATATTTATTACACTAGTATTGTCACAATTTATTGACACGTGCCTAAAGTCATATCCATAGTCCAAAAGAGTGTGTTTCATCCACAGAATTTGTGCACAACAACTACCAGCAGCAATGCACTCTTCTTCGGCAGTGGATAATTCTATAGAATTCTGCTTTTTACTACACCATGATACTAAGAATTTTCCCAATAGGTGACATGTTCCATAAGTTTTTTTTCTATCCAAATTAAAACCAGAAAAATCAACATCTGAACTCATTAACTCAAAGGATTTTCCTTTTGGGTAAAACAAACCAAAGTATACAGTATCTTTAAGATACTTAAAAATTATTTTAACAGCAAGTAAATGAGATTCTATTGGATTAGATTTAAATATTGCACACATACACACACTAAACATTATATCTGTTTGACTAGCAGTAAGGTAAAGTAAGCTTCCAATCATACCTTTGTAATTGGTTTGATCCACTGGTTTCCCAGTTTCATCTACATCCATTTTACAAATAGTACTCATAGGAGTTTCACTTTCCTTAATACTATCTAGACCAAAACATTTTAAGAGATCCTTTGTATATTTACTTTGATTCAAAAAAATACACTTTTCATTCTGAAACACTTGAAATCCAATAAACTAATTATGTTCTCCCATTAAACTCATTTCAAACTCATTTTACATACATTTTGAAAAATCAGTACATAAACAGTGTTTGGAAGATCCAAAAATGATATCATCAACATATATTCAAACTATTAAAACATCTTTAGAAATTCTTTTAATAAAAAGAGTTGGATCAGAAATCCCTTTAGTAAAACTTTTTGAAATAATAAAATTACTCAGTCTATCAAACCAAGCTCTTGGAGCTTGTTTTAGACCATATAGTGCCTTAGAAAGTTTAAAAACTTGATTTGGAAAATAAGGATTAGTAAATCCAAGTGGTTGTTCAACAAAAACATCTTCAATTATAAAACCATTTATAAAAGCACTTTTGACATCCATTTGATATAACTTGAAATTCAGATGAGCAGTATAGGCAAGTAAGATCCTAATAGCTTCTAATCTAGTTACAGGTGAAAAGGTTTCCTCATAGTATATACCTTCTTCTTGACTATATCCTTGTACAACTAGTCTAGCTTTGTTTCTAACTATGTTTCCAGACTCCTCAACTTTGTTTCTAAAACCCATTTAGTGGCTATTGTTAAAGTGTCCATAGGTTTGTCAACTAATTCCCAGACACTGTTTCTTTCAAATTGATTTAAATCTTCTTGCATTGCCATTACAAAAAATTCATCATTGATAGAATCATTTATATTTTTAGGTTCTAGCTGTGAAAGAAAGGCTTGATGTTCAACCTGATTTCTTAGAGAAGCTCTAGTCTATGTTCCTCTATCAAGATTACCAACAACATCATCCAAATGATGATTCTTTAGAATCCATGTTGATCTAGTAAAGGTAGGACTAGAAATTTCAGGTTCATCTATAGGTTCGGGTTCCATAGCAGCAGATTCTGGAATATGTCCAGAACTAGATGTTTTTATAGCAGGTTCTCGAGATTTGTCATTAAGGTCCAAAACAGATAAATCTTCTTCATGTTTTTTAAGAGAGGTTTTAGGATAATGTGGATCAGTTTCATCAAACTTGATGTGAATAGATTTTTCCACAAATTTGGTTCTTTTATTAAAGACTCTATAAAATTTTCTAGTTAAATAATATCCAAGAAAAATTCCTCCATCACTCTTAGAAGAAAAATTGTCCATATTATCCTTTGTATTAAGAATAAAAACTTTGCAGCCAAAGACTCTAATGTAACTAACTTTAGGTTTTCTATTATTACACAACTCGTATGGCGTCTTCTTAAGAACTGGTCTAATTAAGAATCTATTAATAATATAACAAGCTGTATTCACAGCTTCAACCTATAAGTAAATAGGCAGGTCATATTCATTAAGAATGGTTATAGCTATTTCTTGAAGGGTTCTATTCCTTCTTTCTACCACACCATTCTGCTGAGGTGTCCTAGGAGCTGAAAAGTTGTGACTATAGCCATTTTGTGAGCAATAATATTCAAACTCCTGATTTTCAAACTCACGACCATGATCACTTCTTATAGTTTTAGTCTTAAGTCCAATATGATTTTCTACAGATTTGGATTATTTAACAAAGTAAGAACAAGCTTCACTTTTGCGAGCTAAGAAGTATACCCAAGTATATCTAGAAAAGTCATCTACTAAAACATAGACATAGTGATTCCCATTTAAACTAGAAGCTCATAAAGGTCCAAAAAAGTCTATGTGAACCAACTCGAGAGGTTGAGAAGTTGAAACTTATTTCTTTGATTTAAAAGAAACTTTATATTGCTTTCCCTTTTGGCAGGGATTACAGACTTTGTCATTTGGGAATTCAAGTTTAGGTAGGTCTCTAACTAAGTTCTTCCTAGTTAGTTTTCTAAGTGAATAGATGTTGCAGTATCCTAATCTTCTGTGCCAAATCCAAGACTCTCTATGAAAAGCATTTAAACAAGTGACATTTTTCTTAGCTAATGAATTTAAATCAACTGCATAAACATTTTCATTTCTTAAAGCAAAAAATACCACAACATTTTTAGAATTAAAAACGTTACAGGAATCATTTTCAAACTTCACATTAAATCCATCATCACATAATTGATAAATACTTAACATATTATACTTAAGTACCTCAACAAATAAAACTTTGGAAATTAAAACTGAATCAGAGTTACCAATTTAGCCTATGCTGATGATCTTCCCTTTGGAATTATCACCAAAGGTGACATGGCCTCCATCAACCTTTATTAAGATTTTGAAACATGAATAATCTCCAGACATATGTCTTGAACATCCACTTTTCAAGTACCATACCTTCTTGTGAGAACTCTTTAAGCATGTTTCCAACAAAACAGATTTAGATAGGAAATGATTTTGGTACCCAGATCTTCTTGGGTCGAGAAAGGATAGAAATCAAAGCTTTAGGTACCCATATTTGTCTTATGGGTCTCATATAATTTACAGAATCAATATATTTTGAAAGATAAACATTATTTGATTTATAACCATATGAATAACTGGTTGATGCATAGGGATTTCCATAACTTGAACTAGAAGTATTCTATCCAGATTTAGGAATAAATTTATTTTCAATAAGCTGTCTCTGTCTAGGTTTGTATCCTATTCCAGTACTGTATTTTGGTGCCACTTTCTTTCCTAGAATTTGAGTTATTTTATCCTTTCCATTTGTAAACTTCTCTAGGTCTTTTCTAATTTTCTCATTTGACATTTTCAGTTCTGCATTTTTCTTTAACAGTTGAGCATTCTTCTCTTTTTCTATATTGAAGACAGATTTAACACTTGCAGTAAGAGCATGTTGTTTCCTTAATAACTTATACTTGTCCTTAAGTTCATTAAATGTTTCTTCTAGCATATTTCAGTATTTAAATAGGTTAGATTTAGACATATTTTCATCATTGTCTGAGTCACTGTTATATCCAGAATAATAATCATTTAGTACATGGGAAACATGTACCTCAGAGGTATTGGTCATAAATAACATATTTGCATGATTCTTCTCAGAATCAAAAACATCATATTCACTTGTTCTATCCTCTGAAGCACTCCAAGTTTCTATCATAGATTTCTTGTACTTTTTGTCCTTATAATCATATTTCTTTTTGACTTTTAATTTTGGAAAATCACACCTGATGTGTCCTTTCCTTTTACAGTCATAGCAGACTATTTCATCATTCTTGTCAACTTTCTTCTAATCTTTCTTCCAGTGTCCCTTATTGTCATAATTTCATTTGTAGTTATATTTTCTGAAGAATTTTTTCTTTCTATAAAACCTCTTGAATCCCCTGGATATTTGAGCCATCTCAACATCACTATCTGAATTAGAATCTTCACTGGTTGAACTCTCAGTAGGTATTTTCATTTTCTCCTTGTCTTTACTCTTAGACGCAGTAGACTTGAAAGCTACGGATTTTCTCTTAGGTTCATCATCTTCCTCCTTATTCACTTTGATTTATTCCTCATACATCATTAATTTACCAATAAGCTCTTTTACTGGCAGTTCCCCAATGTCACATGACTCTCTGATTGAAACATAAGTGCCCCTCCATCATTCTGGCAGACATCTCAGTATCCTCATAATTTTTTCCTTAGTTGGAACAACTTTTCCAAGTGAACTCATTGTATTGAATATCTCATTAAAACTGAGATACATATCAGAAATAGGTTCATTAGTTTTAATTTTAAAATTGTCATATTTAATAGTATAAGTATTCAAATGCATTTCTTTAAAATTAGTCGTTCCTTCATGAGAAACACCCAAAGTATCCCATATTTCATAAGTAGTTTTGCAAGCAGAAATTATATTAAACTCTTCATCACCTAAAGCATAGTACAAGGCATTCATAGCTTTATAGTTATTATTATATGTAGTCTTTGTAGGTTCATCCCAAGTTGTTCATTTAGTTTCTAGAATTTTATATTGAGATTATATAGCAGTCCAAATATCAAAACCCATACTTTCTAAATGAATTTTCATTTTCAATTTCCACTAGGAATAGTTTGTACCATTGAAGAAAGGTGGACGGTTAGTAGCAGCACCATACTGTCTATTATCCATAGGTAGATTTTAGAAAATAGTTTTAAAGAGATAAAATTTAGAACTAACAGAAATTTAATATCATTAAAGATGCAACTAAAATCACAGTTGAAAAACAGAGTATGTCAAATATCCTTTTAACAAAAACACAATCCTATGATACCAAATGTTGGTCGGAGTGGATACTCAAGAGGGGTTGAATTGAGTTCCAATTAAAATTTCTGTTAAAATTATTTCTCTTAAAATCCCCCAATTTAAAAACAAAGTTAAAATATAGTGAATCTATACAGAGTGTAAATGTTCAATCAGTTTCTCCAAGATTGATTAGGTCTTAGTTGACTTAATCTGAAGATTAAATTAACTTTTGAAACTAACTTACTGGTTTACAGTAAGTATAAACACTTGCTAATTTAACTATCAAAGTAGCTTTAAAATAGTTTTTTATTTCATAGTAATAAGCAGCGGAATGTAAAATATATATGTAATACTTATAGACTTAAAATAAAAGCACAGCAGAAGTAACCAAGAGGTTCAGTCTCAAGTCAAGACTTATTCCTCTCAACAATTTATATAAATTGATCCACACCCTGGATCGGGGGTAAACAACAGTACACTATTGTCTAGGTCCAAAGACCTCTACTGCAGTTCTATGTGGGAAAACAAACAACAGCTCACAACTGTCCAGGTCTTACTCGACCTTTACCACTATCCATAGTGGGAAACAAAAGTGTTATGGAGTTTGAGTGAGAATTTAAGAATCCTCTAGTTTAGCACAGGAGACAGTGTGTGTGTAAAATATACAGGGTACACACACTTCTCAGAATGTAAATGAATGAATAACTAACGATAAGTATGACTAAGTTTAGAAATGCTTTAGTGATTAGCAGTGTAACTCTAGACTCGATTGGTTGGTCAGAAAAGCATCTAAGTCCTTCTCTGATTTCTGCTCAAAAAACAGAGTGTCGTTTTCTTCTTGGGTTCTTGGTTCAGCTTATGAGTTTGAGTGCATGAAGCATTTAATGTAGTCCTTCTCTCAAGATGCAGCTTGTGTTCTCTTCTAGAATAAGTTTCTTCATGTATGTCCAGGACTCTTAGAGTATGAAGGTAGACTTGTGAAATAAATGATCCACGTTTGAATTCTTTTTCAACTCTTGTCTCTTTCACCCTTCGTGTATCTCCTTAGTTCCTTGATGGTTGTTGTATATATCCAGTGTGTTCTTCTTTTTTCACGTATGTCCAGTGTTCTCTTTCCATCCCTTTATAGCATTCAACTTCGGAAGAAAAGAATAATCGAATTTTGTGTGGGTACTAGGTATGGTTCCCTAACATGCAACAATGATCATTAAATAACCTTAACTGCATTAAAACCATAAAATCTAACTGTTAGATAAATAAATAAATAGTATGAAGAGTATAGGGTTTGACTGGTTGGTCAATCATTATTATCCTTTTATTGGTAGACATGCACAGTGGACTTTGTGTCGAAAACCTTCCATCGGTATCTCTTTTGAACATGCATCGATATCTCATATACCATTGACTTTAGTTCCATTAGTAGCTCTTGTTATCAGTAGCTCTTGATCCATCGGTAGCTGTTTCTCCATCGGTAGCTGTTGCTCCATCGATAGCTATTTCTCCACCGGTAGCTCTTTGCACGTGTCGGTAGACTTACACTATCAGCAGACTTCTATCAGTAGCTCGATATTTCGGTGACTATACTTGTATCGGTAACTCTCTGTGAACTGGCTCAATCGGTAGACTTCTGTCTATCGGTAGCTCTGGTCTTTTTGTCTATCGGTAACTCTGTACATATCGGTGACCTTAGTGTATCAGAGACTCTGTCTATCGGTAGACTAAGTCTATCGGTATACTGAGTGCCGGTAACTCTAGCTAAACGCAGACCAGTGACTTAATACTTATCTTTTTTATGAAAAACATATCTGAATGGGTTAGAATTACTTTAGAACTTATATAAACATGGATAAACAAAGATTAAACTATCTCAGGGATTATTTTAATATTATTATCATCTTGAGCGCAGATTTAAAGAATTAATATATAGAAAAACATTAGATTGAGATTATCAAAGTATATGAAAGCATAATTGGGATTATCAAAATAGGTGAGGTCAACATTAGGATATCAGGCCATTCATATCAATGATCATAAATACGAGTTTTAGGATAAATCTTGGTAGTTCATAAGAAATGAATCATAATAAAATAAACATCATGATCCATGAAATCAAAACTATGGAATAAGACATAGGATTTGTTGAATTCATATAAGAATAGAAAAATTTATTTCAAGGCTACCTACCAAGAACATAATAACGTGTTAGGATTAGGATACAACTCATTTACCTACTTCGAGATTGGTCTACAAACCTGTTTACCCACTTTCATTTAGGACTGGGCTACAACTATTTTACCTTCTTGTTATTGTGAATGAGCTACTACCTATATACCCTCTTTCATTTCATCTTAGGCTGCAACCCACAAACCATCTTGTTTTCTGGAATAAGCTACAACCCATACACCTTATTTCATTTCGAGAATGGGATATAACCTTTATACTATCTTTTTTTAGGATTGGGCTACAACCCATATACCCTCTTTCTTTTGGATCTTGGGATACAACCCAAATACCCTCTTTCTTTTGGTCTTGGTATACAACATGTACACCCTAATTCTATTCAAGATTGAGCTACAACCCATACACCCTCATTATTTGTGGGATTGAGATACAACTCGTGTAACCTTTGAACTCATATAAAACATATCGTAACCTATTGCATTGGATGGATATATAGGTCCTACCCATCTCATAGTAATATAACTCACTCCTGTTGTAAGAACCCGGTTTTTTCTACGAATGACTTTGTAATATTCTTGATGATATTCCAGAGCAGCGCCTTCAGACGGTGTGCAATTATGAGCCCCGGAGTGGCCGGAATTAAATTTTCAATGCGTCCACACTGGAAACGCCAAATAAGTGCGAAAATTCCTAAACAGAGTTCCAGATAAGAGATCAGAGTGTACGGATGGGTCCAGAATGGTGTTTTTACCCTAGGAATGACATAAAACTTGTCAGCGCGGGATGTTTGGACCCCTCGCTCGCTTTTGGAACGTTAAACGGATTAAATAAATAAATTAATTAATTTAATGGTGTAATGCTAGTATCTCTTAAACGGTGGCTCGGATTGAAAAACTGAGGGCATAGTTGAGTTCGGAGCGTGCCGTTTACCCTAGGAGGGGTGTAAGTTTTGCGGGCGCGACCCGTCTGTGGAAAATGGGCACAGGGGCGTTTTCGTAATTTGGTGCCCTCGGGCGTTGAGTTTTATAAATTTTGAACGGGGTCTCGGATTAAAATTACGAGACTGACTTTGTGCTCGGGAAGTGGTGTTTACCATAAGGGAGGCTTAACCGCGACCCCGTCGGGAGTTCGGGTTCGGGCCGACGGGAGGGTGGTTAAGCGTTTTCTATTTAAACGCTTAACACACCCACCTCCCTCTTCTCCTTCCCCTTACCCCCTGGCAGCCCCTCCTCTCCCTCTCCTCCTCCACCTCTGGCGAGGCGGCTCTGGCGAGGAAGCTCCGGCAAGGCGGCGGTTCAGCGGCGAAGCTCCGGGCAACGCCCACGAGGTAGGGTTATGCGTTTTGCGTTTTAATTTCTGAACCCCCTTTGTGTTCGATTTTATGTGTAGATTTTATGTTAAGCCTTCAAATAAATTCCATAGATGCGTAGTATAAATTTTTATCTTTCCAACTCATGTTTCGGAATCAAAATCTGAGCTCGGAGGTGTCCGGGGTTGATCGTCGAAGGTTGCAGGAATTTTGGGTTGTCCCGGAAAATTCCGGCGGTTCGGCTGCTTCCCAGCGATGGCGGCAGCGGCGGCTTCCCGGCGGTGGTCCGGTGGCTTCCCAGGCCGCGGCGGAGGGGTACCAGACGTCGGCGGCGTGGATCGTAGGCGGCAGGCGTAGCAGGTCGGCCGAGCGGAGTCGTCGGCCGGGGTGAACCGGGGTCGCGGCGCGTGACCCCGCAGAGGGAACCAAGACCCGCCATCGGCGGGTCTCCGCGTGGACCGAAGACCGGACACCCGGGGCCGGTCGCCAGGACGGGGGACCGCAGGACGGCGGCTGGCCCGCGCGGCCGAACCGCACACCGGCATTGCAAGCCGGGCCAGCAAGCGCGGCCCGGCCCGAACCGGCTGAACCGGCCGGCCCCGGCCGGTTCCGCCAAAGGGGCTTCACCCCCATCGATTTTGGACGCCCGTAACTTTTGCTACGGGCGTCCGTTTTGTGAGCCGTCTACGGCGGCGCAGATCTGACGCAGAGGCAAATGTTTTTGAGATGGTTTCGGGAATTTTTAATTCCCGGAATGAGGGGCCTCGGTGGCATGACATGTTCCTCGAGGGGATTGTCGTCATTCCAGGAATTTTGTTTTGAGCGGCGCGGACGCATCTGACGTCCGATTTAAGCGCCGTCAGTGGCATTGGAACCCTGGCATCGAGGCGGAGTTTTCCAGTATGGTTTCGGGCGCTGAAGCCGGAGTTGAGGCATAGGCCCCATAGCCCGTCTTTTGAGCTGCGTGAAGCATTTCACACCTTTCTTACTGGGTGTCCCTTCAGGGCGTGCAAGCAGTTGATTCTGTGCATTTTTCTGAGGGGATTACAGTGGTGCAATCCACCCGCCCTAATTTGGCACGATGGTGCAGCGCCCATGAGGGCCGTTTGGGCGTCGACAGTGATTTTTCCATCTTTATCACCGGGCGACCGTTTTGGACAAGTGATTAGTCCATCTTGTGTGCTTTTTCGAGAGGATCGCAATGCTGCGATCCGTTCGTTGAGTTTCGGGATGGGGATGCGAGTCCCACGTGGCACCGCACATGTGTGGTGCGCCGGAATGCATCTTTTTCTCCGGATACCCATTCCATGCAAGTAAGCAGTCAATTTGACGTGCTTTTTCGAGAGCATTGCGATGGTGCAGTTCACCCGACCTTTTTTTTCGGGGACGTGGTGTGGGTCCCACTCGACCCGGCTACGTTGAATAGTACCCATTTTCACCAGGTGTCTGTTTTCGGCGATTGAGTACTCAATCCCGTGTGTTTTTTCGAGGGGATCGTAGTGGCATGATCCATTGGTTCAGTTTTGGGATCTTGGGGTGGGCCCCACACGGGTTTGGTTATGGTGAATAGTACCTTTTTCACTGGTTGACCATTTCAGGTGAGTAAGTAGTCTATCTCGCGTGTTTTTTCGTGAGGATGACAACGGTGTGATCCGTTTGGTTGTGCGGAGATTTATTCACGATATTATTAAATGTGGAAGCATGAAAGGTGCTCCGGTGGCGGTTCGTCCTACCATGTTTGTAGCGGACCCTTGTCGTGTGAACGTGTACTCTTGAGAGAGTGATATAAATGGTTCACAAGATGTGGTTGGTCGTTCCTGGGCCTTTGAGTTGGAAATGTTACATCACACCTTCGCGTTGACGTTGGGTGCCGTGTGCACGATAGCCCTTGGGCTGGAGACGTGGTATAATCTGGGAGTATACAAGAGCACTTGGAGGTACGTGTGGTTTGTACCTGAGACGTTCGTGCTCTTGGTTGGGGTTGACTTGGGGCCACACGTCGTGTGGGCCCCATGTGCGTGTCATGTTCTGCTTTGCGTACTTTGACCTCTCGCGACGTAGAGGGTCCCTCTGTGTGTTTGTTTGACCCACAGGGTGGAGTTTTTTCCTTGACTCTGTACTCGTTTGCTGACCAATAGGGTTGAGTGGTCTCCCCCTTGTTTCGTTCTCGATGGATCGGCCGGTAGCGGTGTTAGTGAAACCTAGTGATGGAACAGGTGCTGAACCTCTTTTGGGAGAGTTTTTCTGGAGTTGGGTGGTTGCGCGATACCCACTTCATGTTCGGTTGTCCAGTGTTCTACCTTCCAGTAGAGATGGCCAAAGCAGTTCTGAGTTTTACCCTCCAACGGGGCTGGGCAGTGGGTTACTCATCAACTTCTTTAGGTTTAACCTCAAGCAGGGCTGGGCAGTGGGTTTCTCACTGACTTCTAGGGTTTACCCTCCAGCAGAGTCTGGGAAGTGGGTCACCCGACGCTCTAAGGGTCTACCCTCCAGGAGTGACTCGGCAGTGGGTCACTCAATGCACTTAGGGTCTACCCTCCAGCAGAGACTGGGCAGTGGGTCAACCGACGACCTCTTAGGGTCTACCCTCCTGCAGGGCTGGGCAGTGGGTCGCCCGTCGTCCAGTTCCAGGTCTACCCTCCAGCGGGGCTGGGCAGTGGGTCGCCTGTCGACTTATTCCAAGTCTACCCTCCAGTGGGGCTGGGCAGTGGGTCGCCTGATGATGTATTATGGTTTAACCTCCAGCAGGGCTGGGCAGTGTGTCACCGAGTATCTTATTATGAATTACCCTCCAGCAGGGCTGGGCAGCGGGTCACCCAGTATCTTATTAGGAATTACCCTCCAGTAGGGCTGGGCAGTGGGACATCGGTTGGCATTCCAGACTCAATCCTTTCCACCAGGCTAGTCTGTGGCTTTCCTCTGTGATCACCGGAGTGGGACCCTTGGTTTTACGGGTCGGTGATGGAACAACTTTGACTTTGGGGAGACCTCTCGACTGCAGGGCAGTGACGAGGTGTGGTTGACTTTCCCCTAGAACTTTCAAGTACAAGGGGCGCTTTCCCCATCGAGACGCGTTTTTGTGACATGATCTAAAACAGTGCGGGCGAGTCAGTGCTGCCCAAAGCGGATAGTGTTGAGGTGCAATGATTGAGCCCCTTGGCTTGCTGTTCAGGGCAGACGTGCGGGATGCTGGGCATCGATGGTGTTTTCTTCTGGGATTTTGGGCTACTCACTTTCTTGGGCTGAGCTACGGGATGGAGATCCCCTTACAGTCTCATTCGGGCTTCTTAACAGAGCATATGGATTTTTATATACCATGTTTCGTCACCCACTTCTTGGGTTTGGTTTCTCACCTTCCAGGAGAGGCGAAGATGCGCGGGGTATGCCACGTGATTTCCGCGTCTAGCTTCTCGTGGTTGGGTGATTCTACTCTCCTACAATAGGTAGAAAAAGCTCGATGAGAAGTACATATTTTCACCGTTCCTAGCTCCTTGTGTTAGGACGATTCTTTTACATTTCTCTTGTTGGGTTGAGCTGTTACTCTTTACTGCACCCTTGGTTGTACTCCTTTAATTTCCCTGTTCGCTCTACTGCTCACCCTTCAGTACCTCCTTTGTTTCTCCCTCGAGCCTTCGGGGTATCCTACTGAGTATTTTTATACTCACCCCTGCATGGGCTTTGCCCGCACTTGGTGTGCCCTTGCAGATGATGGACAAGTTGGTCGTGACTTCAGTGGAGCGTAGGAGCTTGGGAGCTTGGACCGCGTGCGGTGGTCGTGGCCGGGTTCGAGGTGGGAGACCTGTCAGATGTTTCTTTTTGTTTACCTTTTGCCTTGTTGTGGAAGTTTTTGCTCAGGCGCGTGTTTTTTCCGTTTTCTTTCCGGTTTGTACTTTGTACTGTTTAGAGGTCGATTCACTTTTGTGGTATATTTATAGCAGTTACCCCTTTACTTTTCTTTTATACTCTGCACTTTTGCATTGAGTGTGCTGCGTGTGTGTGTGTACAGGTTCTTGGGAAAAGGCCTCCCCGAGTTTTTGTGCCTTCGGCGCTGGTCACTAACCCCTGGCCTATGGAGGCGGGTTTGGGGTAGTTGCGTTTCGAGCCCGGGTAGGGTTGGGTCGTGACAAAGTGGTATCAGAGGTGGTTTGTTCCTTGGGACGTTGTGCGGACATGCCTAAAAGAGGAATTGGTTGGGATATAGGGCAACACTGTTAACGTGTCGCGAGAGCAGCTCTCGGGCCAGGGAGTCTAGTGATGGTGCGGCGGCTGACGTATCCATTCACCAGGACCTTGATAACCCACTTGTTGACTTGGCATGCTGAGATAATTGTTGCAGGGAAAATTTGGTTTGTGCATCACATAGGATTGAGTCTTTGACTATCCTTCTTGAGTCATCTCCCCATCATTGTTGTTGTGGTATATAGATATATGCTCATCTGACCGCAGCACTCCTTAATGATTTTCAGGATGTCTCCGTGAAGATAGCCAGCCAAGATACCAGCTTTTGGTGCGTGATGATGACCCTATGAGATACAAGTCCACAGTCCATGACCCATCATGCGAGCCCCTTTCTCTGAGTGGGCCGGCAGCAGCACCCCCACTTGTTGAGCAGTAGGCAGTTTCAGCAGAGCAGGCTGATCTTGAGCGCAGGTTGACCGCACTCCATGAGTTCCAGCGGCAGAGACCGCTGAGGTTCAGTGGTGAGCCAGGCCCTCAGGCAGCATAGGTTTGGCTCGAGGCAGTGGTTTGCCTTTTCAGACTTGTACAGACGCCGACAGATCATAGAGTGGCTTTGGCAGCTAGCCTTTTCTGTGGATCGGCTTGGCGTTGGTGGAGTCTGGTGACTCAGCTTCATGACGAGTCGTCGCTTTTGGGGGGAGACTTTTAGTTGTTGTTCTGTGAGGAGTTTTTCCCCTTTTGCTTGCGCTCCTTTTGGATTCAGGAGCTCCTGCGGTTTCAGAAGGGAGGGATGACGATGGCCGAGTACACAGCTAGTTTTGCAGACCGGGCACGCTTTTACCTGGACTTGGTCCATGATGATAACCTCCGAGCGCAGAAGTTTGAGCAGGGTCTCCGCCGAGAGATTCATGATGTCATAGTACCCTTGGGGATTTCCACATATTCCAGGGTGCTAGAGAAGGCGCTGGTGACAGAGAGCTTCCTGTCACGTTCCGGAGTTGGTGGTGGCAGCAGACACGTCGGAGCCGAGACGTCTCCCGCAGCTAGTGGGTGTCAGCAAGTAGGACCTCGACGCAGGTGGCTTTCTGACAACCGGACTCAGGGGTGTGGTCATACACCATAGTGGCACCGGAGGGCACCAGTGCAGCCCAGAGAGAGTTGGTGCTATGCTTGTGATGGGCAAGGTCACTTGGCACGAGACTGCCCGACCCGAATTGCTGAGAGCTTCGGGCAGGCAGCAGGTGCACCACCACGACAGAGGCAGCGCCGTGATCGGAGTATTACCTAGAGAGGTGGTGCTAGAAGAGGAGCGGGGGGAGCTGGTAGTGGGGGAAGACTTTACGAGATCTCCCCATCACCACTAGGCAGCCCACGTCAGGCTCCGGGAGCCAACAGTTGGGACCACAGACAGCCGCAAGCTTTGGATGTCTATGATCCTGCAGATCATTAGGTGAAAGAGGTACGCTCTACAGCTCTTCTACTATTTGCAGTAGAATTGTTAGGCTCTGCGTGTGAAAGTATTTTCTCCCTGCTCCTTGTTTGAGGTGTTACCAGGGTGACGTAGGGCATCGGGTGTAACCCTGTGTTGGTAAGGAAAAAGGCGTATGACCTTTCCTCTTTATTCGATGGTGTTGAATCCTTCCCTCTCCGAGCATATAAGAGAGTCTTGGTTGTGAGACATCGACTATGGAATCTTGTGTGATCAGATATCCTTGGGTGTTTCACCATATGGATATTCTGAAGGATGGAATCACCAGGCCTTTTTTCAAGTGCGGGCGGTGATTCCAGTCGCAGCGTGCGACCTAGAGGTTCGTTCGGGGAGGTGAGTTACCTCCGAGAGCCTTCGGGCGGTTTGAGACCGTGCAAAGGGATGGCGATGTTGTCTACCTCCTCTCCCTAACCCCAATGTCGGGTGTGGGTGCACGACGAATCCCGCATGGCTTACCTGAGGAGATGTGTGCTTGATCCTATGCACGTCATCAGCAAGGGCCGACCACGCATTAATGGATCAACCCTTTAGTAAGTGTGTGGTGACACAGAGATGTATGTGGGTTATTCTAGGTATGGGAAAGCCAGGTGTGGGCTTAGTACCGTGTGTTGTTCCCTAGTTTTTCTTTTTTGGGGACGAAAAGCGTAAAGGAGGGAATGATGTAAGAACCCAGTTTTTGCTACGAAAGACTTTGTAATATTCTTGATGATATTCCAGAGCAGAGCCTTCAGACGGAGTGTGATTCTGAGCCCCGGAGTGGCCGGAATAAAATTTTCAGTGCGTCCACACTGGAAACGCCAAATAAGTGCCAAAATTCCTAAATGGAGTTCCGGATCAGAGATCCTAGTGTACTGATGGGTCTGGAATGGGGTGTTTACTCTAAGAACGGCATAAAACTTGTCAGCGCGGGATGTTTGGACCCCTCGCTCACTTTCGGAACGTTAAACGGATTAAATTAATTAATTAATTCGTTTAATGGAAAAACAAAAGTATCTATTAAACGGTGGCTCGGATTGGAAAACCGAGGGCACCATTGAGTTCGGAGCGTGCCGTTTACCCTAGGAGGGGTGTATGATTTGCGGGTGCGGCCCGTTTGTGAAAAATAGACCCAGGGGTATTTTCTTAATTTGGTGCCCTCGGGCGTTGAGTTTTTTAACTTTTGAATGAGGTCTCGGATTAAAATTCTGAGACTGCCTTTGTGCTCGGGAGGTGGTTTTTACCCTAAGGGAGGCTTAACTGCAACCCCGTCGGGAGTTTGGGTTCGGGCCGATGGGCGAGTGGTTAAGCGTTTTCTATTTAAACGCTTAACACACCCCCTCCCTCTTCTCCTTCCCCTTCCCCCCCCGTCAGCCCCTCCTCTCCCTATCCTCTTCCACATCTGGTGAGGCGGCTCCAGCGAGGCAGCTCCGGCTTGGCGGTGGTTCGGCGGCGAAGCTCCGGGCAACGCCAACGAGGTAGGGTTATGCGTTTTTGCGTTTTAATTTCTGAACCCACCCTTTGAGTTCAATTTTATGTCTCTATTTGATTTTAAACCTTAAAATAAATTCCATAGATGCGTAGTATACATTTTTATCTTTCCAACACATATTTCTGAATCAAAATCCAAGCTCGGAGGAGTCCGGGGTTGACCGTCGAAGGTTGCGGGAATTTTGGGTTGTCCCGGCGATTTCCGGCGGTCCGGCGGCGGCGGCGGCTTCCTAGCTGCGGCGGCGGCTTCCCGGCGGCGGTCCGGCGGCTTCCCAGGCGGCGGTGGCGGGGTATCGGACGTCGGCGGCATGGCTCGTAGGCGGCGGGCACAGCAGGTCGGCCGAGCAGAGTCGTCGGCCGGGTGAACCGGGGTCGCGGCGCGCGACCCCGCTTAGGGAACCGAGACACGCCATCGGCGGGTCTCCGCGTGGACCGAAGACCGGCCACCTGGGGCCGGTCGCCAGGACGGTGGACCGCGGGACCGCGGCCGACCTACGCGGCCGAACCGCGGACCGGCGCTGCAAGCCGGGCCAGTAAGCGCGGCCCGGCCCGAACCGGCCGGCCCCGGCCGGTTCCGCCAAAGGGGCTTCACCCCATTCGATTTTGGACGCCCGTAACTTTTTCTACGGGCGTCCGTTTTGCGAGCCGTCTACAGCGGCGCGGAGCCGACGCAGAGGCGAACGTTTTGAGATTGTTTTGGGAATTTTTAATTCCCAAAACAAGGTGCCTCGGTGGCGTGACACGTGCGTCGAGGGGATTGTAGTCATTCCGGGAATGTTGTTTTGAGCGGCGCAGACGCATCCAACGTCCGATTTAAGCGCCGTCAGTGGCGTTGGAACCCTGGCGTCGAGGCGGTGTTTTCCAGTATGGTTTCGGGCGCTGAAGACGGAGTTGAGGCGCGGGCCCCACGGCCCGTCTTTTGAGCTGCGTCCAGCGTTTCGCGCCTTTCTTACTGGGTGTCCGTCCTGGGCGTGCGAGCAGTCGATTCTGTGCGTTTTTCCGAGGGGATTGCAGTTGTGCAATCCGCCCGCCCTAATTCGGCACGATGGTGCGGGGCCCACTATGGCCGTTTTAGCATCAATGGTGATTTTTCCATCTTTATCACCGGGCAACCGTTTTGGACAAGTGAGTAGTCCATCTTGTGTGCTTTTTCGAGAGGATCGCAACGGTGCGATCCGTTCGTTGAGTTTCGGGACTGGGATGCGGGTCCCACATGGCACCTCTCGTGTGCGGTGCGCCGGAATGCATCTTTTTTTCTGGATACTCGTTCCACGCAAGTAAGCAGTCAATTTGAAATGCTTTTTCAAGAGAATTGCGATGGTGCAGTTCGACCGACCTTTTTTTCGGGGACGTGGTGTGGGTCCCACCCGACCCGGCTACAGTGAATAGTACCCTTTTCACCGGGTGTCTGTTTTGGGCGATTGAGTACTCAATCCCGTGTGTTTTTCCGAGGGGATCGCAGTGGCGTGATCCGTTGGTTCAGTTTTAGGATCTTGGGGTGGGCCCCACACGGGTTTGTTTACAGTGAATAGTACCTTTTTCATCGGTTGACAGTTTCAGGCGAATAAGTAGTCTATCTCGCGTGTTTTTTAGCGAGGATTAGAACGGTGCAATCTGTTTGGTTGTGCAGAGCCTTATACACGATCTTATTAAATGTGGAAGCATGAAAGGTGCTCCGCTGGCGGTTCGTCCTACCATATTTGTAGCGAACCCTTGGCGTGTGATCGCGCACTCTTGAGAGAGTGATATAAATGGTTCACAACATGTGGTTAGTCGTACTTGGACCTTTGAGTTGGAAATGTTACGTCACGCCTTCGTGTTAACATTGGGTGCCGTGTGCACGATATCCCTTGGGCTAGAGACGTGGTATAATCTGGGAGTATACGAGAGCGCTTGGAGGTACATGTGATTTGTACCTGAGACGTTCGTACGCTTGGTTGGGGTTGACTTGGGGCCACATGTCGTGTGGGCCCCATGTGCGTGTCATGTTATGCTTTGCATACTTTGACCTCTCGCGACGTAGAGGGTCCCTCTGTTTGTTTGTTTTACTAGTAGGGTGGAGTTTTTCCCCTGGCTCTCTGCTCGTTTGCTGACCAGCAGGGTTGACTGGTCTCCCCCTAGTTTCGTTCTCGATGGATCGACCGGTAGTAGTGTCAGTGACACCTAATGATTGAACGGTCACTGAACCTCTTTTGGGAGAGTTGTTCTGGAGTTGGGTGGTTGCGCGATGTCCACTCCTTGTTCAGTTGGCCAGTGTTGTACCCTCCAGTAGAGATGGCCAAAGCAGTTCTGAGTTTTACCATCCAACGGGGCTGGGCAGTGGGTTACTCATCGACTTCTTCGGGTTTACCCTCCAGCAGGGCTGGGAAGTGGGTTACTCGCTGACTTCTAGGGTTTACACTCTAGCAGAGTCTGGGCAGTGGGTCACCTGATTCTCTTAGGGTCTACCCTCCAACAGAGACTGGGCAGTGGGTCACCCGACCAACATAGGGTCTACCCTCCAGCAGAGACTGGGCAGTGGGTCACCCGACGACCTCTTAGTGTCTACCCTCTAGCAGGGCTGGGCAGTGGGTCACCTGTCGACTTATTCTAGGTCTACCCTCCAGCGGGGCTGGGCAGTGGGTCACCTGATGATGTATTATGGTTTACCCTCCAGCAGGGCTGGGCAGTGGGTCACCCAGTATCTTACTATGAATTACCCTCTAGCAGGGCTGGGCAGTGGGTCACCCAGTATCTTATTATGAATTACCCTCCAGCAGGGCTGGGCAGTGGGACACTGGTTGGCATTCCAGACTCAGTCCCTTCCACCAGGCTAGTCTGTGGCTTTCCTCCGTGATCACCGGAGCGGGACCCTTGGTTGTACGGGTCGGTGATGGAGCAACTTTGACTTTGAGGAGACCTCTCGACTGCAGGGTAGTGACGAGGTGTGGTTGACTTTCCCCTAGAACTCTCAAGTACAAGGGGCATTTTCCCCACTGAGACGCGTTTTTGTGACGTGATCTAAAACCGTGCAGGCGAGTCAGTGCCACCCAAAGCAGATAGTGTTGAGGTGCGATGATTGAGCCCCTTGGCTTGAGGTCTGGGGCAGACGTGCGGGATCCTGGGCATCAATGGTGTTTTCTTCTGGGATTGTGGGCTACTCAATTTCTTAGGCTGAGCTACGGGATGGATATCCCCTTACAATCTCGTTTGGGCTTCTTGAAAGAGTATATGGATTTGTATATACCATGTTTCGGCACCCACTTCTTGGGTTTGGTTGCTCTCCTTCCAGGAGAGGTGAAGACACGCGGGGTATGCCATGTGCTTTCTGCGTCTATCTTCTCATGGTTGGGTGAGTCTACTCTCCTGCTATAGGCAGAAAAAGCTCGACGAGAAGTGCATCTTCTCACCATTCCTAGCTCCTTGTGTTAGGATGAGTCTTCTACATTTCTCTTGTGGGGTTGAGCTATTATTCTTTACTACACCCTTGGTTGTACTCCTTTACTTTCCCTGTTCTCTCTACTGCTCACCCTTCAGTACCTCCTTTGTTGCTCCCTCGAGCCTTCGGGGTATCCTACTGAGTATTTTTATACTCACCCTTGCTTGGGCTTTGCCCGAACTTGGTGTGCCCTTGCAGACGACGGACAGGTTGGTCATGACTTCAGTGGAGCGTAGGAGCTTGGGAGCATGGACCGTGTGCGGTGGTCGTGGTCGGGTTCCAGGTGGGAGACCCGTCAGCTGTTTCTTTTTGTTTACCTGTTTCCGGGTTGTGGCACTTTTTGGCTAGGCGCGTGTTTTCCCCTTTTCATTCCAGTTTGTACTTTGTAGTGTTTAGAGGTCGATTCACTTTTGTGGTATATTTATAGCAGTTTCCCCATTAATTTTCATTTTTACTTTGCACTTTTTCATTGAGTGTGATGCGTGTGTGTGTGTGTACATGTGCTTAGGCAAAGGCCTCCCCGAGTTGTTGTGCCTTTGGTGCTGGTTGCCAGCCCCTGGCCTATGGAGGCGGTCTTGGGGTAGTTGCAGCTTGATCCCGGGTAGGTTCGGGTCGTGACACCTATTCCATAAGATAATAAAACATTTATCAGATCATTACCCATGAAAAGACATAGGTATTATAAAGATAAAATCATAAACCATAAGATGAAATTTGTATCATTAACATTTCGTCACATCATAACCTACGGAAAATAGATAGCTTTCATAACCATTTCTTCAGAGCATAACTAGTCATAGAGAAATATATTTCATAAACATATAATCTGTGAAAGAAAAAAATGGTTTATAATAACCATGAAATTAATCCTAACTCATTCACAGAAAGGATATAAATGGAACCTTTAGATTATTCCATAAAAATGAATGAATAATATCAATGGATGTCATCTTAGAAGGATAATCGTTTTGAAATATCCATTGAAAAATTTTCTTATTGAAACTATAATTTATTATTCTAGAAAGTATCTTTAATACCAAAATCCATTAAAAAAATAATTTTCTTATAAAATGTCTTGAAAACATATAAAGGATACATGAAATAATTCTGGAAACCTTTTTCTAAGAAAATTACTTTTAAAATAAATTTATTAAAGATCATCATTTTAAAAGTGAAAAATGAATCTTCAAAGGAATGATGGGAGGTAAATCTATACATGTCGTATGAGGTAAAAAGAACATTTTTATGGTAAAACAATTTTGAGGATTCAATTTTTTAGAAAGATATAATTATATTCCCTTAAATATATTTTTAAAAGACAAAAATGGAAAAAATTTATTTTACTGCTTATAGAAAAATGGTATAATATTCTTGGAAACCCTTTTTAGACAACATATAGTTCCAACTGAAGGGAGAGTGAAGTTAGGATTTCTTAAAAATACGATGTTAATTATCTTTTGAAAAAAACTATATAAAAAGTATACCAATATGTTGTTATATCAGGGATAACTAAAGGATTATAAAATTCATGAATTCCCTTGAGATGTGGATCATAATATTTCATCAATGAAGCATAAACATAAGCAATCTCAACAAGACGATGAGATTATCTCAATAAACTCTTATAACTTAGTAACATGGGATCGTACTCTCCTTATAAGAAATGAAATTACATGAAAAATAAAATATTCTAAAAATATTTAAATTCATGATATATCATATAAAATGGAATTATATTCACCTCTAAGAAAGAGTTTAAGTGCATAATAAAACACAAGTCTCAAAGAAAAAAAATTGGGGGAAAACTATTTTACCGATTTAGTAACTTCTGAAACATAGACACCATGAAAGAAGGATCATAAAATGGACATGTGAATAAAAGAAATAAGTAAAATATACCTATAATTCACTAATGATAAGTACATACACCACAAAAAAATAAATAGTGGTAAACCTAACATGTATCTTGTGGAAATTAAAAGTGAGATGAAATCCAATTACCATGTGTCTTCACTAATTTCGTACTTGTTCAACCACCTATATAAAAATATAAATTTTATATACAAGTTTTAAAGAACCATTTTATTAAATATAATACCATATATGTTTTTTAGGACATTATATTACCCTCTTGTTAATGATCATATGTTTAGGTTTCACTTCGTGTAATATTCACATTCTTCTTCGCATGAGTCTTAATTTGTTATATCGTCGGTCCTCATATTTATATAATTATTAAAATAATGTAAATAATTATATAAATATTATGTATATAATTTATGTTTTTACTATAATAATCTATTTCACAAAGAGGTGCAGAATGGAAGACATCGTTCATGGAGATGGTAAGTCGTACGTACGCATGAACATTATTTCTGTTTTCATTGTCGTATTGGAAAAAATAAAGCGAATAAAATATATGTTTCATGTATATAATATCATTATATTAGTTTTAAAATGTTATATATATCATATAAATTCACAAAAAACATCCTTAAAACATTCCATGTAGTATATGAATGAATCATGTCACTTTGAGGCGGTGGTAGTCCACACTTCCTCAAACGAAATAATCATAATTACACCAAATAGAATTTAAAAATTTTGTGTATTGAAAAATTAATACATAAGGTTAAAGACATAATAAATATAATATATAGCATATATAAACACAGTTTTCATCATAATTTCCACCATGATTGGTGGTAAATGAGAAATGAACAATCATCGTTTTGTGAGGTAGTAGTTCGGGTAAATCCTTTTGCTTTGTGCTAAAAGGATTCTTTGAGAGGATTTCTACCCAAAAGAGGCATAAAGGTCTAGGGGAAAGATTATGGGAGTCTAATTGGGCATATATTGTCCGAACCTAAATGTTTTGAGTGGTGTGATGAATGGGTTGAGGTGGTGGCCTATTGTAGCGGAGGAGGAGTGACACTCTTGTAAATATTTGAAGAGTTAATTCCTCCCACGTTTTTCATGTTTAAAGTAGAAAAAATAATGAAAAAAACGTAGAGAAATTTGATTATTGGTTTTATATATTTATATCTAAAAGGTTTTTGACTTGTTTCTATGTCGTTTTGTGTCTTAAATTTACATTTTAGTACTATATTATCACAATTTTCTTCTTAAGTGATGTGATTAATTTTAATCACTTCCAATAATATTTTTGGTCAAAAAAATATGACAATATTATAAATTATAAATTATTGTTATTACATATATGGAATCAATTTTTCTAAATTCTAATCCTATAATTGGTGGAAATTAATTTAAAATTAATCCCAGTGACGGGACGATATTGCAGTTATTAATGTAAAAACGTCCAAAGGTTTTATATGTTTTTGTATCCAGTTTCAATGTGAAATTGTTTCTAATGACCTAAATTGTATTTATTGGTAAAAATATTATCTAAAAAATTATTAAAACAATTAAAATTTTAATTTATTCATATAAATAAATTAGATTAAAAGGGATGTTTGAATTAAAATCCATTATTTTTAACTATTCATTAAAAGATGAAACCTTACATAAAAATACCAAAAAATTATCCTAACCTAATTTTTCCATTTCTATTCCAAAGATAATATTTAATTTAAAATATTTAATATATTATATTTCCAAATAAATTATTTAAAATGGATTCTCTATTAAAAGGTTGTAAAACCACCATTAAAAAATAGGTTTTTATGCATAAAATTAGGTTTTTTAAATCTTATGTCTATCAGATCTATTATATGAATATTAAAATTATTTTATTGAATATATATAATATTTATTACATTAATATCACTTAAAAACTGTAATTAATTTATCTTACTAGGTTAAAAAACGTTGTGATAATAATAATATTTTCCCTTATATTCAATCTATTTTCATATTTTTTAATTGGTAACTTATTAATTCAGCATATATTTGGGTAAACCACATATTTTATTAATTTTTTTAATAATATTTCATATCAATAAACTTATGGTCCTGGTTATATTTCATTATAATAACATTTTTAATAATATATTATAGTTCTGCTACACTCGGTCTTGTATGTTATGCAAACAATCGAGGAAGGTCAATCTTCCTTGTAATGTACGCTAACCTTGTTATTCCATGAAACATACTCCAAGTTGGGATTGCATACAAAATCCACCAATTTGGTGTTGTGTGTAACATTAAAAAATCCATTACTATGTGAAATGAATGTTTGACTTGGTGAAAAACCATTTTCAGTGTTAAATGAAATGAATTAAAAATATCAAAAGATAAAATTAAATTGAAAAAAATCACAACAACTCATGGGGTTACATTATCTATCTATAACCATCATGCAGATGGTATGTCATGCTCAAATAAACCTAATATTCCATTTCCTACTGAAGTCCTCTCCAAAAGAGAGAAGAAAAATGGGGATCCCAAATAGAGAATATAGGAAAAGGAACTCTATGAAAGAAAACAAGATCTCACCCATGGAGAATTTTGATCTCCTCAACATTGGTTTTGTCATGAATGGGAATAAAGTAAGATGATATAGTTAACCTATCGATCACAACCCATATCAAATTATTCTTCTTCTGGGTATGCATAAAACCAACCAAAAGGGCCATATATATCACATTCCACTTCAAAGACTTCACTAGATGTGGATGAAGAAAACTAGAACATCTTTGGTGCTCATCCTGGCCTATTGGAAAGTATAGCAGTGAGAGACAAAATCAGCAACGACCCATCTCATACATTGCCATGAAAATTGATGCCACACATCATAGAACATATTTTATGGTTCCTATGTGAACTTTCCACTGGGAATCCTGAAAATTCACCATGAAATATTTCCTCATGTGTATATGAAAAAAATGATTTTGAAATCATAGAATACCATACAAGGAGAAAGGACACTTCCCAGTGATCTCACCACTATAAAAAAGTCTATAATACCAAAGAGTAAATCATAAAGCTATTGTTCTTGAAGAATCGTCTAGAGAATAGTGGAGCATAACTGAATGTTGGACAAGACAAACTCAACCCATTCTTTCCGAGAAATTACATGAAACTGTTCAAAAAGATCCATCATGTTCCACTCTTCTGATGATTCTTTCATGTCCTTGGTCTGAAGAGTCCCACTCACATCATCAACAATGACATTCCATTTCCATAGGCTATAGGTGATGTTAAAGTAAAAAGATTAAAGGTACTCCACCCAATGCCTCTAGAGAATATTAAAATATTTTTGAGAAAAGATATAACTCATGATAATATGGAGAGAGTACATAGTAAGCCTTTTTAAGAAAAGGAAATTCTGTAAACTCTTATGTGCATGTGTCACGAATATGAGTTCAGGGTAATGCATTGAAAAATTCTTCTCATGTGGCCTAATCTACAAAGATCCATAGGCTACCCCATGATAACCCTATGTAATAACACATCCCCAACATGAAAATGATGTGTCAAAAAAGACCACATAGCCATGCATGGCCTCTGGAACAGTCAACATTGGCACAAAATTCAAAAAACAAATTGGATCAACAAAATAACTCTAACATTTGCGATCCCAAGAAAACATCACTCCCTTCCTAGTTAGAGGGAAAATTGGGTATTAAAACTTCAAATGATCCCTTATGAACCAATTAAAATATACTATTAATCTCATGAAGCTCCTAATTTTGAAAATATTGCATGGTTTATCCCTTGTCCTACTAGATTTCATCTTCTCGGGATCAACAGAGAAACCATGTTCTGACACCTAGTGTCCCAATAACATCACATAGAGCATCCAAAAATCATGTATCAATAGATTTTCATAAAGTCAGTGATTTCTCAATTGTTGTATAATTTCTCTCAGATGATGCACATGATCAACCTAAGACATAGTGTAAATAATGATTTCATCCAAAAAGACAACCATGAGATTATTAACATACTCAAAGAATATTTTTAATCATATCCACAAAGTCTATAGGAGAACTGGATAGACCGAACGACATGAAATGGTAATCATAAGGGACAAACATTATCTAGAAGGGAATTATATAAATATTAGATTCTTTTATTCTCAACTGGTGATAACTGGATCAAAATAAATCATTGAGAATGAGTCATCCATTTCAAATAGTCAAATAGATATTAAATCTATGGAAATAAATAATGTTTTCTAGATATTAAATCAATTTAGTTTCTGTTAATCTACATAGAGGTGGAGTGACCCATCATACTTCATAGAAAAGAGAACAGGTGCCACCTATGGTGAAACACTCAGGTGTATGAATCTCTTCATTAAATGAATGTGAAAAATAAATCTTGAACTATTTCATTAAAACTGGATCTATATGAAAAGAAGTAATAGGTGGTGGTTGATTACTAGTCACTAAATCAATAAAAAACTTCACCTCCCTTACTAGTGGAATAAAAGAGAAGATAGAAGGAAAAACATCAAAAAAATGGAAAAATGGAAGGAGATCATCACTAAAAAATTCTCCCTTGAGAAGAAAAAGCACTAATATTACTTTGGAAAACTCTGGATAAGATAATCCATCTCTACTCAACCATGGTTACCACTCTCCCTGGAAGGTATAACACACTTAATTGATCATATTAATAGAGAACCGTTGAAGATAACAATCAATTCGATATTAATTAGTTTTGATCCAATGAATCCCAAAAATTAAATCAAAATGTTTCATGTTAAGAACCATGAAATTCCAAGTATGATCATTCTATGATAAAGATAATACAAAATTAGGAAAATGAGGTCAATGTTATCTCTTTTCTCCAAGTATTGTAGTAGTATACATCATAGGAGATAAAATATTTGTAGAATGATTTAACAAATTCACAATATAATTCGAAATGAACAAATTAGATACACTAGTATGAAAAAAAGAACTCACTATATGAATCTATAGTGATAATACATCTCAAAATCATAGGACTCGTATCTTCTTCCACTCGGGATTTTTACATTGTGTGATGACGATTTGTTCCATATGCCTATTTTTTTAACCCATTAGATCATGAAGAATTTGATAGTACCATAATAAATTTTTGGTGATGATGAGACTATACCGATATGTGGATAAGAAAAAATATAATAGAACTTAAAAAGTGTCTTAAATGACCACATGATCCACATTTCTTCAGTGCCTTAGTGCAAACCAGTTTTGAATTCCCAGGCTTTCAACACTTGAAGCATGTCAAAGGGCCTATGTGAGGAATTGTAGGAGGTATAGAGGAACATAACTATCGGGAACCACCACAAGACTCATCATGTTTTCTCTTCCCATTTTAGAGAAAAAGAAACTAGTTTCATCCATGAATTATTATCCAAACCATGTTCCACCATCAACACCTTATCTAGTATGTTAGTATAAGAAGAAATCTTTGACAAGAGAACATGAGAATGAATATTATATGGATGTTTCATATAAAATTGTCGAGTCTTCATATTATCATTCAATATAATATCATGTGATAACACAAAAATCTTAGAAAACTAGTTCAAATAATATATCATTGTCTAATCAGCATACTTCAGTTTGAAAAACTCCATAGCCTTAGCGTGCGTTACTGACTCTAGATAGAATTGGTCAGTGAAAATAACCTTGAATTCCTTACATTATAAACCCTAATGCTCATCCACTATCACCATCATGTCACACTCACTCATACTAGGTCCTCCATATTAATGGTGGTGAATTTCTCCTTGATTTCATCAGGGCTCTCTATGAAATCAAACAAAATATCCATCATGCTCAACCAATCATCACCCTCTTCATGATTGTTAGAGATGTGGAAGGAAGACTGTTTATAATAATAAAAATGTTGTGAAAGATTGATTAAATAACCCATGTGAGGTTCTATAGCTAGAGCCTGAATTAGAATAGTTGCGGGTTCTAGTCCCAAAGAAAATATAGTGCACAAAATAACTTCAAATAGAATCTAGTCTACCAGAGTATTTACTCACTGTGGTTTATCAGTATCTTCCTAATGATTACCATTCACACGACTTCTTAGAGGAAAGATTATAAATAATATCAACAAACAAAATTGTTGTCATCAATCAAGTACTCAGATCAATACTCCAACATGACCAACTGTGAAATTAATCCCATCAGTTAATAGAACCAGATGTTTATTTCCACTTATACAAAAATAAATCTAAAAGTAGACTTGTATTATTCCTCAATATACCATTGTTAAACCAAAAATGGTATATTAAGGCTCATTACACTGAGATCTGGGAAGGAAGTTACTCATAACTACCTCCAATGTCCCGACAAGATCTGCCAACTATATACTTACACCATGGAATGATACACAACTGACATCTTCGATACCACTTTGTCACAAACCGACCCCAATACCCTTGTTCCTTAACACTCAATATATAATTTACATATCCCATAGGAAATTCCTAATCCTAACAGGTTGTTTACTAGACCCTGAAATCTTACAAGATAAAAGTGGAATGGTTTTCCAATAAAACTGTGGAAGAAACAGATAAATATTAGTATTATCAAAATTCCAAATAGAGTCAGTACAATAAACCAAATAGATATATCAAATACCCAAATAGTCATCATAATGTTCTAAAAAGTAGACAAGATAAAACATAAACATCCATAAGTAATTAGAACTCTGACAAAAGGGTTAATATTATGAAATGCCTCTAAGAGTTTCATTCCCTTTACTAAAAATTGGAAGAAGAAAATCTAAAAGCTCCTGAAGGAAAATGTAGGCCTTGAAAAAAAAAGTTGGGTGTCACTAAGTATTCCATAATAAGATGTTGTAATAGTAAAACAAATCATGATTTCAATTTCAAATAAAACATTCATGACAACAAATTCTCCTAGTTAAAATAAAAAAACATTCATTACAAATGACATGAAAAAAAATTACAATGGATTAAGTAAAAAATTTGTATAAAATTGTTTTTATAAAGTAATAGTTTTGAGAAAATGTGGTTTAAAATCAATGGAATATATATCAAAGTAATTACAATAAGAAATATGGCCATCTTCCCTATGTAATGATAATTCTTGTTCATAGGATCCTCACAGTATCTTATCATTGCTAATGGAAATGTGTACACATGTCCCTCAGGATCAGGCTGAATAGGACTCATCAACATCACATTTGGGATGTGATCTGCCTAAATAGGTTATTATTAGAGTATTAATTGTCAATCCATTTCTAAAGAATTACCATCCATGCATTCATTCCCCAAATAACCCACAAACTAACCTGGCAAATAATTTCTCAATCAATTAATCAATAATGGTCATTTCATTTCATTTCAAATCAAAACATCATTTACATTTCAATTTCCCAATTTCTCATTTCAATATACCAAATAAATTTCTAAACCAAAAAATCTATTTTTTTCAAAATTGAATGTTTTTTTTTCAAAATAAAACCAATAATAGGTTTCAATCAATTAAATTTAAGTCATTTTCTAAATTCAGTTATCAAATCACTTCACAAATTCCATCAAATTTCAAAAACCCACATAATATACCAATTACATAAAAATTGAGTTTTTTCTCATAATAAATACAAAATTAGTTTCAATCCAAATTATAATTAAATTTTTTATTCATAAATAGTTTCAATAAAATTAATATCAAATAAAGAAAATGAAGGGTTTATAAAATTGGAAATCTGAATGGAATCACATACCTTTATCATAGAGATCACATAATAGAATACCCTCTATGGGATATTCCAAGAAGGAATATTGGAAATAGAGATCTAGAAATACAACCAAGATTCATGATCAAAATAAAAGGAGTTTATATCTATCAAACAAAGGATGATCTAAGAAATCCTACAGAGGAATGAATGAGAGAACAAGATAAAAACAATGGGAGAAGAACAACATACCAAATATGGATAGAATGAGAACCTCTAAAACCATATATAAATAGGAATGTATTTAGAGGATCAAAAATTGGTTCTTGAGAACCTCCAAGACCTAGTATTTCTACTTAGGTCGATTTATGGTTGAGAGGGGACTCAAAAAGGGTTTGGTGAATTTTAAAATAATTTTCTCAATTAAAATTTCATGAGAGCTTTGTTATATTAGTAGGGAAACATTATTTGAAAAATAGTGTGACCTGACCATGTTATCCTATACTAGGGTGCATGGTTTATAAGTGGTGGGTGCACCATTTTTCAAACCTTTTACCAACCACAAAAATGCCAACTACATGGGGTTATATGATTTTCACTGGGTGGAAATAAGGATTTGGAAAGCCATATGAGAAACATACACAACCAAAAATTATCAAAAAAATCATCTTTCAAAATGAAAGAAAACCAATACAAACCCCGACCAAATAATTAAAAAAATTGGTTCAAGGAGTACCTGAAAATCAGTAACATGATATAACAATCACATGTGGGAAAATCCTTCTTTCAATTCTTCCCTTTATCCGTCTTTTTTGTATCTATTCATGTATTCTCATTCTTATAACCTAAGCTCTAATATTTAATGAATTAATTATATCTTGTTAGTACATGGTATTATATAGAAATATGATAAAAAAAATTAAGTGTCTAATTTCATTTAAAATATTTTCCTAAATCCATCAATGAAACGATCATTCTTACATATTGGATTATGTGTAGTTATGTGGTTCCAATTCCTTCTACAAGGATCCCTTTCTATGTTCTTTAATACATTAGATTACATCATATCATTTTGAATCATAATTGATAATCCAAAAAATAGTGAAAAACATAAAAAATCAAAAATTTGAGCATATATAATCTCATAATCATAAGCATGGTTTCTTTGGGGGTATCATTTTTTCAAATCCTTCATAATGGTTTATATGGGAAATGTAAAATATATTAAGAATATACCTAGGTAGTGTCAAAACAACTCTATATTAAGGCCCTTTTTTAAAAACTAGGTGACGATCGGGTCAAGTACTATATTCTCTTTTCGTATGTATTACCCCTAGATATATATCTTCCATAACCACTTCCACTTGTACTATACAGATAAAGATTTATATTAATAAATAACCACATAATCTCTAAAATACCAAAAATTATGATGTTCTTAAATACTTATACTCAAATAATATCTTAGGGTTTTATTCCATAATATATTTTTTCCTAAATCAAGACCCTATGGTTTCTACTAAACTTCCTTTATTACCAAATGTATTAACCCTGACCCCAGTAGCTCGAAGTCGGTGCATGCTTTCTTACATTGACTTATATACATGGAATCAAATCCATAAGGGCTGGTAAGTTTAGTAGAATTAGGGAACCATATGCATCCATTATACCAATTATACATTGGGAATAAAAAATAAAACATAGTATCAAAAAGATATAATTCTCATCCTCTTGGAATCTCATTCAAAATATTTATATTAGTAACTTACCGAAAGGAAAAAAAATAAGGTTAAGCTAAATGCTCAGTAAGGGTTAAGAACATCGAATAATATCATTAATAAATAATAATAAATAATATGGAAATGTATGTAGTTTAACATGAATTCCATTAATGTAACATGTCTAAATGAATAGTTAAGGAATAATGAATATGGTGAGGTAAATAACTATAACACAGTCCATTTAGAGAAAAAAATGGGAATTAAATTAATCTAGATATAATATTATTTTGAAGATACAAGGGATAATAATGAATAAATTCATGATGAAGGAAATGAGTAATTATTGGACACCATGCTCTCACAAATCATAAAACCTCTACTTACAAGACCTTTCACAGGAGATTTTAAATACTCCATGTACAAACCATTTTAAATTTCCCTCTTAATTTGTCTCATGAGACCTAGCAATGCATGTAGGGACTATATTATACTTGCCCCCACCCATCACTATAAGTAAAACACATTCCTCAAATATCGAATAATTTATTTATTTCATTATTTAATATGCCTTAACACGAAATATCCCAATTGAATAAAAGATACTGATTTATCAATATTTCCATAGTCAACCAAATAACGTTTAATGTAAACACCATGTGTAAAAATGTTATATAGTTTTTGAAATAATAATATCCATCATACAATAATACTTATATATAATATATATTAAATTTCTAATGAAAAATAATTACAATAAAGTGATTTCTTCAAGAGAAAGCTAACAATTACAAAAGAAAGTGTGATTCCTCAATAACTTTTACCACATGGAATTATTCAAATTAAATGGACTTGGATGAAATTATTTAAATTGAAAAAAAAACCATGATGTATGAATGATTAATGACATTAAATTTGGAAATGTCAGAATATTCAACACATAATAGTTAACTAGTAAATAATAACAAATAAGTCTCAATAGAAGGTAAGTTGTGATGAAGCCTCTTACGCCATGCTTCCTTTTGGTTGAATGTGAAATAACCTCCTCTATAGTTATTTTAAACAAGTTATTAACTTTAAATAGTACCATATTAATATTTATAATATCATGTATTATATTTTTATAACATCTGATCAACCATTTTGTAATAGTCATTTATTAGTTTCATTGTTTCAGGTGTCAATTGCATTTTTTTCATACGTGCTTCTTTATGAAAGATCGGAATCATTAAAAAATTATATAGTTATACCGTATAATGATTAATAATAACAATATTTAAATAATTATAATGTTTTTACATCAATTTTAATTTACAAATATCATGAAATATTACTAAGAATAATAAATCACGCTATGATCATGGAGATTGTAGGTTATACAAATGCATGAGTAAGAGTTCCATTTTTCAATGATCATTATGTAAAGGAGGTATATAATATTTTAACATTATAGAATGATCATAATATTATTAATAAAGTATTATATAATTATATATATCATCCATGTGGTTTGGTTATTAAAACAGTGTCAAATCACTTTGGGAAGGCTGTAGTCCACACATACATGATGATGTTATCATGTTTTCATGAGTGAAAATTATAACGACCCATACTTTACATACATTGTTAATACTTCAAAATTGAAGCACACTTATTACAACATATGACAAAACCACAAAGGACCGTATAGGTATAGTGTCTTTAGAAACTGGGAAACATAAACAACTGGTTCATAAATCTTCTACAGTGTCTCCCATTTATTTCATCATATCTAGGGTCCCTTTTAGCATATTCTACTTAATATCCATCTTCCTGACCTGGGGAAAAGAAAACATAAAAGGGTGAGCTCAAATGCTCAGCAAGGGCAAATAAAGGAAATAAAAATCATATCATATCTTTTTGAAAATCAAAACCTGCAAAAGAGATCATAATATCTTAACATGGAATAAATCATAAAAGTGAAAATGAGATCCCCATAATCATAACATAAAACTTGAAACTTTGTGGCATGCACACATAATCATGGAAAATCATTTCTTGTTAGTCATGACTCATTGCCAAGACTATCTTAGTGGACAAAGTCCCTTTCTGAACCGAGTTCACTCCTCGTTTCAGTCCTGTATCACTGAACCGAAATAACCTTCCGTTCCAGCCATGTCTATCTCATGAGATATAAAATCTTTACCCAATGCATTGGAGGGAGATATATGTCCCACCCATCTTATAATGAATCCTTTCTTATGTGTGCCACATAATCATAAATCATACATCATCGCATAACACATGTAACAAAAATGGGATTCTTGAAACATCATGACATCATAAATCAATTCATATAAGATAAAGGAATTCATAAAAATAATTCCATCACAACATGATCAAATCAATGTAATAATAGGGATAAAAATAGAACCCTTTATTATCTTAGATGGAAAATAATTTTGATAAAACACTTGAACTCCATTCTTGAGGAAAATATCCTTTCTTCTTCAAAAACATTTTTCCTTTCATAACATGTCATACAACTTTAAAATAAAAGAAGTTGATTAAAAATAAACTTGAAAACTTGTAAAGGAATCTTCTTGGAAATAATGTTTTAAAAATCCATTCATGCCGTATAAGTTAAAAAAAACATTCTTCTAACTTTTGTCGGAAAATTCAAAAAGTACCTCGTACGAAAAACGACAAAAGATTTCTTTCATATCTTTTACAAAAAAACTTACCAAAGGGTAAAATTGGATATAAACTATTGTAGAAGGAAGGAAATAATATTACATATCGAGGGAACATGGATGTGGATGATAAAATACACCCCAGTAATTACCAAAGTAAAAACAATCTCGGATAAAAGTGAGATTGTGATATTTTCCCTTACCTTAGGTCCAATTTGCCTTGTATGTGTCCGAAGCTCCTGTATAATGGTTTAAATAATGTTATTGACTTATTCCAGAATCATACATATTGATATGATATCATATATGGTCATATTATTAGCTTATTGTTAGTAATATTTCATTGTTACTTGTTACTCGGGTCTTTATAACTTTTTGTTCTTATGCGTGTTTTGTCGAATAAATTCTTATTCTTCTTTCAAGGTTATAGATACCTTATATCTAGAATGGTATTAGTGTAACATATATCATATTTATTCATTCAATTCATTTATATAATTACTATGTAATGATGATCATGTAGAACGAGTCGCATCACATCGTGGAGACGGTATTCCGTACGTACGCACGAGTGATGATATCGTTCCTATGATCGTGGAAATGTATTGGAGTATATATATATTATTTCAGTATCAATATTAATTTATAATAATCATAAATAGTTACTCATTACATCATTATACCCATCCTTGTAAAGTGATGGTGGAAAAATAGATTACACCACGGCGTGGAGACGGTATTCCGTACGTACGCACGCGCGGTGATTTCATTTTTCCGTAGGATGGATAGAAGGTGAATTAGGGTTGTTTCATATTTATAATAACATATCAGTATGTAAGTAATACTGATGTTATTACTTCATCATGAAACAACTAAAGAAGAAGAAGTTGAAGAAGAAAGAAATTGAAAAGATCGGTAATGGATATTACCTCTTCTTTGGAACGCCTCTTTGAATCCTCCACTTAAGGAACTAAGAGTGGTCTTTGGAGAAGAACAGGACCTCTATGACTATTCTAGGGAAGTGGAGAGGAGAAAATGGCAGGGGTTGGCCGTGCTTGAGTGCTCAATTTGGTGTGAGGAGGAGGGGGAGGAGGTGTCCTTTTATAGGGGAGGAGAGGGGCACCTTAGGAATATCTCAAAATATTATTTTATATTAAAGTCAAAATCGGTTTATAATGGTTCCAAAGGGTCTTATTTCGAAGCTAAAGTGGGGAAGGGTCGAAATCCTATCAACCAATAGGATTTAGACAAGTTTAGGGTATTATTTTAACCTTATCAATTAGATTTAACTCTAAGTTAAATAATTTAACTTTTACCATGTCTTTTTGTTTTCTTTCACTATATGGTTAATACACTTACTATAACATTCCAAACGAACCCCAAATTGTTTATTATTAAAATATATATCCTTATCTTAGTCATTTGGACGAACCTTAGATTTTTAGGAATACAATAACAATTAATAATATAATATTTGATTTAAAAACTATTTTGTGTCAATTTTGACACTATTTGATATATGATTTTTGTGAAAGTCATAACAGAATTATATGTTCGAACCAAGTTGATTAAATCAACACTAATATATCATAGTAACCTAGAAAATTAGTGGAATTCATAAAAAGTCTTAAATTACATTTATTTTGGTGTTTATAACATCAATTATGTCAATATTTCATTAATAAGATAATTACTGCATCATCATTGTGTCATAAATAAATTAAATTATTTAAAGTCTAAAAATTACAAATAAAATACCATTATGTAGGAAATATTTTTATCTTTCTAATGAATATTTATAATCTAAAATCCAACATATATAACCCTATTTAACAATTGTTTTTTTAAAAGATATATGCTTGTGTCATTTGTGTATTCATTTTAACTTAATTAAAATAAAGTGTCATTATCACTTACAAGTGGATCAATGGGGTCCCAAAATCGACCCAAAGATGCCCATGGTCGACCATGTATCAACCAATAGGGTTAAGACACGTTTTAGGGTAATTTAATATTATTATAATATTATTTTTTAACCCTTATTTACCGGATTTACCCTTAACCATGGTAAATAAAATATTTACCGCAGTAATTATTCAAAATGTCTAAAAATAAAAGTTACCTATTTACACAATCTGAACATCCTGATTCCAAATATGGAATCCATTTTTCTAAATTCAAAACACAGAAGTGGCAGAAATTAATATAAAATTAATTCCCGCTGTCAAAACAAAAAGCGTGTTTTTAAAAGATAATAACTATCAAAAGATTGACACTTGTTTATGTTTGGTTTAATTGTAACATTGTGTCCAATGACCAACATTATATTAAGTGGTAAAAATATATTCTAAATATACTTTAAAACCACTCAAATTCATAATTTATCACTATTAAATGTTTTGATTAAAAAAGTTGTTTTTAATTAAAATTTAGTAATTTTCACTATTCATCAAAATATTAAAGTTATCCGAAAAGTACCAAAATTTCACCTTAGGCTAAATTTGATATTCTGAGTCCAAAAATGAAGTCCATTTTGAAAAATAAAATTTATAAAATTTCAAAAAGTGGTTATTACTATTCATAACAGCTAGTTTTAATAGCATATTGTTATTTAGTGAAACTCGGTATTGCGTACGACGAAAGCTATCGAGGAAGGTCGCGATTGCATGTAAAGCAAGCCAAGAAAGTGTTGTGTAGAAAAAGATTCCTTTGATGATTTATATAACATAAAAGTCTCGGGTGTTACATTCTACCCCCCTTAAAAAGAATTTCTCCCTCGAAATTCGTCACTTTATAACAAACAGATGAGGATACTTCTCCCTCATCATATCCTCAAGCTCCCAAGTAGCTTCTTCAAGTTGGTGGTTCCTCCATAAAACTTTCACCAATCGAGTGGTCTTGTTTCGTAGAACATTTTCGCTACGATCCAGAATCTCTATCGGCTGTTCTTCATAAGAAAGATCTTGCTCCAGCGGTACAACTTCTGAGCTGAGTACATGTGAAGGATCAGGTATGTACTTTCTCAGGAGAGATACATGGAACACATCGTGAACTTGAGAGAGATTCGGTGGAAGCGCCAATCGGTAAGCTACCTTCCCAACACGATCCAGTATTTCGAAAGGACCGATATATCTAGGGCTCAACTTCCCCTTCTTTCCAAATCTCATAACCCTCTTCCAGGGAGATATTCGTAAGAACACTTTATCACCCACTTCAAACTCTAGGTCTTTTCTTCGGTTGTTGGCATAACTTTTCTATCGACTCTGAGCTGCTCTTATGTGTTGTTGAATAGATCTGACCTTTTCTGCCATTTCATCAACGAGATCAGGTCCTAATAGCTTTCTTTCCCCAACTTCATCCCAGCAAGTTGGAGTCCTGCATTTCTTTCCATAGAGAGCTTCATAAGGAGCCATCTGAATACTGGAGTGAAAGCTATTATTATAAGAAAATTCCACCAAAGGTAGGTGTTGATCCCAACCTCCTTTGAAATCCATAGAGCAAGCTCTCAACATATCTTCTAGGGTTTGAATTGTTCTCTCAGACTGACCGTCTGTCTGGGGATGATAAGCAGTGCTGAAACTCAACTCTGTATCCAGAGTATGCTAAAGACTTCGCCAGAACTTCGAGGTAAATCTCGGATCCCGATCAGATATAATAGAAAGTGGTACTCCATGCAATCTTACCACTTCCTTTACATATATCCTGGCAAGCTGATCTAGAGAGAAATCCTCTCTAATAGGAATGAAGTGTGCAGACTTTGTAAGACGATCAACTATGACCCAGATAGCATTATTGCCTTTGGATGTTTTAGGAAGTCCTGTGACAAAGTCCATAGTGATGTTTTCCCATTTCCATTCGGGTATGGGTAATGGTTGTAACATCCCCTTAGACTTCTGTCTCTCAGCTTTAACTTGTTGACAAACCAAGCATCGAGAGACATATTCAGCAACATCTCTTTTCATGCCATCCCACCAGAAGTACTCTTTCAGGTCCCTATACATCTTCGTGCTTCCAGGATGAATAGAGAATGAAGAACTATGAGCCTCATCCAGCAGCTCCTTCTTTAATTCGGGGATGGAAGGAACACAAACCCGATTCCTGAACTTTATTATCCCATCACAATCAAGGTTGAATTCAGGAACATTTCTCACCTTCTTTTGTAACTCGACATCTTCTTTCTGTGCCTCTTTAATCTTCACATGTATAGATGGTTGAACATTCATTTGAGAAAGATAAGATTTTCCCCTTCCATTATAATTCCAAGATCCATCCTTTGTAAATCCATAAATATTGGATCTTTTGTGATCCTCATCATGGATAAACTAGCATGGTCTTGTCGACTTAATGCATCTTCCACCTTGTTTGCTTTCCCAGGGTGGTAATGGATTGAGCAGTCATAATCCTTAATCAGCTCCAACCATCTTCTTTGACGCATATTCAACTCCTTTTGTGTGAAAATATACTTTAAACTTTTATGATCAGTATAAATATCACACCTTTCACCATAAAGGTAATGCCTCAAAATCTTTAATGCAAAGATTAACGCAGCCAACTCCATATCATGTGTTGGGTAATTTTGCTCATGGATTTTCAACTGTCGTGAGGCATAAGCTATCACCATATCATTTTGCATAAGAACACACCCCAATCCCTTCTTGGATGCATCACTGTAGATCACAAACCTTTCTCCACTACAAGGCAGTGTGAGCACAGGTGCACTGGATAACCTTCTTTTCAACTCCTTGAAATTCTCTTCACATTCCTCTGTCCAGACAAACTTAACTCCTTTCCGAGTCAACTTGGTGATTGGATTAGATAATCGTGAAAAATCTTTTACAAAACGTCGATAATATCCAGCCAAACCAAGAAAACTTCGGATCTCAGTTACTGTTGTTGGTCTCGACCATCTTTCGATAACCTCTGTTTTTGTTGGATCCACAGATATCCCCTCTTTTGAGATTATGTGACCCAAAAATGCAACTTTTTGAAGCCAAAATTCACACTTGGTAAATTTGGCATAAAGCTTCTCCTTTCTCAGGGTCTTTAATATAATTCTCAAGTGATCTTCATGTTCTTCCTTGCTCTTTGAATAGACAAGAATATCCTCTATAAAGACTACCACAAATTGATCAAGATAGTCTCTAAAGACTCTATTCATTAGATCCATGAAGATAGCAGGGGCATTAGTAAGACCAAATGACATCACTATAAATTCATAGTGTCCATACCTTGTACGGAAAGCCGTCTTTGGTATATCCTCCCTTTTGACCCTTAATTGATGATACCCTGAACGAAGATCAATCTTGGAAAAGTATTGAGCTCCGCATAGTTGGTCAAATAATTCATCAATGTGTGGGAGAGGATATTTGTTCTTGATAGTGATCTTGTTAAGTTCTCGATAATCAATGCAGAGTCTCATTGATCCATCTTTCTTCGTAACAAATAGAACAGGTGCTCCCCAAGGTGACGCACTAGGGTGTATGAATCCCTTATCAAGATTCTCTTGGAGTTGCTTCTTCAATTCCTGCAACTCAATTGGGGCCATTCTATAAGGTGTCTTTGAAATAGGCAAAGCACCTGGTACGAGTTCTATTGAAAACTCAACTTCACGATTTGGTGGAAGACCTGGTAATTCCTCTGGAAAGACATCATCAAACTCTCGTACAATGGGCATATTCTTAATCGTAAGTTTCTCTCCAACCATTTGAGATAAATAACCTTCATTTAGTGGAATCATGACCCATAAGATGGAAGGAATTTCCACTGGAAGGTTATGTTCATCCTTGCATTGATAGACGATCGTAGATTGATCTGGAATATGAAATGTGACTTCCCTTCTTTGGCAATTGATATGAGCTCCATGTAGAGAAAGCCAATCCATGCCAAGAATCACATCAAATTCCACTAAAGGAAGGATCACAAGATTTGCAGGAAGCACTTTCCCACAAACTTCGATCGTAGAAGAATTATAAACTTTTGATGCGATTGATGTGCCATTAGGTGTTGTCACAGCTAACTCAACATCTAATTGTTGAGGTAATACGGTGATACCCTTAGAAAATTCTTCAGAAATAAAAGAGTGGGTGGATCCAGAATCAAATAAAACATTTTCTACTTTAGAGTGGATGGTAAGTGTACCTTTCACCACTTCGTTATCGTACTCCACATCGCTGATAGAAATTGCATGTGACTTTCCTTTGTCTTTAGCCTTAAGATTTTGTTGACGTCGACCATCATCATCAACCCTTGGATTTGGGAATTGATTGGCATAATGCCCCATCTCCATGCACTTGAAACATTGAAGTGTAGTAGGTTCATTCTGTGTATCCCTTCCTTTGTTTGCATCATTAGACATCTTCTTCCCATTATCACGGCATTCAAATGCCCGATGACCTTCCTTTCCACATTTAAAACATTTACTTTTTCCTTTAAGACAACTCCCTCCATGTTTCTTTCCACACTTTGAGCATAAGGGAAAGTTCATCTTCTTTTCAGTGTGCTCTTTAGAGTTTCCTTTGAATTCCATCTTCCTCTTCTTATCAAACCCATGTGACTGATGGGTTACTCCAATCTCCATCTCGACTTTGAGAGCACATCGAACGATTTCCTCGTAGCTATTGAAGTCCCTTATGGCTAACACCCTTCGAAGACTTGGTTTTAAGCCACTAAAGAATCGATCGATCTTACTCTCAGGTTGGATAATAATACCAGAAGCGTACCTTGCAAGTCTTGTAAAATTTGCTTCATAGGTACTAACAGATTCATCATCCCTTTGCTTCAGTTCAAGGAACTCTTTCTCCATCTTTGTTCGGAGAATACGAGGGAAGTACTTATTGAAAAATAAGTTCTTGAACTCGTCCCATTCCATAGACTCAATTTCATCCCTTTGCCTCGTATTCTTAATAAGATTCCACCATTGATCAGCATCTCCTTCCAAACGATACACTGCTAGGATGACTTTATCATGTTCAGAACATTGAAGAACTGAAAATATCTTTTCAGTAGTACTAATCCATTGTTCAGCAACTAATGGATCAATAGACCCACTGAAAGAAGGTGGACGCTGCCTCATGAAGGATTCAACAGAATGTTGCTCCTTCCTTTGCTCGTTTGGAAGTCATGCATGATTCATAGCTTGAGAAAGTTGTGTGAGCATGGCTACAAGATTTTTCATTCCAGCTCCCATATCGTTTGGTTGCTCAGGGGGACAATCATTGCATTGCCCATCGCATTCCGCATTAACACGGTTCCTTCGGGTTCCAGCCATTGACTAAAACCAAGAAGAATAGTGTGAGCAACACTAATTATAATAGGAAAACCTCATAATTCAAGAATAAAATTTTCATGCTTAAAGTCTTATCCTAGGTTATTCAAGGACATTTCTAAAACACTATGATTGTGTTCTATGCTTAGAGTTATCCTTAGGGTTCTTACTAAGGCTTTCACATCCTAGTTTCCAAAGGTTGACTATACCTTTCCTCTGATACCAACTATAACGACCCATACTTTACATACATTGTTAATACTTCAAAATTGAAGCACACATATTACAACATATGACAAAACCACAAAGGACCGTATAGGTATAGTGTCTTTAGAAACTGGGAAACATAAACAACTGGTTCATAAATCTTCTACAGTGTCTCCCATTTATTTCATCATATCTAGGGTCCCTTTTAGCATATTCTACTTAATATCCATCTTCCTGACCTGGGGAAAAGAAAACATAAAAGGGTGAGCTCAAATGCTCAGCAAGGGAAAATAAAGGAAATAAAAATCATATCATATCTTTTTGAAAATCAAAACCTGCAAAAGAGATCATAATATCTTAACATGGAATAAATCATAGAAGTGAAAATGAGATCCCCATAATCATAACATATAACTTGAAACTTTGTGGCATGCACACATAATCATGGAAAATCATTTCTTGTTAGTTATTACTCATTGCCAAGACTATCTTAGTGGACAAAGTCCCTTTCTGAACCGAGTTCACTCCTCGTTTCAGTCCTGTATCACTGAACCGAAATAACCTTCTGTTCCAGCCATGTCTATCTCATGAGATATAAAATCTTTACCCAATGCATTTGAGGGAGATATAGGTCCCACCCATCTTATAATGAATCCTTTCTTATGTGTGCCACATAATCATAAATCATACATCATCGCATAACACATGTAACAAAAATGGGATTCTTGAAACATCATGACATCATAAATCAATTCATATAAGATAAAGGAATTCATAAAAATAATTCCATCACAACATGATCAAATCAATGTAATAATAGGGATAAAAACAGAACCCTTTATTTTCTTAGATGGAAAATAATTTTGATAAAACACTTGAACTCCATTCTTGAGGAAAATATCCTTTCTTCTTCAAAAACATTTTTCCTTTCATAACATGTCATACAACTTTAAAATAAAAGAAGTTGATTAAAAATAAACTTGAAAACTTGTAAAGGAAGCTTCTTGGAAATAATGTTTTAAAAATCCATTCATGCCGTATAAGTTAAAAAAACATTCTTCTAACTTTTGTCGGAAAATTCAAAAAGTACCTCGTACGAAAAACGACAAAATATTTCTTTCATATCTTTTACAAAAAAACTTAATGAAGGTTAAAATTGGATATAAACTATTGTAGAAGGAAGGAAATAATATTACATATCGAGGGAACATGGATGTGGATGATAAAATACACCCCAGTAATTACCAAAGTAAAAACAATCTCGGATAAAAGTGAGATTGTGATATTTTCCCTTACCTTAGGTCCAATTTACCTTGTATGTGTCCGAAGCTCCTGTATAATGGTTTAAATAATGTTATTGACTTATTCCAGAATCATACATATTGATATGATATCATATATGGTCATATTATTAGCTTATTGTTAGTAATATTTCATTGTTACTTGTTACTCGGGTCTTTATAACTTTTTGTTCTTATGCGTGTTTTGTCGAATAAATTCTTATTCTTCTTTCAAGGTTATAGATACCTTATATACAGAATGGTATTAGTGTAACATATATCATATTTATTCATTCAATTCATTTATATAATTACTATGTAATGATGATCATGTAGAACGAGTCGCATCACATCGTGGAGACGGTATTCCGTACGTACGCACGAGTGATGATATCGTTCCTATGATCGTGGAAATGTATTGGAGTATATATATATTATTTCAGTATCAATATTACTTTATAATAATCATAAATAGTTACTCATTACATCATTATACCCATCCTTGTAAAGTGATGGTGGAAAAATAGATTACACCACGGCGTGGAGACGGTATTCCGTACGTACGCACGCGCAGTGATATCATTTTTCCGTAGGATGGATAGAAGGTGAATTAGGGTTGTTTCATATTTATAATAACATATCAGTATGTAAGTAATACTGATGTTATTACTTCATCATGAAATAACTAAAGAAGAAGAAGTTGAAGAAGAAAGAAATTGAAAAGATCGGTAATGGATATTACCTCTTCTTTGGAACGCCTCTTTGAATCCTCCACTTAAGGAACTAAGAGTGGTATTTGGAGAAGAACAGGACCTCTAGGACTATTCTAGGGAAGTGTAGAGGAGAAAATGGCAGGGGTTGGCCGAGCTTGAGTGCTCAATTTGGTGTGAGGAGGAGGGGGAGGAGGTGTCCTTTTATAGGGGAGGAGAGGGGCACCTTAGGAATATCTCAAAATATTATTTTATATTAAAGTCAAAATCGGTTTATAATGGTTCCAAAGGGTCTTATTTAGAAGATAAAGTGGGGAAGGGTCTAAATCATATCAACCAATAGGATTTAGACAAGTTTAAGGTATTATTTTAACCTTATCAATTAGATTTAACTCTAAGTTAAATAATTTAACTTTTACCATGTCGTTTTGTTTTCTTTCACTATATGGTTAATACACTTACTATAACATGCCAAAAGAACCCCAAATTGTTTATTATTAAAATATATATCCTTATCTAAGTCATTTGGCCGAACCGTAGATTTTTAGGAATACAATAACAATTAATAATATAATATTTGATTTAAAAACTATTTTGTGTCAATTTTGACACTATTTGATATATGATTTTTGTGAAAGTCATAACAGAATTATATGTTCGAACCAAGTTGATTAAATCAACACTAATATATCATAGTAACCTATAAAATTAGTGTAATTCATAAAAAGTCTTAAATTACATTTATTTTGGTGTTTATAACATCAATTATGTCAATATTTCATTAATAAGATAATTACTGTATCATCATTGTGTCATAAATAAATTAAATTATTTAAAGTCTAAAAATTACAAATAAAATGCCATTATGTAGGAAATCTTTTTATCTTTCTAATGAATATTTATAATATAAAATCCAACATATATAACCCTATGTAACAATTGTTTTTCTAAAAGATATATGCTTGTGTCATTTGTGTATTCATTTTAACTTAATTAAAATAAAGTGTCATTATCACTTACAAGTGGATCAATGGGGTCCCAAAATCGACCCAAAGATGCCCATGGTCGACCATGTATCAACCAATAGGGTTAAGACACGTTTTAGGGTAATTTAATATTATTATAATATTAATTTTTAACCCTTATTTACCGGATTTACCCTTAACCATGGTAAATAAAATATTTACCGCAGTAATTATTCAAAATGTCTAAAAATAAAAGTTACCTATTTACACAATTTGAACATCCTGATTCCAAATATGGAATCCATTTTTCTAAATTCAAAACACATAAGTGGCAGAAATTAATTTAAAATTAATTCCAGCTGTCAAAACAAAAAGCGTGTTTTTAAAAGATAATAACTATCAAAAGATTGACACTTGTTTATGTTTGGTTTAATTGTAACATTGTGTCCAATGACCAACATTATATTAAGTGGTAAAAATATATTCTAAATATACTTTAAAACCACTCAAATTCATAATTTATCACTATTAAATGTTTTGATTAAAAAAGTTGTTTTTAATTAAAATTTAGTAATTTTCACTATTCATCAAAATATTAAAGTTATCCGAAAAGTACCAAAATTTCACCTTAGGCTAAATTTGATATTCTGAGTCCAAAAATGAAGTCCATTTTGAAAAATAAAATTTATAAAATTTCAAAAAGTGGTTATTACTATTCATAACGGCTAGTTTTAATAGCATATTGTTATTTAGTGAAACTCGGTATTGCGTACGACGAAAGCTATCGAGGAAGGTCGCGATTGCGTGTAAAGCAGGCCAAGAAAGTGTTGTGTAGAAAAAGATTCCTTTGATTATTTATATAACATAAAAGTCTCGGGTGTTACCAAAATGAATAAAAGGAAGTGATATATATTAACTTTATAGAATCCTAAATATTTCATAAAGATAAAATAATTTCATGTATATCACATATAATAATTAATTTTATCTTTAACACCTCTTATGTGAAGCGTTAGTGAAAGATAAGTCACATCACTTTCTGAGGCGGTAGTCCACCGTAAACACGAGTGGCATTATCATATCTCATATGGAATGGAAGGTAAAAATATGTATATTTTATAGTTATTAAATAGGTATATATATGTTTTAAATATCACATATATACATATATACTTTAAATTCATCATTCTGTATAACCGTGCAAAGTGGTAATGAAAGAACTAATGACATTGGTTCGTGAGGCAGTAGTCCACCACACACACAAAAAATGATTCTGTAACCCATTTGATTGAAGTGAAGATGGTTTTAGGTAATGATATTTTATAAAAATGTTACTATATCTGAAATATACTGGATTTATTATATCATCATTTCATAATAAGATTTTAAGGGTGAGGAGAATATAATTATCTAAAGACTCTTTTTGAAGAACATTAGCCATTCTTTTGGTATCTTGTTCATGAATGTTCTAAAACCTTAATTGATTTTATTTCATCCATATATAATGATTACAGGATAATGGTAGGGAATTTGGGAAGTATTCTGGGTAGGGGTTTGATGAAGAAAGTAGTTTCATGGTGTGAAGAATAGAGGAGAGTGAGGGTCCTTTTATAGTTGAGGAGGAGTGACATTTTTGTAAATTCCCAAAAGTATTCAATATATTGAGGTCAATAATACATAATGTGCCTCCCATATTAATAATTCATTATGGGTAGGGATTATATGGTCGATAAAATCCTTTAAAAAACACATTTTTAAACATTTTTTTCCATAACATCTATGATTCATTATTTTTACCATTTTTTCCCTATAGTAACTAGTTTCTAACCTAGTTAATGTATCCCTTAACAATAGATTATAGTGAGATTCATTATATAATTTGGTTCAAATAATTATAAATATTAAATTACATTTATCAAATTAAAAAACTATGTGTGTTGAGAATTTTTGTTTACACAAGTCCATGTACGTGCAAAGACACTATTTTAAACTTAACTATTTTAGAAATGTTTTATTATATTTAGTGGTCAATATATTCATTATCAAAGATCAATTATTCCATTAAGTGAAAATGTTTGAAATTTATTGACATTTATAAATAAATTGGTAGAATATAGAATTTTTAGTAATTTTAAGTCATTTAATAAAATATTATTTATTATAAAATAACATTAATTACATTTTCGACATTATACATTTAATTTGAATATAAAATTGTCATGAAAATGATTGAATTAGAATCAACTATTTTCACACAAGATTAAAATGATATATTCATTTAAAAAATTATTATAGGACAATTATTCATTAAATTTAGTTCACTTTTAATATTGTTATTATATCATTTATTCTATTTTATTTATAACTAAATAATTACCATATAGGATTTTTTATGTATTTAATGTAATTATTTAATCTCCATAAAATTTTAAATCAATCACCAGGATAATAAAAAATAATTTATCTTTAAAAATAATATCCATAAATTAGAATATGTTATTTTTTACCTATCTCAAATCATTATATATATTAAAATGAATAAATTATCCTTTTTGTCTTGTTATTTACATAAATAATTATATATGTCAATATCATAAATACACTAATGATAATTCCTAAAAATAGAAAATATGGTCATAAGGTTTGAAATATGTCCATCCAATGGGTGTTTGAAAAATATTTAGGCCATTTTAACCATTTTCCTCTTAGCTTAACCCATGGTAAACCCATTTTCATCCTAACAGAAATAATCAATTGTTACTTTTTTTACTATTATTTTTTTCCAAAAAATAATATTTCCTTGAATAAATAATAAATGAATTCTATTGAAAATATGGAATATATTTTTAAAAATTTAATTGATATATGTTTCAATGTTTAATTTAAAATTAATCCCTTAGATGTTACGAGAAATTAAGTCTTTTTATATGAAAATGTTCAAAATATTGAATTTTAGCTATATATAAATTCAATATGATATTGATCCCATGGAACAAAATTGTATTAATGGATGTGAAATAGAACTAAATTTACTTTATATCCAATTAATTATATAATGAAATATTAAGAAATATTTAAATGAAAAGGTATTTTTCAATTAAAACTTTTTATTTTTCACTATTCAACAAAAAATGAAACTTTTTTGAAAAATATCAAAAAATCACCCTAGGATAACTTTATTATCCCAATTTCTTAAATTAATTTTATATTTTAATTTAAATTTTATTAATTGGTAGAAATTAATTTTATGTTATGTGTGTTTGGTACAACTAATATTTCTTTTAGAAAAAATATTTTTATTCAAAAAAACATTTATATTTTTCTTTTAAATGGTTATTTTTTATTTATAACCAACATAAATCTAATAAAAATGTGTAAAATATATATTTCCATAATTTTTTAATCCTATCCATTCCCTCCATTTCAATGGCTAGGGGATAATTTTCATATTAAATAATAATATTTTAATAATTTTTCACATTCCATTTAAACTCATTGTTGCGTGTAACAAAAGCTCAAATAAACTTTTCATGTAAGACATGCTAATATAACTTTTGCATGTAACAAAATCTAAACTCAATACTTTGGTTAATGAAAGATATTTTTAAGATATTGATTATATTTAATAATAAATATATCATAATTTTTTGGGGTGTTATATTCTATTCTAAGTTTGGTACTGCATTCCACATAAGTTTAATAAAATTTTATTCTTTTATATTTCTAGGGTGTTACACTCTTCAACATTTTTTATAGGAGTATCAAAATTCATATCAATTCATCTTCTTCTATTATTTTTTTCCCAAGATCATGCATCATGTTCACAATATCATTGAACTAAAACTATATATCATAAACAGATTCATCAAGTTTCATTTTAAATGTATCATATTTAGTATAACAAGTATTTAACTACGTCTCTTTAAAATTTTATGTTTCCTTGTGAGATATAGAAAGTATAACCCAAATATCAAAAGTAATGAATGGAGATGGTTTTTTATTGAATTTTTCTTTTCACAATTCATAGTATACTGCATTCATAGCTTAATATTTTGAGTCATATAAAACTTTTATAGTAGAATCACATGATTTTTTTTCAATTTTGGGCATTTTATATTTGTTTTTATTTTCAGTACAGATATCGAATATCATTCTCTCTATATGAATTTTCATCTTAATATTCTATTGAGAATAATTGTTTCATTTGGATTTAGTGGTCGGTTAATATTATCCCTCTCAACCATTATATTATCCATAAAAATATGATTTTATATTAAATAGAAATTTTAATATATTTTTATAAAAAATAATTTTATTACAAAGTAATTTTGAAAGATATATGATTCCAAATTTTTTTCCCAGTGGAAAACTCTAGAGGGAGGAGGTAAATTTAGATTCCAAAATAAATTTTCATTACAAATGATTGAATAATTAAAGCCCCCAATTTATAATATACACCCTATTATCTAGAATAGTATATTTATATAATTCAATCATTAAATTTTTATCTTAAAATCTTGATCACAACTCAATTAAAATAAAATTTAATATACTTAAACTGTTGAAACTAAATAACTTGAAATAAAAACATTATATAAAACATAAATTAATATCTATAATAAAAATAAGTTATTCTTTTTAGTTTATAATATAGATATATATATGTTCTAAAAAGTATGAAGAAATAAATAAATGAAAACAGAATTAAATAAGGGTTTCAGTCTCAATCCTATACTCAATCCCCTCTATATGTAAATCAACTACTAAGGAGTTTATTATCAAAAAAACTGATATAAAACCTAGAACGGGTTTTACAAACCACTATACTCAGACAATACGTTATATAAAAAAATCATTTTCTATAAGTATTCATCAGATAAAGAGATTTTAGGTAACAAATGACCTCTTCTATGGTTATCTGTGGGATTATAAATTAGATTAATTAAAATAGAGTTTCTAGCACTCACTATATTAGACTATGATTTTCATTTTTTAGAAAAACATAGTAATATAATATAAAACTAAAAAGTTAATCTAAAATAGAAATATAAATGAATATAGAGTTTTAAGATTTGAGGTATCTCAGTTTGATGAGCTTTGGTTGATCAGGATTCTTTTATTTTATCATTTAAAGGGATCATCCAAGTTTAAGTAAAATGTTTAGAAATTTTTTTGTAAAGTGCCTTTGAAATAATCCTATGTGTATCATGTTAACATTAATATTCCCTTATTTTTTGAAATATTCCCTTATGAATCTCTCATGGGAACATAGTCAGTTCTTATTCATAAATAAAACTCCATCTCCAAGTAATCATTTGAGAACATTCCAAACATCTTCAATTACACTAACACTGTTGTTAATGCATAAAAAATTATCCATTGGTGATTTTAAAACACTCCAATAATTTCTTTAAAAAGAATAAATTATCTTCACTTGAGAATGATCACTTTATTCCCTGGTTACTAAGAATTTCCAATTGTGATGGAAACTAGGAACGATTGTTTCACACAAAAACTAGGTGTAATAACTACATTCCTTTATGTGATAGGTACTCATAAAAAAATTGTAAGTATATCTATTCATGTGGTATGTACTTTTTTTTATCATAGTAGGTATATATCTTCATTTTTTCAGTATATTAAAAAATGTAGTTAATACATTAAGTTGAAAAATTTTGCTTAACATTGTATTGTACCTAGATTTAATTATTTGGTAGGTAGTTTCTTTTTTATGGTACCTTCACTGTTTCACATGATAACTTCTTTTTTTCATGTGAATGGTTCAAGTATTCCAGCAGTTGGTTCTGTATCCCATGTGTTAGGTTCAGTAAACATGACGTTAGAACTAAATAATAGTTAGTTTATCCATTCAGTCAGTACTACATGGTCACATAAACTTCATATTCAATAGAATGTTTTTATTCAGTATGTACTCATGTTAAGTTCCATACGTATAATTTTTCATGTTTGGAAACAAAAAATTTAAATAACATAAAACATGAAATTCATTAATATCATTTTAAACATTATTTGGGATTATTAAAATAATGTTGTGTTTGTCTAAGAAAACATATTATATTGTTTAAGCCAAGTATTCAGTATTCTAAAAATATTATCTCTTCAATAATACCTTCAGTATACTTTAGGATTTCACTTTATCAATAATGATTAACCTTCTTCACCGGGAATAGTGCATTGATGACCAATCTATCTTTGGTTATAGTATCATTCACATTGGTATTATTTTCTCATCTCATTCTATGAATGATCAAAATTTATGGTTAATATGTTTCTTTATATTTTCTTCATCCTCATTATTTATAATTTTCTTTGACACATAGATAATAAACATGTAGATGTAGTGTTGTCCTTTTTCAACTCTCTCCTTCTTCCTCACCCTTCTTTGGATTCAACAATATAAGGATATCAGAGGGAAGGAAATCACTTGTGCTTCTCCTCCTTCTTTTATTCCACATATTCTTCCAAAAAACCTAGGATATAATCTTCCAAAATATTATTATTTGATATATCTCTTAGATATTCGGATTATTTTTCTACAATGTACTATCATGTTTTTCACTCTATTTCTTCAATTCTCACAATATTCAGTAAAATGATACTATATCATGTTTTTTCGAAAGATTCTATATTTTCAATCCCTTATTATTACACATTTAATTTTCTCAATATCATATGAATATTATTTCAAAATTTTTAATTTTTAAATCCCATTAAATCTATTGTAGTGATCGTCATATTTTACTTGGTCAACAACTACTTATAATGTTTCTTTGTCTGATCATAATTTATATTATTCTAATCAATTTATTTTAATGTATTACATTATAGCACAATGATACTGAAAATAATCTCCTTAAATATTTATATTTACTTTCCTTTATAGTTCCACAAATACCACAACCCTTCAATCCCTAATTGAATTCGTATTCCCAAACTGAAATATCATTGTGGTGTTATACTTCACATCCTAGGGTGGAAACCCTCATCAAATCTTGTCCTTCTTCAATTCCACACATTAAAATCCATGTATAATCCCATTAATTTTATATGTTTCTTGATTTTAGTGATCTGAAGATCAGTAAAAAATCATAAAATTTAAATCTTCATATTTATTTTTATTGACACATCATTTAGTATGATAAGGAGATATTGTACCCTTTAATTTTAGTGACCCATTTTGTGCAATTGATTATGTAAAATATGGAATCCCTTATGTACTAAAAATTATGTATATTACATAGGAACTCTATTTTATCCTTTTGTGAACTCTTACATATCTTTTTGGGGATCGAGACATTTCCACTTTATAATCCTCAATGTTTTGTAATACACTTTCATATTTACGGTAATTTCATAGGTACACTTACATATTACTTATACTCTTGGAGTTACCCTTATATATAATCTTTAGTACCATTATGTATCATAATGATCTTCCAACACATTTCCTGAATGTGGTCAACACTATACAGGAATCCATTATGTTCTCTTCATTGTTTTAGATTTACCGAGGTCTATGTAATAAAGATTCAGTAGTGTCTATAGATATTAAATTCCATTTTAAATTTTTATACCTAAAATAGAATACAATAACCTTATAAAATAAACTTCCAAATTTATCAAACATACTCATGGAATCTCCAATCATTTCAATTCATTTAAAATTAAATTTAATTAATTATAGAAATTATAAATATGTGATCAATGATATTTAAATTTATTTTATCTTACTTATAATATATGATTACTCAAACTTGAGTGCTTCAAGGTATCACCACCATCTCATAAATTCATAATTTTAAGTCATCCTCCTCTAATAATCAATCAGTTGATATTCTCCAAATACTTTAATATCCATCATTTTAGATAAAACATCAATGGATACTCAATCTTCCAAAAGGCTTCAATTATCTTTATTCTTACTCTACACCCCTAAAATCCTCTAGTTGACTTCTCATCAACTGTATAAGAAATAAATAAAAGTTAATTACAATTTTATCAAAAAAAAATTTTATTAATTTATTTCAAGATAATCCCTAAAAAATAATATTTTTAAAGGGATACTTATTTGAATTTTTTTACATGAACTCTATAATAAATCAATATTTTCTCATTCTAAAGGGAAAAATTTTATTTATCCTAAATTGAAATTTATGATTTGATCATTCTAAACATATCAAATATTACGAATCTTAAATAAATCTCGTATATATGATCTCTATGAAAAATATCAAAGATTTCAACTTCTTATTTCATTGGGATATTCCTCGATCACCAAAAAAATATCCAAAATCAGTTAACTCATTGACCACAAATATAATCCTCACAATACATTGGACTCTTCGATAAATTCTTATGAATTTGTTATATATAACCACAAATAACATTAATTAATCACTTATCTATATCCTTTAAACACCCCTATTTTAAAATAAACAATATTTAAAGTAAATAAAATTTCTTAATAAAAAAAGAAATTTATAATCAACTCATGCTTCAATATGAAAAAAAATCTCCCCCGTTTAGTAAAAAATAATACACTAGATAGAAGGGTGTGTTTAAATTTCTATTATGTAATAATCAAAAACTTAATCAACTATAAACTTATTTGATCTAAACTAATATATAAAATTATAATAATTATCCTAGACATAATAGTAATCCATAAAAATGTCTATCATGTGATACCAATGTAGTTTCCAATTTCAAGGGTATATTCTAGAATATTTTTATGAAATTTATTGCCTATATTTAACTCAATAAACACATAAATACATTAAATATTGAGAAATTTTATCCACTTTTATACTATGTTTTATCATGACATACACCCCCCCCTTAATAATGAAATTTCATATAGAAAAAAAATGATAAGAATGCGTGATTAACATTCCACAACCATGGTTTCCATTAATTACTATCTAGATTTATATATTAACGTGAAATAATATCATCTAGAAACATGTTTTCTTTTCGAATCACCTTTATCTGGGTAGGGTCATGAAAAATCCACAAAGGAAATTTTACCCAAGTCCCCCAAAGAATTGGGGAAAATAATCAAAGAAAGGACCGGTCCACGAACCGGTCCCATAGAAGCGCAATGTGGCCAGGCACCATGAGGAACCCCCTCCGCGAACCATTTTTGTTCATGAAATGGAGGCGGAGAGCCTCCGCGGTCGCGAGGCAGGATGGGCGCCAATCCGGTTCACCGTCACGAACCACCCCAACCGCGGACCGCGTCGACCGGTTCAAGCCACACCCGCTGTCGTTCGTGGAATAGAGGCGGAACCCTCCGCAGCCACGGAGCACTCCCTGAGTTCTCCTCACGGAGGGGGGGGGGGGGCATTCAATACCCACCGCGAATCGCGGATTGACCAGGTCAACTTCGAACTGGGTATTTGGTTATGGGCCTCCCCAAAAGGTGTCGTGTGGCCAGAGATATATTCCTTTCCCCACTCTATAAAAGGAGACCATGTAACACCCATATATTTTATGAAAAATATTCTTTTTAATTTCATTAATGTATTATGTTCTACGATACACCAAAAGGAGATTTCACAATACGCATCCCTGACTTGCCTTTCATTACACGCAATCACGACCTTCCTCGATAGCGTGTGTAGTATGCAATACCGAGTTTCACTAAATGATATATTATTATAATATTATTATGAACTAGCCGTTATGAATAGTAATACCCAATTTTTTAAAATTTATAAATTTTATCTTTCAAAATGGACTTAATTTTTTGATTCGGAATACTGAAATTAGCTTAGGGTGAAATTTTGGTACTTTTCGGATAACTTTCATATTCGGATAAATAGTGGAAATTACTAAATTTCAATTAAAAACAACTTTTTTAATCGAAATAATTAATCGTGATAAATTATTAATTAGAGTGGTTTTAAAGTATATTTAGAATATATTTTTAAATTTAATACAATTTTTTTCATTGGATTTAATTTCACATTTAAACCAGACATAAACAAGTGTCAATCTTTTGATAGTTATTATCTCTAAAGAACACGCTATTTGTTTTGATGATGGGAACTAATTTTTAAATTAATTAATGAAACTGATATGTTTTGAATTTGGTAAAATAGAAATCATTTTTTAATTCATAATATCAAATATAGCTTAGGCCTAATTTTTGGTATTTTTTTAGAAACATTCATTTTTTGATGAATAGTGAAACCACTAAGTGGTAGTTAAAAAAACTGAATTTTTCATAAAACATAATTTTACCACTTCTGTGAGTGTAATTTCGAAAATCCGAGAGACACAGTTAATATCAAGGACTAAAATGTGGTTCAATGAGATGAATTTTTTTTGGTGAATAGTAACGTTTTACTTTTTTTACAACAGTTAAAAGTAAATAGGGTAATTAAGGGTAAAAATGATATTATTATTACCCTAACACATGTCCTAATTCTATTGGATAAGTGTAATTCGACCAAAAACAACTTTAGGAATAAAATATGACCATTTAGTCCCACTTGGATTAGATTAGGACATTTATTATTAAATTATTTAAGAAGGGTTAAAATAGTTAAAATCAAAGTCTAATAAGTAAATAATTTTTAATATAGTGTTATACATAAGATAAATTAGACTATAAATATTCATTAGAAAGATAAAAATATTTCCTACATAATGGTATTGTATTTTTAATTTTTAGACTTTAAATAATTTAATTTATTTATGACACAATGATGATGCAGTAATTATATTATTAATGAAATATTGACATAATTGATGTTATAAATACCCAAATAAATGTAATTTGATACTTTTTATGAATTAAAATAATATTATATGTTAATATTACATGTTAGTATTGATTTAATTAACTTTTTTCGAACTAATATTTCTTTTATGAGTTTCACAAAAATCAATTACCAAATAGTGTCAAAATTGACATAAAATATTTTTTAAAACAAATATTATATTATTAATTTTTATTTTATTCCTAAAAACCTAAGGTTCGGCCAAATGATTTAGATACGGTTATATATATTAATAATAAACAACTTGGGGTTCGTTTGTCTTGTTATAGTAAGTTTATTAACCTTACAGTGTAAGAAAACAAGAAGACACGGTAAAAGAAAAATTATTTAACTTAAAGTTAAATCTAAATGATAAGATTAAAATAGAAAACTGAACTTGTCCAAATTCTATTGGATGAGAGTATTTCGACCCATCTCCATCTTAGATTCTAAATAAATCAATTTGGAGCTCTTTAAAACCGAATATGTCTTTATAATAAATTAATATTTTTAGTTTTTCCAAAGGTGCCCCTCTCCTCTCTTATAAAAGGGAACCTCCTCCCTCTCTTCATAACACCACTTTGAGCGTTCAAGCTCAGACAAACCATGTCAAATTATTTTCTCCACTTCCCTAGAAACATCCTAGAGGTCATGGTATTCTTCAAAGACCAATTTTAGTGCCCTAAGAGGAGGTCTCAAAGAGGCGCTTCAAAGAAGAGGTAATATCCGTTACCGATTCTTTCAACTTTATTTCTTCTTCCACTTCTTCTTATTAGGTTGTTTCATTATGGAGTAATAACATCAGTATCACTAATATACTGATATGTTATTATAAGTATGAAACAATTCTATTTCACCATCTATCCATCCTACAGAAAACGAAATCACCGCGCCTGCGTACGTACGGAATACCGTCTCCACGCCGTGGTGTAATCTATTTTCCACCACCACCATACTTGGATGGGTATAATGGTGTAAATAATAAATATATATGATTTTTGTAAAGTGATATTGATTATTTAATAGTATACATACACTCCAATAAAATTCCACGATCATGGGAATGATATCATCGCTCGTGCGTACGTACGGACTACCTTCTCCACGACGCGATGAGATTCATTCTCTATGTTAACCATTCATGAATGATTAAAAAGTATATATAATAAGTAATCATGAAATATATGAAATAATAATGATACTGGATTTATGTGTATATATATGTATTTCATCTACTTAATTTCATTCAATTCAATAGGGAAACAAAAACAGCGTTCATGCGTACGTACGACCTACCGTCTCCATGAATGGTGTATTTCATTTCATTTAACTGATCTATCATATATATATGTATATAATAAGATATATATTATTTTTAAATCATGTTTTACATTCTGGAATTAAGTAAATCATGATATAAGTAATAATATCAAGAACAACAAGTCCAAACACGTACGATAAATAAAACAATTTAACCCAAAATGATGCTTTAACATGGAACTTACAAAAGAAAGAGTAATATAAAGTCATAAGTGAACCATATATGATATCATAACAATGAATATAATTCTGTAATAAGTCAATGAAATTATTTAAATCATTATACAGGAGGTTCGGAAACGTACGAATCATATCGGACCTAAGGTAAGGGATAACTTTTCCAATCTCGTTTTTATCTGAGATTGTTTATTTATAAGTATTTACTGGGGTTATTTCTATCATCTAGGTCCATGTTTTATAAAAGTGTTTTCATGCATGTTTAATGTCCTTTTTACCCATTTTTTACTTTTACTACATGGTATGTAAGGAATCTTTCTTTTCTTTACGTTACGAGGTACTTTTTTGACTTTTCCAGCAAAAGTAGTAGAAGAATGATTTTTTTAACTTATACGACATGAAAAGATTTTTACGGTTTTATAAAGCCTTATTTTCATGAATATTCCTCCAAAGTATTTCATTACTATTTCCAAAAAAATCTATTTCTTTTAAAATTTCATGATTTTTTGTGAAAAGAAATTGATTTTGAAGAAGAAAGGATATTTTCCTCAAGAATTCATTTCAAATGTTTTATCAAAACCATTTTCTATATAAGATGAAATTATTTCATATGTGTATGTTTCATGTATAACGTCTCTATGATTTACATGGTTTCACTTTTCTTATGATGAAATATAAATTTGTTTTATATGGATTATGTGATGATGGGATGATGTTTATGAAACCCATTTTATTCTTTTGGTTATGATGAAGGTTTTAAGTTTATTTTGTGGCACAAGTAAGAATGATTTAATTATGAGATGGGTGGTACCTATATCTCCCTCCAATTCATTGGGTAAAGATTTATATCTCATGAGATAGAAATGGCTGGAACAGTAAGTTAATCTGGTTCAGTATTACAGGACTGGAACGAGGAGTGAACCCGATTCAGAAAGGGACTTTGTCCACTAAGATGGTCTTGGAAGAAATGCCTTGGCTACTATGGAAATAATTACATGTGCTTAATGGATGCCACAATTACATGTTTTATTCCCATACTATGTTATCATGATTTATGTTCCATTATGATCTATGCCTTATGTACTTCCATGTTTTAAGTCATTGCTCGAGATTTTGATGTTTAAACATTATGTTCAAGTTTTTTAGGTTCAAATGTATATGGTATGTTTTATTTTATCCATGCTTACCCTTAATGAGCATTTGAGCTCACCCATTTTATGTTTTCTTTTCCCCCGGATTAAAATAAATGTTTAAGGTAAGGAAATAAAAAGTGGAAGATCTTTATGGGAGATGTTGATGATCTTTCACCATGATTAGAAGATTCCGTTCCAAGTTTCCAAAGACACTAAACTATTACAGTTCTTGTGTGTCTGTTTTTGTTATGTATTATGTATTCTGCAAAATTAATTTAATATCTATGTACATCATGCTCTGGGACTCTACAGACCAAGGGGGAAAGAAGAAAGGGGATCAGAGAAATGGAATTGGATTAGAAGGGATTGAAGATTCAGAAGGAGATCGATTGAAGGAAGGCTTCGGATTTCGCAAACAACGAAATTCCCATATGCGAACCACATCAGGTATATGAATTAAGAAGGAATTGGAAAAAACATAGAATAATTTGGTGAACCGCGAACCTAAAATAAAAAAAAGGGAACCACGAACCATACCCCCTCCGCAGATGTCTTCCCGGTGAACCAGGGATTTTATGCCTCTTTTCCCATCCGTCATACCACGTAACAACCTCCTCCGTGGGAGAAGCCCTGATCGACGAGCCTCCGATCGGCACCGCCCTTGGCCACCACTTCCCTCTTGGAACCCTCTACGAACCACCCTGGTTCACAGATTGAACCCGAAGCCGCGAACCACCCGGGTTCGCGGATTGAACCCGAAGCCACAAACCACCCTGGTTCGCGGATTGAACCTGAAGCCACGAACCACCCTGGTTTACAGGACGCCAATTATTCCACAGACCACCTTGGTTCATGGACGGCTTCTACAGCAGCGTGGCACTTCCACACGTGAAGGGCACCACTATCCATACCTCTCGGTGGCTTGCCAAATATATCAGTGTTCTCATTTCCAGAGCCAGGTAAAATCCTTCAGATCCAGCCAGGTCCTCCGCGACTCCCTCATTGTCCTATTCATCGGCCCCGAGATGAGGCATCCGCTAGATCCACTGGATACACGTGGTATAAATTTCAAGCACATCAACGCGCCATTTTGAGTTCACATACCCACGGTAAACAGGGGCAAATGGGTTTCCACAACACTTGAGCAGATTATCGAAGAATTCCTGGGTTCACATTCCCACGGTAATGTTGAGTCTGAGCTCGGGAATCCCCTTTCTTCCCCTCCACTTGTTGAGGGTTCATCAGAGATGGTAAAATAGCCATTAGAAGGAAGCCCTCGTGCACTGCGATAGAGGATATGGGCACAAGAGCACCCCCTTTCCCTCTCCCACTGGGCTTTATTGCCCCGGGCATCCATCTCGGAGTAAGCCCCAACCTTCTGGGCCTCATCAGAGTGTAAGCCCCAATTCATCACCCTAGGATGCCCTCATGCGTAAGCCCCACTCCGCTTCTCACGGATGCACCTTTCGCGATGTGATCCTCTTGTCCCTGCTGCCTCTTGTTTCTCACACCGAGCATGACTCACGTGGGCTTAGATTAAGCATCGACCGTGACATCCTCATATGGGCCTCCTCAGAGTGTAATCCCCAACCCATCATTCTGTGCTTACCTAGAGTATAATCCCAAATCCCTATGTGAACTATTTGGACTTTGATCCCTACCCCCTAGACAGGGTACGTAGGAAGCCTCCATGAGGTTCAATCCCACCACCCATCGGACCACCTGGTCTCTCTTCACGTCAGTTCCCCGACACCTATGCGAACTACATAGACCTTAATCCCTGCCTCCTAGACAGGGTACGTAGGAAGCCTCCCTGAGGTTCAATCCCAACAACCGGTCGATCCGATCATCTCCACATCGGTTCACCGTGCCACTCCTGGCGCCGCCTCAAGCGAGTTCCAACCCTTCGGGGTCATTAATCCAACAAGGGATGGTAAACCTCAGGCATAAATGATTCTGAACCCCTGCATCCAGTTGACCATTTCCCACCATGGTTAAATCCATGGATATTATGTTTGGGTATAAACCAAAGATTCGCAAACATATGAATACATCTTAAATCTATAAGAGAGTCCCGGAACAGGTAATAATTCCCCCCAAAAGGGTGAGATGAGCCCGACTTCCCATCCTATCGACCAATGTAAGTTCTTAAGAGTCACTGGTCAGACCATTCGACAAACACCTGCCTTTGGAAAGCAGGTCCATCAATCATTGGATACAGATCCATTGGGTGTTTCGTGGCCCAAAACCAGAACGAAACAAAAAATGGTGAACCCGAAATGAATCTTTAACCAAACATGACGTATTCAACTTAATCTCACCCAGTTCCCCCTTATGCTCCAAAGGAGGGCCAAGAAAGGTCATTAATTATGCATGGGGTTATGAGATGTTGCTTTGATGGGTTTTCTGCTTGTATTTGCTAAAATGTTTCGCAGGCACTACTTTCAGAACTCCCTTCGATCCAATGGCATCGCAAAGGAACTCACAAGTGCGCGCTTCCAACGATGCAAGGACGAGACTTCCTCAACAACGGAGGACCCCGTCACCCACCCAGTGTCTTAAACGCTGGGTTTCGAACGCGCTGATCTAAGAGTACCACGCGAATGGTACTCTCCCAACGGTGGAGGCGGCCATGCACGCCCTCCAATCCGTCAAGATTCACCAGTTTCCTGCCTAGCAATGACTGCAAAGGCGGAACCAGATATCCCATGTCACTGTATCCAACCGTTTTGGGAGCCTATCCCTGGAATGGGACTATACAAACCTCCCTTACATTAGGGAGGCGGATGAGGTCGATGTTGAGGACTTCATCCCTGTCGAATGGGGGTTCCGCTATAAGGCCCCCACCCAAAGGCATCATCGCGGTCATGCCATGACTCAACATCCTCACGCTGAGGAGGATGTTTCCCCGAGAATTTAGGCCCACGTTCTCTGAGCTCTGGCCCCTCGGACCACCCGACGAGGGCTGCAGACGTACAATCGGGGACCAGTCATCACCCTGGTCTCTGAGGAGGAGCTCTGCTACCTAGCCACGGAGACGTACCACGAACAGGCACATACACCTGTTCGATCCTCCCAAGAACGCCATCCAGACATGGAGGCATCATACGAGCCGGCGCACATCCCCGTCGAGCTCCATCAAGACCGTCGCTCACACAGGACAACACTTACCAGGAAGGCACCTCTCCCTGCCCAGGGTCGTGAACCCCACCAGCCTGACATGGTGGCGATCAACAAAGCCTGCCACCCAGATGTGGCGGCAAATCATTGGCAGGCATATCTCCCCACCAAAAAATGCCACCAACTCGATACGGTGGGAAACCAATATATGGAGGGCCATCTCCCTGCAGATGCAAGTAAAGTCCGCCACCCCGATGTGGCGGAAAATGGAGAGAGAAACCAACGTATCCCGGTACATGGGAAGATTCGTTCACCTACCCTGATACAAGAGAATTGTCAGTACCCACTGACCACTGGAGGACCAGAGCAGGATATCCCTACTCCAATATCGGAATGGGCCTTCATACCCGTTCCAGCAAAAGATGTCTCTCTACATATCCTAGAAATGGTGGAGGAGCAGGTATCTATCCCAGATCATATCTTGCATACTTTCCATCATGTGATTGCATCGGCAGAAATAGCAAGGACTCGGGCCTGTGAGCCCGTCTCCCCAATTGAGGCGACTCATCTAAGAGACGAGATAGCCGCCTCGGAGTAGATCTGCATCCCTACTTCAGCCCAATAGGGTCACCGACTATATTCTGCGATGTAAGGGCAACCAGATCGAGCAGCTTCACTCGTTCCAACTGAGGGACACCCGTCCATCATGGTGGATTCTCCAGAGCAGGCATATATCCCTGCTAAAAGTCAAGATGTTCGTTGGCGTATCCCAGAAACATCATGATAACCAATTAGAAAGGGACCCGAAGGTGAAGGCCATTGTCAGCAGCAGACAGTCCCCGCTGCCAGAAAAAGAGCACCCCGAACGCGCCGAATGCAGCCTGAAAATAAAGAGCGGGTTCATGGCTCCGCTCTACTAGAAGCTGGGGTTTCCAACGCTGTTAAGCACACATAAAAGGATCAAAACCCTACCCACCAATTACCATATTATGGGAGTGGCAGTAGAAGTTTCGAAGGACCTCCCCGCAATGTTGCTACCAGTAGCTCTGAAGGTCCTCCCCAGATCACCAGTGGGGGCCTCCCCCACAGTCATATAACGATCGGTCACGAGAGCTTATCTCTTGATGCGAGTAATTGAAACCCTCCACATGACCAGAAGGTCGAGTAGCAAGAAGGTCCTCCACTTTTTGCGGTCCATCCTGAAGGTCCTCCCCAGGGTATACACAGAAATCACTTTCGATGTAGTGGGACTACAGATTATGATGGTAGTCCTCACTATCATAGTCGCAACTACGGAGGTCCTCCACGTAGTGACGTCTCATCATGACAAGAAGTCCCTCCCCTTGTCGTGGCTTGCCCTGAAGGTCCTCCCCAGGGGTTACGCTGCCACGGAACTCCACACAGATAGGCATCAGGTCACGGTGTTAGTCCTTTCCACCCTGATAACGGAGGTCCTCCCCGTAGAGACATCGAGCAATGAGAAGTCCCTCCCCTCATTACGGTACATTCTGGAGGCCCTCCCTAGGATGTATCCTGTAGATATTCTCCCTGCGAAAGAAGTAATGGTAGTCCTTGCCATTTCCGCAGCTGTGATGGTAGTTCTCGCCACCATAGCTACCATTGTGAAGGTCCTCCCCGCAATGGCCCCAAGAAACAAGAAGGTCCTCCCCTTGTCACGGCGTGTCCTGAGGGTCCTCCCCAGGATGCGCATCGAACTCCAAGCCAATGATGGTCATACTCACCATGATGGCAGTTGTTGCGAAGGTCCTCCCCGTAACAACGCCACGCAGCCAAAAGGTCCTCCCCTTGCTGCAACATGCCTTGGAGGTCCTCCCCAGGGTGTGCACTACAAAAGTACTCTATGCAGTGAAGCATCAGGCAGTAATGGTAGTCCTTACCATTACGACCTTCATTGCGATAGTCCTCCCCACGATGACATATTATATCGACAGGAAGGTACTCCTCCTGCCGAATCAAGCACCGAAAAGCCCTCGTATGCCGAGGCACTCAGAAGGATGGGATCAAGCACGTCATATTTCTAGCATGTCGCTAACAACGCCGATCTTCGATCAGGAGCCATTCCAGGGCTACATTCATCTTCTGAACCACCTCGGAATCTCCCACAAGATAATGTGATACCTACCAGTCCCACTGCCTCCGACTACAGTGAGAGCCTTAGTTGGGCTGACCAGGTAGAGGAATCACTGGCGGAGGAGTATGCCGATATGTTGCACCTGAGGAAACGACTAGCTAGGAATGATATTATGGTTATGTTTTGGCCCACGTCTACCTCTCAGTACAACATACCCAGGGAGTTGTCTGAATAATGCATGCACGACATCCGCCATAATATATGGACGACCCTCCACCTACTGAAGTAAAAATTACTACCCTATGATGGGTATGTAGACCACGTCAAGATGATAAGAGAACTCATGTGTCACATCAACCTGGAGGCCCTTTCCTAGACGTGACAACAACGCCCTGAGAGGCGCAAAGGAAATATGGAGGCAGCTTGCCTCCGGGCACTGCACGAACTGTGCTGCCTCATCGGTGACGTTCCGACGGGAGTCCATATCAGGGGATGGGGGGAACACGAAGCTCTTCATTTCACTTCGCTCCCTGCCCAGAAAAACCCGTTCGGCATGGTATCGTGTAACGTCGTCACATCGAGACGACAATTGGGTGGACCCCTATTCAGGAATGGCAACACACCCAATAGGGTCGGGCCCTGAGTATGTCCCAGAAGCATCAGGCCCGGTGGGAACGAGCCATTAAAAACTCCTGAATCAGTCTACTGTGAGCATACAGCAGGCCTCTCGCCTAAGAGAGGCCAATCAATGATCTCTTCCGGCCTCCCCAGAAGGGACTGATCCACAGGTGAATTCAGCACTAGATCTAGTTCACCCCCGAATGGGGGCACGCGAGATCAGGCAGGTCGTGATAGCCGTAGCCACTACCGCAATCTTGGGTCAACCCTATCCTACAGAGCTAGGGGAATTTTTAACAACAAATGCCCCTGTAAGACCAATAAAACCGGGAAGAGACTCAACATCTAGGGAACGGAGCCAGCCCCATCCCTCAGGGTTGGGGGAATTATTACCCCCTCAACAACAACCTCCCCCATGAGAGTCGGTATTCTCTCATCTAGGGAGGACAGTCAGAAGAGGTGGTTCCTATCCTATCCCATCATTCGAATCATCATCCCCTCCGAGAGGAAGGCACACCGTAATGTCGCATCAAAGAACTCTCCGCGTCACCCTTCGTCAAGAAGTCAAAGGGCAATCCCAGGTTATGAAAGGGAAGGCCAGCCGAAGACGCGGGAGACCCTCTTCCTATTTGGAAGACGACGTCCCATCCACCTTGCAACATGCGTTCATCAACGCCATAGAGGCTAACCCCGTAGGTGACACTGGAGAAAATTCAAATCCTGATGGATCGGGAGACGATGGTTTCGGTCAGGCTATCACTCACAACGAACCCCCAGGTGTGCACACCCAGAACCAGAGGGCCGCTTTAAATATGGTCGCCCATTTAGCTAACCTCCCTCGTCCTACCTTGCATGCTTCCAACAAGGATAAGAATAAAGTAAAAATTACCTTTAACCCATCCCCCTATCTCAATAAAAATGAGCCACTCACGCTCAAAGAGAGGTTCTCTCGACATGAAGAAGAGATGAAAGAATTGAGGCAGCTTAACGCCAAGCTGCTCCAGAGGAACTGCCTTATAGAAAGTGCATCCCAAGGAGAGCCACATCAGGCACTCCCAGCAAGTGGATCTCAAAGGCTAAGGCTTTCCCTGGAAAATGAAGCATGATCAGGGCTCCTACCTAATGAGGCACTTGGTTCGTCCAACTACCTAAACGTGGATGATGAATACCAGGATTTCCCTCCACTTAGGAGGCAACCAAAGCAAGTACGCCCGAACCCTCCAAGGGTACCCCGAACGGAATATACACCCTTTGTGCTGGCCAATCCAGATCCTCAGGCAATGCCTCAGGCTACGCCTTCCTAGGACCAGGCCCAATAGGATGTAAACCAGGGACTCACCAATACCATCGAGGCACTAACAGCAAAATTGGAAGCGATAGAAGGTCGATGCGCTCCGATACAGCCGGAGCGGAAACCCTACCAAGATTGGGTGACCAACACACCACCTCCACCCAATTTTGGGAGCCCTGTATTCCCCATATTCATTGTATTAGGCAATCCGGAGTATCATTTGATGCACTACGCATCCTATCGCGGCCCTAGGATGGGGACTCCGGAACAACAAGAAGCAGTGAAACTCTGATTCTTCGTACGGACCTTGAAAGGATCCGCCTTCGTCTGGTATACGAGTCTGTCGACCCAGTCGATAAAGAGCTAGGAGGACCTCTGGCAGCAGTTCTTGTTCCATTTCAGCTCAACACTACCTAAAACAACGGTCAGCGATCTCAGGAACTACATGCAGAGGGAGAACGAGAGGGTATCAGATTTCATCGCCAGATGGAATGTTCTGACCTATTCTCTGAACAGGCCAATGCCTCAAGATGAGATTATATCCATATGCATCGATAATCTTAGAGATGAGATGCGAACACCGCTCATACCAGTGGAGTGCACCACTGGATTCCGCCATCTCTCGGCTATTGCCCAGAGAAATGAGGACTCCCTGCAGCAGACTAATTCAAAGTCCCGAATATCCTCGCAGGCTCCGGTGAAGAGAGCTCCTAGAGCTGAAGTGTCCATTGTCACACTCAAGTCGGCCCCTGTGCCCGCTCCACTGCTCAGGCCTCCACCAAATCTTCAAGGGCCCCCTGCATATCAGTGGCCACCCCTGCCTAAACGGGACGATCCGAGAGGACCGAAGCATAACTAGTTTGAGGAATGAAGACAAAAAGTATACTCATTTTGAGATTATCAAGTCTGCGACTACTTCATCGCTACAATGAACTACAACTTGCTCCGCCTCCCGGAGCCGAGGAGACATGAAGAAGTCGGCCGTGATGATAGGCCAGATTACTGCCCCTACCAACGGATGTTGGGCCATAGTATCCAAGAATGCTTCGTCTTCAAAGACCTCTTGCAGGGGATGGTAGATTCCGGACAAGTCGAGATGGGACCACCCCCAGCACAAGTGGAATGTATCTCTAACACCGACTCTGACAAAGAGGAGGGGTGGCAGAAAGTCACCAGCAAGTAGGGGAATAAATTTTACAACTGGATGACTCGAAAGACTATCAACCGAGCCCAGGGCATACTCTGAGCTCAACTAAAGAAGCCGATGTTGCCACCCGCAGCCCCTAGAGCCGTAAAGCCAACCACATCAGCTTCACAACCCTCCAGAAGCCTGTCATCTGTATGGAGTAAAAGGAGGAAGAAATCACAAGATGACTAGTCCGCGACGGGGCCAAAGTTATTCCCGACCCTGGCGGATTTCATGCCCTCGAATTTGGCACCACAGGAACCAACCCACCAAACGACACCATTAGAGACAACCTACCAGGTTGACCTGTCATAGGATGAAGAGCCAATCTTTGGATCTATCAACGTCATCCATCTCATGGAATCATTCCCTGAAAAAGGGTATGATTATGAACCTGAGTTTCCTGCACGAGGAGTCGGGAGGAGGAATCGCAGAGGCATGGGATACTAGGGGAGGTGCTACCGCGGCCGAAACCAACCCTACGGTTGGACCCCGGACCAGACCGTCAACATTGTGGAAACCCATGGGAGAGCCCTTCAGCAAACTCAGCAAGAGAGGGAATGCCCCTCCACCTCCACAAGCGTCCACTCTGGCCCTGTTGTTCTGCGATACCCACCAGAGGGGGAACAAGTGTCTGGTTGCCTAGTGTGCACAAACAGACCAGCTAGCCCAAGTCTCAAAAACGCGGGAACACCATCGACATCTGTCCCCATGGCCGGTCCCTCCTATTCAAATGCTCCATCTCCCAAAGCACCCGCTAAGACTCTCCCACCAATGGAGAAGCGTCGACCGCTGGAGAAAAAATACGACATCCTTAAGTAGCTGGCATCAGTACTAGCCAAGTTGTCAATCCGGGACGGCCTGAGTTTGTCAGCCGACCTTAGGGATGTGCTTATCGAAGTTTTGATCAGCCCCCAGGAATTCCAAGCCGAGGTAGCTGCCGCTGATATTTACCAGACGGAAACTGGCCCAGCAGAATGCAATGCGGTGATTTCCTTCACCGATTAGGACGATGATGCCATCATGAAAGGACACATCAGACCACTATATGAGTATGGCACACTTAATGGTATTGTGAGCCGAAAAGTCTTTATAGACAATGGCTCTAGAGTTAACCTCCTTTTTCTACGGACACTCTGTAAGTTGGAATACAGTGAGGACGATATAATTACCTCAGCCACAACTTTTCTAGGTTACGACAAGAGTGAGCAGAAACCAATGGGACAGATTAAGCTAATGACCCATTTTGGTGACCTGGTAGCCTACACGGAATTCCTGGTGGTCCGGCAGAGCACAACATTCAATGCCCTGCTGGGATGGCCATGGTGCCATAAGCACATGGTTGTTCCTTCATTCTACCACCAGTGTATCAAGTACTGCGTCAATGGATAGAGAAGGACGTTGCACGCTGAAAAGGCCCCTTTCGAGCTCTCCGAGTCACATTACATCGACACCGGGTTCTATGAGCAAAATAAAACGAAGCCTTTGGTCGACGACGTCGACTGGATCCCCGCTCCAAATGGTCTGGAAATGGTTTCTGACGACCCCCTTTGGCGGCTTGGCATAGATTATGTCCTTCCCATAAACCACGTGGATGGTAGGAGTTCAAGTCCGGAGACGCATTTGGATGTCCTCATGACTTCAGCCATAACGGACGAGTGTGACAATGTGGGAACGTCCACTGACCCTCAATCGGGGGATGAAAACATGAGCAAGGGTACCCACAACACCTCGCCTCCGGGCTCCCAAGAGCTCGTGTTAGGAGCTCTCTCCTAGTCAGACCAAGAAGGTGGGGATTTGGGAGAAGAAGAAGGGGAAGATCTCAAGGATGCTCCTCCTGCATTTGAGGACGATATCTCCACCACTGTGGACGAACTCAGGAAAATAAACCTGGGTACCGAGGAAGACCCGAGGCCCACTCTCATTAGTGCGGCCATGTCTCCTGAGGAACACAAGGTATATACCTCTTTCCTAAGGCAACACCAGGACGTCTTCGCCTGGAATTACACAGAAATTCCAGGGCTCGATCTTGAGGTAGCGACACATCACCTGGGTCTTTCAGAAGACCATCAGGGCTACAAGCAGGCCGCTAGAAGGACACACCCCTCACATGCTTCCAAGATAGAGGATAAAGTCGATAAGCTCATTAAAGCAGGATTCATCAGGGAGGTCCAGTACCCCATTTGGTTGGACAACATCATCCCTGTCAAGAAAATGAACTGGAAAATCCGTGTCTACATTGAATTCAGAGACCTTAATCGGCATTGTCCAAAAGATGACTTCCCGGTTCCAATCACCGAGTAGTTAATTGATGTGATGGCCTGGTATGAGGCTCTATAATTCATGGATGGATATTCCAGATACAATCAAATCAGGATGGACTGAGAGGACGAAGAAGACACTTCCTTCAGGGCCCCTCAAGGGGTATTCTATTACAGGGTCATGCCCTTTGGTCTCAAGAATGCTGGCGCCACGTATCAGCATGCCATGCATCAGATCTTTAATCCATTCCTGGGGAAATTCATTTCATGTTACATGGATGACCTAGTGGTCAATTCCAGATAGTGCTCGGATCACTTTTTAGACCTTGATACCATCTTCAACAAGCTCCGACAGCATAGCATGAAGATGAAGCCCTTGAAATGCGCCTTTGGGGTTACCTCAGGGAAATTCCTTGGGTTCGTCGTACGCCATCGTGGCATTGAAGTCGACCCTAAGAAGACGAAGGATATCCTGAGCCTTCCACCTCCTCGAAATCTCACTGAGCTGAGGGGATTCCAAGGACACCTAGCTTATATTAGGCGGTTCATAGCCAACATGGCAGGCAAATGTTTACCCTTCACCAGGTTGATGAAGAAGGGGGTCACGTACCAATGAACTAATGACTGCCAAGAGGCATTCAAAAACTTGAAGAAGTACCTCTTAAGCCCATCGGTGATCATGCCCCCGGTCGAAGGAAGGCCTCTCATTCTATATGTGACGGCCCCAGAATGGTCATTGGGAGCCTTCCTCGCACAGAAGAACAACGCCGACAGCGAAAACAATCTCTATTACCTCAGTCGAACCATGATCGATACTGAGACTCGATACTCAAATATTGAGAGGAGATGTCTGGCCTTGGTCTTCATAGTTCAAAAGCTGCGGCATTATCTGAAGCATCATGAGGTCCATTTGATCTCGTGGAGTAACCTGCTCAAGTACATCCTCAGTTTCCCGATGCTAACAGGATGCCTATCCCGATGGGCGGTCATCCTGCAACAATTCGACATCCGGTTCGTGCCTCAAAAAGCCATAAAGGGCTAGGCATTAACAGAATTTATAGAAGAGAACCCTTCAACAGGGACCACTGCACCGAACGCTGAACTACCTAATGAAGATATCTTCTCGGTTCAAGAGGAGTTCCCAGCATGGGAAATGTACATTGATGGCGCGTCCTGAAGCCCCACCGGGAAGAGGATGGAGGATCCCAGATTCAACAAAGTGGGTCTGGGGATAATAATTGTGTCCCCAAAAAATGAATTTTTGTCTTATTCCTTCCTCCTATTACAGGGATGTATAAACAATGAAGCGGAATATCAAGCCCTCATTGCAGGCCTGAAACGCGCACACCAGGAACAAGTACAACACCTTAAGGTAAAAGGCGACTCGGAGCTTGTCATCAAGAAAGTCAACGGTGACTATGCTATTAAAAAGGAGGAGTTAATCCCCTTGTTTGACCATGTCTGAGGGTTAATGACCGAGTTCTCCATAGAACCAACATTGAATTATATTCCCCGGTCCCAGAACGCTCAGGCTGATGCATTAGCCAACGCGGCCGCAACCCTAGCCGACCCAGACCGGGCTGAAACGATTATCAGTATTTCTCACCGTCGAATGGTGTTGCCATTTGTTCAATCTAAGATAGAAGAGATCCACGAAGTCAGTCCTTTCCCCAATCCATATGATCCTGCCACAGGCTGGATGATCCCCATCGTGAACTACCTTCAACGGGGAGAGCATCCATCAGACAGGGCTGAACGAGAGCAAGTACGGATAAGGGTAATCAATTTTGTCATATGTGGTGGCGCGTGTTAGTATGAGGTCATCTAAAAACGAGGACTTGATGGAGTGATCCTCATATGCATTGACGAAGAAGAAACTGCTACCTTCATGACTAAAGTACATGCAGGAGCATGTCGAGCACATCACCTAGGGACCAAGATTTCCCATCAGGTTCGAAGGCTTGGGTACTACTGGCCCACAGTGGCACAAGAATGCGAGCATTTTACCACGAAATTCCACTCATGCCAGATTCATGCCAACTTCATACACCAGCCCCCAAAGTTACTTCATCAATCTAAGTAATCCTAGCTATTTTCTGTTTGAGGGATGGACGTCGTGGGACCATATCCCCCCGCCACGACCATACAGCTGAAGTATATCCTCACGACGACCGAATTCTTTTCCAAATGGGCAGAAGCCATACCCCTCAAGGAAGTCGGGGCAAGAAATATTTTCAGCTTCGTGAATACCAATATCATCACCAGATTTGGTGTCCCTCATACGATACTAACGGAAAATAGCACCAATTTCTGCTCTAATGAGTTGGAAAAGCTATACCACGAGTATGGTATCAAGGGTAACCACTCTTCCCGCTACCATGCAGTGGACAACGGACATATAGAAGCTTTCAACAAGACTATATCCAACATCCTCCAGAAAATGGTGGACAAAGACAACAATTCATGGCTGGATAAACTCCTCCATGCATTGTGGGATTATCGAACCACAATCCCCACTGCTACTCGGTCTACCCCGTACTCATTGGTGTACAACATAGAGGCGGTCCTGCCCATTAAACTCCAAATTCCATCACTCTGTGTTTCCATCTGTGATCGATTATCAGATGATGAGTAGTCAGAAAAGAAGCTTGGTGAATTGGAACAGCTAGACGAAACGCAACTGCAAACTCTGAACCACTTGGAAGTGTACCAGAACCGGATCACACGAGCCTTCAACAAAAAGGTCCACCTCTAGTCTTTCTTGGAAGTAGAATTAGTGCTGGTCCTCCGGACCCCAATCATACCTGGTAAAAAGCCTCCAAATCTAGAGCCCAAGTGGGAAGGACCATGTGTTTTACACAAGGTCTACTCCAATGGAGAATATACCCTGATCTCCATGGACGGAAAATTTACAACCGCTCCTACGAATGCGAGATTCTTAAAGAAGTATTTTGCATAGAAACTGTATGGCCCTCATCCTGACCACATGATGTTAAACTGTATGGACAACATCCTCACTGCATGATGTTAAACTACATGAAGTTTGTCCTTACCGCACGACGTTAAACTACACAGACAAGGTGATTTAAAAACACCCTCTTCCCCTGTGTACAGACCAGAACTGCACAGGGTGTATCGTCTTTCAGAGAACTACGCGAGGCTTGATTCCTGCCTTCGCAGGATACGTAGTGATGCCAGAATTCCACACCCTGGCCCAGACACCTCAAAAAAAGAAGAAAAAACGCAAAAATTCCCATTCCCCCGTGTACGAACCAGACTTACACAGGGTTTATTCACCTCCTCACTGTATGACGTTAAACTGCATGGAGTTCGTCCTTACTGCACGATGATAAACTGCATGGATGAAGAAGAGTTAAGAATACCCCTCCCCCCGTGTATGGACAAGACCTGCACGGGGTGTTCTCATCATCCTGACCTTATGACGTTAAACTGTATGACCCATGTCCTCACCGCATGACGTTAAACTGCATGGACAAGGTGATTTAAAAACACCCTCTTCCCCTATGTACAGACTAGACCTACACAGGGTGTATTGGCTTTTGAGAACTATGTATGGCTTGAATCCTACCCTCGCAGGATACATAGCGAGTCCAGGATCCCCAGTCTTGGCCCATCCCCCTGAATAAAAGATAAAAAAATGCCTTCTTTCCCCCGTGTATGGACCAGACCTGCACGGGGTGTACTCATTCCAGAGAACTATGTACGGATTGATTCCTACCCTCGTAGGATACGTAGAGATGCCAAGATCCCTAGTCCTGGCCTAGACCCTTAAAAAAACATACCCTTTCCCCCCGTGTGCGAACCAGACTGACATGGGGTGTATTGGTCGTCCTTACCGCATGACGTTAAACTGCACGGACAATGATGTTAAAAATTCCCCTTTCCCCATGTATGTACTAGACCTGCACGGGGTGTATATCTTTGTCCTTACCACATGACGTTAAACTTCATGAAAGTTGTCCCCACCACACGACGTTAAACTGCGCAGACCACTTTTTTTCTTTCACGTCGGGTCACCTTTGTCCTTACCGCATGATGTTAAACTGCATAGAGTTTGTCTTCACCGTATGACGTTAAACTGCACGGACTTCATTGTGACCCACCCAGGACACATGGAGATATGATATGGAGATACTCCTTACACATTTGGATACATCCTTTCCATACATTAGACTCCACGACCTGAATAATTTTGGATATTCATAACCACTCATGGCCACCGGAGGTGGAAAGTCATCGACCCGTGGACACCTTTGTACCACTATACATACCATTCCCTCAACGAATCTTCATATTGATAGCCCCAGGCCCATCCACTAAAGGAAATATTTACACAGGCGACACACTTCCTAGCTCTGTATGCTTACCGACCTCAGATCCCCCATACCATACCTATTGATCCAGAAGATTATGGCGAAGTGGTTTACAAGTTCATTCCCATTTTCACATTCAGGTGTTTCCAGTGTTTCCCTATCTGGATAGCATATGTATCTGCTAGTGTTTCACATAGCGACCTACATCAACAAACATCAATCCAGGACTAGGCTACTTTGACTCAATGGACAATTACGGTGAAGATGTTTCTTGTATACCCAGACACCATTATCCCCACGTGTCGAACTCTGCACTGTGAGCAATCACGGATTTTTATAATCATTCATGGCCATTGGAAGTGGAAAGTTATTGACCCGGGGACACCTTTGTTTGACTATGCATACCATGCCCTCAGCGTCTCTTCATAATGATTTCCCCTGGCTCATCCATCAAAGGCAAAATTTCCTCCGGCGATACTTCTCCTAGCTCCGTACGCCTACCGGCCTCAGAGCCCCACACTATACCTCATGATCCAGGAAAGCTCAAAGTTGCAGTTTACGACCTTAATCACCCGCCTTTTTCTAAGTATATCAGAACATTTTGACTCAGTTATCCTTCGAGTGACTGCAATAATAGTCACCCAATGGTCTGAGCTCTATGACCTATAAACTAGGATTACCTCGTCCTTACCACATGATGTTAAATTTCATGGAATGAAGGCACACCCCCTCACAAAAAAAGAGAAAAGATCAATGTAGGGGGCTCTTTGAAACTCAACAAGCAACCAGGGACGGATATCCCTGACATGTCCAGACATTCTCCTACCAAATAACAGACTTCGTTGCCCGGATAATTGCGGATCCTCATAACCATTCATGGCCATCGGAAGTGGAAAGTCATCAACCCGTGGACATCTTTGTACAACTATGCATACCATGCCCTCAGCGGCTATGCATAATGATAGCCCCTTGCTCGTCCATCAAAGGCAAGATTTCCACAGGCGATGCTCTTCCTAGCCCCGTACGCTTACCGGCCTCAGGGCCCCTATATCACCATTCCTGATCCAAGAAGCCCCGGAACCATGATTTACACCAATCAACCCCCCCACCACCACGTCTGGGGCATGTTGAGGTATTCAAGATGAGTTACATTCTGATTAAGAGCAACCTTTGCAAAAATGCCCCTGTCCTTGCTGCATGACGTTAAACTGCATAGAAAACTTTAAAAATGTCACTGTCCTCACTGCATGACGTTAAACAACATAGAAACCGTAAAAAATGTCTCTCTTCCTTACTGCATGATGAACAACTGCACGGATTATGTCCCAACCCCATGACGATAAACTACACGGTCATACTCGTCATGGGTTCAGTGAGGCACAAATGCTTTTCTCTATCCTTCAGTGCACGGGTCAGACCTGCACGAACCACCACCTCACACCAGCGTGAGAAAGGATTACTTCACCCATTCTCAGGAAGTTTATTCTAGATATTTCCCCCATATTCAGGCACCCTCTCATCATAAACCATACCCTGTACTCATAAAAAGTCGAACTCTCATAAGCCACCCCTGGTAGATCCAAATCTCAACTTCCCTAAAGTTGCTCGGCTATCAGAAGTGGATATTCTTTGACTTAAGGACACCATTGTATGACTATGCATACCATGCCCTCAGCGGCTCTGCATATTGATCGCCCCTGTCCCGTCTACCAAAGTTAAGTTTTACTTAGGCATTGCTTCCCTCCGTACGCCTCTTGGCCTTTGAGCCCCCATGTCCATCCCGGGATTCGGAAACCCTCTGAGCTACAGTTTACCAACCTCTTTCACAACCCTAACTTAATGCGGCGGAGCATCTTTGATGAGATTACTTAGAAACAGTAGAATTCGTTCCATTTTAAATGATGTCCCAGCTGCATGACTTTAAACTTTGTTAAGCCTCAAACATCCCTTACACTAACTAAATGCATAGGGAGGTGGTCTATGTACCACACTTATGATTAGTACGGATGCTCCCAAAACCCTTTCAGATGTCACAATCCCCTTTTGAACCACCCCTGGTGGTTTTTATAATTTTCCATGCCACCCATCATGGTTTCCATAAGCCAGACTTTCAGGAAGTCCCCTGGCTATCAGAAATGGATAAGTCTTTGACTTAAGGACACCTTTGTATGACTATTCATACCATGCCCTCAGCGGCTCTGCATATTGATTTCCCATGTCCCGTCTTCTAAAGGAAAGTTTTCATTAGGCAATGCTCTTCCTACCTCTATACGCCGACACAGCTCCCATGCCTTGAGACATGCCCTGCATGCCGCTCAAATTCAAACTTGTTTCCCCCAATGTGCGTCTGAAGGGTATTAAGGCATCTTTTAATCAGTTTAACCGCACTGGGGCCCTCTCCCCATCATATTTGGTCAAATATGTTCGACATAAAACATTAGTAATGATAGTCTTGTCGGCGAGACTTTAAAACTGCTCACAGAAGAAAGAGGCACAAAGCCTGTTAGGCTGAAAAACTGAAATGGGCGACCTATGAAAAGGCCAGGTTATAACCACTAGGTCCATAACGAATGGGCCCAGGCAAAATCAGGTCATTAAAAGAAGAAAAAGAAAAAAAGTTTGTAGAGTTTTCCTATAAAACCCTTGCAATAGTCAGACTACGCTCATTGGATCCCATGGTCCAGCAAAAATTAGAGCTTGTTTTCCTGAGTTATGATTAGTTCTGATTTAGTGAATTGTTATTTTCACAAAAGTTGTTCTAAGTAACAATTAAATTCCACAGAAATGAGTGATTGACAAAGACTGTGTTTCGTTCGAACAAAAAAAATGGAGGACATCCACAAGCCAGGGTCTCTCCTTCATACAAAAAAAGGGGGGAAAGAGGGGTAAGTAAAACAGGGGATAAAAAAGTAGCTCTGATAGTTATAAAGAAGCCTGACTTGCTCTCCCCACCAGATCAGTGACTGCTCGGTGAAGGTCATTGTAGGATTGTTCCAACACTGCCTTCTCCCATGATTCAACCTCATCCACTAGATGGATACGCTCTACTGCATTTTGGAGATCATTGATCCCTTTTCTGGTAACTTCAAGATGACCAGTCATAGCCAATAATTGATCCGTCAGCATGGTGGCCCGTTCTTCGCTTTCATGCAACTCAGAGGATAAGATGGCCACCTGATCTCGAGAGATCACCTCCTGTGCTACTAGTTGATGGAGTTTTGTTGTGGTTTACTCCAAGGTTCAGGCCCCACAATGAGTGATCTCGAAGTGAGAAAGCTTTCATTCATTAGTGACAGCTTCCTCAGGGGCCATGACAACTTGGAAAGAAAGAGAATGTAACTGCCAATAGTGACAGCCACCCGACCCAAAAACAAGGAATAGATGACGAAGAGCTTCAGTTTTCATTTCCATTTCGTCTAAAGGGGTTTCCGTGATGATTTCACAGATTCGGGGCCAGGACCACCTGCGCACTGCCCGATGGTCAACCATGGTATGAGGATATTTGGTATCCTCGCTGGATGACACGAGAATAAAGTCGGCCATGGTAGCCCGTGTGGACGTGTGCTCACAAGAAGTTGACTCTGAAGCTGGAAAGTCTAGAGCCCCTAACCCCGATTCAGGCTTGGGGACCATGTTTCTAAGCCCAGTATCGACTGGTGGAACCTCCTGGATGGTCTTTCTGGGACTTGAAACCACAGGGTCGTCCACATCCACGCACAATAAGGATGAATTTTCCTGAACTGCAGCCACCGCAGGGTTGGGAGAGGAAATTTCTCTGAGTCGCTTTGATCGATGAGCCATTAGTCGGTCCTCCCTTAAAACTGATGAGGAAGGTGTAGTGGATGCAACAACCACCATACCTCGTGATTTGGGAACCTTCCGGACAGCCTTCCCTAGGATCCCCTCAGGATAGTATTTTACCCATGTTTTTGCATACTCCATGGAAAGGCTGGAAGCTGAACCCATATTAGGCAGGGGAACGCATGCTTCAGATCCCTCCCACATCAGAATATGCCACCACTAACGAAGTATGGATGGACGTAGTCCTTGAGCCCGAGAAAGGGGAACAGAAACATGGACTTGCATGCACCCGAACTGGCGAGAAAAGTGATACGGGACATACATCTCGCACAAAGAAACATCGTCGATCCGTGCAGACAGAAACCCATCCCGTAGGGAGACCATGTAAGAGCACTCCTCCGGGATCCCCCGGCGGTTGTCAACAAAGATTCCAGAAGGGGTGGGGTAGGGAGTGAAGATGATCTGGGAGAAGTCGCTCAAGAGAACGAGGACTTCACTAGTGTTGAGAGACTTCAAGCGTACTCTGGCAATATCCAGTAGGGTAGGCTGAAAGGTAGGAAGCAGGATGGTCGTGTTGTGATGTTATTCATAACAGCTATAGTGATCTGCCACCCAGTCGTACAAAAATTGAAATGGCATGCTTAGATGGTAGGGTGACCTGCCCACCTGCATGTGGTTCAGTAGCTCATAGATACGGGCCAAAGTGGGCACGACTAAATTCACCAAGCGGCCCTCTGCTAACTCGGCCGCCATCATCAAAGTGTAGGCCCGGACACCTAGGTTGTAATCCCGGGACGGAAATAACCATCTGCTCAAAAACATAGCAAACAAACCAGCCGACTGGAGAATAGGCGACACACCAGGGCACACCTTATAACCCCATGAAAGGTAGTCGCCTGCATCCAGAACCGCCTAGTAATAACCTTGAATGGTTCGTGATTGTTGGTAAGGATGAGTCCTAGGACGCTTAATCTTCGGCGTAGGACCAGTGGTGTTCAGAAATAACCCTATCCAAGTGCTATAAGGAATAATCGAGCGGGCACGCAAGGCCTGAACCACTGACTGATCTGCCATGGTCAGCAGCTCTTTCTCCAATAAAGGAACATGTTCAACGTCGTCCCATGGATCAGGTGTGGGAAAAAATTCGTTATACATTTCACCAGCAATCAGCAGTCCTCCTATCTGGTAGATGTCCCACAGACTAATGCCTACTTCACCATGGGAAAGGTGGAAAGTATTAGTACTTGAACACCAGCGGTTGAACAAGTCGGGTAGGATCAAAGATGGTTGGTAAACAGCAAATTGGGAAGCCCACACTACAGAGTATAGGTTGACCGCTTCCCGTGAATTGGGGGACTCCTGATAATGATGATGGACCTAGAAAGCCCAAGCCCAATCATTTGAGAAGATCCCACCGAACCGAATATACCACTTGGGAACCCACCCCACATCGGGATCCCTTCGAGCAAGGTTGTTAATAGAAGGATAGTCCTTAAGGACATCTTTCTGAGAAAAGTCTTGAGTGCACTGATCGCTTTGGGTCCAGACAGAGCCCCTCAGAATAAATGTGTCTTTCGAACCAAAATTAGAGATTATCTCCCCAGATTGGGTAAGGTTTGCCTGAATGCATTTTGAAGGCGCTTCTAGGAAAGGAGAAGGGAGACCTGCAAAATTAGGGGGGATAGGGACATCATCCTAAAGACCGAAGCCATGTAGCGGGAGCCGATTGGATAATGGATAACTCATAAGCTCCAAAGAGAGCAGGTTCTTCAATACACCGTCATTAGGAATGATGGACCGACTAGGGTCCTCTTTGACACCGTCCACTCTGTGAATCATAGATGAACGTCTCTCTGAGCCAGTTGAGAGGGGCTCTACGGAAGTCATCGACGCAAAATGAGGGGGAACCATATTTTCTCCCTGCACAATGATAGAAATCAGACCGGAATAAAAATCTGGACAAAAATAACCAAATGAATGGTTAACGAGCCTTCATAATCAAATCCTCAAGGAGGCCTTGGAGGATGGTTCATGATGAAATCATCCCACGAACCAACCCTTCACGAAATCAGTCCGCGAAGCCCTGGCCCGTGGAGCGTTGGCTAGGAAACCGCGAACCAAGTCGCTCAGTGGAAATTCAATACCGAGTTTATTCGGAAGACTCGGATATTTTTTAAAGTTCAAGATATTTTAGTCCACAGAGCATCGAAACCACGAAGAAAGTTCCTCCTTAACACATCATCACTTACATTTTAATTAATTAAGGGTAACGGTTCGTGGTCGAGAAGTTGGTTCACGGATGAAGGCGACTGTAAAGAAGGAATGGTTTGCATAGGTTGATGTAATTTTGTGGATGAGGCACTTCACGAAGGAGAAAACACGTAGAGGCGAAGGAGCTCTGGTTTTGCGAAGAATTCGGTAAAGGAAATGTGCGGGATCCCTGTATTTATAGGCGTGGTCCCCTACCGGGTCCACCTTTCTACCAAAAACCATCTCTGTTTCAGGACAACTTTTGCATTGGAATGGCCTCCTCTTCGTTCTGATCGGACCCGATTCCGATGGGGGCATTTGTAGGGTCCTAAAAAATCCGCAAAGGAAATTTTACCCAAGTCCCCCAAAGAAATGGGGAAAATAATCAAAGAAAGGACCGGTCCGCGAACAAGTCTCATGGAAGCGTAATGTGGTCAGGCACCATGAGGCACCCCCTCTATGAACCGTTTTCCTTCACGAAATGGAGGGGGAGAGGCTCCGTGGTCGCGAGCCAGGATGGGCGCCAATCCGGTTCACCGTCACGAACCGCCCCAACTATGGACCAAGTCAACCCGTTCAAGTTTCACCCACTGTCATTCGCGGAATAGAGGCGGAACCCTCCGCAGTCACGGAGCACTCCCTGAGTTCACCTCATGGAGGGGGGAGCGTTTAATACCCACCGCGAATCACAGATTGACCAAGTCAGCTGCGAACTAGGTATGTGGTTATGGGCCTCTGCAAAAGGTGCCACGTGGCCACAGATACATTAATTTCCCCACTCTATAAATAGAGACCAAGGGGGAAAGAAGAAAGGGGATCAGAGAACTGGAATCAGATTCAGAGGGATTGGAGATTCAGAAGGAGATCGGTTGAAGAAAGGATTCGGATTTCGCAAACAGCAAAATTCCCATCCATGAACAATAGAAAGTATATGAATTAAGAAGGAATTGACAAAACACATAATAATTTGGTGAACCAAGAACCTGGAATAACAAAAAAAATAGAATCGCAAACCATACCCCCTCCGCGAATGACTTCCCCATGGACCAGGGAGTTTATGCCTCTTTTCCCATCCGTCGTACCGCGTAGCGCCTCCTCCGCAGGCGAACCACCCTGGTTCGTGGATTGAACTTGAAGCCACAAAACACCCTGGTTCGCAGGACGCCAATCAGTCTACGGACCACCTTGGTTCATGAACGGCTTCTCCACCTGCATGGCACTTCCCCACACGAAGGGAGCCACCACCCATATGTCTTGGTGGCTCGCCAAATACTTCGGTGTTCTCATTTCCAGAGCCAGGTAAAATCCTTTTGATCCAGCCAGGTCCTCCACGACTCCCTCATTGGCCTATTAATCGGCCCCGAGCCGAGGCCTCCGCCAAAGCCACCAGATCTGCGTGGTATATCTTTCAGGCGCATCAGGGCACCATTTTGAGTTCACATATCCACGGTAAATAGGGGAAAAGGGATTTCCCCGAACCTTTAGCAGATTCCTAAAGCATTCCTGGGCTCACATTCCCACGGTAATGTGGATTCTAAGCTCAGGAATCCCATTTCTGCCCCACCACTTATTGAGGGTTCCTTGGAGATGGTAAAATAGCCATCAGAAGGAAGCCCTCGTGCACTGCAAGAGAGGAGATGGGCACAAGAGAACCCCCTTTCCCTCTCCCGTTGGGCTTTGTTGCCCCGGGCGTCCATCTCGATGTAAGCCCCGACCTTCTGGGCCTCCGCAGAGTGTAAGCCCCAATTCATCACCCTGGGCCGCCCTCATGCGTAATCCCCACTCCACTTCTCACGAACTCACCTCTCGAAACGTGATCCTCTGGTCCCTACTGCCTCTTGTTTCTCACACCGAGCATGACTCACGTGGGCTTAGAGTAAGCATCGACCATGACATCCTCCTATGGGCCTCCTCAGAGTGTAAGCCCCAATCCATCATTCTGGGCTGCCCCAGAGCGTAAGCCCCAAGCCCTATGCGAACTACGTGGACTTTGATCCCTACCTCCTAGATAGTGTACATATGAAGCCTCCATTAAGTTCAAGCCCACCACCCATCCGACCACCTGGTCTCTCTTCACGTCGGTTCCCCAAAACCTATGCGAAATACGTGGACTTTAATCCCTGCCTCTTAGACAAGGTATGTAGGTAGCATCCCTGAGGTTCAAGCCCAACAACCGGTCGATCCGATCATCACCACATCGGTTCAGCGCGCCACTCCTGGTGCCACCTCAAGCGAGTTCCAACCCTTCGGGGTCATTAATCCAATGAGGGATGGTAAACCTTGGGCATAAATGATTCTGAACCCCTACGTCTAGTTGACCATTTCCCACCAAGGTTAAATCTGTTGATACTATGATTGGGTATAAACCAAAGATTCTCGAACATATGAATACGTCTTAAATCTATAAGAGAGTCTCGAAACAGGGAATAATTCCCCCCTAAAAAGGTTCGATGATCCCGACATCCCATCATCTTAACCAATGTGAGTTCTTAAGAGTTGCTGGTCAGACTATCCGGCGAACGCCTGCCTTTGGAAAGAAGGTCCATTAATCATTGGATACGGAGCCGTTGGGCATTTCGTGGCCGAAAACCAGAATGAAACAATGTGATATAATTAATCATTCATCATCATGGATGGAATTCATTGAAATGTAATCCAAGAATTCCATTCGATATCACTTGATGATTTTTTTTGGGGGAAATGATACCAGTTAAATAACTCCATGATAAATATCTCTTTCTGTAGTATAATTCTCATAGTTTTCATCATGTTGTCCCCATATGAATATCCTTAAATTAATTATATAAATTTGTTTATAAAAACAAATAAAGATGAATAAGGTTTTCTCTGTATATCTTTAGTCAGATAAATAGGGATGAGATTTACTTGTCAATTAAAAAACCATTTCCTTTTAGATCTAGTTTCATGAGTACTATTTATGCTTCCCCCATTGTTATTTTTTTTTTGAGATTTTATCATTAATTATAATCTTGGATTTCATGATTTCTAAAAAAAATTTCTTATATGGAAGTTTATTTTTCTCTTTTTTAGTAAGTAACATTTCTTATTTTTTTCATTATCTATATTCATTTCAATTTTTATCTATATTGACTATATGATCATTCATTCATTAAGATCATGCCTAAAATTATCCTTATGTGAAAGATCATTTTTCTCTAACTACTTCAATCATGGTAGTCATGAAATGCATTTTATAGGAGTGTTTATAACTTCTTTACACCTTCCACATACATCTTCAAAATATTTAATGGTTAACTTCTTTGGAATCAATGATACTTAATATTTTTGGACACTATCCACAAAACAAATCCTTTTAATTCTTTCGTATATTGATTATTTCTTTTTTTGAAACATATATACTCTAAATATTATATTCCTGGACTATTTTAAAAGGTATATGATGTGGCCTTTTTGACCATATTAGAATAACTTCCTCTTTCTTGGTGTGATATCCTTATCCCGATTCTTCATGTATTCACTCTTCTCTATAATATTTTTTTATACCGAATGAATACACACCTTTTCATTATATTCATTTCATTAATTGTGGTATTCCTTATTTAGTACAAAATAATTTATTCTTAATTGTTCTATAGTATAAACCATCATCAAAATGACCACATTAATTAGAAATTTATCAAAATTTATCCAAGAATCCAATTTTATTCTTGATAGACACATTCAATATAATATTAATTATTAAACAATTATTTTTATAAGATTTACATCCCATCAATGTAGTAATTTATTAATCTCAACAAAATTACATGTTATTAGAAAATATAAATGGACCTTTGACAAATAACATAATATCACCATTTATATAAAATAAAACATGTTCTCTTAACATTGGTTTCAATATGATATCTTTCAAACCATGTTTCATTATGAAAAAATATATGATTTTTTGGAGAAAATGAATTCTTAGTAGTTCTAACATCTTCCATTGATGAATTGGTGAGTTTATAATCAATATTATTCACCAATACATGTCAATAATTCAAATTTTAAACTCTAAAATAATGTGAAAAATCATTAGTAATATATATATATATATATTATATGGGTAACATATTTTCATCATATTGAAGAGGATTGATCTTTAAATAATATCATTCCTACATCCTTTTGGATGTAAGACTCTTTTCAAGAGTTAATATGACATCATACCATCTCCCAATATTTTTTTTCGAAGTAATAGCTTGTGTCATCTCTAAACTGCACAATTGGAATTCTAATCAGAGACACATCATATCAACAGATATTTCTCATCCTAATACAATCATACCATTAATTTACATTATCTATTTGTCGTCATAATCTAAGGAATAAACATTTTATTTATTTCTAATAAAAAATCATACACATTTACCAATTATGTTATATTTACAAAAGAGTATCCTTCATTCCAATTATAGATTTAAATACATGGATATTATCATCCATGATTTTATTAATTTATTGATTTCTCACCACTTTTTTTATATAATTATTATATAACTATATAATATATTTCATTTCAATGTAATAATGACTAGTCCTTAGGTTCAACAAAGAGGGTGATATTTTTTTTCACTTTTGTTACTTTTTATCCATTGAATTCTTATGGTTATCTTCTTCCATAAAAAATTATTTTCTCATTTTATAGTCCATTTTAAAACTCAAATATATAATTTTAAACAACTATATAGAATTGTTTCAAAAAACCATAAACTAAGATTAGATTTCTTCAACTAATTAAATATATTGATACTCTTTACATCTTGGATACCATTCTTCTAAAAGAACATTCTAAATAGATATATTTGAAAAATTTACAATTTGATATCCCTAAAATAATAGTGTATCTTCATTCTCATTTGAAAACCTTTTCTATTACTTATCTATTATTTTGTTCATGTTTTAAGAGTTTTAGTCGAAACCTCCATGTTTGTGTAGACATTGATATAAATAATTATTTATATATAATGAAACAATTATTCTTCAACAAATATTCTCTCTCTATATATAATAAAAAATGGAATAAAAATTGATCCATTTAAAGGGTACTTGTATTACCAATGATGTTATTTGTAGTGTCTAGTGGATCATGAATTCAATTTGAGAGGGGGTTTAATCTCCATGGCCATATATATAGATTTATTTTCTCTTATAGTTTCACCTATTAGTATTAAAACCACTTTCCCAATTAAGATATATGAATCAGTATATGTTACCATAATACAAACCAACACAAGTGATGTAGTAAATAATTTCTAGACAACAGTATAATCTATTTTCACATGGTTTGATCCTAAAATGGAAATCAAATCCTTATTATTTTTTGGGTTTATTTTGAATCATAGATATCTAATATAGTCAATAAATTAAATATATTGGTAAATTATATCACTGAAACATTAAATTTCAATAAGATATGGGAATAATATATCCTTGACTTCTATTTGGCATTATAGTGATTACAAGATAATGGAAAATACATCTTTGACTTATGTGATAGTAGATACTTACTAATAGAAATTGTTTTCCTATAATTATAATGGAACCCTTTGGTACATAATTCTCATATAACTTCCTATATTCAGTAATATATTCATTATACTCTAGGATGTCACTACATCAATAATGAAAGATCTTCTTCATGAGGAAAAATTCATTAATTTAAAATATGTCTTCTTGTGAAAAAACATGAAAATAGGAATTTTTATTCACAAAAAAATATCAAAATGGTAAATATGTATGGATTTTAGGTTTAGTCACATTTTATTGTTCTACTTACATCGTAACATGTATTGACACATAGATCACAAAGAGGTACTAGAAGTAGCATCCTGGATCAAAACTCTCTTTCATCTTTCTTTCTCTTAATATTCTATAATATAGGAATTCCATAACCAAGGACATCACTCCAACTCTTAATTATTATTATTTTATTCTTATTTTTATTCCTCAATTAAAATGATCTGATCTTATATATTATTATTGGATTCTCTCTCTCATTGATACAAAGAGTCATTTTCATTATTGTAGTGTTTGGATCATCTCTCTCATTCTTTGACAATTATGACATTCAGAAGTGTAATACATTATAAAGTTCTTATATATCATTTATCTACTTTCATTCCCTTATTATTCTACTTTATATCTTATTCCAATCAACTGAATATTATTTCCAAATTTCAAATATGGAAATCTCTTCAAAATCATCACCATTATCATTATATTAATCTAGTCAAATATAAATTAGAAATAATCTGGTTATGATCTTTATTATTAAGTTTCAAATCATTAAATTTTAAAATTATTATTTATTACATTGAGATCCCCAAAATATTCTCTTCAAATTATAGTATTCGTTTTCATAATAATTACATAAAAACATATATTTAATAAATGATGGAATTCATGTTCACATGTAATAATACCATTATGATGTGATACTTCTCTTTATAACGAGGCAACCCTCATCAAATAATAATCATCCGATTCAATTATCACCTTCACAATCCATAACTAGAATCATGGTGATGAAAAACATCGTGATATTTTTGATATGAATATCTATAAATAATTTTATAATTTGAATATCTAGATATCAATATACTGTAATATCATTTATTATCAGATAGAAATATTGTACCCAATGATTTTGGTGGCACTATAAGACACAATGACAGTTACTGATTAATCCAAAATCCTTCAATCTGAATAAACTATAGCCAATGCTACTCAATACCACTAGTAACTAGATTTTCAACATCACATTAAACACATAAATCAGAGTTATTATTTTAATCCTATATCAGTTTTATGGATTCATTTGAATATAAACTATGCAATAGTCAAATTTTAAAAGGTTAGTGTCAATAAATTGTATATCAAAGAGCTCCAAACACTAGTAATATATTCTCATTTTCAAAATAAATATCTTCTTCATCGTCATTTCAAATATATTAATTGATATTCTTTATCATATGAAATTATTGGTTACTTAAAATTAATATATCCATATGAACTCCAAATTACATCTCGTACAATTAAATTTATTCATTCAAAATATTATTCCTCTATCACACAACACATATTGAAACCCACCCTCATCATTTTCAATAAAAATAATTGTCAAAATTGATTTGGTTATTCACATTTATTATATTGAAATATGGTATCTATAACTACACATCATTTATTTAATGATTTCTAATTACCTATACAAAATTAGTGAATTATTGAAACAAATGCATTATACATTCATACCCCCTTAGTGAAAGGAATATTTTTAATGATTATATTCAAATAAAACACATCATGTTTTATATATTCCATTGAGAATTGAAACCTTTCATCTAAAATGTTTCTTAATCACTTTTAAATTGTATAATTGAAATATTTCTTAAAAAAACTAAGATATATATATATATATATAACTATTTATATAAAATAAGTATCTTATTAAAAATAATATTGTCTTATATTACTAAAAATATTTATAAATAGATTAATAAGTGATTGAATAGAAATTTAATTAGTAAAAATAATTTTTTTAAGAATGATACTTCTATATGTTTTTTCTATTTGATTGTTTAATCATAAATGTATGTATCATATTTTAAATTTTTGATTAATATAAACATAAATTGTGTATGATTTTTTTTATAATCCATGCACATGTATACAAAATACATTATTAAGAATTTAAAATCACATTAAAATAAAACAAAAAAAATTCAAATTCATGGGGGAGGTACATTGGTTTGATGATAATATGGTTGGATTCCACTTCTGTTTGGATTGGAATAGAACCAAAATAACAATAGTTAAGTGGGAAATACTTGTAGTGGTTATGAAATATTGGATATAATTAATTTTGGAACAATGCTACCTACTAGTTTCCAAGAATATGATAGAAAACAGAACACAAATACTTATGCTTTTTGTTCAAGAACTATAAGATTCCACATGGTTCGGTGAAAATTAAATAACATATGTTTTTTGGGGAATTATTAATTCTACCATGAGTAATATATTTATTTTTTTATTTAGGATTTAGAATCATATATTGATTTCCTAATAATGGGATATTACTCTATGTAATTGTCGATGGACTTGTATTTATGTTCCACACAAAGAATATTTTTTTACCATATTACGAAATTTATAATTTATTCCTTATAAAATTAATCATAGTTACATTAATCTTATTTATTATTATGAATAAAATAATTTAAGATATTATTTTTAGTAATTTGTTCAATGATCTGTTAAATATAATTCTTTATCATAGTTACTCAAATATTATGTTACATTAACTATATATATATATAATAAATTTAATATAACATGTGGGATGGTGATTAATTTAGTTTCATGCTTGTATTTATAGCCTCTATGTTTTTGTTTTTAATTTTCCATTTAATAATTTAAATATTGTATTGTATATTTTAGTGTTCATTAACTCATTTTATCCTATAAATAATCATTTTTAATATTTTATAACCTTATTATAATTTTTATATTTAATTTTTTAATATCTCATTTTAAATTATCCCTCTCAATTTTTTGAATATATGTTTTATAAAATCATTATTTTAATGAATTAGAACCAAACAATCCATAATAAACCAAATAATTATAAAAAATTATATAAATAAATTATGTGACAAAAGTATTTAGGTTGAATTTTTTACTATAAATTAATCAGTAACTAATTGAATAAGTCGCGATCTAAGGACATTATATCCTTCGAAATTCTAATAAAAACTGTCAAGAGGTTGGGATCCTATAGATTAGTAGTCCTCCAACAGAAAACATTATAACACAATAATTATTTTATTTTTAATAATTTATAATAATAGTGAACTAGATACATTATATAAGTAGGTACCATATTAAATTTGAATCATGTAAAATTATTTTCATTAACATGATTATATATGTGGATATATTTTTGGAATGATTTTCTTGAAGTGATGTCGTAGAATTTCTAAAATAAAATTTAAAAATTTATATTTTTGTTTTTATGATTGAGAGATTATCCATTATAAGTTTTCATTTATCATTTTAACAAAATTTTATTGAATATATTAAAAATATAGTGTGAGTGATAATACATATTGATAAATTGTTAAGTTAAACTAATTTTGAAGATAACTGTTTATTCAATCCCCCACCTCAATCATTGGTCTAATAACACAATGGTTGGGTCCTGAAACATGAATCAAAGAAAAAAAATTAAAATTTATTTTTTATATATTATCATGGACATATCATAGAATATTATACAAATTCATCTATCCAATATAATCAATTATTCAATTTTTAGTATTAAAATGAAGTAAAAAATTAATTCACTATACATTCAAGTTCAATTTATCATTGGATGATTTCATTTTAATTGTGTTTTAAGATCATAATATTCATATGTTAATATGAATAATATTTTATGGGACCCATTTTCTAGTCCATGTAATTAATTTTAATTTTTACGGTTGTTTATTTAATTTTATATGATTTTTATTAGGGATATGAGTTTATAGAGGATGATATAGGAAACATAAAAATTTTGAACATAATTATTCTTGATATTAAATTTATGTCATAATGTTGGAAGGTATAAAGTTTGGATTTATTTAAAATGTAATTAAGATTAAATTATAATCCGTGAATTTAATTATTATCTTAAATTAAAAAAAATCTTTTGATAAGAAATGTTAATCATGTAATAAATTTCGACCATCACATTGAATTGGATAATTTGAGTCATTTATGTTTAAATAATTTTATATAATATTATTTATTCATATTTCTTTATAAGGTGACTAAGGAAAAAGATCTTTATACACCTTTATCTCAATTAATAAAAGTTTTATCTCAATCTAGACTTTTCATTCATTTATGGAATCCGGATTCTTATATGAAATAATAATCGTGAAATTAGGACTTAGGTAAATATATTACAATTAGAGATTATTCATCATCATTTCATTATAATGCATTAATATTAATATTTATTATTATATTACTAGTCATGTATAAATACTCATTCTAGTTCATATTGAACCATCCATCCTTCATGGAGAGATTTAATTAAGAATATTGTAGGTAACTGCTGACATCTCATGAGTTCAAAATAATGTCTCATATGTGGTTATGGATATGTGAATTATGAACCTATTATAAGGGAACACAATGTGTATCCCTAATAGATAATAAATTATAAGTGAATTATTAGATCCTTTTATGACTAATGTTAAAATTATTACAAGATAAATTGTCTTTTGGATCACCTCGTTAAGTAATTACTCAATATACATGTTTGAATAAGGGTTATGGACTGCTACCCTAATAGGTAGGTAGAGTTCCCAGAAATCTGGGTATAAATTTATTAATGGTATTATTATTTATAATAATATTCTTCCTATGCAGAAATGATATTTTAATTTTATATAAAGGTAGTATCTTGCTATGAAAATCAGGGTATTTTTTTAAAAAAAGTACCTAAAAAGGTATATTTTGTTAAGTCCCTATCACCTCTAAATAAGTAACATTCCTTAATTTTAGTGTTTAAATATCTATTAAATTTTTTATTGTATGAAAGGAATTAAATAAGGAGAGTGGGGGAGTTTTTTAGTTGATTAAGGGAAAATGGAAAGTCTCTCTAGGGTATTGGGACCCTCAGGTACCTAGTGGCCCCCGATTAGGTACCTGGTAGAGACCCCAAGTGCATTGGTCTTTAAATTATTCTAACTATTGAAAAAAAATTCTATTATGTATCATATATCTTCCTAGAAAAATAATATTAACAATTGGTATTTTGGTACATTGAAAACCTAAATTAAAATCCTTTACTTACCAACTATAGAGCTTTCCTATAATTTTTCTTCATTTTTGTTTTTCCCCTCTCCATCCCTCAACTCCCATTACATGATTACATCCTATAATACATGATCTAAGGAGATCAAATTAGTTATTGTATCTCATCTTCAGTGAGGTATGGTCTTGGTCTTCCTATGAATCCCTTGTTACCTAAATTTATCACAATAGCATACATAAACCTCATCATCAATTAATTTGGGATTGTGAAATCTAAAAAACACTATATTCATTTTCTATTCTTGTTACTATGAAATTTCAATTAAGGTGAACATAAGGTATTTCCTTTATATGCCTCCATGATTTATTACTTCACATTATGATTTTACTAGATCCAAATACTTCCTTGGTATTATATTAATCCAAAAATAATAGTGGTCGATTAATCTTATTATGTGGACCGTAAGAATATTTCTTATAAATTAATAAATTTTTAAGCATCTTCACCCACTAAATATATCGCAGAGTTTGGTAAAAAAATTGAGATTGATTGAAAAAATAAATAATAAGGTATTAAATAATAATAAAACCATTCATTACATACATTATAATGATCTTATGTTTCTTACTAATATATGCATATTATTTTCTAAGGATGAATTTATTTTACAATGCACTAATATCTTTCCCATTAATGAATTGATATCATATCATGAAAAATGAATTTAAAAGGATTGATATTCTTTAAAAAGGACCATGATTCTTTTATTTTTCAATATCCTTATTTTTTTATAAATAATTTATACTTGACTTAGTATGGTATATTTTTATTGACTGCTTTCTATGATTTCATATGTTATTAATTTTCATGAGTATAGATTTATAATGAAATTAAAGTATTTCATGATTGTTTTACTCTTTTTTTAGGAAACTATATCATCTAGAATAATATTATTATGATCAAGGATTCAATATTTAAAAAACACTATTTTATGTAATTTCAGAATCATGGTAAAAACTTAAGTAATTGATTATATTCATTGGAATAAAAGGTCTCCATATACATCATGGTTTGGAATAATATTTGATGATATGTCAAGGTATAATTACTCCTCATATCTTTTATACCTCTTACCACATTCCTAAATAGATAAGATACAATATCACCCATAATTGAGTATACACAAACCACTATCTTGATATGGATATGGGTTTTCACCAACACTGTTGTATACTCTTCAAGTGGGAATAACTACATGATTTCATACTTACACTCTACCCAGAAATTTATTTGAGGACTAATAGAGTATATTAAAGTCATATACCATCTTATTATAAAGGGTTATATATTACATATTCCTCCATATTAAAATCTAATAGTCATACATCTTATAATAACATTTTTGGGACAATTGCTTCCTTCAATCAATATGAGGATTAGATTATAGAACTCGTGTACATGCCTCCTAATGGGTATTATTTACTTTCACCTTTTTGATGAATTTTTTTAATACATGAATACACTTTGTTTCATGATCCATGTAGAATAAATTAACACCTATTTTGGGGATAGTTTTATGAGGAGTCATCGAGATTAAGTGTTATCTTTTTGTACCTCTTACTAAGAATTTATAGAAGGACTTCCAAGGATATACTTGGGAGTTTTGAGAGTCCATAATATCCTTGGACACCATGTTTTAAGGTTTGTAGTTTTTTATCATTATCTATGTGATTAAGATTATTTTATGTCTATTTTGGATATATTTGTATTATGTGATGCATGATCATTTCATTTTTTCTATTTATACCATGCCATGTACTTACACTTATTCTCAAAGTTAGTTATTTGTATTACCAACTAACCTATCCATATTTATGTTATACCATAAATAGGTATATACCATTTCATTTTACTACTTTAATTTTAGGGTTAAACCGCCTCCCACTTGGTTTGTCCTAGATATATGACCCGCCACCCTCATAATGTTTTGACATCATGGATCAGGTGTTATTTTTTATCTAGGAAATGATCTATTAAAAAAATTTGAGATCCATCCTCTTATATTATATAGTATGGTATATCAAAAAAAATTAGGCAAAAGACTATTGGTTTATAGGAAGTAACCCATAGGTATGTGTGCATAGCATAATTATTGTGGAAGCTCGTGTCACAAGGGATAATCCATGATAATTTTTCAACTTCTTTCAGTCTATTTTATACAATTTTATCATGTATCCTAAATAATACTAGATATTGGTAGGTGTGAATATGTAATATATCTTGAAATTTAGTTTTCTTCCTTATCTATATGTATTATATTATCTATGATACTGTTTGATGACTCATATAAACCAAAACATGAAAATTAATTAAATTTTATTCACTAAATATTTATTGATGTCATGCATGATAATATAGGTTAGAAAATTTTTCCTCTGATTGATAATTCCATTATATGAAGATAGTAAATTTATTATTTTATGTTCTCACAAATGTATGATTTTATTTGTTTATACAATACTCTTGAGAACGTGAATATGATTCAAAATACATACAAATTTTGTATAATGAATTTTTTTTTGGAAAATGAATATGAGGGAATGAGGGATGGGTTTCACCAAATTTATTTTATATGGTAAATTGAAATTTTATTTTGATAATGAGGGAATGTATTTATATTAATATATATTTATCTGTAGAGGATTACACTTAGATGATGACCTCATGCCGACAAGGAAGGGTTGGATGAGCATGCACCACTAGCTCAACCCACTCTCAAGCCTCAAGTATTCTGGGGGGGGGGGCACCCAAATTATTTATGTAATTGGTCAAGTATCTCTAAGTATCTTACACCCTCCAAAGTTTTAATTTTTTTTTAGTTTCACCACCCATCAATTTTTTTAGGTGATTTATCACCATTCGAGGAAATGGATTTGTTAATCATCTCATTAACATCTTTGAAAGTATTAAAAAACATGATTAGCAATGAGTTCGGTTCATAACCTTAATTCTATATGGGGTAAAATTTCAATGATGTGACATGAATATTTACTATAAGAAATATCAAAACCTAAAATATATATTCTTTCAATATTTAATCTTTGATTAATATATTATAATACACTGCATTAGGTGAACGGAAATGAGTTCATGCACCTCAAGAAAGGTTCAATATCAGTAATAGGGTACAAATATAGTTTTATAACCGTTTTTTTTTTCTAACTTTCCTTTTTAAAATTATGTTTTAGTATCTCTTTTTATGATGTGGGTTTCCATGAAATAAACATTCAAGTAGAAAACCATTTATAACACTAACAAATTTTGAGGGAGAAATTCATTTTAAGGGGGTAGAATATAAAACCCTGAGTTTTTATTAGAACGATTCGTTTTAATTTCATTGATGTCATATGTTGTATTCTACCCCATGATTATCTTGATCTATACACAACCCAAGTATTAGCTTCAAATATACACAATACTATTTTTTTCTTGTGTTACACACAATTTCATGTTCTTTCGATAGAATTCATTTCATGCAACACTGATTATAGATTTTGATCCATGTAAAAAAGAACTTTTGATGGATTATGTAATATTTAAAACCAAAGGAAGATTGCACTAAAATCTAAACTGACTAGGCTTGAGTTAAATTCAAGAGTGACCTTCCTCGATAGCTTGTGGTGTATGCAACACCGAGTTTCACTAAATAATGATATATTATTATTTAATGGGATATAAAATAGCTGTTATGAATAGTATTAACAACATTTTTAATTTTATATAACATTAAAATTCATCATATATATTTTCTAGGACATGATATAAGAATAAAATAATTTTTTTGGATAAAAGATGTACTTTTAAAAAAATGTAGTTTTACCACCTTTTGATGGTGCACCCATTTTAAATTTATTTTATTATACTTATATATGTTAACTTTTACAAAATAAACTTCTTTATTTGGAATCTAGAAATAAAAAATTTACTTATGTTGAATTTCTGTTAATTTTCTAATAAAGTTCATTTTTAATGAATAGTGAAAATACCGCATTTTAAGTCAAAACTGCCTTTTCATATAATTTTTTTATATTGATAGATTGTAATTTTAATTGGTTTTATAGTTTAATTGGATTATATTTTTATCCTATAATACAATTTTGTTCATTTTATGTAATTTAACTTTTATATTTGATATAAACACATGTCAATTTCTGATAGTTATTACTTCTTAAAAACCCACTTTTTGGTTTTGACAAAAAAAATTAATTTTAATTTAATTACTACGACTTCTATATTTTGAATTTGGAAAAATTTATTCCATATTTGGAATAAAAAATTTCAAATTTTGTAGATAGGTACCATTTACGTTTGGACATTATGAATAGTAATTTCAGTAATTATTTTATTTACTATTTATAAGGGTAAATCTACTAAATAAGGGTAAAAAAATAATATTATAATAACATTAAACTACCCTAATAGATTTACTAATCAAATTTTATGGGATATTTATGACCATGGGAATCCTTGGTTCGATTTGGAGACTCCATGGATTCACTTGGATGTGAAAATGACATTTTATAAGAATTAATTTAATGTAAAGATAATTCAAACCTAAACATATATCTTTTACTAAATTGATTTTAATATAGGTTTATGTAATTAATATCTATGTATATAAATTTTCATTAAAAATATAAAAATATTTCCTACATTTTTTATTTATAATTTGTAGACATTAGATAAATATATCTATTTATGATACAATTATGATGTATTGGTTTTTTCATTAATGAAATATTCAAATAAATAAATTTATAAATATAAAAATAAATTTAATTTGAACTTTTTCATGCCATAAACTAATTTTATGGATGAAATTGACATATTATGGTTGAGTTAATGCCTTTGGTTCGAAATAATAAGATTTTTATGATTTTTTTTAAAATACAAATATCAATAGTGTCAAAATTGACATAATGTCTAACATAAAACATAAATTTGTTTATTAAATGATAATAAAGTCATAAAACTAGAATATTGTTAATAATGGTTAATATAAGTCTAAATATGTCACAAATATCTTTTTTGGGTCGTTTTACAAGATATGATAATTACATTAAACCACAATGTGTTAATAACAAGATATCACAGTACGATTAAAAAGGGTAAAGTAAGGGTTAAACCAAAAAGATATGGTTAAAAAATATATTCAAAACTTGTCTTAAAATTATTGGATGATGGGTATTTGAAAAAAATCATATTATCAGAGAATTTAATAACTTTTGGATCATTTGTAATGAAAACTGAATTTAAAATAAATTACTATTTTGAGAGTTTCTGGAAGTGCCCCTCTTCTCTTGTATAAATGGGCACCTCCTCCCTTTCCTATTCACTTAATTTTGAGCCTTTAGGCTCCGAAAAAACCTCCTAATTACTCTTCTCAACTTCCATAGTTTCATTCTACAGGTTCTGGTCTTTTCCAATGTACAACTCTAGTGACCTAATATGAAATTTAAAGGAGGAATGTCGAAAAATAGGTAATCTTTTCTACCAATTCATTCAAATGTATTTCTTCTTATACTTCCTCTTATTTAGTTTTTTTATTGTAAAGTAATAACATCAGTATCACTAATATAATTATATTTTATTATAAATTTGAAACAACCATATTTCACCTTCTATCCATCCTATGAAAATTGAAATCACCACTCGTGTGTGCATACGGCTTATCGTCTCCAGGCCGTGGTGTAATATGTTTTTCACCACCACCATACATGGATGGTAATATTGGTCTAAATAATAACTATATTATTTTTATTATTATTATAACATGATAATAATTTTTAGATACTATAAACCATCCAATTCAATACCATTCAACAATTGTGGGAATGATGTCGTCGCTCACGTGTCAGTGCGACTACCCATCTCCATGGTGCGATGCGATTAATTATAAATAATTTTCATTATACCATGATTATATAAATGAATTGAATGAGTAAATAATATATAAATTATACTAATACCTTGATTTAAATGATATAACTATGATATAAAAATAGGAATAAGAACGTATCTGACAAAACATACCTAAGAACATAAAGAAGTTAATACATGAATAACGAGTAATAATGAAATGTTACTAACAAAAAGATAAAAATATGATCATAAATTTTATCTTAAAAATGATTATTATTATCTAATAAATAAATAACATCATTTAAATAATTATAAAGGATGTTTATATGTATACGAAGCATTTCTGACCTAAGGCAAGGGATAAATTTTCCAATTTCTTTTTTATCTGAGATTGTTTATTCGTAAGTATTTATTGGGGATATATTTATCATCCTTGTCCATGCATTCTAAAAAAATTTTCATAAATTTTTTAATATTATTATATGTATATTTAATGTCATTTTACCCCTTTAGTACTTTTACTACTTGGTGTGAAAGGAATTTTTCTTTTTTTACCACAGGAGGAAAGTTTTAACTTTTCTAGAAAAAGTACATGGAGAATTTTTTTTAACGTATTCAACATGAATGGATTTTTTACGGTTCCATTATTATTTATTTCCATGAGGATTAATCTACACTATTTCATGTTAATTTTCAACTAAATTATTTTTTTAAAATTGGGTGACATTTTGAGAATTGAAAATGTTTTTGAAGAAGAAAGAATATTTTCCACAATAATTATGTTCATGTGGTTTATCGAAATTATTTTACGACACTCTTTAAATAGTGTTTTGTTTCTATCCCTATTATTACTATGATTTTACTATGTTAATTATGAAATGGTATTTTATATGAATTATTTTATGATGGAATGATGTTTAAGAAACCCATTTTATTTCATGGGTTATGCTATGATGAATGATTTATGTTTTTTGGAACATGTAAGAATGATTTCATTATGAGATTGGTGGGACCTATATCTCTCTCCAATTAATTGGGTAACAATTTATATCTCATAATATAGACATGACTTGGATAACAAGTAAATATGGTTCAGTAATCAATGGCTGGAACGATAAGTAAAACTAGTTCAGTAATGGACATTGTCCACTATGATGGTATTGGAAGCAATGCCTTGGCTACTATGAAAATCATATTATGTGATTATTAGTTTACCATAATTACATTCTTTATGACAATGCAACTCTATCATGGTTAATGTTATTTTATGATTCATTACTTACGTACTGTCATGATTTATGTCATTGCTCATGATTTTGATGTTTAAACTTTATATTCATGTTTTTTTACGTTCAAATGTTTATGGTTTGTTTTATGTTTTTTATGTTTACCCTTACTGAGAATTTTAGCTCGCATTTTTTATTTTTTCATTTCCCCAGGATATAAAAAAAGTTTTTAGGTTGGAAGAAAAATGGGGAGATCTTTATTTGAGATGTTGAAGATATTTCATCATGATTAGAAGATTATGTTTTGTGTTTCTAAAGACACTAAACTTATATGGTATTTGGGCGTCTGTTTCTATCATGTATTATGTATTCCGTAAAAGAAATCTAATTTCCATGTACGCCATGGTTGGGTCTCTACAAGTCCTGTTCTCTAAAGACCACATCATGTGGGGTCAACATGGTGGAATGTATGATTTTTTCACTACACACAGCGAAGAACACGACATGCTCCTAGGAGGACACGACGTGAGGGCCCTACCATGAAGCGGTTGATGTTTTGGGTGACATGAAGTGTTGACACGGTGTGTGACCATTTTCACACAGATTTTGGGTCCTTACATGGGACTCAGCGTGTATCTCAGATGATACACAAACACAAGGGTGGTGTACATGCCATGTACTCCACCACACGGCCAGACGAGGCATGTTACATTGTTCTCCTCGTGTATCGATTACACTGGTTAGAATATATGGGTTGAGTCCATGTATGGGGACATGGAAAGAATATATGGAGTGGACCATAGATACCTTGAAACAATATGTGACCCCTCTTACACATCTTTTATATACTTTATTACACGATAAGTTCTCCAGACTCGAGTCGTTGTACACGGGTAGTACCCGGAGTCAAGGGACACGACATGTGACCAATATGTGTACTCCATTCTACATGGATTGAGAATCTTGTCCATCGTTACTTTGAAACTTTTAGTTTGTGTTTTCCCCCTTTGCTCGTTTCCCTGACGGTCATGTATCATTTCCATCCACATGATTAGGATCCCTTCATCATGAATTCCCAAGATAGAGTTAGGTATCCCTCTGAGAGGCCAAGAGTGTGATCCTCTACCAATTATTCTCCATATTTATATTTATAAATCGATGTGACCAATCCTAAAGGACATCAATACTCTACTTATAAGTTCAATCCGGATGAGTGGTGGTATCATCCAAGGCCCTGATAGTGATGCTCATTTGTGTATCATGATCTTCCCCACACAGGAGTGTGTTCTCCCAGAATGAGTGAAAATGTTCTCTTCAGATTTATCAGTGCATCTTTCTCTCTCATGAATTTTAGGGATGAAAAATACTTCTCAGATGAACTTCATTATATCTATCATACTCATGGAGTAACTTCTCTTAGATGAGTGATTTGTGGAAACTTCGAACTGAACCCATAGCATATGTATGCAATCATTGTAGACTATGGGTCTGGGTCTCTAGTATATCTAGATGTGATTATATTTATATATGATCAGTAGAAATATGCAGTTTGGAGATGAATGTACCTTTACACTGTGTATTTATTTGTGGTTTTTAGGGTCCCCTACTTAGTACAGTTATACTCACCCCTGCATGGGATTTCCTCACATGTGTCATGTCTTGTGCAGAAGAGCTACCTTTTGATGGAGTCCAGCGTGGACTAGGACCGGACTGAGATTTTGGAGTTCCTTTTAGTCCAAGGTGTTCCTAAAGCAACAAGGATTAGTCCCAGTACATATTTCTTTCTTACATGATGTACTTTGTAGTTTGTAGACTCTCTCTATTGGTGGGATTTTATTCCGGCCCAGTTAACTTCTTTTATACTCTGTTGGTTGAGTTTAGTTGTATGAATGCATTTTGTTCCTTAGTGTTTTTCACTTTTCAACATTTGTGGGATTAGAGATTTTTGTGTGTGTGTACAGGTACTTAGGAAATGCCTCCTATGTTATTGTTATGCCTACTCGGTTATAGTCAGTAGCCCATGGACTATTAGAGGTGGGCTTGGGGATTTGCGGAGTGGGATATACTGGGATGTTTTGTGACATAGTGGTTTTCGAGGTGGTTGGTTCTACCTTAGGAAGAAGAGTCTGTGAGACTGGTTTGGGGAAACAATGTAAAGTGTCCCGAGTACATCATTCTGGACAGGGACTGCAATGTTAGTGCGGGCGGCCGACGTATCCATACACCATGACTCTGAGAACTACTTTTCGAATTGGTACATGAAAAAACTAGTTGTGGGGAAATAAAAGAATGGTTTATGCATCATATAGGAATGGGTGATGTCTTCCATGCCCTTTGTGTTAGCTGTCAAGATATACTCATTGACCATGGTACATGTTTTTTCCTTACAGAATGCCCCCGTGATGCATACCTGATAGGATTCAGTAGCTCGATCACAAGGATGACCCCCTCAGTGATGACGCTTCAAAGAGGGACCAGTTTCCCAGGTGTTACCACCAGGTGGTGCACCTATTATACCACCTCTAGTGGAGAATCATGTGGTACCTCCGTTCAAAAATATGAAGAGGACATGTTGAGAGCAGTTCATGAGTTTCAGATATAGAGACCCCTCAAGTTCCAAGGCGATCCTGACCCTCAGGCGGTTGAGGACTGGCTTGAGGTAGTGGCCAAAGGTTTTCATATAGTGAGTACACTAGAAAAGCATATGGTGGTCCTAGGAGTGGTCCTTCTTTATGATTTAGTGGCACGATGGTTGAGTTTGACCACAAAGACTCATGATGAGGAGTTTCTTTCATGGACGTTGTTCGAGTGACTCTTTAAGGAGGAGTTCTCTCCAGTTACACTATGACCAGTGCATATCCAAGAGCATCTTCAGCTCCAGCAGGGCAGTATGACGGTGGATGACTATTCATCATGCTTCACCAACCTAACTATGTGATCGATGGATATGGTCAGGGATTAGTACATCATAGCTCTGGCCTTTGAGTGAGGTCTACGTTATGACACCCGAGCTCGTGTTGTGCCTGTATAAATTTCAAATGTTGTTGGAGTGCTCGAGCGAGCCTTGGTGATCAAGAGATTATTGGTAGAGTAGAGGGAGCCAGTGGTAGTTAGTAGTAGGCATACAGGTGTGGAGAACTCGATATTAGGGATCTGATGTTAGGCACAAGGATCAGGATGGGAGAGACGTCACAGGAGGTCCTTAGATAGGTGATCTACTGTCCATGGCTCTCAGGTTAGATCTAGTCAGCCTAGGGGGAGGCGATGCTTGATGATAGAAGAAATCTATCTAGAGTTTGTCCGTCCCATTGAGCTGCTGATTGGGAGGTGGTGGATGGACCACTGAGGTAGAGATAAAGATTTGAGCAGGTAGACCCACCAAGAAGCGGATGTGGAAGTGAGGAAGGGAGAGCTTCAGGTGGTAGAAGACGCTTTGATATACTTCCACGACCCCCAGGAGGTCCGCACTAGGCTCAGGGGGTTGGAGGACAGGGGCGGGGACAACTGTATGTGGTCAAGGCATTAGACCCATGGACTCTAGGAATTATTTGAGGTATGATCTATGTATTTTCTAACTTAGATACCATACTTATAGGCATAGGATCCAGTCAATATTTCCTCGCCACATGTCTTTGGTAAAACATTGAGATTCCTGTAGAGTCGTTGACTCTACCATACTCTTAGAGGTACCTACGGGTGCAGACTCGTTGATCACACACATTTTCAAAAAGTGTGGTGTTTCCTTTGGAGACAAGAGCTTATATTGTAACCTATTAGTGGAAGTGTTGGGGCCTTACAATTTCATTCTCGGTAAAGATTGGTTATCTTCAGGTGATGCCTAGATTGACTGCTTTAGCTGATGAGTGGGGTGTGTCTGCATTGATGGGATGAGGATTTCATTTGTTGATAAATAGGAGACCTAAGCAACACAAAATTGGCTCATGAATATAAGGGTGAAGCTGATCAATCATGAGTTTTCTAGCCTTAACCTCAGAGTAACAAATGTCGGGAGATTCCACTACCTAGCTGTGGTGAAAGAGTACGAGGATGTCTTTCCAAAAAATATTCTGGGATTACCTCCCCACTGGGAAATTGAATTCTGCATCAACTTGCACCCCGGGATGACACCACCATCCTCACTAGAATACTAGAAGAATGATGCAGAGCTTCACGAGCTGAGGGTGCTGTTCAAGGATGTGTAGAGTTAGGTATTCTTAAGACCCAGTGTTTCACCATGGGAAACCCTAATTTTTTTTTCAAGAAGGCATATGGGAGTTTGAGGTTGTTCATCGATTATTGGTGCCTGAACTTGGTTGCAGTGAAGTACTTGTATGAATTTTCATGGATAAATGACCTATTTGATTAGTTGGGAGGGGAACATTGTTTCTCAATGGTTGACCTCAGGTCAGGTTGTCACCTTCTTTGAGTACGGAATGAGGATATGCCAAAGATGGTTTTTAGATGCCGTTATAGTCACTATGAGTAATTGGTGATCCTTTTCATCATGAAAAATTCCTCCTCAATGTTAATGGAACTTATGAATAGGATCTTACATCTATACTTAGACTTGTTCATAGTGGTATTCATCGAATACATCATTGTGTATTCGTAGTTAGAGGAGGAGCATGTGAGACACCTTTGGAAGGTTCTAGACATACTCCGAGAGAACCAGCTTTATGGGAAGCTCTCAAAGTGCCAGTTCTAGATACATGAGGTCCACTTTTTGGGAAATGTTATCTCATCATATGGATTAGTAGTGGAACAAGACATGGTCGAGGTTATGTTATCCTGGGAGCCACCCTGGAGTGTGATAGTGGTGTGAGGATTCCTTCGGATGGTAGGATTCTACCAGAGATTTATCCCTGATTAATACTGAATATCAAAACTGATGAAAACCATGACCTGAAAGGGGTAGCCTTTCATTTGTATGGAGAAGTGACATTAGTATTTTCCAGCAGTTGAGATAGAGTTTGATGAGCACACCAATCTTGATATTTCTAGTGGAGGGTTCCAGGTACATAGTTTTCTATGACACACCAGGGACCAGGATTGGCACTGTCCTGATGCAGAGATAGGTGATGATTGCTTAAGGTTCATGATAGATAAGGCTACATGAGCAGAACTACATGACCCATGATCATGAATTAGCATCAGTAGTTTTTGCATTAAATATGTGGTGAAACTACCTGATAGGAGAACGTTTTATCATCTACTCTGACCACAAGACACTCAAGTACATATTTTCATAGAAGTAAATGAATCTATGGAAATAAGATGGCTATAGTTCCTCCTAGCATATGACTTTTAGAAAATCTGTACTCCTATAAAGGGTAACGTTGTGGCAGATACTCTCAGCAGGAGATGATGTTCGCAGCTTCTGAGAGAGGAATCAGAGCAACATGACTCGCTACAGTTATCCATCGTGTATAGAGATGATGAAGCTTATCTCCAATCGATGGCTATCATGCCTCCACTGAAACAGTGAGTCAGGGAGGCACAACTAGGGGAGGTCAACTATGATACATTACGTGCCCAGTTATCCATAGGACATGCTCCTAATGGATATTCTCAAGGTGTTGAAACTATAGTCCTTTTAATAGAGAACATTGTTGTATTTTTGGAGTTACGAGAGGTGGTTATGAGGTAGTTTCATATATCCTCCATGGTGGTACCTCCTAGAGTGGAAAACATTTACCCAGATCTCCGAAATTAGTTCTGGTGGGATGGTATGAAGAAGCATGTGGCATAGTTCATTTCTCGATGCCTAATGTTCCAGTAGGGGAACACTATGAACCAGGTTCCAGTAGGGTTAGCTTACCCCTAGAAGTTCCATAGTAGAATTGGGATGGAATATAGATGGAATTCATGACAGGTTTACCATGAACACCCAACAGGCACAATTCAATCTAGGTGATGGTTGTCTGAATGACCATGTTATCCCTTTTCTTAGTTATTAAGTAGCAGAGTTCCATGGAGATCTTGGGATGACTCTATGTGCAAGAGATAGTTCAGATTCATGATGTACCTTTGATGATAGTCTTAGATCGCGATGCTCGTTTCAAATTTCGATTGTGGAAGGGATTTCAGGGACCTTTTGGGACTCCTCTATGCTTGAGCATGGTATTCTATCCCCAAACCGATGGTCCGATGGAGAGGACTATTCTGGTTATGGAAGATATGTTTTGGGCCATCATATTGGACATTGGTCATAGTTGGGAGGACCACCTACCACTGGTGGAGCTACATACAACAACATCTACCACTCCACCATTGTCATGGAAGTGTTTGAGGCCTTATAGTGCCTACCCTTCCAGTCACCAATCTTCTTGACTGTCCCCAGAGAGTCAGCACTCATGGGTCCATAGTTGGTGTGAGCTACTACTAAGAAGGGGTAGGTAATACAGGAGCAGATGAATACTGAAAAGATCCTTCATAATTCTTATGAAGATAGACTAGGGAGACCTATAGAGTTTTAGGAGGGGGAACCTGTCTTACTTACGGTCTCAGCTCGATGAGGGTTGGATAGATTTCTCTGGGATGACAAGTTTTCTACAAAGTTCATTGTCCCTTTTCAGATAATGTGAATAGTTGGCGGGGTGGCATACCTCCCTACTATACTACCTCAGTTTCACTATGTACAAAATGTCTTCAATGTCTCATAGTTGAGAAGTTGTGTGCATTATCCATCACACATCTTCCATTGGGGAGATTTGTACATCAAGGATGGATCCTTTTTTGGTGAGTGATTCCCTTGATGCATGTCAAGTGGAAGAATGGGAATATTCAAGACAACATGTGGGAGAAGGTGGCTCAGATTCGTTCCTAGTACCCTCATCTTTTTGAGTAGCCTTTCTTTTTGTTTGGATTTCTGGTACGTCAAACCCTAATGTCGGGAGAATGAAATGTTTTGGATTTTTTTCTGTATTATTTATAAATATCATATAGAATTATTTTCAGAATAGGATTTGTGACGCCGTGTGATTCTGAGGCCCAAAGCTCCTAGAATAAATGTTTGAAATAAATTAATCTTTAAATAGAAATCGTGAGTGGTTTTCATGGAAAAGTTTAGTAACATTTAAATGGGTTCCCGAAACAAAAATCTATGTACACCGTTGCATTCAGAGCAGCTACTTTACCTTAGCTGGGGTCTTACATTGACAAGCACAGGTCGACTGCAAAAGTTAGATTTTAGGAATTTAAAAGGAAATAAAATAAATAAATAATTTATTTTATTTTGATTTCCTTTTTAACTAAATATCCTAATTCCTCTCCTATAAATATTTTCTTAAGAAAAATCACAGGGTTATCCGTATAAACTTTAAAATTGACGATGGTTGTTGGTGTAGTGAAAGAGGAACTATTTATAGATGACGTTGAAGCTATCGATTGATGCACATTAGAGTTCGGCGAACCTCTCCAATGTGCACGATGCAACAATTGTCCTTCTATTGAATCAAGGTAGGGGATTTTTTGGATTCTTTTTTCCCATTATTTGTTTTGAACGACAAACACAGATCAACCCATGAATTGGTTGATCCATGTATCATGCATTCATACAAGAGGGTTATATTTTTCATGGGACTTATTGCTAGGAATTGATCAATGCTTGTTGGAGATTGTGTTTTATTTTCCCTATTTAATCCTTCTAATGGGATCTGATCAACGCCATGACGAATGATGGTGGAGGTTTGTTGCTCAATTTGGTTTATTGGATTTCATCGACATTTTCCAGTGTTCTTCATGTTATTTGTGGGGAGATGAACAACAGATCATTGTGAATGCATTTCGCAATGCAGTAGTCTAAAATCAGAGATCAAACATCGTGACAACCTAACAGAGGTGTGAGGGAGATGGTAGAAGACAAATCGACTCGGATCAGGATATTTGTTTCTTCAAATATTCTTCATGCAGGTGGATCAAAATGAGTTTTTAGGTCCGATCTAATTCCCAAAACCTCTTGAAATGTCAATGTAATGGTGCAGTGAACATGGATATTGAGTTTCATGGATAACGGATTGCCGAAACAAGCATCATAGGATAAAAGGAGGCACAACAACGATGTCCTCACGGTTCTATAAAATTCTGATGAAGATGAAGTGTTCTTCGAAGAACATGGCTTGTGGGGTCGGCATAGCAGTGGCTAGAGTTTTTCACTCCACACAGAGAATAACATGATATGCTTCCAGGAGGACATGGTGTGTGGGCCCCACCTAGTAACAGGTGAAGTTCCCAGATAAACAATGTGTTGACATAGTGTGTGGGTCCTTACATGGGACTCGACATTAATCTATAATGATACACAAACATGGGTTTGAGTTCATACCATGTACACCACCACAAGACCAAACAAGGATGGTTACATGGGTCACCCCATGTATGGGTTACATGGGTCACCCCATGTACTAGTTACATGGGTTGACATACACGGGTTGAGGATGTGTACAGGCACATGGCCATCATACATAGAACGGAACCTGTATACCTTTACATGGTAGATGGTCCTTCCTACACACCGTGTATATATGTTTTTACATGACATGTTCTCCAAACTCGGGTAGTTGTACACGAGCAGTACCCAATGTCAAGGAACACGACATGTAACCAAGTCTACACACAATGGAATCCCTTCTACAATGCTTTAGTTTCTTGTCCATTGTTCCTTGGAAATTTTTCATTTGGTTCAGTTCCCCTTTGCTCATTTATATGAAGGACAGGTTTCATTTCTATCCACATGAGTATTATTCCTTCAATTGGACATCCTTAGATCGAGTCAGGTATCCCTCTGAGAGGCCTAGAGTGAGATACTATATCAATTATTGACGCTAGGTAGAGTCAGGTTTCGATGTGACCAATCCTATAGAACGCCAATCCTCTACATAGCAGGTGAATCCAAATGAGTCACGATATTCTCCATAGCCCTAATAGTGGTCCTCATTTTTGTATCATGATATTTCCACCCAGGAGTGTGTTCTCTCCGAATGAGTGAAACTATTCTCTCTTTAGATCTGTCATTGGATATTTCTCTCTCATGGATTTTCCTAAAGAATAGTACTTCTCGGACAAACATCATCATAACTATCATTATTTTGGAGTGAGTTCTCCCTGACGAGTGCTTTGTGGAATCTTTAAACTGAACCCCTAATGTGGGTATGCAGTCATTTTATACTATGGGTATAGGTCTCAAGTATATCTAGATGTGTTTATCTTACTATATGTTCAGTGGGCATATACGGTGTAGAGCTGACTGTACCTTTAATTTGTTTATTTCATTGTGGTTTAGGTGTCCCCTACTATGTATTGGTATAGTCAACCCTGCATGGTATTTTCCGCATGTTACATGTCTTGTTCAGACAAGCGGCCTTTTGATGGTGTCTAGGGTGGACCAAGACCAGACCGAGCTTTATGAGTTCCTTAGAGGACGATGTGTTCCTTTGGCTACGAGCAGTAGTCCCATTACCTCTCTCTTTATTACTTGTTGGACTTTAGAGTTTACATACTATTTATTTTGATGGTATTGTATTCTCCAATAGTTTGTATCAATTGTACTCTATTGGTTGGGTTTAGTTGTATACATAAATTTTGTTCATTAGTGGTTTTTTTTACTTTTCAGCATTTGTTGGCTTAGAGATGTTTTCATGTGTACAATTACATAGGCAGTTCATCCCATGTTAGTGTTATGCCTATATGGTGGTAGTCACCATCACCTAGAATATTATATGTGGGCTTGGGGAGTCGTGACATGGGCTCCATTGGGATGGGTTGTGAAAAATACTTACATGTCGTATGAGGTAAAAAGAACATTCCTTTTTTAGGGAAAAAGGCTAGAAAATTTTTTATTAGGAAAGATCTAAGAAGATGTCTTTGAAAACACTGATCAATGATAAAAGGTCAAAAATATCTTTACTATATAATTTTGAAATGTTAATTTTTTTTTAATAAAACACCATTTTTAGAATAAAACACTTTCTCTAACTAAATGAAGATATGATGTTGGGATTTCATAATTACATTTTTTTAAACATTTTAAACCCCAAAGAGTATAAAAATGGTACTAATACTTGAAAATTGTCACGAATAACCAAAGGATAATGAATAGGTTTATTAAAAACTTTCATATAATTTACTCAAATGGAAATACTCTTGAATGATCATTAGTATTAGTCTTGAGAAAAATAATCTTCAAACAACCCAAAGTGTCCCATACTACATTGAATCATTTTAAATTGTAAGCCTTATGAAGGAGTAATATTGAATGAAAATTTCAAATTTGATGATGATAAAATAATTCATGTTATTATATATCAAAATTTAATGGAGATAGACCTTAACAAATAAGAAAATTGTTAACCTGAAATTAACTCACGAATGTAAAAATTCATATGAAAATTCATTACCTTGAGTCCAACTTGTATCGTGTGTCTTTATATTCATGAATAATAAATTTATGTCAATTAATAAATTTCTTGAAATCCTTATTGATGTTTACCATTAGTGTTTTTAGTTATTACCATGTTGTAGAAAACTACATAAACAATTAAGTTTACATCATGTGTTTTCTGACCAAATTCAGTTTATGTTTCAAAAACAACTTTGGTAAATCATCATTGGTCAAAGGGGGTAATTATATAACATATCTAGAATAATAATCGTGAAATAATTATAATATTTATACATTAATTATATATTTATAACCAATAATTAAATATGATTATTAAATATGTACTACTGTTACAATAATAGAGACATTAGGTCATTCATACGCTTGAGTAATGTTTTCAATTTTCTATGATCATTGTGGAAAGAAGGTATGAAAAACCAATCATTGAAGAAATTTAATTACATCACAAATAACATATTACTATTTCATATATAATTATATGTTGAATTCTTGAAATTTAAAAGGAATCACATCATGTTGAGGAGGCGGTAGTCTACACATCCACAAATGATGTAATCACTTTTTAAGCATGTGAATGGGTAGTAAAGAAAATGGCATATATTATATTTATAGAAACTCAATTTTGTCATAAATATAATTTATATATTTTTTATTTCATATTTGTTAAATTAAAACCATCTTTCATACATTCCATTTATCATGTGAACAAATTAAATTGCTTGGAGGGGGCGGTAGTCCACACTTCCATAAACAATTTTATCATTTTTACACAAAGTGGAAAGAATATTGACATGCATTCTGAAAGAGTAAAATAAGATTAAAGAAAAAATTAATATCATATATAATATATATAAAGATATTGTACATCATTATTTCCCCTAAGAGAGGTGAAAATGAAAAATGAACAATCATCGTTTCTTAAGGCGGTAGTTTGCCGTACACATAAACAATATGTTCATTACCCATTAAATGGATGTGTCTGTTAGTTTTGGATAAACCATTTTCATAAAAACATCCTAGTATATTTATTATAATTTTTTATATAATCATTGAATAATAAGTGTATAGGGGGTGGATAATGGAAATAAAACTGAAGACCTTGAGAAACGATGTTACCTCATTAACGGGTAATTCATTTTGGTTAGTAACAATGGGATTTTGTGGATCACATTATTTAAAATGGGATGATTATATGTTTAGGGGATGGATTTTGAGGTGCTATTTGTGAAAATATTGTTAGAGAAAAAGTGGTTTGAGATGTGTTGGTAAGAGGGATGAGATGTTGCATTTTTATAGTGGAGGAGGAGTGACATCGCTATAATATTTGGGAAATAGAACTCCACCCACGTGTTTTTTAAAGTAGAGAAATAATGATCAAATTTATATCCAAGTGAGGATAGGTTATAAATAAATATAGAAAATTTATTTTGGAAATGTTTCTAGGTTATATTATGCCTTAATTTTATGATTTAGTCCCTTTAAATCCAAATTTCACCGTAATCATTGTAATTAATTTTTATTACATTCACTAATAATTTTTGTTAAAAACTAAGTTGAGTTTATAATAAATTATAAATTTTTCAGATTCAAAATATTTAATCCATATTTCCAAATTTCTAAACACATAAGTGGTAGAAATTAATTTAAATTTAATCCCATATATGGGATGATAATGTGGTTTTTTAGAGTAAACCCGTCAAAAAGTTTGCTGTTTGTTTAATCAATTTCAATGTGAAATTGTTTCAAATTGTAAGAACCCATTTTTTGGCTGTAAAAGACTTTGGAATATTCTTGATGTTATTCCAGATCAGCGCCTTCAGACGACGTTCCATTCCGAGCCCCGGTGTGGTCGAAAATAAGTTTTTAGTGTGTTCACACTAGGAACGCCAAATAAATGGGATAACACCTAAACAGTGATCCGGATCAAAGATCCGAGTGTACGGATGGGTCCGGAATGGGTTGTTTACCCAAATAACGACATAAAAATTGTCGGCGCAGGATGTTTGGACCCCTCGCCCGCTTTCGGAACGTTAAATGGAAAATTAAATTAATTAATTTATTTGTTTAACGGCATAACTCAAGTATCTCTTAAACAGTTCCTCGGATTGGAAAACTGAGGGCACTGTTGAGTTCAGAGCGTGCCGTTTACCCTAGGAGGGGTATAAGTTTCGCGAGCGCGGGCCGTTTGTGAAAAATGGCCCTGGGGGCGTTTTTGTAATTTGGTGGCTTTGCGCGTTCAGTTTTATAACATTCGAACGGAAGCTCAGAATCAAATTCCGAGACTGCCGTTGTGCTCAGGAGGTGGTTTTTACCCTAGGGGAGGCTTAACCTCAACCCTGTCGGGCATTTCAGATGTGGGATATTTTGGGAGTTTTAATTAATTATAGTTTTTAATTAATTATTTTTCCTAGTTAAACCAAACCCCTTCCCCTTCCTCCCCTATTCCCCTAGCGAAACTCCATCCTCTCCTCTTCCTCCTCCTCCCCCTACCTCCCAATCATGGTGGAAGCGACAACGGAATGGGTGGACGTGCGGCGAAGCTCCGGGCTACGCCCTCGCAGGTAGGCGGTTGTTGTTTTCAGTTTTAAATCCTGAACCCCTCTTTGAGTTCTATAAGATGCATCAAGTTGTTGTTTGATCTTCGAAAAAATCCCATATTTTTGTAGTATAAATTATGTGCTTTCCCTCGCACTTTTAGGTTTGTAAATTGGAGTTCGGAAGAGTTTTCAAACATTCACCGAAGTTTGTGGGAATTGGGGGTCGTTTGTTGTTTTTCCAGTGGTTTTGGGGCATTCCGGCGAGGTAGTGCGGCGGTCTGGAGAACCAGCGCGGCGGCACAGCCGGGTGCTAAGGGAATTGGCGTGAGGGCGTCAGCATGGTGGTCGGGTGAGCGTAGAGGTCGGTGGGGCTCTTCAGCGGAGGCGCCGACGAGCTCCTGGTCTGGGGGAGGTCGGCGGCTGCCTTTAGGTGGGCGACGCAGGGGGGAGACCGGCCGGTGCAGCCGGCCGGTTGATGCGGAAGCCAAGGTCACACGGCGACCTCAGGAGACGACATGGACCCGACCAAATGGCCGGGTTGACATGGAAAAAAAGGGCGTCCCTCGGGACCCCGCGACAGGTGTAACACCCCGAGATTTTATGAAAAATATTATTTTAATTTCATTAATGTCTTATGTTGTATTCTACACCAAGATTACCTTGCGCTATACGCAACACCGTATTAGCTTGCAGTATACGCAACACTATTCTTGGACCGTGTTACACACAATTTTGATAATAGTTATTCTACGCAACATTGAGTATATATATATATATATATATTAAATGTATAAATGAAATATGGTTGGATTCTGTTATACGAAACAACGAAGGATTCTTTCACAACACGCAACCCTGACTTGGCTTGCATTACACACAATCGCGACCTTCCTCGATAGCGTGTGTTGTACGCAATACCGGGTTTTAATAAACAATGTTATATTATTATAATATTGTCATGAACTAGCCGTTATGAATAGTATTAACTAAATTTTGAATTTTATAACATTATTATTCATCTTACACATTTCTAGAACATGTTATAAGAACAAAATAAATTTTTCGGGTAAAATAAGTATTTTTCAAAAAATGCAGTTTTACCGCCTTTTGTTGGCACACCAACTTTAAATATAGTTTTTGACATGTTTATATGTTCAATTTTACAGAATAATATTCTTCTTTTGAATCATGATGTAAAAATTTACATTAGATAAAGTTTTGATATTTTTCCGACAACTTTCATATTTTAATGAATAGTAAAAACACGCTATATTTTAATTAAAAACAACTTTTTTCATCGTAATATCTTATGTGGTTAAATTATAATATTGAATGGTTTTAAAGTATATTTAGAATATATTTTTACCACTTAATATAATGTTGGTCATTGGACACAATTTTACAATTAAACCGAACATAAACAAGTGTCAATCTTTTGATAGTTATTATCTCTTAAAAACACGCTTTTTGTTTTGACAGCGGGAATTAATTTTAAATTAATTTCTGCCACTTCTGTGTTTTGAATTTAGAAAAAATGGATTCCATATTTGGAATCAGGATGTTCAAATTGTGTAAATAGATAACTTTTATTTTTAGACATTTTGAATAATTACTGCGGTAAATATTTTATTTACCATGGTTAAGGGTAAATCCGGTAAATAAGGGTTAAAAAATAATATTATAATAATATTAAATTACCCTAAAACGTGTCTTAACCCCATTGGTTGATACAGGGTCGACCATGGGCATCTTTGGGTCGATTTTGGGACCCCATTGATCCACTTGTAAGTGATAATGACACTTTATTTTAATTAAGTTAAAATGAATACAAAAATGATACAAGCATATATCTTTTAGAAAACCAATTTTTACATAGGGTTATATATGTTGGATTTTAGATTATAAATATTCATTAGAAAGACAAAAAGATTTCCTACATAATGGTATTTTATTTGTAATTTTTATACTTTAAATAATTTAATTTATTTATGACACAATGATGATGCAGTAATTATCTTATTAATGAAATATTGACATAATTGATGTTATAAACACCAAAATAAATGTAATTTGAGACTTTTTATGAATTCCACTAATTTTCTAGGTTACTATGATATATTAGTGTTTATTTAATCAACTTGGTTCGAACATATTATTCTGTTATGACTTTCACAAAAATCATATATCAAATAGTGTCAAAATTGACACAAAATAGTTTTTGAATCAAATATTATATTATTAATTGTTATTGTATTCCTAAAAATATAAGGTTCGGCCAAATGACTTAGATAAGGATATATATATTAATAATAAACAATTTGGGGTTCGTTTGGCATGTTATAGTAAGTGTATTAACCATATAGTGAAAGAAAACAAAAGGACACGGTAAAAGTTAAATTATTTAACTTGGAGTTAAATCTAATTGATAAGGTTAAAATAATATCCTAAACTTGTCTAAATTCTATTTGTTGATATGATTTCGACCCATTCCCACTTTAGCTTCGAAATAAGACCCTTTGGAACCATTATAAACCGATTTTGACTTTAATATAAAATAATATTTTGAGATATTCCTAAGGTGCCCCTCTCCTCCCCTATAAAAGGACATCTCCTCCCCCTCCTCCTCACACCAATTTGAGCACTCAAGCTCAGCCAACCTCTGCCAAAATCCCTTCTCCACTTCCCTAGAAACATCCTAGAGGTTCTGGTCTTCCTCAAAGACCAATTTTAGTGCCCTAAGAGGAGGTCTCAAAGAGGCACTTCAAAGAAGAGGTAATTACCGTTACCAATTCGTTCATCTTTATTTCTTCTTCCACTTCTTCTTATTAGGTTGTTTCATTATGAAGTAATAACATAAGTATCACTCATATACTGATATGTTATTATAAGTATGAAACAACCCTATTTCACCATCTATCCATCCTACGGAAAATGAAATCACCGCGCGTGCGTAAGTACGGAATACCGTCTCCACGCCGTGGTGTAATCTATTTTTCCACCATCAATTTACAGGGATGGGTCTAATGATGTAATGAGTAACTATTTATTATTATTATAAATTAATATTGATACTGAAATAATATATATATACTCCAATACATTTCCACGATCATAGGAACGATATCATCACTCGTGCGTACGTACGGAATACCGTCTCCACGATGTGATGCGACTCGTTCTACATGATCATCATTACATAGTAATTATATAAATGAATTGAATGAATAAATATGATATATGTTACACTAATACCATTCTGGATATAAGGTATCTATAACCTTGAAAGAAGAATAAGAATTTATTCGACAAAACACGCATAAGAACAAAAAGTTATAAAGACCCGAGTAACAAGTAACAATGAAATATTACTAACAATAAGCTAATAATATGACCATATATGATATAATATCAATATGTATGATTCTGTAATAAGTCAATAACATTATTTAAACCATTATACCGGAGCTTCGGACACATACAAGGCAAATTGGACCTAAGGTAAGGGAAATATCACAATCTCATTCTTATCCGAGATTGTTTGTACTTTGAAATTTACTGGGGTGTATTTTATCATCCACATCCATGTTCCCTCGATATGTAATATTATTTCCTTCCTTATACAATAGTTTATATCCAATTTTACCCTTCGGTAAGTTTTTTTGTAAAAGATATGAAAGAAATATTTTGTCGTTTTTCGTACGAGGTACATTTTGAATTTTCCGACAAAAGTTAGAAGAATGTTTTTTTAACTTATACGGCATGAATGGATTTTTAAAACATTATTTCCAAGAAGCTTCCTTTACAAGTTTTCAAGTTTATTTTTAATCAACTTCTTTTATTTTAAAGTTGTATGACATGTTATGAAAGGAAAAATGTTTTTGAAGAAGAAAGGATATTTTCCTCAAGAATGGAGTTCAAGTGTTTTATCAAAATTATTTTCCATCTAAGATAATAAAGGGTTCTGTTTTTATCCCTATTATTACATTGATTTGATCATGTTGTGATGGAATTATTTTTATGAATTCCTTTATCTTATATGAATTGATTTATGATGTCATGATGTTTCAAGAATCCCATTTTTGTTACATGTGTTATGCGATGATGTATGATTTATGATTATGTGGCACACATAAGAAAGGATTCATTATAAGATGGGTGGGACCTATATCTCCCTCCAATGCATTGGGTAAAGATTTTATATCTCATGAGATAGACATGGCTGGAATGGAAGGTTATTTCGGTTCAGTGATACAGGACTGAAACGAGGAGTGAACTCGGTTCAGAAAGGGACTTTGTCCACTAAGATAGTCTTGGCAATGAGTCATGACTAACAAGAAATGATTTTCCATGATTATGTGTGCATGCCACAAAGTTTCAAGTTTCATGTTATGATTATGGTGATCTCATTTTCACTTCTATGATTTGTTCCATGTTAAGATATTATGATCTCTTTTGCAGGTTCTGATTTTCAAAAAGATATGATATGATTTTTATTTATTTTGTATACCCTTACTGAGCATTTGAGCTCACCCTTTTATGTTTTCTTTTCCCCAGGATATAAAGAAAGGTTTTAGGTAAAAAAAATGGAAGATCTTTACGGGAGATATTGAAGATCTTTCACCAGGATTAGAAGATTATGTTCCGAGTTTCCAAAGACACTAAACTATTACGATCCTTGTGTGTGTATTTTTGTTATGTACTAAGTATTCCGCAAATGTAATGTAATGTCCATGTACGTCAGGCTTCGGGTCTCTACAGTTGGTATCAGAGGAAAGGTTTAGTCAACCTTTGGAAACTAGGATGCGAAAACGTTAGTGAGATCCCTAGAGATATTTCTAAGGTATGTCTAGGGATGTCCCTAAGGTTAAGTATAAGTATAGGTTATAGTACTAGAATTACGCTAACGATCATAGAATTAAACCTAAGATGTTAGATATTGAAGGTACTCCCCCTTTATTATGTTGTTTTCCCTAGCATGATTTTTGCCTCTCACACTATTCATTTTGGGTATTAGAAAATGGCTGGAAACAAGATGATTCACGATAATGGAGGATATGATGGACAATGGAATGATATTCTTCATGAGCAACCAAATGAAATGGGATTTGGAAGTCCAAAGATCATTATTATGCCGAATCAGCAATCTCATAATATGATCAATAAAGTAAAATTTGGTAAGTTTCCTGACTCGGCTAATAAGAGAAAGATGGAGTTTCATGATGATCATAGAGGAAAGAAAGTTCAATTCCCCCTATGTAAATCATGTGGGAAGAGGCATCAAGGAGAATGTTTCAAAGGAACTGGAAGATTCTTTGGGTGTGGAAAAGAAGGACACAAAGCAAGTAAGTGCAAAGGAAAAGGTTCAGTTAACACCATGGATGAGGATAATGGTATTGCTACGACATCAAAAATGGTTAAGTGTTTTAAATGTGGAATGTATGGGCATTATGCAAACCAATTCCCTAAGGGAAAGTCTCATGAAGATAATCAGTATGGTCGTATGGGAAGTATTTATGTTGATGATGATGAAGAAACTACAAATGATATATGAAACGAAAGAAATGTTGAAGCTCGGTCAATGGTCTAAGAATGTAGTGGAATGATTACATGTTTATCATGTGTAATATAAGTAATCTCATGGAATAAGGAGACATCTAAGGATTGTTACACTGTTGTCTTTCCTTATGTTTTGAAAGTGTATGATGAATGGTACCAGTAACCATGAAAGGTTATTCAGATACTTTTGGAAAGTAAATGATAACAGCATAATGAAAGGATAAGAAGATAATGAGATGTTTGATTGTATTCATGAGCTCATGATTGATATAAGGACTAAGTGATATCATGGTTTGAGTATAAATAATTTTGAGGATTTTGGTATGTGGAAAGTGTTAACGTTTAACTTCATTCATGTTTTCACCAAGGTTCAATGGGTATTCAAGAGAATACATGATTAAGGACTTTGAATGTTTGGAATGTGACCAACAAGATATATGGGGGATAAATGATGGTATTCACATGCTTGGTTGACGACATTTCAAGTAATCATTTTCTTTTTTACTATGAGCTTGGACCGAAGTATTTTAGATAAGCCTAAAGATTGTAATGGATTATGTTAACCATAAGTTAGTATTGTTTAAGTATAGAACTTATTTTGATATTATTTATGTGATGTTATAGTAATGTAGTTTTAGAAAAAGGACAACCTCCAGGACGGGCGACAGCCCATCGCTTCGGACAAGGCTTTGGGAATCGAACCCACAACCGAAGTGCGACTGCCCTTTATCGCCTACCACTGGCCTACAGGAAGTCCCTGTTTAGTAGAAACTAGTTTTATTTTATTAAGCGGTATGATATATGAAGTATAAGTTCATTTTTGGTACCATATACGATTAATCTCACTATAAGATGGACTTATAACTTTTGCTAACCCTTTGTTTGAAATAGATGGAATGACCCATCCTTCTATCATATGATCTGCTAATGCTTCACGAATAACAAATTCAACTTCATTTCTTTATGATATGAAGTGGAAATTGTTCAATTCACGAACAACAGTGAGATTGTAACAAAATCATGTAAGTATTTCTTTTAATTCATCAACTTTAGGGAAATGATCTTGAAAACCAAAAATGTTGTCCTAGTGCTCTTATATCTGATTAATCAGATGGTACCTTAGATCGTCACAAATTTATGGATTTGTGATTGTTGGCTTTTCCATAGCCATGTTCTCTACCACTCTCCATCAGAACATGATGGTTAGATTTCTCTTCCATATCCATATTTTCACCTATGTGGAAACCCAGTGATTAGTTTATTTGGGTAACCGTTACGTTTCATACTTTTGTTTTTAAAGATAAGTTTTGGTATTCCTTTTTACGATGTGGGTTTCTATCAAAGAAACTTTCAAATAGTAAACCATTTATAACCCCGACGAATTTCGAGGGCGAAATTCATTTTAAGGGGGGTAGAATGTAACACCCCGAGATTTTATGAAAAATATTATTTTAATTTCATTAATGTCTTATGTTGTATTCTACACCAAGATTACCTTGCGCTATACGCAACACCGTATTAGCTTGCAGTATACGCAACACTATTCTTGGACCGTGTTACACACAATTTTGATAATAGTTATTCTACGCAACATTGAGTATATATATATATATTAAATGTATAAATGAAATATAGTTGGATTCTGTTATACGAAACAATGAAGGATTCTTTCACAACACGCAACCCTGACTTGGCTTGCATTACACGCAATCGCGACCTTCCTCGATAGCGTGTGTTGTACGCAATACCGGGTTTTAATAAACAATGTTATATTATTATAATATTGTCATGAACTAGACGTTATGAATAGTATTAACTAAATTTTGAATTTTATAACATTATTATTCATCTTACACATTTCTAGAACATGTTATAAGAACAAAATAAATTTTTCGGGTAAAATAAGTATTTTTCAAAAAATGCAGTTTTACCGCCTTTTGTTGGCACACCCACTTTAAATATAGTTTTTGACATGTTTATATGTTCAATTTGGCAAAATAATATTCTTATTTTGAATCAGGATGTAAAAATTTACATTAGATAAAGTTTTGATATTTTTCCGACAACTTTCATATTTTAATGAATAGTAAAAACACGCTATATTTTAATTAAAAACAACTTTTTTTCATCGTAATATCTTATGTGGTTAAATTATAATATTGAATGGATTTAAAGTATATTTAGAATATATTTTTACCACTTAATATAATGTTGGTCATTGGACACAATTTTACAATTAAACCGAACATAAACAAGTGTCAATCTTTTGATAGTTATTATCTCTTAAAAACACGCTTTTTGTTTTGACAGCGGGAATTAATTTTAAATTAATTTCTGCCACTTCTGTGTTTTGAATTTAGAAAAATGGATTCCATATTTGGAATCAGGATGTTCAAATTGTGTAAATAGATAACTTTTATTTTTAGACATTTTGAATAATTACTGCGGTAAATATTTTATTTACCATGGTTAAGGGTAAATCCGGTAAATAAGGGTTAAAAAATAATATTATAATAATATTAAATTACCCTAAAACGTGTCTTAACCCCATTGGTTGATACATGGTCGACCATGTGCATCTTTGGGTCGATTTTGGGACCCCATTGATCCACTTGTAAGTGATAATGACACTTTATTTTAATTAAGTTAAAATGAATACAAAAATGATACAAGCATATATCTTTTAGCAAAACAATTGTTACATAGGGTTATATATGTTGGCTTTTAGATTATAAATATTCATTAGAAAGATAAAACGATTTCCTACATAATGGTAGTTTATTTGTAATTTTTATACTTTAAATAATTTAATTTATTTATGACACAATGATGATGCAGTAATTATCTTATTAATGAAATATTGAAATAATTGATGTTATAAACACCAAAATAAATGTAATTTGAGACTTTTTATGAATTCCACTAATTTTCTGGGTTACTATGATATATTAGTGTTGATTTAATAAACTTGGTTCGAACATATAATTCTGTTATGACTTTCACAAAAATCATATATCAAATAGTGTCAAAATTGACACAAAATAGTTTTTGATTCAAATATTATATTATTAATTGTTATTGTATTCCTAAAAATCTAAGGTTCGGCCAAATGACTTAGATAAGGATATATATATTAATAATAAACAATTTGGGGTTCGTTTGGCATGTTATATTAAGTGTATTAACCATATAGTGAAAGAAAACAAAAAGACACGGTAAAAGTTAAATTATTTAACTTGGAGTTAAATCTAATTGATAAGGTTAAAATAATATCCTAAACTTGTCTAAATTCTATTGGTTGATAGGCTTTCGACCCATTCCCACTTTAGCTTCGAAATAAGACCCTTTGGAACCATTATAAACCGATTTTGACTTTAATATAAAATAATATTTTGAGATATTCCTAAGGTGCCCCTCTCCTCCCCTATAAAAGGACACCTCCTCCCCCTCCTCCTCACACCAATTTGAGAACTCAAGCTCGGCCAACCTCTGCCAAAATCCCTTCTCCACTTCCCTAGCAACATCCTATAGGTTATGGTCTTCCTCAAAGACCAATTTTAGTGCCCTAAGAGGAGGTCTCAAAGAGGCACTTCAAAGAAGAGGTAATTACCGTTACCAATTCGTTCATCTTTATTTCTTCTTCCACTTATTCTTCTTAGGTTGTTTCATTATGAAGTAATAACATCAGTATCACTCATATACTGATATGTTATTATAAGTATGAAACAACCCTATTTCACCATCTATCCATCCTACGGAAAATGAAATCACCGCGCGTGCGTACGTACGGAATACCGTCTCCACGCCGTGGTGTAATCTATTTTTCCACCATCACTTTACAAGGATGGGTATAATGATGTAATGAGTAAATATTTATGATTATTATAAAGTAATATTGATACTGAAATAATATATATATACTCCAATACATTTCCACGATCATAGGAACGATATCATCACTCGTGCGTACGTACGGAATACCGTCTCCACGATGTGATGCGACTCGTTCTACATGATCATCATTACATAGTAATTATATAAATGAATTGAATGAATAAATATGATATATGTTACACTAATAACATTCTGGATATAAGGTATCTATAACCTTGAAAGAAGAATAAGAATTTATTCGACAAAACACGCATAAGAACAAAAAGTTATAAAGACCCGAGTAACATGTAACAATGAAATATTACTAACAATAAGCTAATAATATGACCATATATGATATCATATCAATATGTATGATTCTGGAATAAGTCAATAACATTATTTAAACCATTATACAGGAGCTTCGGACACATACAAGGCAAATTGGACCTAAGGTAAGGGAAATATCACAATCTCATTCTTATCCGAGATTGTTTGTACTTTGAAATTTACTGGGGTGTATTTTATCATCCACATCCATGTTCCCTCGATATGTAATATTATTTCCTTCCTTCTACAATAGTTTATATCCAATTTACCCTTCGGTAAGTTTTTTTGTAAAGGATATGAAAGAAATCTTTTGTCGTTTTTCGTACGAGGTACTTTTTGAATTTTCCGACAAAAGTTAGAAGAATATTTTTTTAACTTATACGGCATGAATGGATTTTTAAAACATTATTTCCAAGAAGCTTCCTTTACAAGTTTTCAAGTTTATTTTTAATCAACTTCTTTTAATTTAAAGTTGTATGACATGTTATGAAAGGAAAAATGTTTTTGAAGAAGAAAGGATATTTTCCTCAAGAATTGAGTTCAAGTGTTTTATCAAAATTATTTTCCATCTAAGATAATAAAGGGTTCTGTTTTTATCCCTATTATTACATTGATTTGATCATGTTGTGATGGAATTATTTTTATGAATTCCTTTATCTTATATGAATTGATTTATGATGTCATGATGTTTCAAGAATCCCATTTTTGTTACATGTGTTATGCGATGATGTATGATTTATGATTATGTGGCACACATAAGAAAGGATTCATTATAAGATGGGTGGGACCTATATCTCTCTCCAATGCATTGGGTAACGATTTTATATATCATGAGATAGACATGGCTGGAACGAAAGGTTATTTCGGTTCAGTGATACAGGACTGAAACGAGGAGTGAACTCGGTTCAGAAAGGGACTTTGTCCACTAAGATAGTCTTGGCAATGCGTCATGACTAACAAGAAATGATTTTCCATGATTATGTGTGCATGCCACAAAGTTTCAAGTTTCATGTTATGATTATGGTGATCTCATTTTCACTTCTATGATTTGTTCCATGTTAAGATATTATGATCTCTTTTGCAGGTTATGATTTTCAAAAAGATATGATATGATTTTTATTTCTTTTGTATACCATTACTGAGCATTTGAGCTCACCCTTTTATGTTTTCTTTTCCCCAGGATATAAAGAAAGGTTTTAGGTAAAAAAAATGGAAGATCTTTACGGGAGATATTGAAGATCTTTCCCCCGGATTAGAAGATTATGTTCCGAGTTTCCAAAGACACTAAACTATTACGATCCTTGTGTGTGTGTTTTTGTTATGTACTAAGTATTCCGCAAATGTAATGTAATGTCCATGTACGTCAGGCTTCGGGTCTCTACAACAGGTTTAAAAAAACAATATTGATAAAAAAAAATTATTAATAACTTTTTTATAAAAATAATAATAATATTATTATTATTATTAGGAAAATGATTTATTTCTAATAAATCATTCTTCGGGCGTCAGATTCGCATGCCGTTAGCGGCAACACGTTATTTGAAACAAGATGATATTTTTGAGATGGTTTCGGGGATTTTTAATCCCCCAAATGAGGGTCTCGGTGGCATGACACACCGTTAAGTGCTTGAGCGTTTTTTCCTGGGAGTTCTTGTTTTGGACTGCGCGGATGCATACGATGTCCGTTTTGAGCGCCGTCAGCAGCTTTGGGACCCTGGAGCCGGGCCGAAGCTTTCCAAGGGGGTTTCAGGCATTGATGCCAGAGTTGAGGTGCGGTCACCATGAGCCGACTTTTGAGGTGCGAGCAGCGTTTAGTGACTTTCTCATAGGGCATTTGTTTGGGGCATGCGAGTAGTTGATTCTGGATGTTTTTCCGAGGGGATAACAATAGTTCAATCCTCTTACTCTAATTCGGAATGATGGTGCGGGCCCCATGAGGTTCGTTTCGGCGTTGACGATGATTTTCCATCTCTATCACCGGGTGTCCTTTTTGGACAAGTGATTAGTCCGACTTGAGTACTTTTTTGAGAGGATCACATTGGTGTGATCTGTTCGTTGTGTTTCAGGACCGGGTTGCGGGTCCCACGAAGCGCCGCCCGTGTGCGGTGCGCATGAATGCATCTTTTTCTTCGGATATCCGTGCCACTCAAGTGAGTATTTCTTTTGACTTGTTTTCCTGAGGGGATCTCAATGGTGCGATGCGCCCGACTGTTTTCGGGGACGAGGCTCGGGATCACGGGACGCCGTTCGGGCGTAAGGCGGTGTTGGCGACTTTTCCATCGGATATCCATTTTAGGCGAGTAAGTAGTCGATCTCGCATTTTTTTCCACGAGGATTAAAATGGTTCGATCCATTTGGTTGTACGGAGACTCTTGCGCAATCTTATTCAATGTGGAAATGTGATTGTGTGTCGGTGGAGGTTATTCATGCCGTGCTTGTAGAGAACCCTTGCCGTGTGATCGTGTTCACTCCTGTGAGAGTGATTTTGGTGTTTAAAGAGATGTGGTTGGCCGTGCCTCAGCCATTGAGGTGGCAAGTTGGAGTTGTTATGTTACGCCTTCACGTTGACGTTGGGTGCCGTGTGCACGATAGACTTTGGGCTGGAACGTGGTATACTTTGGGAGTATACGTGAACGCTTGGAGGTACATGTTGGTTGTTTGTACATGAGGATGTTTGTGCACTCAGTTGGGGTTTACTTGGGGCCACACGTCGTGTGGGACCCATGTGCATGTTGTTCTCTGCTTTGCGTACTTTGACCTCTCGCGACGTAGAGGGTCCCTCTATGCTGGTTTGTTTGACCAGCAGGGTTGAGTGGTCTCCCCCTACTTTCGTTCTCGATGGATCGGCAGGTAGCGTTGCTAGTGGCACCTAGTGATGGAACAGGCGCTAAACCTATTTTGGGTGAGTTGTTCTGGAGCTGGGTGGTTGCGCGGTACCCACTCAGTGCTCGGTTGGCCAGTGTTATACCATCCAGTAGGGATGGTTAGAGAAGTTTCGGGTTTACCCTCCAGTAGTGCTGGGCAGTGGGTTGCTCATTGACTTCTCAAGGTTTACCCTCTACCAGTGACTAGGCAGTGGGTCACCTGATGACTCTTTAGGGCCTACCCTCCAGTAGGGCTGGGTAGTGGGTCACTCGTCATCCTAATTCAGGTCTACCCTCCAGCAGGGATGGGTAGTGGGTCGCCTGTCAGCTTGTTCTCGGTCTATCCTCCAGCAGACACTGGGATGTCGGTCACTCGACGACTCTTTTGGGTCTACCCTCTAGCAGGGCTGGGCAGTGGGTCGCCTGTCGTATTGTTCCAGGTCTACCCTCCAGCAGAGCTGGGCAGTGGGTCGCCTGTCGACTTATTCTAGGTTTACCCTCCAGCAGGGCTGGGCAGTGTGTCACCCAATATCATATTATGGTTTACCCTCCAGCAGGGCTGGGCAGTGGGTCACCCGATATCATATTATGGTTTACCCTCCAGCAGGGTTGGGCAGTTGGTCACCCGATATCTTATTATGGTTAACCCTCCAGCAGGGCTGGATATTGGGACACCTGTTGACATTCCAGACTCAGTCCTTTCTACAAGGCTAGTATGTGTCTTTCCTCCGTGATTACCGGAGCAAGAACCTTGGTTGTATGGGTTAGTGATGGAACAACTTTGACATTGAGGTGACCTCTCAACTACGGGGCAGTGACGAGGTGTGGTTTGCCTTAACATAGAACTCTCATGTAGAGGGGCACTTTTCCCCACAGAGATGCATCCTTGAGACGTGACCTAAAACCGTGTGGGTGATTCAGTGCTGCCCCAAGCATATAGTGTCAAGGTGCAGTGATTTGAGCCCCTTGACTTGCAGTTCGGGGCAGACGTGCGGGATTCTAGGCATCGATGGTGTTACTTTCAGGACTGTTGGCTACTCGCTTTCTTGGGCTGAGCTACGGGATGGAGATCCACTTACGATCTTGATCGGGCTTCTTGATTGAGAACATGAATATGTATATACCTTGTTCTAGTACCCACTTCTTGGGTTTGGTTACTCTCCTTCCAGGAGAGGTGAAGACGCACGGGGTCTACCATGTGCTTTCTGTGTCTATCTTCTCATGGTTGGACGAGTCTACTCTCCTGCTATAGGTAGAGAAGACTCGACGAGAATTTTATCTTCTCACCATTTCCAGCTCCTTGTGCCTGGAAGAGTCTCTCCTTTCTCTTGTGGGGTTGAGCTGGATTCTCTGCTGTTACTCTTACTGCACTCCTTATTTTATTCCATTACTACTCCCTATTCTCTCTACTATTCACCCTTCGGTACCTCTTTTCTTGCTCCCTCGAGCCTTATGGGTATCCTACTGAGTATTTTTATACTCACCCCTGCTTGGGCTTCACCCGCACTTGGTGTGCCCTTGCAGACGACAGACAAGTTGGTCATGACTTCAGCGGAGGTTAAGTGTTCGGGAGCTTGGACTGCGTGTGGTGGTCGGAGTTGGGTTCCAGGTGGGGGACCCTTCTAGCTGTTTTTATTTTGTTCACATGATTCCAGGATGTGGCACTTTTCTGGTTGGGCGCGTGTTTTTCCCTTTTCTTTTCAGTTTACCTCCAGCTATTACTTTGTACTGTAGAGGTCAATGCACATTTGTGGTTTATTTATAACAGTTGGTACTTTTCTTTTCTTTTTTACTCTGCACTTTTTCATTGAGTGTGCTGCGTGTGTGTGTACAGGTACTTAGGAAAAGGTCTCCTCGAGTTATTGTTCCTTCGGCGCTGGTCACCAGCCCCTGTCCTGTGGAGGCGGACTTGGGGTAGTTGCGGTTCGATCCCGGGTAGGGTTGGGTCGTGAAAAAGTGGTATCAAAGGTGGTTCATTCCTTGGGATGCTGTTCGGACATCCCTAAAATAAAAGGAATTGGTTGGGATTTAGGGAAATAGTGTTAACCTGTCTCAAGATCGGCTCACAGGCCAGGGAGTCCAGTGATGGTGCGGCGGCCAACGTATCTATTCACTAGGACCTTGATAACCCTCTTGTCGACTCGGCATGCTGAGACAGTTGTTGCAGGGGAAAATTTTGTTTGTGCATCACATAGGATTGAGTCTTTGACTATCCTTCTTGAGTCAGCACCACATCGTTGTTATTGGTATATACATATATGCTCATCTGACCGTGGCACTCCTTGATAATATTCAGGATGTCTCCATGAAGACAGCTAGCCAGGATACCGGCTTTGGTTCGTGAAGATGACCCTATGAGCTAGGAGGCCACAGTCCAGGACCCATCATGCGATCCCCTTTCTTCAGTTGGGCTAGTAGCAGCACCCCCACCTATTGAGCAGCTGACAGCTTCAGTAGAGCAGACAGGGCTTGAGCATAGGTTGAGCACACTCTGTGTGTTCCAGCGACAGAGACCTCTAAGGTTTAATGGTGAGCTAGACCCTCAGGTTGCATAGGTTTGGCTAGAGATAGTGGTTCTCCTTTTCTGTCTTTTGCAGACGGCAACAGATCTTATGGTAGCTTTGGACGCCAACCTTTTTCATCGAGCATCTTGGCGTTGGTGGAGTCTAGTGACTCAGTTTCTTGACAAGTCTTCGCTTTCGTGGGGTGGCTTTCAGTTGATGTTCAGTGAGGAGTTTTCCCCACCTGCTTGTGCTCCATTCAGATTCAGGAGTTCCTACAGTTTCAGCAGGGAGGGATGACGGTGGCCGAGTACGCGGCTAGTTTTGCAGACCGTTCATGCTTTTACCCAGACTTGGTCCATGAAGACAAAATCATAGCGTGAAAGTTTGAGGAGGGTCTCCACTGAGAGATTCGTGCTATCATTGTACCCTTGCGCATTTCCACATATTTCGGGGTGCTAGAGCAGGCGCTGGTGACAGAGAGATTCCTGTCACATTCTAGATTTGGTGGTGATACGTCGGAGCCGAGACGTCTATCGCAGCTAGTGGGTGTCGGCAATAAGAACCTTGACGTAGGTGGATTTCTGACAACCAGACTTAGGGGCGTGGTTGTACACCACAGTGGCACCGGAGGGCACCAGTGCAGCCCGAAGAGTGTCGGTGCTATGCTTGCAATGGGGGAGGTCACCTGGCATGATATGGCCCGATCAGGCATACAAATAGCTTCGGGCAAGCAGCAGGTGCACCACCACGATGGAGGCAACGCTGTGATTAGAGTAGTACCCAGAGGGGTGGTGCTAGTAGAGCAGTGGTAGGATCTGGTAGTGGGAGATGACCTTACGAGGTCTTCCCATCACCACTAGGCGGTCCACGTCAGGCTCCGGGAGCTGACAGTTGGGACCGTGGATAGCCGTGATCTTTGGATGTCTATGATCCTACAGAGCATGAAGTGATAAGAGCTACGCTCTACAGCTCTACTACTTCTTGTAGAAGAATTGTTAGACTCTGTGTGTGGAATGATTTTCTCCCTCCTCCTTGTTTGAGTTGTTACCAGGGTGGTACGGGGCGTCGTTGTAACCCTGTGTTGGTAGAGTAGGAGTGTAACCTTCTTCTTTAGTCGATGGCGTCGACTCCATCGCTCTCCGAGTGTGTAAGAGAGTCTTGGTTGTGATACATCGACTGTCAAACCTTGAACGACTAGATATCCCTGCGTGTTTCACCATATTGATATTCTAATGGAGGGAATCACCAGGGCCTTATTCTAGGTGTGGGCAGTGATTCCAGTCATGGCGTGCGACGTGGAGGTTTGGTCGGGGAAGTGAGCTACCCCCGAGAGCCTTCGGGCCGTTTGAGACCATGCAAATGGATGGCGAGGTTCTCTAACACCTTGCCCTAACCCTAAAGTCTGGAGTGGGTGCACGATGTCTCCTGCATGGTTCCCCTAAAGAGAAGTGTGCGTGATCCTATGCACGACATCAACAAGGGCTGAAATCGCGTGAATAGATCAAATCCTTTGGTCTGTGTGCGGTGGCGTAGACTTGTGCATGAGTTCTTCTGGGTACGGAAGAGCCAGGTGCGGGCTTAGTACCCTGAGTTGTTCCCCGGTTTTGCTTTTCGGGGATTAAAAGCATGAGGGAGGGAATTATGTAAGAACCTAGTTTTTGGCTTTAAAATACTTTGGAATATTCTTGTTGTTATTCCAGAGCAGCGCCTTCAGACGGCGTGCAATTCCAAGCCTCGGTGTGGCCGGAATTAAGTTTTCAGTGTGTTCACACTGAGAACACCAAATAAATGGGAGAAATCCTAAATGGTCATCTGGATCAGAGATACGAGTGTTTGGATGGATCCGAAATGGGGTTTTTACCCTAGGAACGGCATAAAACTTGTCGGTGCGGGACGTTTGGACCCCTCGCCCGCTTTCGGAATGTTAAGCGGATAATTAAATTAATTAATTTATTCGTTTAACGGCTTAACTCAAGTATCTTGTAAATGGTGGCTCGGATTGAAAAACCAAGGGCACCGTTGAGTTTATAGCGTGCCGTTTACCCTAGGAGGGGTATAAGTTTCACGGGCGCGGGTCGTCCATGAAAAATGGCCCTGGGGGCGTTTTCGTAATTTGGTGGCTTGGGGCGTTCAGTTTTATAGCGTTCAAACGGAAGCTCAGAATCGAATTTTGAGACCGTCGTTGTGCTCAAGAGGTGGTTTTTACCCTAGATGAGGCTTATCCTCGACCCTGTCAGGCGTTTCAGATGCGGGTTATTTTGGGAGTTTTAATTAATTAATGTTTTTAATTAATTATTTTTCCTACTTAAACCAAACCCCTTCCCCTTCCTCCCCTCTTCCCCTGGAGAAACCCCATCCTCTCCTCTTATTCCTTCTACTCCTACCTCACAATCATGGTGGAAGCGGCAACGACAAGGGTGGACGTGCAATGAAGCTCCGGGCTGCGCCCTTGTAGGTTGGCAGTTGTTGTTTTCGGTTTTAAATCTCGAACCCCTCTTTGAGTTCGATTATATGCATCAAGTTGTTGTTTGATCTTCAAAAAAATCCCAAATTTTTCTAGTATAAATTATGATCTTTCCCCCTCACTTTTCGTTTTGTGAAACAGAGATCGAAGGAGTTCGCAAACATTCAACGAAGTTTGCGGGAATTGGGGGGCGTTTGTTGTTTTTCTGGTGGTTTTGGGGCATTCTGGCGAGGTAGTGCGGAGGTCCGGAGAATGAGCGCGGTGGCGCGGAAGAGCGGTTGGGTGCTGAGGGCGTCGGTGTGGGGGCTTCAGCGCGGTGGCCGGGCGAGCGCGGAGGTCGGCAGGGCTCTTCAGCGGAGGCGCCTGTAAGAGCCTTGTCAGGGGGAGGTCGGCGGCAGCCTTCGGGCGGGTGACGCAGGGGCCGGTCAGTTGCTTTGGAAGCCGAGGTCACGCGGAGACCTTGGGAGATGACCTAGACCCGACTAAATGGCAGGGTTGACTTGGAAAAAATGGGGTCCCTCGGTACCCCGCGACAGGTTAAAAAAACACAATATTAATAAAAACAATTAATTAATAAGTTTTTAATAATAATAATAATAATATTATTATTATTAGGAAAATGATTCATATCTAATAAATCATTCTTCGGGCATTCAATTCGCACGCCGTTTGTGAAAACACGTTCTTTGAAACAAGACAAGCTTTTTGAGTTGGTTTCGGGGATTTTTAATCCCCGAAACGAGGGTCTCGGCGGCGTGACACACCGTTAAGTGCTTGGCCGTTTTTTCCTGGGAGTTCTTGTTTTGGACGGCGCGGACGCGTCCGACGTCCGTTTTGAGCGCCATCAGCGGAATTGGGACCCTGGCGCTGGGGCGAAGCATTCCAGGGTGGTTTTGGGCATTGAAGCTGGAGTTGAGGTGTGGGTCCCATGGGCCGACTTTTGAGCTGCGAGCAGCGTTTAGCGACTTTCTCATCGGGCGTCCATTAGGGGTGTGCGAGAAGTCGATTCTAGATGTTCTTCCGAGGGGATTGCAATAGTGAAATCTGACCTCTCTAATTTGGCACGATGGTGCGGGCCCCATGAGGACTGTTTGGCCGTTGACGGTGATTTTCCATCTCTATCACCGGGTGTCCGTTTTAGACAAGTGACTAGTCAAACATGAGTACATTTTCGAGAGGATCACAATGATATGATCCATTCGTTGTGTTTTGGGACAGATTTGCGGGTCCCACGAAGCCCCGCTCGTGTGCGGTGTGCCGGAATGCATCTTTTTTTTCGGATATCCGTTCCATTCAAGTGAGTATTCCTTTTGACGTGTTTTCCTTAGGGGATCACAATGCTGCGATGCGCCCGACTGTTTTCGGGGCTGAGGCTTGGGATCACGGGATGTCGTTCAGGCGTAAGGCAGTGTTGGCGAATTTTCCGTCGGATATCCTTTTGAGGTAAGTAAGTAGTCGATATCGCAGGCCTTTTCGTGAGGATTACAACGGTGTGATCCGTTTGGTGGTGCAGAGCCTATTTTGCGAACTTATTAAATGTGGAAATGTGAAGGTGTGTCAGTGGAGGTTCTTTTTGCCATGATTTTAGAGAACCCTTGGCGTGTGAACACGTTCACTCCCATGAGAGTGATGTTGGTGTTTCAAGAGATGTGGTTGGTCGTGCCTCAACCATTGAGGTGGCAAGTTAGAGTTGTTATGTTATGCCTTCACATTGACGTTGGGTGACGTGTGCACGATAGCCTTTGGGTTGGAACGTGGTATACTCTGGGAGTATACGGGAACACTTGGAGGTACATGTGGTTGTTTGTACCTGAGGACACTTTTGCACTCAGTTGGGGTTGACTTTGGGCCACACATCGAGTGGGCCCCATGTGCATGTCGTGCTCTGCTTTGCGTACTTTGACCTCTCGCGACGTAGAGGGTCCCTCTGTGATTGTTTTTTTGACCAGCATAGTTGAGTGGTCTCTCCCTAGTTTCATTCTTGATGGATCGGCCGGTAGCGGTGATAGTGGAACCTAGTGATGGAACAGGCGCTGAACCTCTTTTGGGTGAGTTTTTATAGAGTTGGGTGGTTGCGCGGTACCCACTCAGTGCTCGGTTTTCCAGTGTTATATCATACAGTAGGGATGGCGAGAGCAGTTCTGGGTTTACCCTCTAGCAGGGTAGGACAGTGGGATGCTCATTGACTTGTCAGGGTTTACCCTCTAGCAGAGACTAGGAAGTGGGTCACCCGACGACTCTTTAGGGTCTACCCTCTAGCAGGGCTGGGCAGTGGGTCGCTCGTCCTCTTAATTCAGGTCTACCCTCCAGCAGGGCTGGGCAGTGGGTCGCCTGTCATCTTGTTCCGGGTCTACCCTCCAGCAGAGACTGGGCAGTGGGACACCCGACGACTCTTGTGGGTCTACCCTCTAGCAGGGCTGGGCAGTGGGTCGCCCATTGTATTGTTCTAGGTCTACCCTCCAGCAGAGCTGGGCAGTGGGTCTCCTGTCGACTTATTCCAGGTTTACCCTCCAGTAGGGCTGCGAAGTGGGTCACCCGATATCTTATTATGGTTTACCCTCTAGTAGGGCTGGGCAGTGGGTCACCCGATATCTTATTATGGTTTACCTTCCAGCAGGGCTGGGTAGTGGGTCACCCGATATCTTATTATGGTTTACCCTCCAGCAAGGTTGGGTAGTGGGGAACCCGTTGACATTCCAGACTCAGTCCTTTATACTAGGCTAGTATGTGGCTTTCATCCGTGATTACCGGAGCATGACCCTTGGTTGTATGGGTCACTGATGGAACGACATTGACTTTGAGGAGACCTCTCGACTACGGGGCAGTGACGAGGTGTGGTTTTCCTTAACCCGAAACTCTCAAGTGGAGGGGCACTTTTCCCCACCGAGACGCATCCTTGAGATGCGACCTAAAACCGTACGGGCGAGTCAGTGCCGCCCAAAGCGGATAGTTTCAAGGTGCGATGATTTGAGCCCCTTGACTTTCAGTTCAGGGCAGACGTGCGGGATTTTTGGCATTAATGGTGTTACTTCTGGGACTGTTGGCTACTCGCTTTCTTGGGTTGTGCTACGTGATGGATATCCCCTTACGATCTTGTTCGGGCTTCTTGATTGAGCATATGAATATGTATATACCTTGTTCTAGTACCCACTTCTTGGGTTTGGTTACTCTCCTTCTAGGAGAGGCAAAGACGCGCGGGGTATGCCACGTGCTTTCCGTGTCTAGCTTCTCGTGGTTGGACGATTCTACTCTCCTGCTATAGGTAGCGAAGACTCGACGAGAAGTTTATCTTCTCACTATTTCCAGCTCCCTGTGCCTAGACGAGTCTATCCTTTCTCTTGTTTGGTTCAGCTGGACTCTCTGTTGTTACTCTTACTGCACTCCTTGTTGTATTCCTTTACTACTCCCTGTTCGCTCTACTGCTCACCCTTCAGTACCTCCTTTGTTTCTCCCTCGAGCCTTCGGGGTATCCTAATGAGTATTTTTATACTCACCCCTTCTTGGGATTTTCCTGCACTTGGTGTGCCCTTGCAGACGACAGACAGGTTGGTCATGACTTCAGCAGAGCTTAGGTGTTCGAGAGTTTGGACAACGTGTGGTGGTCGGAGTCGGGTTTCAAGTGGGGGACCCTTGCAGCTGTTTTTATTTTGTTCACATGTTGCTGGGTTGTGACACTTTTCTGGTTGGGTGCGTGTTTTCCCTTTTCTTTTTAGTTTACCTCCAGCTATTACTTTGTACTTCAGAGGTCGATGCACATTTGTGGTTTATTTATAATAGTTGGTACTTTTCATTTCTTTTTTACTATGTACTTTTTCATTGAGTGTGCTACGTGTGTGTGTACAGGTACATAGGCAAAGTCCTCCCCGAGTTATTATGCCTTTGGCGCTGGTCGCCAGCCCCTGGTCTATGGAGGCGGGCTTGGGGTAGTTGCTGCTCTAGACCGGGTAGGGTTGGGTCATAACACAAATGACTTAAATTTGATTAATTGTTTAAAATATGATCTAATTAAACTTTTAAACCAATTTAAAATTTAATTTTCCTTAAAAAATAAATTACATGAACAAATAGTTTTGAATTAAATTTCAGTATTTTTTACTATTCAGTAAAAAATGAATCTTCACTGGAAAATACCAAAAATTTACCATAACATAATTTTTATTCTTTTATTTCTAAAATAATGTTTCTTTTGAAATATACAATTTATAAAAGGAAAAAATTGGATTTGAAACAGGGTTTTCATTAAAAGGTTTTAATAGTGCTTTAATATAAATATAGGATGTCTAGTATAAAATATTGTTTGTTATTATATTTTTCTTATAAAATGTATTGGACAAATATAAAAAATATATTTAATATATAAAATATCTATGAAATTAATATCAGTCAAAACATGTAATTAATTTAATTTATTAGGATAAAACATCATTCTGAGTATAAAAATGGGTTTCAATAAAAATCATAACTTCATTTGAAATTGATTCCTATATTTATTTCTAATTAAGTTGTATCCAATGAATTCATTTTATATTTTTTAAACCATAATTTTAATAAGTTAGTTATCACTGTTCCTAAATATTAATTTAACAGCTAGTTTATATCTTATTATATGAAATAGTAATATTTAATTATATGTTTTTTGTAGATAAAACTATGTCTTTCTTTATAACATAAGCTATAGAAGAAACTCATTTTGGTGTGTTATGCACATTAATTCAGTGTCTCGTGGATTTAAATCTATAAAATATATTGAATTATTATAAAAAATAAATATATTATAAACACTCAAAATATTATATTACCTTCTGAAGTTGGTGGTTCGTGTCACACACACTATTGAATATAACATTAAAATATTATATTATTGAGGCATTAAATTCTACAAACATTAAATAAATTTAATCCTCTAAATTTAAACTCAATCTCAGTGATAGATTTTTTGATATTTATTATTTTGAATTTCCACATCACGAGAAGGGTTTATGAAACATACTCTAGAAAATAGAGAAGAGAAAATTCAAAGGATAGATGGAACAAAATAGAACTAGGTCTCTAACTAGGGGAACATTAGTGGAATGAGAATTTATATACATGGATAAAAAGAATAAAAATTTATACGGAGTGATTGATGTCATAAATCAAAAACAAGTGAATGATCAATTGAATGTTTAGGGCTTCAAAGTTATAAATTCGTGATTATTTAAAAGACCATCAATTTGAAAAATATTATGGTATTAGGGAAAAAATTCAATATTATTTTCATAATGTCAAGTAATTATGTTATTAACTAATAATATAATTACATATACTTACATGAAATATTTATATAAATAGAATTTCATCCATTGGCTGTTCTTCGATCACTTTTCCAATTCATCAAAAAATAAATTCTGATTCCTATTGTAATGAAATATGTTTCTAAAGGATCTTAAGTCCCATAAAAGAGAAAAAATAAAAAATATTTGCCTCCAATTATTTTAAAAAACCAATATGGTCATGAAATTAATCATTAGACATAAAATTTTATACCACTAGTTTATCATTATCTTTTATTCATGAAATTGTTTAACTAAAACTAGGAAATATTAATCAGGACATTGTATAGGTTAGTAGTCGGTGTGAAAACCTTATCACTCTTCTGTAATGGATTCAAGACTCATGTCCTTTCCAAACTAGATTGGTTTTCTCCTTGCACACACTTTTTCCATTTATAAAAAATTAATATAATTTTAAAATAAATACGTTGGACACCCTTAAAATAAGGTTAATCATTAAATAGCCGTTTAACTATGGTTTTCAATAGAACCCTAACATATAAATACTTCAGAAATTTATTTCCATATAGGTACTTTCTTGGTATATGGTTTATCCATGACATCATTTATTGTATTTCTAAATCATGCCACCTTGGGATTAACCTACTTCATTCATTGTAAAAATCCTTCTTAAAGGATTGTAATGAAAATGTGAAGTATCCTAATAATATACCCTAGGAGTGTCAAACTAGGTGTGTAGTAAGGCTTGTTGTAGTGTACCACTTCACACTGATTTAGGCCCAACACACATTGTTAGAGTTGTAACCCCTTGGTTTAACTCTTCTAGAACTACTCCCACCTATAGTATCCAAATAAGAATGTATTTATAGAAAGAAAATACATAATCTATATCTAAAAAAATTATTGGATGTTCTTCTATACCTATACTCAAATTATAACTTAGGTTTATGTTCTCTAATATAGGTTTTCTTAAATATAGTTCCCTATATAGAAAATGAATTTTCTCTGATACCAATTATAGCGAACCGACCCTAGAATCCCAGAGTCGGTGTCTACTATAAATAACATTGGCATGAGATATAATTGAAGCACATCCCAAATGACCAAACAATTTACTATTCTACAAAAACTTCATGAATACATGTTTATTTTATTAAAATTAGTAAAATATTTTTTTATTCTAAATAACTTTGAGGATAATAAATTTATTACACCAAGAATATCCATTTAAAACATTCTTATTATGCTTTTTTGGATTCCTTTTGAATATAAAGATAATAAGGGATAGATCAAATTCTTAGTAAGGGTAAAATATATCAGAATTAATAAAGAATCATATAAAATAACCAAATGGAATGGAAAATACCTGAACACAAATGCCAAGTAATCAATAGGTAGAAAAGGAAGTAAATAAAAATAAGTAAAGGTAATAAACTGAAAAAACATGTCATTCAAATAACTTGTTAAGGTAAAGTAAATATGGAAATATAATAAAATTAAACATATTAAATTTCATCAATTAAAATAACAATAAATGAATCCATAGATATGTGGATCCAAAATCTAATGGATGAATAATTTCTGAAACTATATGAGGTAAAGGTTTAGTAATTGGATTTGATGTCTAAGAAACATGAAAACCTATACCATCAAGACCATTATCGATATGGTTTAAAACTATGGATAGAAAACCTATTAATTTGTGCAATTTATTTGTCTCATTAGAAATTTTTGATGCATCGAGGGTATATATAAAGTATGGGCCCAACCCTTCATTGCATGTCCAAAAAATTTCTCATATGGAATAATCGAAATAAATAATATGCATAATCAAAAAATAGTATTGAATAAATAATACATACTTTTCATTAATTCATTAGTTTAGGATAACAAAAAACAAGGGGATTTGATGTTGATGAACGAAAATAACACATAAAGATCATTGAAAACTTCTTGAGGAAAAAATCATTAAACATTTTAATGTATCCCATACCACTATAAAACATTTTAATTATAATTTCCATTGAAGGAAGAACATAAAATTAAACTTAGACTATCATGATAGTAAAAATATGCATAATATAACATGTTAAAGGGTAGTTTATACACCAAATAAAAGTGAATTGGTGTATAATAACAAATAAGTCTTAATGGAATGTAAATTTAGACACAATCACAAACATATGAATTGAATGTCACCAAAATAGTAATCCTAAAATGAAACAGTTTCTATTAAAATTATCCTTCAAAACATGAAAAAGAATATTCTATGATATGATGGATGGTAAATTCATACATTCTATATGATGTAAAAAGAACATTCCCTCTTCATAGTAAAAATCTTAGAAAATGCATCATTCTGAATGAAATGAGAAGATTACTTTGGACACATAGGTAAGAGACAAAAAGGATAAAAATTACTATACTAAATCATTTTAAAAAGGATAAATTTTTTTTGAAAACATTTTAATAATTCAAGGTTTTTTGATTAGAACATATTCTCTAACTAAAGGGAGAAACAAAGTCTTGTTTTCTTAAAAAAAGTTCTAAAATATTTCAATCACTAAAGAGTGGGAAATGGTACTAATACATGAAAATGGTCAAGAATAAATAAAATATTGTTTTTTATTGAAAAATATTTAAATAATTTCCTCAAATAGAAATATCATTGAAAGAATATTATTATTTTCTTTTGGAAAAAAATAATTAAACATTCAAAAGTATCCCATACCACTTTGAAACATAACAAATCATAATCCTCATAAAGGAATAATATTTAATAGAACTCTCAAACACCATGAATATATTATAATTCATGATATTTTTTGACACTCTGTTCTGTCACAGAGATTAAAACATAATAAAGGGAAATACCTTAGAAAAAAGTGGAGAAAACACATGAAGAAAATCAGGGTTTGAAACGGCTTGAACATTGGATCGCCTTAGTCTATCCAAACATTGTCGGTGCACAAGGTACCTGTGCTCCTATGTCTCATTTCTCCCAGGGTCCTATTGTTTCCTATTAAAAGACCCTTGGGGCCTTCATTTATATGGATGAATTTCCCTAATGCCTAATTGATGCTCTGTTCTCCCAAGTGCTTCACCCAAGTCTTCCAAAACATTCAAGGTAGTTCATCAACAACTAAATAGGAGGAATTTAAGAAGTATCATAGGACTTAAGTCCTTTTAGTGTTTTAAATCCATAACACTTGCACACATAAAGCTCCCAACCTCCCTAAATAAGAAACACATAAGCACTACCTATTGATCTCACAGTAACTTAAGAACCCCATTTCTGGGAAAACCTATGAATACTCTGGAAGTCTTGAGTCAGGTCTCACACAAGTATTAACATCCATGTTTTTTATCACTCAAGTGAAAATCTGGTCTCCCATACCTACTTGTGTTCCCATACAAGCGTCCTAGAACCTACTTAGGCGTACCTCTTTGATTCACCTATTCTCTTCAGTCTACAAGCTATTAAGCCCTCTTTAAAGCCATTCATGGAAAGTCATGTTCATAATTGACTCCCTTGTCTGAAAGGAATTATATTGAGACCTCTAATAAAAATTATTGACTTATCAAACCTTTGAGAAACGCACACTGGAGTGTCTTCTATTTGGGTTTGAATATTCACTATCAGAGGTTTCCCACAATTGTTTCACAACGGTGTTAGAATTAATATAGTATATGTGGGTTTTTTTCCACAATCACAAGGACCTTTCTCCCAAGAATAGTGTTGGGAAGTTCTTAGTTTGGAGGATTAGGGTTTGGGTTCTGATCTCCCCTTATCATCTCTAAAACCCAGAACCACATGACTATGGTAGGGAAGGTATGGTTCACACTTGATATTCTATCCAAGCAGAGGAGATATCTCCCTCCCTTATAGAGACCTCTTAGGTAATCTATCCTGGTGTAATCCCCTAGCCTCTAAAGTATAAGGTTTTAGTCTTTCTCCTCTCAAGTTCCTTCACCTTCACTACTTCCTTACATTAAACACTTTTCCTATGTAAACTGAACAGAGGGAAGACTTGTTGCCTTACCCTCTTCCCTGGTTGCCTCAACCTCATCCACGGTCACCACCGTAGGCACACCCTCTTCCATCAACAGAGTATGATAAGTGTGGGTGCCTTTTTTGATTTTTTGACATCCTATTTTTTCTCACACCAAGCATGAATCACATGGTCTTTGAGATTTTTCATCATCACATTATTATCACAAGACTTCTTGAACTATGAGAACTCTGATTCCTGTTCAAACTGGGATACGTAGGATGCCTTCTTGATGTCCCAAGATCAAAATGGTTCCTTTATAAAATGGGTTTACCAAATAATGTCCCCTTAAATGGGAATAGTTTATGCATAAGACCCAACACAATGAATGAACTATGAGAACATTGATTCCCACCATAATTGGGATACATAGGAAGCCGTCATCAGGTCCAGTGATCACTGAATATCCTCTTCTGGAATCCAACCCTAATTCCCTTAATTTGGGAATCCTACTTATGAATAAAACCCAAATTAAACCCCCATTCATTGAGGAATCCTTTTCAGGAATTGATCAAAAACTCATTTCTCTCAAAGTACTATACTATTTTATGATACTCATTGAACTATGTGGGATTTGATTCCCATCCTCATGGGATACATAAGAAGCCTCCTTGAGGTTCAAATCCAACATTGAAAATTAACCCTGTTCTCCTTGGGACATATTCCCAACATGGACTAATATTACTTGAAAACCCATTTTCTTTCATGTTCCTTAGGCTACTTAGGTATAATTTCTACACAAAACCTTGACTAATAAACCTTTACTAAGATGTCTTTATACATGACATTAAACTGTATGGCTAGGTCCTTATCACATAACCTTAAAAGGTATGATGTGTCCCATTAAGTGGAACCATAGTACAGTGGTTATGATTCCTTTTATAAGGATTGTAAGCTATCCAATTTTATGTGCATGATCTTAATATCAAAACAAACCTTCATCTCCCTGGATGATAATAAATTCCAGAGTACCCCACTAAGTGGCTTAAAAACCAGCATCATCATAATGATGATTAAAATAATCTTTAAAAAGTATATGAGTGGATACCATTTATAGAGAACCTCGAATACGAATAGATATCTACATTAATTAAGAACTTCAAATATATACATATGATTCTAAATTTCACACATGCAAATAAGTTATTTCAAAATTCCAAGGGAAACCTTTGTTATAATTGATGAATTAATAATGATTCCTTAAAATATATTAGATTTATAAAGAGAGTCCCGAAGTAGACAATAATCCCCCAAAAATGGTGTGATGATTCTGACCTCCCACCATCTCGAACAATGAATTTTATTAAGTATCGTAATGTTAAAACATAACAAACGCCTCGATTTGGAAAGCATGTCCCTTTTGGATAATGAACTGTTGGATGTTTCTGGTTGCATGAATAAATCAAATGGAAACCGCCTGGAAGCAGTGATTCCTAAACTAGAACACAAGTTTCAAAAAACTAAAAAAAATATAATATATCAAAATGGGAAGTAGATACACCACACAAAATAAGTAAATGGTGAACATGACCTTTATCTCATGGATGTAAAATGTGAGATGAAAATTCCTTAACTTGAGTCTACCTTTAATCAAGTGTCATCATATTCATGAATAACAAATTTATGTTAATTATTTTGATTCTTGAGATCCTTTTTCATGTTTATCCTTAATTTAATTTAACTTATTACCATGTCCTATATACTTAATTAATCAATTATTTTAACGTTGGGCGTTTTGGACTAAAATAAATTTATGTGTAAAAAACAACATGGGTAGATCAATTATTCTCAAAGGGGGTAATTATATAAAATCCCCAGAATAATAATCATGAAATAATTTTAATATTTATATATTATGTATACTTTTATAACCGGTAATTAAATATTATTATGAAAAATGAACCAGTGTTATAATCATAAAGACAGTAGGCTAAACGAATGCATGAGTAACGTTCCCATTTTTCATAGATCATTGTGGAAAGAAGTTAAGTAACATAAATATTTATAGAATTATAATTATATCATAAATAACATATTATTTAATCATATATAATTATATATATATTTATGGTGATTTAAGAGGAATCTCATCTTGTCGATGTGGCTGTAGTTAGCACAACCACGAACAATATTATCACTTTTTACGTATGTGAATGAGTAATAAAGAAAATGATATATATTATATTTAAATAAAATTAATTATTTTATAATTATAATATAGAACATTTTTATGTCAAATATTTTTAATTAAAAACACCCTTTATACATTCCATGTGTCATGTGAATGAATCACATCGCATTGAGGGGGCGGTAGTCCACACTTCCACAAATGATGTTATCATTTTGACACAAAATGAAAAGTATAAAGATATGTATTTAAAAAAAGTATAAAAATATTCAATAAATAATTAATGTATTATATAACATATATTAATAGAGTTTCCATCATAATTTCCACTATGATATATAACAAAGAAAAAATGAACACTCCTCATTTCATGGGTGATAGCTCACAATACACATAAACAATATGTTTTCTACCCATTAGATGGAATTGTGTGTGAGTGTTTGTCGAATCCATAGAATAAAAATATTATATTATATTTATGATACTATTATTTTTATGTAATAATTAATAATAAGTGTTGAGGAGGTGTAGACTGTAAAAAACTGAAGAGATTGTGGAAAGATGTTACCTATTATTCGGGTAACTACTTTTTGTTGGTACAAATGAAATTCCTTGGATTTTAATTATCCCAATGAGAGGATTATAGTTTGAGTTTAGGGATTTTAAGGAGATATTTTTTTAGATTCTTTTCAAGAAAATGTGCCTTCATATGTGTGAGGATGTGGGAGGTGAGGAGGCATTTTTATAGCAGAGGAGGAGTGTCACTCTTGTAATATTTCGTAAAAAAGGAATCCCACCCACATATTTGTATTTAAAGTGGATAAATACTGGTAAAGAGTAGAACCTAGGGAGAATAAGGTATAATTATGGGCAGAAAATGGATTTTGGACATGTTTCTATATCAAATTAGGCCTTATGATTAGGGTTTAATCCCTTAATAAGCTTAATTTAACCTTAATCGTTGTAATTAATTTTAGTTAATTTCACAAATAATTTTGGTCAAAAACAATTTTGAAATTAGAATAAATTATAAATGATTATTATTCCAAATATTTAATCAATTTTTCAATTTCCAAACACATATTTAATAGAAATTAATTTAAATTTAACCCTGCAGACGGGACTACCATGTGGGTTTCTAAAGTTAACACGTCCAATAGTTTAATGTGTTTTTATAGTCAATTACAATGTAAAATTTATTAAAATAAACAAAATTGGCATAATTTATAAAAATATGGTCAATTTAAACACTGAAAAAAATTTAAAATATTATTTACCATTATAAATAAATTATATAAAAAACAGTTTTGAATTTAATCTCAGCATTTTTTACTATTCATTAAAAATGAATCATCATAGAAAAACACCAAAAATTTACCTTCACATAATTTTTATTTTATAATTTCAATAATGAAGTGTATTTTTAAATATTAAATTCATAAATGGTACAAAAATTTTATTTTATATAGGTTCACCATGAAAAGTTCGTAAAAGTGCCTCAATAAAAATATAGGGGTTTATGTGTAAAATTGGGTTTACTATAATATTATTCTTATAAAATATATAGTATGAATATAAAAAAAAATATTTTATTGAATATAATATATATATATATATATACATGACATTAATATTAGTTACTAATTTTAATTAATTTAATTTATTTGGATAAAATGGATTTTGGGGCATAAAAATAATTTTCTATAAAAATATTCACTGTATATTCAATTGGTTCTTATATTAATTTCTAATTATGTTTTAACAATTGAATTAATTGTATATTTGTGTAAACTATAATTTTTATAAGTTATTTATTTAAATTAAAAAATAATAATTTACCATCTAGTTTAGATCTTATTATATTAAATAATAAAATTATATAATATATTGTTTTTTCGGTAACACTTGATCTCACGTGTAAAAAAAGACATTGAAGAAACTCGTTATTGTGTTTTTTACAAGAGAACTAAATGTATTATGAATTTAATACTATAAATTATATTTTATACATTTAAATTTTTAAATATGTTATAAATACTTTTGATATTATATTACTTTACATGCTTGGTGTTGTGTATCATACACATTATGGAATACAATGTTCCTGATTTAGATTTTTGGGGTGTATCAATTAAATTTGGTAAAAAAGATTAAAGAGATAGAAAATAAAATTATCATTAGTTAATTTTTTCAAATTAATTTTTAGTCATAATGAATAGTAAAAATCGTACAAATTAATTTACCTAATTAAGATTAAAACTAGGTTTTGAAAGTAACATGCGATTGTGTTAAAATTAATTTTCAACAAACATAGGATTTTTATTTAATTTATTTATAAAATTCACAATGAATTTCAAAAAATTTTATAATAATATTCTTTCTATTTTTAGTATTAATTGATAAATCATCTAGGTAAATAAATAACTATTTAATATGATGAAACATAAATTGTAAATTTATGTAAACAAAAATGATAAAGAATAATATTTTTAAAAAATGTTATTTTTTTAAATTCTGGGTGTTTATTAACCATATATTACATAAAGCACATTAATTATTGATTTTTCAGGAACATTGGGTGAGAGTGACTTCCCATTTTTGAATAGTTTTGGGTATTTAAAAAAATATAACACCACCTCAATTATAAAAATGATTCTTCCCCTAACTTATAAATTCCACTTAAGCTCTTTGGATCGACCAAAAACATCCAAAATATATCCTAAATATATTAATAAATGATCAAATGTTATATTTCTTCCAAAAAGACCAACCATATGGTCTTTATTAAGAGATCTAAATGAGGTTTCTCTAAGAAAATGTAATTGAATTATCTGAGATCAATGTTTTTACTTCCTCTATTACATCCATAATTTATGTCATAATAATTTAAATATAATAAAATTATTATATACCCAATACTAATATGTTATTTTTTCATAACCTATTTAAATGCACTATTCCATCAAATGGGAAATGAAACGTCAATTTTGTATACAGAGGACTACCACAATGCATACTGATGTAATTCAATTTCTATCAACACTTACCAAGACAATATATAATAATTTAATTGAAAAATTTATATGAAATCAATATTATAATTTTACTTAATTAATTATAGTATCACATATTCTATATTACTTTCCATTATTGGGAATATGACAACGCCAATCGTGTGGACAACAGACTACCTCCTGATGAACCGATGTCATTTTTTTTTACTTATGGTTTACATGAAAGTTAATAAGGATAAATTTAATAAATTCATTTGATATATATGAATCAATAAGTATTTTTAAAGGTTATATTTTATTTAACTTTGTTTCACTCCATAATTTGAGAAAATGGAATCAATGTTCATGCATAAGTTCAACCATCCATCTTCATAAATTAAGTAATTCATTTTTATCTCAAATTTTAATGTGTTAATCTAAAAAAATATATAATGAATATATATAATTTATATAAAATGTTTAAATTTATGTATATTATTTATCCATGTAAAATTAAAATGACTGAAAATAAAATCCAAAACATGGATGAAAGCAAAGTAGTTATGACTTGAAATGATATTTTAAAAAGGAATTGTTAACAAACAGGTAATAAAGGGAAATTTGTAAAACATATATGGTATCATAAATATAAATATTTTTATTTAATAAATTAAGAATAAAACAATATTTATTATACATGAGGTTCAAATGTGTACTAAAAAGATAAAGACATAATGTAAGGGATTTCTAGACTCACTTATATTTATGGGAGAAATATTCCAAATTCACCACTAATTTTTGAGTGTGTAGTATATGAAGAAATGTTCAAGTGTTATATCTTGAATATCCATATTCTAATGATATATAATGTTTAAGTTTTCTATATTCTATAATGAGGACTATAATTCAAAATTTTCCAAAGTGGTAATAGATTTTTGTCTCACTTTCATTTGTGTGTTACACATTCCTTATACACCACTTGTTTCTTTTATCTGATTTATATACCACCAATTAAGATATTTTATGATTAATAATATAAAAATTATCAAATATAATTTTCCAAATCATTTTATTTCTTTCAAGTGGTTTAAAATTCTAAATACAGTAAAGTGGTACGAACTTAATATTACAATCTCTATTTTTATCACGATTTTTTATGATTATGCTTCCAATGAGGATATATTATTATCTATATCTCAGGAAAAAATATGTTTTATAAAACTATTAATATTTCAATAAAATATAATTTTTTTATTCTTTTTACTCTCATTATAATATAAATATTCTATAATGATTTTTTTGAAGAAAACTAACTTTATTTCTCTCTTCAGTAGAATTTTTTTCCTTCCATGTTAATGTATTCTAAAATGCTTTTAAAGAATGTTTTGACTTATTTCTGATTATTGATTAATGTAATTTATACCCATTTAATAATATTTAAAAACATTATTTTAATGAATCCTTCTTTTTTTTTTCTGAGAAAGGAAAGTTTTGAAATTATATCGAAAATGTGAGACAAATATTTGTTCATATAAAATGACTGATTTTTTCTGCCATTATGACCACTCAATGTGTATAAATTTCATCATATAAGAATCAAATATTATTTTCAATTATAGTTATTTTCAAAAAATATTTTTATCATTAAATTTCAAAAAGATTATTTTCAAGGTGAAATGGTTATTTTCTAGAAGCAATGTTCCAAATGATCATTAAAATCAATTTCCATATAATATGGAATCCTTTTAGGTTAATTAATAATTATTATGGAATTGATCCGAGGATAAAATCCTTATTATTTTTTACGTATGGATTATGATTAAGATGAATAAATATTTCTGAAACGTGTTCCTTTTATATTATTTATTGATTGATGATTTGAATAGATGATTATAAAAAATCTTTCCCTTATTCGGGTTATATTATGTTGAAATTTTTAAGTGACCAATTTGACTTATATGGGTTATGATATGATGAATGTTTTAAGATCATGTGGAACATAAATATATGTATTAATTTATGGGTGTGACTTATATCCCCCTCTAATTAATTGGGTAATTTTTTATATCTCAAGAGATAATGAAAGGAAATAATCTTACATGTTTGATAAACTATGAAAAAAAGATTATTATCTCGATCCACTATGGGAAACAACTGATAACACTTTATCCATTATGAAATAAATACCTGGTGTTGATGATTGATCCATTGTTATTTTATGGTATTAGTTTTAAATATCAATATATTATATGGTTTCTATACTTACGATGTTTTCACACTTATATAATATGTTCATATTGTAACTATTTATTTGGGATGATTTCTCACTCTTATTATTAATGAGTTATAAAATGATAATTTTTTATTACATTAATCATGTTTATTATCCATGATAGACGAGGTATGAACATTGAATGTTATATTCATTAATAGATCCTCTTTTTTGGAGGATGTCTCATCCAAGTGGCCATGATAATTTTATTAAAACAAGGAAAGATTATATGAGTATATAGTAATTAATTTTATGAAAATATCTTTCATAAAGAGGGGTCAACTAAAAATAAAGATAATTAAACCAAGAGAGTTCCCTATTGATTCCTTTATTAGAAAGGCCATCATCCACAGAGTTAGCTTCCCATTAAGCCTGAGTGACAATGTAGTTTCAACTAGAGAGATAAACATGACAATTTATCCATTTAGTGGTGAGCTTCAAAGAAATTTGAATCAATACATTTCGAATAGCATTCAAAAATATGGTTTATTCACATTTGAGCCAGATGTTTTCCATGCATTTAAGACAGGAAATAATATGGCATGAATAACACCAACCATTTCAGCTTCAAGATAGGAGGAGATATCACATTTTACAAAAAAACATTACAGTACTTTAATAGATTAATATGTATAAATAGATTCACATATTTCAGGTCCTGAGTTACCTTTTGAGGATCTACAAATATTAATTTTTGTGTATATTTAAATAGGGGGATTCCATAAAACATCTAAGAGTCCCATCTATTTTTTAAAATTTACAAGCACTATATGTTTCTATAGAATCATAAAATTTTTCATAGTATTGTAGAAGTGACCATGATGTAGAATGTTAGCCTCCATGGCTAAAGAGATGAGGCATGAGATAGCAATTTTAATTGAGAAATGAGGATGTCCATGCATGATATCATTACGACTAGACCAATAAAGATGAACTAGTTCAGCAATAGGGGCCAGAAAAATCATATTGAGTTGAGGACCCATATATATTATTGTATAGTATTGAAGCCATTTTTCCACACTAAGGAAATTGAGAAGATGAAACTTAGAAATATCCTTCATCACATTCCATAAAGCTGAAGTAGTGGCACATGATAAAAACAAATGAGTGATGTATTTTCTATGTTGGTTGGAAAACCTATATTGAGAACATAAAATAATTCCACGAGATTGTATGAAATCATCATTAGTTAACTTATGATATGAAATTATCTAAATTGAGGTCATCCTGGAAGGTCTGATCCAATACTTGTTATAATATTTCAGCCTTTAAAAGTCATTTTTAGGTTCAAACTAGGAATGATAAAAATATTTGGATTCAGGAATGCGATTCTGAGTAAGCTCCCAGATTAAAATTTATTTGGTAGGGAAAAAAATATAATTATTGGGAATATTTATGTGGTTCCCTGACATTTCCATGTTGGAAAAATTAAAAAAATCTGGATAGAAATATAAGTGTCCATTGGATGATGTTGCGAATCCACAAAGTCAACAAGAGGGGAGACCATCCAATTGGAAAGACAGAAGTTAAAAGAAGAATCCCTAAAAGATATCCACTGTGAATGTGACATAATATAAGAATTAGAGGATTTTATGGCCGAAGAGATGGAGTATCCCATATAAGTATTGTTTCCCTTTTTGAATTTATAAATGAATTTACTCTTAATAATGTTGATAGCCACCGATTCACTGCTAAGAATGTTTTAGGTGAATGTGGAATGAAGAGACTCATTGAATAATTTGATGGTTTTATTCCCATTATTCCTTTCTCAAGAGGTTTGAAACGTTTATTCCATGAAAAAATTCACTAATTTTCTTTCAATAATGCTTCCACTCCACAAAAAAATTCTGGATGAAAACTTTTAGATGAGTGAGAAAAGAGGTAGGCCATTTATAGATCATAGAAGAATGAACCAGTTTGGAGACAATATTGTATTTAACAAGACAAATTATTCTATACATTGTGAGAGATTTCCCTTTCCAATATTAAATATGTTTCTTGATCTGATCAACACTATTAATAAAATAATTGGCTTTAGGACACCCCCAAAAAAGAGGCACATTGAGATATTTCATAGGTATAGATCCTTCCCTAATTCATAGGTCCATCAAGAGTTGAGATCTCCTAGAATATGGGAAGTTCTTACCGAAATAGATATAGGATTTTTTCCAGTTAGCATGCCCTGAAACGTATTCAACGTATGTGAGGTCCATCTTTGAACTTTATATGTTTATTTTTGTTCATTGTAAAAAAATAATCATGTCATCAGCATAAAATAGATGATTAGGGGTTTTAAAATGCATGAAATTCTGTATAGGTTTAATCATGCGCTCATCCATAAAATAAGGAAAAATAAACTCAAATAATCATTAGCTATAGAGAAAAATATATCAGGAAGAGGATCACCTTTCATGAAAACTTTTGAGAAGGGGAAGAATCCTCTCGGAGAAACAATAAGGAGAACAGAAATGTGAGAATAATGTAAAAGAGCATTAACCCAATTCACAAAGATTAAAAAGAATCCAAAAATATGAATCACTTTAAAGTTAAATCCCCAATTCATAGTGTTAAAATATTTTCTAATATCTAGGTTAATGAAAATATATCCACATAAACAAGTCTTTTTGAGGAGGTTGACAAATTCTGAGGTCATGCTTTACAATCCTAGATGGTCCTTACATTTACAAAACCAAATTGGTTCCAAGAGAAAATTTTACAAGCAATGATGGTGAGTCTGTTGGAAAGGAGTTTGGTAATAATTTTATAACTAGTGTTTATGAGGGCAATGTTTCTGAAGAGATGAATATTTGATACATTTTAAACCTTAAGAAAATGGCTGAGGAACTGACCATTAACTCCTTGAGGTATGTTACCCGTATAGAAGAAATATTTAACACGACAACAAGAATCCAAGAGAATGACACCCAATAAGTTTGAAAAAATGAATTAGAGAAACCATCTGGTCTTGGCGCATGATTTGGTTTATGGCTAAATATAGTGTCATGAATTTCAATGTCAAAGGGAACACGAATAATAAAGATATTATCTTCTTCACTGAGTATTAATGGAATTATACCTATCTAAAGGTCTTTTTTGAGATTAGGCCCATTTAAAATATTCTAAAAGTAAGAGACAATATGATCCTAAAGGGACAGCTCATTATCAATAATTTTATAACCATCTCTCATAAGAGTGAGAGGATAACATTAATTCCATGTTATTTGGAGGGAATAATAGATTTTTATTGTTTCTATATCTATCCTTTAACCATTTAACTATAATGGATTCCTTTTTCTATTATTATTTAGTAGAGAGTAGTGAATTTAGTTTAGCAGAAAGGTTATAACTTGCTGAAAATTCACATATAAATAAGGGAGGGTGGAATATTGTAACGCCCCGAGATTTTATGAAAAATATTCTTTTTAATTTCATTAATGTCTTGTGTTGTACGCTACACCAAAAGAAGCTTGCACAACATGCATCCTTGACTTGCCTTGCATTACATGCAATCGCGACCTTCCTCGATAGCGTGTGTAGTACGTAATTCTGAGTTTCACAAAACAACGATATGCTATTAAAATATTATTAAAACAAGCCGTTATGAATATTAATAACCAATTTTTGAAATTTTGTAAATTTTACTTTCAAAATGGACTTCATTTTTGGATTCGGAATATCGAAATTAGCTTAGGGTGAAATTTTGGTACTTTTCAGATAACTTTCATTTTCTGATGAATAGTGAAAATTACTAACTTTTAATTAAAAACAACATTTTTAATAGAAATAATTAATAGTGATAAATTATTAATTTGAGTGGTTTTAAAGTATATTTAGAATATATTTTTTCAATTCAATACAATGTTGTTTATTGGATGTAGTTTCACATTTAAACCAGACATAAACAACTATCAATCTTTTGATAATTATTATCTCTTAAGAACACGCTATTTGTTTTGACGATGGGAATTAATTTTTAAATTAATTAATGCAACTGATATGTTTTGAATTTGGTAAAATAGACATCATTTTTTAATTTATAATATCAAATATAGCTTAGGCCTAATTTTTTGTATTTTTCTGGAAACTTTCAATTTTTTATGAATAGTGAAACAACTATGTGGTAGTTAAAAAAATGAATTTTTCATAAAGCATAATTTTACTGCTTCTATGAGTGGAATTTCAAAAATCCGAGAGACACGGTCGATATCAGTAAGTAAAATGTGGTTCAATGGGATGAAAATAAGTTTTGGTGAATAGTAACTTTTTACTTTTTTTTACCACGGTTAAAAGTAAATAGGGAAATTAAGGTTAATAATGATATTATTATTACCCTAACACATGTAATAATTCTATTGGATATTTGTAGTTCGACCAAAAACAACCTTAGGAATAAAATATGACCATTTAGGCCCACTTGGATTAGATTAGGACATTTATTATTAATTTATTTAAAGAAGGGTTAAAATAGTTAAAATCGAAGTTTAATAAGAAAATAGTTTTTAATATAGGGTTATACATAGGATAAATTAGACTATAAATACTCATTGGAAAGCTAAAAAGATTTCCAACATAATGGTATTTTATTTGTAATTTTTAGACATTAAATAGTTTAATTTACTTATGACACAAAGACGATGCAGTAATTATCTTATTAATGAAATAATGACATAATTGATGTTATAAATACCCAAATAAATGTAATTTTAGACTTTTTATGAATTAAACTAATTTTATATGTTAATATTACATGTTAGTATTGATTTAATAAACTCTTTTCGAACTAATCATTCTGTTATGAGTTTCACAAAAATCAATTACTAAATAGTGTCAAAATTGACATAAAATAGTTTTCAAAACAAATATTATATTATTAATTGTTATTTTATTCCTAAAAATCTATGGTTCGGCAAAATGACTTATATAAGGTTATATATATTAATAATAAACAACTTGGGGTTCTTTTGGCTTGTTATAGTAAGTTTATTAACCTTATAGTATAAGAACACAAGAAGACACGGTAAAAGTAAAATTATTTAACTTAATGTTAAATCTAAATTATAAAGTTAAAATAGGAACCTAAACTTGTCTAAATTATATTTGATGAGATTATTTCGACCCATACCCACCTTAGCTTCGAAATAAATCAATTTGGAGCTATTTAAAACCGAATTTGACTTTATAATAAAATAATATTTTTAGTTATTCCAAAGGTGCCCCTCTCCTCCCTTATAAAAGGGCACCTCCTCCCTCTCTTCCTCACACCACTTTGAGCCTTCATGCTCGGCCAACCCCTGCCAATTTCTCTTCTCCACTTTCCTAGAAACATCCTAGAGGTTCTGGTTTTCATCAAAGACCAATTTTAGTGCCCTAAAAGGAGATCTCAAAGAGAAGCTTCAAAGAAGAGGTAGTGTCCGTTACCGATTCTTTCAACTTTATTTCTTCTTCCACTTCTTCTTCTTAGGTTGTTTAATTATTAAGTAATAACATCAATATCACTCATATACTGATATGTTATTATAAGTATGAAACAACCCTATTTCACCATCTATCCATCCTACGGAAAACGAAATCACCGCGCGTGTGTACGTACGGAATACCATCTCCACGCCGTGGTGTAATCTATTTTCCACCACCACCTTACTTGGATGGGTATAATGGTGTAAATAATTACTATATATGATTATTTTAAATTGATATTGATTCTGAAATAGTATACATACACTCCAATATAGTCCCACGATCATGAGAATGCTATCATCGCTCATGCGTGCGTACGGACTACCGTCTCCACGACGCGATGAGATTCATTCTCCACTTTAACCATTCATGAATGATTATAAAGTATATATAATAAGTAATCATGAAATATATGACCTAATAATGATACTAGATTTATGTGTATATATATGTATGTAATCTACTTAATTCCATTCAACTAAATAAGGAAACGAAAACAGCGTTCATGCGTACGTACGACCTACCGTCTCCATGAACGGTCTATTTCTTTCCATTTACTGATTTATTATACATATGTATATTCTTAATATATATTATATATAAATAATTTTGTATATTCTGGAATTAAGTAATCATGATCTAAGTAATCATATGAATAATTACAAGTCAAAACACGGACGACAAATGAAACGATTTTACCCAAAACGCTCTTTAACATGGAATTTACAAAGGAACATGTAATATAAAGTCATAATTGAACCATATATGTGTATGATTCTGGAATAATTCAATGAAATTATTTAAATCACTATACAGGAGGTTCAGACACTTACGAAGAAAATCGGACCTAAGGTAAGGGAAAATATCACAATCTCATTTTTATCCGAGATTGTTTATACTTTGGTATTTACTAGGGTGTATTTTTTCATCCACATCCATGTTCCCTCGATATTTAATATTGTTTCCATCCACCTACAATTTTTTAAATACAATTTTACCCTTCGGTAAGTTTTTAGTAAAGGATATGAATGGAATATTTTGTCGTTTTTCATATGAGATACTCTTTAACATTTCCGACAAAAGTATAAGAAGAATGTTTTTTAACATACATGGAATGAATGGATTTTTTTTAAAATTATTTCCAAGAAGCTTCCCTTACAAGTTTTCAATTTTATTTTTAATCAAATTCATTTAGTTTAAAATTGTATGACATGTTAATAATGGAAAATGTTTTTGAAGTAGAAAGAATATTTTCCTCAAGAATGGAGTTCAAGTGTTTTATCAAAATTATTTTCCTTCTAAGATAATATAGGGTTCTATTTCTATCCCTATTATTACATTGATTTGATCATGTTGTGATGGAAATATTTTTATTAATTCCTTTATCTTATATGAATTGTTTTATGATGTCATGTTGTTTAGGAATCCCATTTTTATTACATGGGTTATGCAATGATGCATGATTTATGATTTTGTGGCACACATAAGAATGGTATCATTATGAGATGGGTGGGACCTATATCTCCCTCCAATGCATTGGGTAAAGATTTTATATCTCATGAGATAGACATGGCTGGAGTGGTAGGTTATATCGGTTCAGTGAAACAGGACTGAAACGAGGAGTGAACTCGGTTCAGAAATGGACTTTGTCCGCTAAGATAGTCTTGGAAATGAGTATTGACTACTAAAAAATGATTCTCTATGATTATGTGTGTATTCCACAAAGTTTCATGTTTTATGTTATGATTATTGGGATTACATTTCACTACTACGATTTATCCCATGTTATGATATTATGGTCTCTTTTGCAGGTTAAGATTTCCAAAATGTTATGTTCTTATGAATATGATGTGATTGATATTACTTTTTTTTACCCTTACTGAGCATTTGAATTCACCCTTTTACGTTTTCTTTTCCCCAGGATATAAAGAAATGTTTTAGGTAAAAAAAGGAAGATCTTTATGGGAGATGTTGAAGATCTTTCACCATGATTAGAAGATTATATTCTGAGTTTCCAAAGACACTAAACTATTACGGTCCTTGTGTGTGTGTTTTTATTATGTACGAAGTATTCCGCAAAAGTAATGTAATGTCCATGTACGTCAAGTTTTGGGTCTCTACAAATATCTTATGATTTGATTGAGAAGTGTCTCAGTGTCATCAATATCCATCTCTAACTTATTATAGTATTATATTCACAAAACCTTAAAAATATACTTTAAATTCATTAAATTCTTGATGGAAGATTAAGAATCATTTACACCATGAAACGATGATAAGAAACTAGCCACCAACATTCTAAAATTAGGATGAGATCACCAGGTATTATTGAGGTAGAAGGGAAATCTGGGCTTAGAGATTTTAAGAATAAGTCTGACCAAAATAGGATGGCTATCAGAGTTAATCTTAGGAAGGGTAATGCCTGAGAGAGTATCCCAATTATAAAGGGGATGATCATTAGAGAATGAATTTTCCAGTTTTATAGAAAACATACGTCAGGTGTGTCTTCTATTCCAGGTTTATTTTTCTTTGATTAAATTGATTTCTAATAAGATACAACTTTCCACACAAGCCTTAAATTATTTTGAGGAGAGAGTGCATCGAATAGCTCCCATTCCTTCACTAGGACATAAGATGTCATCAAAATTACTAATAAGAATCTAGGATTCTTGAATTCCCTACTTTCAAAATTCAAGGTTATGCCAAAGCCTTCTTCTCTCCTGATAATTGTTCTTATCATAGAAAAAAGATAAGTATAGAAAAGTGTTGTTGTTAACTGCTTCAAAAGATATAATTTTCACATCTACATTGTAAATAAAGACCCCATTTATATAATTTTGTTCAAATCCCTCAAGGTATCAATATTAACAAAAGAATTATTACTTCTAAGAAGTTGGTATCCTCTGAGTTGAAGGCTAGAAACACTAGGGGAGTCAAATTTTTTGGGATCAACAATGCCTAAGAAATTGTGATTTTGAACATGAATAAATATATGCAGGGATATGGAGGTGTCCTTTTATTCCAGTCCCTGAAAATTATAGAAGAATAAATTCATCTATATCATCATATTGAGGGTGAGACCCCTTTTTTATTTCCATCTGATTTCTTATTTTTTATGGATTGTTTGATTGAAGGTTCCTTTGTAATGTTGTTCTCCAAATTGCGGGACTGTTCTATAGGAACCATAAATGTGATAGGTTTTGTGTTGTTTTGATAAATTGAATTAGTTTAGGTGACCTATATATTGTCACTACCTCTTGAATTTTCTTGTTATTTAGGAGAATCATCATTAGATATATTAGTGTTGAAAGTAGTGTTTGAAACATGATAGGTATGAGCATTTCTCGTAACCCCTATGAAATTATTTTGAGTATCATGAAACACATTAAAGGTATCATGTGAAAAAGAATGGTTGTTTTCAAATGTATCAATTCTTCATGTATTCTGAGAAACATGATCACAATTGACAGCCAGTGCTGAAGTAGAAGGGCCACTGAGCATAGTAATATTTTCATGTTGTTCTGTGTGAGTTGCTAGATTGTTTGCATTGTTATCAGTATTGACCAGCTGATCCTTACCAGGGGTTAGGTTCCCTGAATCAAAATCCACTGTAGAAATAACATAGCCTCCTACAAGTGGTATATTATTAGGGGATGAAATGATGGTGATAAGCTGTAAAATGTCTTGGTAAAGATTAGTTTCTAGGTTATCATCTTCAATATCATTCCCTTATTCTTCCACAATATTGGCTCATGAATTTTTAAGGTCGTTATTTATAGAGGGGAACTTTTTTTTACCCATTTATGTTCCTCCATCATTCTGAACGGTTCCCCTTTTTCAAAACATTTGGCTTTACCATTATTTTTTGTCACTTCTTCCCACGTATAAGGATCATTCATTGGTTTCTGTTTCTTTTGTAATACCCTAAAATTTGAAAGGGAATATCCCCATAGATTTCATACATCACAGAATGTAGTTTTGTACTCATATTCAATCATAACCTTAATTTTGCGATCATTGGAAAACTAATTAATCACATCTGGATGTTCAGAATCAACACTACTCTCAACTTGAGTCCTAGAATATAAGCCCAAATCACCATTTAATGAACACTGATCAAATTTAAGAAGAACTCTAATGTCGAAAGCTATATCATTCATAATTTTAGGGTGTTAGTAAACCATATACAACCAATAGAGCCAGTCACATATTTGAGCTGAAGAGTTACGTTGAGATAAGGAATTGAAATTGATATCCCAATAAGAAATCCTTGGGATTTCAGGTTTAAAATAAAAATTTCCAAATCTCTAAGTAGCATCAAGTTCAACCATGGAGTCAAGAATATTGTGAAAAGAACCGTTCCCAATTCAGATTAGTTTCTAGTTCAACAAAAAACCAAATATGAGAAATTTGTAATTTACAATATGTAAAGGGAAACAATTTATCACCTTTGGTATACAAAATCCATCCATGAGAGGAGAATTTTAATAATTCAAGCCTTTGATGTAATACCATTGGATCTACGAGTATTGAAAACCCTCTATTATTTGTCTATTTTATGGGCTGTTTAGGGAAGTTGTCCAAGAGATCTAATCCTTAAAGAGTCTCCAAAAACAAAATAACTTTGGTGCTGGTGAAGTACGCCATCTGATATGTATCCAGGATATATTGTTTTGGATTTGGATTCACATTTTGATGAGTCGGAATGTATGAATACATATTGATGCGTTTAGGGATTCCATACCAAACATGATCATTAGAAGTCACCAAGGTGTACCTTTCTTAATCTTCCATATCACCTCACCCAGCAGAATAATTTTTTGAATATCTCATTCCCTTATGTATATGTTATGATTGAATATGATCACTGACTAATATCTCATATGTTTACCCAAACTAAGTATCTAAGCTCAAAATTTCTTACAATTAATTTCCCCAGGTTATGATGAATGGTTTTAAGTAAGGTATGTTCATGAAGTGTAATAAATGGGAATATCCTTATTGGAGGTATTTTTGATCTATCATGAAATAAGAAGATAATGTTTCCTATCACTAATGCCCCAATACCATTATGGTCATTGGGAGAGTTTTGGTGAAATGTATTGAATATTCATATATTAAGATGTAATTTATATGTACACAAGCATGGGTTTCTATATTTTCACTAGTCATTGAAAACACAATGGGTGGAATACCAGAGTGGTAAGAAGAATTTAACACCATGAAGACCTATTCTGTAATTTAGTTGAGTGAATAAGAACTATTAGTTGGATAATTTTCAAGTAAGAAAACATAAGGACGGGGAATTGATAGTTTACATACTCTACCTATAAATTGGATATGTGCCTTAGGTTTTGGGATTTTTAAGAATTAATACCTTGGTTATATACAACGTTACATATATTCAAATTGAGTCTTGATACAACTATGTATCGAAACAACTGATCATTTGAATACTTGGGTTCTAATTCACCCAGACCTCTTACATGTGTTCCACATTTTGTATTCATCAATATTATGGGGCCACATCACCTATGCCTCCATTTAAAGGTTACACATACTGTAGGAATTCATAGTAAGGAGAAGATTCCACAAGAACCCCTTCATGGGGGCTATATATCCTAGGTCTCCTACAAGGTTTCCACTTCACCTTGGTTTATATTTTAGGATTTGATATTTTTTTATGATTCCATAATTGAGAATAAAATATTATGGTCCCATTTAATGGGTACCACTTTTCCCAAGATTTTTACATGGGTTCAAATTTATCATGGTATCCTATATTGGTTACAATTAAACCATGATTCCTACAAAGTGATAATGTCTCCCAGACCCCTATACCCAGAAGAAACGTCACATAGGCATTTTAATTAGAGAAAACTCACCTACGTCTCATAGTTTTTCATCAATTCACCTAGGTCGCATACCATGGTTCTAATTTCATTAATACCACTTCATGGGAAATAATTTTTCTATGTATCACACATGGGTGACCAAATCTACATGGACTATATCTTGGTTTCCCCGTTGAGAAAGATTATTTCTAGGAGACCACTCTACCTTAAGCCTCATACTAGGTGTAAGCCCCAACCATAAGATCATTTTTATAGTTACCAATGTTTAAGATGAACTAGAAAAGGTCCACACATGGATAATTCACTTTAAAATCTCTTATAGTGGCACAATTCAGGATAAAAGAATCCTTACCACATAATACTAATCTTCTGAAAAAACTACAACATTATAAATTAATTATTCCCAATAAAACTCTATGGTATTTAACATATATTAAATAGGATATTTTGTACACATATTTGAGGTTTATTCATAATAACCTATATTTTGGTATCCAATGTGGTGTAATCACCTACCAAATCTTCTCTTTTATAGTTACCAATATAAAAGATCTTTTCAAAGGGGTATCCCTTGCATAATTCCTATAAAAAATTTGATTCAGTATCCTCCATTTTGATTCCAAACCAATCCTCACCAATCCATATTAATTATGAATATATAAATCCACTCCATTATAGTTCCAAATATAACATAGGTTGAGGGACATACATGGATATCCATTTATAATAAATCTGAAAACGTCTCTCATATTTAATCCAATTTTATTTTCCAAATAACAAGAATATAATTACCAATCCTCTCTTGATAATATTATTCATGAATATTTCATTTGTTCTTTATCTAGTTCCTAAAAAAAGTGGTGTATGACTATAATGTACATCGTACTATGCATACCAATAAAAATTCTATATTTTTCAATCCATAACTAGTTACCAATAGAACACAGGTTGAAAACCATATATGAGCATCCTAATATGTGTAAGCCCCAAACATATATAGTTTCATTTCCTTATCTAGTAACCAATAGATAGTTGGAGGAAAATTGTATATGGGTCTCCTACTATATGAAATCCCCAACATCTTATAGTTATCCACACTCAACTAGTTAAAAATAGATAAGATGTATACATCCATATATGGGCCCCATAATAGGTGTGTTCCCCAACCCTCTGAAATCATCATTCCATATATACTAACCAACATATAGAGGGTAAAAAATATTATATGGACCTCCTACATGTTATAAGAAAAACCAAATATTGTCTTTCATCCTTATTTACTTACCACTAAAAAAATATTGACATCTATATATGGGACTCTTAATACCTATAAACCCCAACCATACCCTCTATTATCTACTTACTAAAATACATGATAAACCATAGCCTACTCTGTATGATGTTAAATAGTATAGGTGTGGTCATTTTTTTACGACCACCACATAAACCATCATGGTCCAAGTCATATGGCCTCAAAACCATTTATGTTTCCTATTAGGTGACATTGAACTCTGTAACTTATGAGTCTCGGTATAGGTATATATCAAAATCCCCTCTCATTTTCTAGATCTCAACTCAACAACAACTCCTACCTCCTTTCAAAGGAATCCAACACCACCCAAGATAGATAAGAAATTGTAATATTTCCAATATATATTGATCCAAACTATATTGTGACCAGATACATGGATCAAATAAGATATAATATAATTCATATATGTAATATTATTTAAAATTTGTGCTATTGGTTAATCTATATATTAATGTAAATCAGTTTTAGTTTGTGGTTGGATTCAAAAACAGTTATTAATTCTAGATGAGTTTCCTACACTAAGAAAAAAAATTCTTAAAGTATGAGTCAATATATCATACTCTTGACCAATATGAACCCGCAAAGTATATGTAATATGTCAAAATGAATGATGACCTTTGGAATTTGGGTCTAAACTAGAACAAAATAGGTGATCATGGAGGCACTTCATAAACAGTCATTCTAAATATTATCTAAGTGTTTATGTCAATAAAATTTACAAATTTAAACCACGTGGCATGAGTTATCTACACATTTTTATCATATTAGTAGAGAGACTCATTAATTAATGAGTATCCATTAAGGGATATGTAAAAATATTCCACCAAACAATACTAATTAGATGATATTTTAGTCTTTTAACCCCTTAAAGTTTTCAATGACTTATCATGTAACACCCCAAGCTTCCACGGTATGCTTCTCTTTGAATAATACAGTAGCGTGTGTTGTACGCAACTTCGAGTTCTAACACACACCACAACTAATCAAACTAGCTGTTATGAATAGTAATACCTACTTTTTGAAATTTTATAAATTTTATCTCTCAAATTGGACTTCATTTTTGGATTCGGAATATCAGATTTATCCTAGGGTGAAATTTTGGTACTTTTCAGATAACTTTTATATTTTGATGAATAGTGAAAATTACTAAATTTTAATTAAAAACAACTTTTTAGTCAAAATAATTAATAGTGATAAATTATGAATTTGAGTGGTTTTAAAGTATATTTAGAATATATTTTTACCATTTAACTCAATTTTGATCATTGAACATAATTTCAAATTTAAACCAGACATAAACAAGTGTTAATCTTTTGATAGTTATTATCTCTAAAAAACACGCTTTTTGTTTTGACATCGAAAATTAAATTTAAATTAATTTCTGCCACTCCTGTGTTTTGAATTTGGAAAAATATATTTCATATTTGGAATCATTATGTCTAAATTGTGTAAATAGGTAACTTTTATTTTTAGACATTTTGAATAATTATTTCGGTAAATATTTTATTTACCATGGTTATAGTGTAATTCCGGTAAATAAGGGTTTCAAAATAATATTATAATAATAATAAATTTCTATAAAATGTGTCCTAACCTTATTGGATGATACATTTCCGACCATGGTCATCTTTGAGTCGATTTTGGGACTCCATGCAGCCACTTGTAGGTGATAGGGATTCTTTATATTAATTAAGTTAAAGTAAATACAAAAATGACACAAGCTTATATCTTTTAGAAAAATAATTTTTACATAGGGTTATATATTTTATATTTTTTATTATAAATATTAATTAGAAATACAAAAGGATTTCCTACATAATGGTATTTTATTTATAATTTTTAGACATTGAAAATGTAAAAATATATATGACACAATAATGATACAGTATTTTCCTTATTAATGATATAATCAAATAATTGGTATTATAAATGTTAAAATAAATATAATTTGAATGTTTTGATGAAATAAACGAATTTTATTGCTTAATATGAAATGTTTATATTGCTTAAATGAATTTTTTTCTAATTAATAAAGTTTTTAATACTTTAACAAAAATAAATTATTGAGTAGTGTCAAAATTGACATAAATGAGTTTTTAAAACATATATTATATTAATAATTTATATTATAATTCTAGAAATATAAGGTTCAGCCATAAGAATTATATAATTATTGGTTTTACATTAATGTACCACTTGTGGGTCGCTTGGAGGTATATAGTTTGTTTATAAACTATATAATATAAAAATACAAAGTGACATGGTAAGTGTCAAACTAATTAACTAGGAGTTAAAACTAAAAGATAAGGTTAATATAATGACCCAAACCTATCTAAAATCTATTGGTTGAAATTATTTCGACCATTACAGACCATAGACTTTGAATAATCCACTTTGTATCGACTAGAAACTGAATATGATTTTATTATAAAATATTACTTTAAGTTTTTCCTAAAGAGCCCCTCACCCCTCTTATAAAAGGGCACTCCTCCTTCTCATTAATTCACACCTTCAAAGACATTTCGCTCGCCCAAACTCTACCGTAATATCCTCCCAACTTCCCTCACATCATCCTAGAGGCCTTAGTTTAATCAGAAAGCCAACATAAGGATCCCTTTTGATAAAATCAAAAGGAAGAACCCGATGAAGAGGTAATGTTTTCACCACCCTTTTTCCAGTTCATTTCTTCTTCAACTTCTTCTTTCATTGTTATTCCCATTCTAAAATAATAAATCAAGTATCTTCTATATACTGAGATGTTATCATAAATATGGTAAAATCATATTCATTATTCTATCCATCCTATGAATGACAAGTCACCATACGTGTGTAGGTACAGCTTACCATCTCCACGTCGTGGTGTAATTGTTATTCAAATCATTATTATTTGGATGGGTATAATAATTATATGTAATTAATGTAAATAACAAATATAACCAGATAATTATTCTTTATATATGATATAACATCCAATTATATATTATTTTAATATTAAAAGAATGATATTGTCGCTCGTGCGTAGGTACGGACTACCGTCTCCACGAACGCGATGAGATTTATTCCACATCGTATCCATTCAAGAATAAGTCTCATTTTATGATTAAATGTAATGTTTGAGAAATTTATATCATTCTGGATATTAATAAGATACAACCTATCCATAAAAAACATGACTTATGTAACAAAAAATATAAAAGAAAACAAGTAAGTTAACACCTGAAACGATGATAATACTAAAGTATTATTAATAAAGAATTACTAGAAGAGAATATATGATATCATAATTATGTATATGGTTCTCGTATAATTTAATAACAATGGTTTAACTATTATACAAGAGGTTAACATACCATTGACTAAGTAAAAGTTCAAGGAAAGGGTTTATTTCACAATCTCTTTATTATCCGAGGATGTTTATACGTAATTATCTACGGGGACCTCTTTATCATCCACATCCATGTTTCTTAAAAATTGTATTTCAAATTGTGTTTGCTATTTTACAGAATATGGGTTAAAGTCATTTATACCCTTGTTTGAATTTTTGTAAGAGGTTTATAAAGGAATCTTTCCGTCATTTTCTAAACAAGGTCCTTTTTAACCTTTTTGACAGAATTAAGGTAAGAATGTTTTTTTAACTTATACGGCGGGTGCAGTTATTCTCCTCCGTTTTACACCTTTGAAGCATCCCTTACAAGCTTATATGAATATTTTCAAAATATAAGTTTTTTGTAGAATTATGTGTCTTTAAAATGATTTCAAAAAAATAGATATTTCTCTCAAATAGTTTTGATTTTAATATATGTCAACATCCTTTGATGGATTTTAAGTTTATTTGAAGTTGATTTGTTATGAAAAAAACATCCATAATTTTATTGAATGTTTTGTGATATGATTGACTGTGGATGTGTTATTTTTTTACAATTAATGGCTTACGGAGAAAGTATTGACATTTTGTATTCTAGTTTTAATACGAATGTTTATGTTATGTTTAAACCAGTTCATATGAGGAATTCATTGGACTTAATAAGTGATGGGCGGAACCCGCTATAGCTCCTCGATGCATCGGTAGGTCTCATGAGACAAACTAGTGTCTTGGCATGAGGCCCTGACAAAATCTTATTTGTAGTCTTGGAACGATGCATTGGCTACACGGTTATGATAGTATGGACTTATGAATTCCGTCATTATGAAAGTGGTTATTGATATTGCATGTGATTATTCGACTAGTAGAATATCCATATGCATAAGTAAATGGAATTATTTAATTTTATCTTTTCTATATTATGCTGAAGTTAATGTTTAAAAGGAATTTGTTTTAGTTATACATTTCCTTAAATATTTATGTTTATTTACAAAAGTTTCCGCTATATTGTTATCCTTACTGAGCATCTGAGCTCACCCATTTAAATGTTTTATTTTTCCCAGGGTATGAAGAAGTAATTTATGAATGACCTTCAGGGATAGTATATGGGGATATGAGTGTGGACTATGGAGACTATTTTATTGTAGTTTTCATTTTTATGATGTAATGTAAGACTTGTGAATATATCTAGTGTTTCCAAGGATACTAAACTAATTGATCTTTCAAGATATGATCTTTCTTGTGATCATGCCAATGTTATGTAATAATGCACCAACTCTGGGTAACTGGGGTCAGGGCGTTACAGTTGGTATCAGAGGAAGTTTAGTACAAACCTTGGAAGATGGATTTAGATAATCTCGGATTAGAGCACATAGACCTAAGATGGAATTTGAGGATTAGTATAGAAGAACTTCCTAGAATTTTGGTATTGTAGAGATTTTGTGATTTTTCCAAGAAATACATCCCTGTCTGGATATGAGTAGGTAGAGGAAGATCTGGCACAAATGTACCTAGGGGTAAAACCTGAAAACACCGCTTTGAGCTAGACTCGAAGGGGAACTGGTGCATGACAATGGGCCTTGCTGCACTCTTGGTTACGACACTCCTGGGGGATATGCTTAGGATAATTCTCATTTTCTTTACGAACCATTATGAAGGGTTTATGATTATATACTTCCTCAAAGAAAACATTTTTATGATTATGGATTATATCCATAAACTATTCAATTTATGTTAAGTGTTTTATAAGTATGGAATTATGTATTTTAATTAATAAACTGATATAGTTTATTCCATTGTTTAGAAATGGCTCCTAGTGGAAGAAATGGAAACCGTATCAATGAAAGCACCCCATGTAGGGATTTCCCTCCTGCTCAAGATAATTATAGTGGAGCGGGTGATGTAACTGGTGCTGATCAGCTTATCACCACACTAGGGAAACTCACTCAGGTTATGAATAATAACCTTACCCGTATGGAGCACCCTGATCCACAGCGTGGAGGTTCAATGTTATATCGCTTCATGAGGCAACAACCACCGACATTCAATGGGAGTAAAAATACCATAGTAGCTGAGAAACAGATAAATTCCTTAGAGAAAATATTCCATGCCTTGGGGAGTAGTGAAAGGGAAAAAGTTGTCATGGCAGTTTATCGCCTCACTGGAGATGTTGATCAATGGTGTTCATTGATAAAAAAACACAAAGGAAGATTATGAAGTATTAGATATGAAATGAAGGGTGTTCAATGAGCTGTTCTTAGAAAAATACTTTCCTCGAGTCCATCAAGCAGATATAGAAAGGAAATTTCTGAGTCTAAGGAAGAAAGAGGATGAGAATGTCACAAAGTATGAGCCTAACTTTACAAGGTTAGCGAGGCATGCTGATGATTATATATGTAACCCAATAATTAAGATTGATTGTTTCTTTGATGGGTTAAAACCACTTCTTTGTCGAGAATTAGTCTCACAATCCTTCTCGTCGTACAAAGACATTGTCTCATATGCTTTCCAGACAGAAAAGGAATTCTCTAAGTCTTATGAATTTAAACCAAAGCAAGAGAAGAAGAGATCTGTTGATCAATCTAGAAATGGAAATAAGGGGAAGAAGGGAAAAGATGAAAATCCATCCTGTAGTAAATGTGGGAAGAAACACCCCAGTACTTGCTTAAAAGGAATGGGAGTCGGTTACAAGTGTGGTGAAAAAGGCCACCACGCTCATGATTTCAAGGGAAAGAGGGTTGTTGTCAATGTGGAATTATATAATTTTATAGATATGGGACATTATGCAAATGAATGTCCTAAGTTTTAGGGGAACTTGCCTCAGAAAAGGCCAAGGGATCAAGGCCAAGCTTATGTTATCACTACTGCTGAGGTAGAAGCACCGAAAGACGTGGTGGCAGGTAATTTAATGGTTTCCTCAAGTTTAGAAAATGCTTTTTGTGATTCTGGATCATCACATTGTTTCATATATTCCCAGTTTTCTAAGAAAATTAGGTATTTCCAATTTTATTTTACAAGAGAGTTGTCAGTCAAAACCCTTAAGGGATGTATCATTGATACAAAGTTCTGTGGATCCGTTCCCATTAGGGAATATAAATGTTCTTTATCCACTGATCTCATCATCATACCTATGATTGAATTTGATATAATCTTCGGTATGGATTGGATTTCTGACCGTGATGCAAAGATTTATTGTAAGAATAAGGAGGTTATGATTTTTTATGATGATGATAAGGAACACCTTATCATTAGAACAGAATCGTCGCCACCTAATTCTTATCTAGATACACCCCTAGTAGCTCAACTAAATTCAATTATTGGGGAGGAAGAGAATGAAATGACTGAGGGAGAGGAAAGTAATGTTCAAATAGAGGCTATACCTATTGTAAAAGAATATGTATATGTGTTTCTGGAAGATTTACCTGGACATCCTCCATAATGAGAAGTTGAGTTTTCCATTGATTTAATTTCTAGATCAAGGCCTATATCGAAGAAACCTTATAGAACGGCCACTGTGGAATTAGTTTAACTAAATAAAAAACTAGAGGAATTTATTAATAAGGGATTTATTCACCCTAGTGTTTCTCCATGGGGAGCCCCTGTTCTTTTTGTTAAAAAGAAATATGGATCTATGAGGTTATGTATTGACTACAGGGAGATCACTGCTATAACAATAAAGAACAAGTATCCCCTACCACACATTGATGATTTATTTGACCAACTACATGTAGATCAATACTTTTCAAAGATTGACCTTTGGTATGGATACCATCAGTTGTGTGTGAAGAAGGAAGTCATTCCGAAGATAGCATTTCGAACTAGGTACAGGCATTACGAGTTTACAGTAATGCCTTTTGGATTGGCTAATGCACCCTATGTATTCATGGTTCTAATGAATAGAGTTTTTAAGGAATATCTCGATGATTTTTTGGTGTTATTTCTTTATGACATCTTGGTATTCTCCAAAAGCTACGAAGATCATGAAAATCACTTGCGCATTATCTTGAAAACTCTTATAAGACATGAATTATATGGGAAGTTTAGCAAGTGTGAATTCTGGATTCGGGATATTTCTTTTCTTGGCCATATTGTCTCTAAGGATGGAATCTTTGTTGATCCTTCTAAGACCAAGGCAATCCAAGAATGGCCATCACCGACGAGTATAACTGAGGTATGCAGTTTTATTGGTTTAGTAGGTTATTATCGATGTTTTGTCCAGAATTTTTCCCGATTGGCTAACCCATTAACGAAGCACACACGTAAAGGGGATAAATTTGTTTGGAAAAAAGAGTGTGAAGAATGTTTTGAATAACTGAAGAGAATATTAGTCAATTATCCTATATTGACACTACCATCAGGGACCGATGGGTTCGTTATTTATAGTGATGCATCAAAGAAAGGACTTGGTTGTTTCCTTATGCATAATGAGAGAGTTATTGCTTATGCATCACGAGAACTAAAAATTCATGAGAAAAACTATCCGACTCATGATCTTTAGTTAGTTTCTATAATCATTGCTTTGCAGATATGGAGACACTACCTCTATGGTGAAAAATGTGAGATTTATACTGATCACAAGAGTTTGAAGTATTTTTTCTCAAAAAAATAACTCAACATGAGGCAAAGTAGATGTATTGAATTACTCAAGGATTATGATTGCATGATACACTACCACTCGGGGAAGGAAAATAAGGTGGGAGATGCTTTGAGTAGAAAGGATCATGGAGTTTTGAACATGATGAGAATTGAAAGGGATCCTATTTTCGTGGATCTAAATGAAGATGGATATTGGAATCATTATGGAAGGTGAAACATCAATGCGTTTTCAAATGGTTGCCAAACCATCTTTACTAGAAAGGATAAAGAGTTCTCAGACCGGTGATGAAAAATTTCCAAAGAAGATTAAAGCTTTGAAAGATGTGAGATTGAGAGACTTTGTGTATGAAGAAGGAATTTTGAAATTCAGGAAGAGACTTTGTGTTCCCGATATACCTGATTTAAAAAGTTAATTGTTAGACGATGCTCATAGCTCCAATTTCTCTATACACCCTGGGATCACGAAAATGTATAGAGATTTAAAGGAACATTTTTGGTGGGACAACATGAAGAGGGAGATTGCTAATTTTGTGTCAAGATGTATGGTTTATCAACAAGTGAAAGCTGGAAGGCAACTTCCTGGAGGATTATTGCAACCTCTTCCCATACCAGAGTGGAAATGGGATAATATCACGATGGAATTTTCCATGGGACTACCAAAGACTCCTAAAAGGAACGATGCAATATGGGTCATTATTGATCAGCTTACCAAGTCAGAACATTTCCTTTCTATAAGGGAGGATTTACCAATTGAACTTCTCACAAGACTATATATTAATGAAGTTGTGAGACTTCATGGAGTACCCCTATTGATTGTCTCGGATCGTGATCCCCGTTTTACATCAAGATTCTGGAAAAGTCTTCAGAAGGCCTTGGATACTGAACTTCGTTTGAGCACTGCTTAGCACCCTCAAACAAATGGACAATAAGAATGAACTATTCAAACCATAGAAGACATGTTGAGATCATGCTCACTTGACTTTCAGGGTATGTGGGATCAATATTTACCTTTGGTAGAATTTTCCTATAACAATAGCTTCCATTCAAGTATTCAGATGGCACCATATGAAGCATTATACGGAAAGAGACGTGGCACACCAACCTATTGGGATGAGGTTGGCAAAAGAAAACATGTAGGCCCAGAACTGGTGGAGGAAACGATGAAAAAAGTTAAGGTATTCCAAAACCACATCAAAGTAACTCAATGTAGGCAGAAGAGCTATGATGACAACTGAAGAAAGGATTTGGAATTTCAGGTGGGAGATCATGTTTTCTTGAAGGTATCTCCATGGAAGAAAGTTATACATTTTGGAAAGAAAGGTAAATTGAGTCCCAGGTACATCAGACCTTTTGAAATTCTAGAACAAATTGGGGCTGTAGCTTACCGTTAGGCAATGCCGCCAAATCTCTCCAAAGTTCACGATGTGTTCCACGTATCACTGTTGTGAAAATACATGCCTGAACCAATGCATGTACTCACCTATGCGGAATTAGAACTGGAACCCAATCTCTCTTATTGCGAAGATCCCATCATGATTCTTGATATGAGAGAACAAGTGCTGAGAAACCGAACGACTCGTCTGGTAAAAGTTCTTTGGAGAAACCATAAGATGGAAGAGACAATGTGGGAACCTGAGGAACTTATGATGAAGAATTTCCCGAGTCTTTTTATGCAGTAATATTATAGAAATTTCGAGGATGAAATTATTTTAAGGAGGGGAGAATTTAACACCCCAAGCTTCCACGGTACGCTTCTCTTTAAATAATACAGTAGCGTGTGTTGTATACAATTTCGAGTTCTAACACACACCAGAACCAATCAAACTAGCCGTTATGAATAATAATACCAAATTTTTGAAATTTTATAAATTTTATCTCTCAAAATGGAATTCATTTTTGGATTCAGAATATCGAATTTAGCCTAGGGTGAAATTTTGGTACTTTTCGGATAACTTTTATATTTTGATGAATAGTGAAAATTACTAAATTTTAATTAAAAACAAATTTTTAATCAAAATAATTAACAGTGATAAATTATGAATTTGAGTGGTTTTAAAGTATATTTATAATATATTTTTACCATTTAATACAATTTTGTTCATTGGACAGAATTTCACATTTAAACCGGACATAAACAAGTGTCAATCTTTTGATAGTTATTATCTCTAAAAAATATGTGTTTTGTTTTGACAGCAATAATTAATTTTAAATTAATTTCTGCCACTCCTGTGTTTTTAATTTTGAAAAATGGATTCCATATTTGGAATCATGATGTCCAAATTTTGTAAATAGGTAACTTTTACTTTTAGACATTTTGAAAAATTATTTCGGTAAATATTTTATTTACCATTGTTAAAGGGTAAATCCGGTAAATAAGGGTTAAACAATAATATTATAATAATAATTAATTACCCTAAAACATGTCCTAACCTTATTGGTTGATACATGTCTGACAATGGGCATCTTTGGGTCGATTTTGGGACCCCATGGAGCTACTTGTAGGTGATAGGGACACTTTATATTAATTAAGTTAAAGTAAATACAAAAATGACATAAGCTTATATCTTTTAGAAAAATTATATTTAAATAGGGTTATATATGTTATATTTTCAATTATAAATATTCATTAGAAATATAAAAATATTTCCTACATAATGGTATTTTATTTATAATTTTTAGACATTGAAAAAGTAAAAATATATATGACACAATAATGATACAGTATTTTCCTTATTAATGAAAGAATCAAATAATTGGTATTATAAATGTTAAAATAAATATAATTTGAAAGTTTTGATGACATGCACGAATTTTATTTGTTAATATGAAATTAATAAATTACTTACATTAATTTGGTTCGAATTCATAAAGTTTTTAATACTTTAACACAAATCAATTATTGAGTAGTGTCAAAAATGACATAAATGAGTTTTTAAAACAAATATTATATTAATAATTTATATTCTATTCCTAAAAATCTAAGGTTTCTCCATCAGACTTATATCATTACTTTTTTATCATTAATGGACCACTTGGGTGCCTCTTGGAGGTATATAGTGTGTTTATTAACTATATAATATAAAAATACAAAGTGACTTGGTAAGTGTCAAACTAATTAACTAAGAGGTAAAACTAAAAGATAAGGTTAATATAATGACCCAAACCTGTATAAAATCTATTGTTTGAAATGATTTAAACTCACCCCCACCTTAGAATTTGAATAATACACTTTGGATCCATTAGAAACCGAATATGATTTTATTATAAAATATTACTTTAAGTTTTTTCTAAAGAGCCCCTCACCCCTCTTATAAAAGGGCACACCCCCTTCTCATTAATTCACACCTTCAAAGCCATTTGGCTCGGCCAAAATCTACCCAAATATCCTCCCAACTTCCCTCAATTCATCCTAGAGGCCTTATTTTGATCATAAAGCCAACATAAGGAAACTTTTTGATCAAATCAAAAGGAAGAACCCGAAGAAGAGGTAATGTTTTCACCACCCTTTTTCAAGTTCATTTCTTCTTCAACTTCTTCTTTCTTTGTTATTACCATTCTAAAATAATAACTCCAGGATCTTATATATACTGAGATGTTATCATAAATATGGTACAACTATATTCAGTATTCTATCTATCCTATGAATGACATGTAATCATACGTGCGTACGTACGACTTACCGACTGCACGTCGTGGTGTAATTGTTTTCAAACAATTATTATTTAGATGGGTATAATAATGATGTGTAAATCATGTAAATAATAAATATAACATTATAATTATTCTTTATATATGATATAAATCCAATTATATATTATTGTAATATCAAAATAATGATATTGTCGCTCGTGCATACATACGGACTACTATCTCCACGAACGCGATGAGATTCATTCCCCATTGTATCCATTCAAGAATAATTCTCATTTGATGATTAAAAGTAATGTTTGAGAACATTATATCATTCTGGATATTAATAAGATACAACCTATCCATAACAAACATGACTTATGTAACAAATCATATAAAACAAAATGAGTAAGGTGACACCCGAAACGACGATAATACTAAAGTATTATTAGAAGATCATATATGATATCATAATTACGTATATGGTTCTTGTATAATTTAATAACAATGTTTAAACTATTATATAGGAGGTTAACATACAATCTAATAAGTAAAATTTCATGTTAAGGGTTTATTTCACAATCTCTTCATTATCCAAGGTTGTTTATACGTAATTATCTACTAGGACCTCTTTTTCATCCACATCCATGTTTCTTAAAAATTTTATTTCAAAACATTCATGATATTTTACAGAATATGGGTTAAAGTCATTTATACCCTTTTTTACTTTTTATAAGATGTTTATAAAGTAATCTTTCAGTCATTTTCGAAACAAGGTCCTTTTTTACCTTTTCGAAAGAATTAAGGTAAGAATGTTTTTTTAACTTATACGGTGGGTGTCGTTATTCTCCGCCACGTTTCACCTTTGAAGCTTCCCTTACAAGCTTATAAGAATATTTTCAAAATAGCGGTGTTCTGTAGAATTATTTTACTTTTAAATGATTTCAAAAAAATGAGATATTTCTCTCAAATACTTTTGATTTTCATCTATGTCAACATCCTTTGATGGATTTTAAGTTTATTTGTAGTTGATTTATAATGATACAAAACTTCCATAATTGTATTGAAGATTTTGTGATATTATAGACTATGGATGTGTTATTTTTATTCCTTTCATGGTTTATGGATAAAGTATTGACATTTCATATGCTAGTTTTAATACGAATGTTTATGGTTTGTTTAAACCTGTTCATATGAGGAATGCATTAGAGTTAATAAGTGACGGGTGGAGCCCACTATAGCTCCTAGATGCATCGGTAGGTCTAATGAGACACACTAGTGTCTTGGCACGAGGCCTTGACAAAATATTATTTGTAGTCTTGGAACGAGGCCTTGCCTATGTGGTTATGATAGTCTGGGATTATGCATTCCGTCATTATGAAAGTGGTTGTTGATATTGAATGTGATTATTAGACTAGTAGAATGTCCATGTGAATAAGTAAATAGAATTATTTCATTTTATATTTTCCATATTATGCTGAAGTTAAAATTTAAAAGGCTTTTGTTTTAGTTATACATTTCCTTAAATTCTTATTTTTATTTATTAAAGTTTCCACTATATTGTTATCCTTACTGAGCATCTGAGCTCACCCCTTTCAATGTTTTGTTTTTCCCAGGATTTGAAGAAGTAATTTATGAATGACCTGCAGGGAGAGTATGTGAGGATATGAGTGTGGAATATGGAGACTATGTTGTTGTTGTTTCATTTTTATGATGTAATGTAAGACTTATGAATATATCTAGTGTTTCCAAGGCTACTAAACTAATCGATCATTCGAGATTTGATCTTTCTTGTGATCATGCCAATGTTATGTAATAATGCACTGACTCTAGGTAACTGGGGTCGGGGTGTTACATATCATACCTCCAATATTTAAATAATTTTTAATTTTATTGATGAATGGTTATCATAAGAGAATATAACATAATTTTAAATGAATATGGAACTACTGGGGGAGATAAATCAATATTTTTTTAGATTGATCCGTAAAGGATCCTTTTTTTCATCGATACCTGTTTTGTAAAAGAATAAATCTCATTGAGTGTGGGTATATAAAATAATACCCATATGTATAAGATTAGGTGGAACATGTTCATCCATTGTTGTGACTAAACCTCTTTACTTGTTTAATGGGGGTATAGGTTTTCTAGGAGGGAAATTTTCCCAAACCCTATGATATGTGGATTCTATATGTTCACTAGCATAGTTATTATTATATTTCTTCTAAATTTTTGGGATTTTACTCAATAATGAGATGGGTATGTTTTGTTTCATTCCTACCATGTATGAGGTGTATCAATCACTAAATGGTTCTTGAATCTCGTGGGGCTATACCTCTACAATTGTATATCTTCTTTCGCAATCTGTTGAATTGATAAAAATATTATCAATATACTATTCCTATAATGTTTTCTATTTTTAGATTTAGGTATTGTGGAATATTACGTAATAGAACAACATAAATGTAATGATACAAGTCTAGATTCATAGCCTAAATAAATGAAATTGATATATACTTTTATTGATGAATCATGGTGGTCTGTAAATGAACAAAGTCAACAGAACCATATTAACCACATCAATCCCAAGAAAACTATTATTCTTGGTTTTCATGGTTTTTCGAGTCCATTTTTTCAATAATATTCATCATTTAAGGATCCAATGATATACCCTTACTTGATATTATATGATCCTATAATAAAACATTATATAACTAAGATTCACACTTATTCAATTAGGTATATAGATTCTTCTTCCTCAAGTTCATCAATACAATACTCAATTGATCATTTTATTATTCCATAAAATATGATTATATTAGAATATCAACTAGAAGGGAAACCAAAAAAATGACAACGTAAATATATATAGTCATTATTCATTAAATCCATGATGATATCATTGGAATTGGTATGTCCAAATGAAATCATAATAGATTCATGAGGACCACACTTTACACTAAATGCTACCTCGAGTACATAATACATCATGAAAATAAATTGTTGATATCAGGAAAATAGATCAATCTTTGAAAAATTATATTATTTTTTGGTTGATCAAAAAAGTTATCAACACAAGGAAGATGATTGTTTTTCATGATAATAATCTTGTTATGTCCTAGATAATCAATGTGAAGTCCCATAGAAACATATTTATTCATATAAAAAAGAGGAGGTGAAACATATAGTGACTCAATATGATGTATGAATCCCTTATTAATATTCTCATATATTTACTTCTTCATCCATTTAACTCAATTGAGGCCATTCTATAATGATTGTTTGAATTAGAATAACACCATGTATGAGATTGTTTTTTGAAAACTCAACTTCAAATTTCAAGAGAAGAATATTAATTTATTAAAGAAATACATCATCATAATCCCAAAAATGAAAATTTATTCATTTTTTAGTTTCTCATAAATAATTAGGGATAAATATAACTTATGACTAGTTAATAAGACCCATAAAATAAGAGTAATTTCCATTGGAAATTCGTATTCATCCACACACTGGAAGAAATTACTAGATTGATTTGGAATATTAAATGTGATTTTTTATTCTAACAATTAAAATTGAATCCATATAGAGAGATCTTACTAATGTTCAAAATCAACTCAATTTTGTAAAAAATATGAATAATAATATTTAAATAGGGAAAAACCTTTCAAACTGCAATATGATATCCAAAAATCAAGAGTGGACTACAAGTGAGACTTAACAATAATGATCACTTCAATGATTGAAAAAAATTGACCCATCATTGTTATAAAAATTACCCTTTTGATTAAGTCATTGACTTAGATAAGTTATTTGATCCCCACAAAACATAAACATTGAACTATAAGTGGTACCTTAGGATGAAATTCATTTCCTTATATTCAACTATTTATTTTTTATCAGAAATTATTTTTTTTATACTATTTTTTAACACATAATACTTATTTATATTCATTTGATATATTTAAATGGATGATTCTAACCACATTAATGAATTCTATTAAGATTAATCTTGTTCAGTACATGGTCATTGTCACCTAAACTTTCCTAAAATTCTATTCACCCTTATATGGTGCATTCATAATTTCACCTACATTTTGGTTAATAGTCATAAATTGATAATGATGATTAGGTACAATCACAAGGATAAACATTCCCTCTATAATTTAATTTTTTCATGAGAAAAATAATGGAATTATTCTTCATAATTAGCATTAACATTATAAATCCTTGTTCCATCTATTTACTAAAATAAAAAAGAATAGCATGATAATCACTATACATTGTGATTATTCCTATAATCATGAACACACATTCATTGGATGTCTATATCATGTAACATTTTTTTAATATATGACACAATAGGTTTAAAATAGTTTATCTATTGAAATTATCATTTCAAATCAATCATAATGGTTTATAAATAATATGATAATTAACCCATGAATATCCCCAAAGAGTGACTAGATAAGTGTTTTGTCTTATTCCGCAATATAGGGCATTGGTGATGACCAAGTTAAAACCAAATATCATGTTAAATATTGTCTCCCCGAGGTTCATATGTGTCATATATGCAAAAAAAATCAGAATCTAACCGAAGATATATTTTCTAGGAAATCCACACAATCTATACTTTAACAAATATTCAAGATGCTATAAAATAAATAAATTTATTCTAAGAGTTTTCAATATAGTTATGTAAAATTATTTGAAAATATAAATAATCTATAATTTGATATCAACTAATGTAACCTTAGAATAGAATACATTAATATTACATCATTTTAGATTAATATTCAATACATCTCACAATGTTACATTCCAAATGAATAAATAGGTTTACTGTATTTGGAGACTTGATATATAATAAAATTATTTTATTTATGACCTCAAAAATATCCCACACATTTAATCTCTCATATTACCCATATTATAAATTTTATACTTAATACCTTTCTTCATAACAAGGGGAAATGAAAACATAACAAAGGATGAGATCAAATACCTAGTAAGGTAAACATAAAATATATTTATAGGGAAAATGTTTTCAATAAATTTTCAATCAATTAATTGTTTTAAATTGCACCAAATAGTTACTTTAATAAAAATTTCAACATTTTATGATGTTGGTGGTATGGGGAGATTAATAGTCAAAAAGGCCAATTTTGGATTTTTAACAGTTTTAAATTATTTATGTCTTATGGACATAAACTTTTCTATATTAATCAAAATTTCGAAATTCATTCTTTATAACATTCTACACATTAAATTATGCATTTTATACTTCTTGATGGAAATCTGAATCGACCATATAGAAGAAAAAATAAGCTCAGAAGTTGGACCATGAAAACTGTTTACATATATGTCTATGTTTGGTGTTCGGTCCCAACATCGTTCATGGTGACCCAATATATATGAAATTTTGTAGGTGTACATTCAAGAAGGTTTGAAACATATTTCATGAAAGATAAATTTTATTAGTTGTTAATTTTAATGGTCATTAAGGCATTCTAATCTGGGGGTTTGCAATTAAGATAGTATTACTGGACAGAAACAATTATCAGACTAAAATGGGCATAACTCTTGGAATACATAACCAAATATGATGAAATATTGAGGAGAGACATACAAGATATTTAAGAGATACATTAATGAAGGTTGAAATGTGTGAAGAGGTAATTTATTGGGATAAAATGAATCAATGTTTGTGAGACACAATATTATAATAAAATGAGGGGAGCTTCTCATGCTCAAAGCATCTCATTCCATCCAATTCCTTCTAAGACTCCAAGGTGGAGAACTTTTCAGATTTCTATTATTTATTTATTTTATTTTCCATAGATTTTTAATGGATTCTTATTCCCCATTAATCTATGTTACCCTTACAATGGTAGGTTAAATATTTTGAGTGATTGGAGAAGGGTTATTTTTCTTTTATATAATTCATGAATTTTTGGACATAATTGAATGAAATTTCCTTCTTCATTAAAGTTGTTTTAAATTTCATATAGAGGATTTTATTATTAAGTGAGAATTTTCAGGAATTTTAATTCCATTATACAGATTTTGTTTTATTAATGATCTTTATCTCCCTCCACTAATTTCTAGTTTATATACAATGGAATAGACCAGGGATTAATGGTGAAGTTCTCAACAATCGTCAGTATCTATATAAGTTATAGTGGATATTATTGACTGTTATGGATTTAAAATTCCTGATTGGGTGTCTCCCAATTCCATTGAGGATATTCGTTGCAACTATTTTTCAAAAGGAATAAGAGCAGATGAAACTGAGTTCTTGGTAAGTTTTTCTCTCACCATAACAATTTTACCAAAGAAGTGAGAGGAAATAATTTTTGAATCTCACTTTAATCAACTCAGATGAAAAGGTTTGAATTATATTGAACAATGATATCACTAAAATTTTTAAACCAAACCTAACCTAATCACACTTCTAATATCATAGTTTTCAATCATTTTAATTTCAATTTTCATTCAAATAATTTTTCTATAGATTTATTTTAAAAACACTACATTTTTTACCCTAGTTTAAAAGTGACAAACTATTTTGTCTGCACTATTATTTGGGATACATCCTAGGGTCAATCACTAGACTACATTTTGGGAATGTAAAATTTGTTTTTCCATGTTCCATGACTGGCATGCGTCAATCACGATATTTTTTCCGGAGAGGAAGTGCTACAATCTAATTGAAAGTATTTGACATTTTTCAAATAATTTTTTTAAAAAAAATCTCGTTTTCTATGATGTTTTTAAATGATTATTTATTTAATTCAAGGAACACTTACCAACACATGAAATAATCAATTATTGATTCATCTTTTTCTATATAGTATAATGTTTATTTCTTATCTTAATAGATTTTCGGAGCTTAAATCCAAATCATCAAGGGGTTGAATTCAAGTATCTCATTAAAAACATTAAAGAGAACCTCGAATACCCAGTGTTGGAGGGATTTTCCAGAAAGTTAATTTAAATCTAGAAGTTAATATTGAAATTTTATCAACAAATAGTCGAGGAAAAAATGAGATTTAATAGGCGAAACACTAAGAAGAAGAAGAAGTTCAATTGAAACCCAATTTCAATGAATTAATCAAACAACTAAAAAATTGTAGAGCACAATAGAGTGGTTATAGGAATATATACATGCAACTAAGGATCAAAAAACGATCCAAAACAAGAAAAAGAACTAAAAAATTTGTGGAAGAATTAGACCCACTTATCTTACATGTTGAAGAACCCATAGAGGTCATGATGAAATTAAAATAATATCCATTGAGTCTAGCTCAATAAATTTTGTAGGAGATTGATGAAAAGGATTTACCTACTGAAATACATATGGTAGATCCAAAATATCTATATAAATTCTAGTACTAGTGTAATGAAATACATGATTAAACACTATTGAATGAGGAAACCAATGACATGGTGGAAGTTAAAGGGAAGATGGAGGAGTATGACTACCTACCTAAATCTAGAAAAATTGAACTACAAGAGGAACCTCTCATTGAATATGAAATTCAATCCGAATAAACTCAGACATATATTGTTATCATAAACTCCTTATCATTTGATTTTCATGAAACTAAATTGAGTATTAAATCGCCTTGCTGTATGTTTTTATATTCTTATAACACTTGTATTTCCTTTGAGGAAGATGATGAGATGGAAGGTGCATTGGAATAGGAACATCTATAGCTCCCCAAACATGTTGAACATTTATTGGAGGAAGTACAAGTAAAGATCATAGTGGATTTTCTGGATAAAAATAATACACAATCTACTTATATTAAACGGAAAGAATTTGATATTGAATAATTATTGTTAAATTATGTTCCAATATAATTACACACTAAAAATTCCTTTGATTATTCCATTTATACATCATACCTTCATAAATCACATGAAAATGAAGAACAATGTGTGAATGTGGATACCAAGAATTTGACAGACTCATTTCTTTTCCTACCCAAACCATGCATGTTTTATCTCATTCCCAAGGGGGTGGATTTGACAAAATATCTTCATGGGTTCCTAAAGAAAAATGAAGGATTTCATCTAGGAAAGAAGAATATTTTTCGGTTTATGAGAAAGAAACATAACCCACCATAAGATCGGGGCTAACTGATTATAACTGCCAATCTAGAGGCAGTCTAAAACATAGGACCCACATTGGGGATTAAACAAAAATTTTGCATCTTTTATCATTCTATTATATTTTATTTTCATTTAGTAAATTTATTATGTGATCTTTTTTAGTTTTTCTTGTCTGTTTTTAGTGTTCAACACTTAGGATCTTTACTCAATGATGCGCTGCGAATATGTCAGGTTGTACATCTACTTCACATTCACTTGATTTTTGTGACTAAGTTTCAAATAATATTACATGTTAAATCAATTAGAACGGGATTAGGAGACATTATCAATTATGTTTTAGGGAGGGAACCTTTGTAGTTTATGATTTTCAATTAATATTTGGTTTACTATTTTTATAATAAAAAATGTTGTGTTTTTTAAATATTTGTGTGTTTCTTTTAAAACATTAGCATTACTTCAATAATTTTAAGATAAAATGAGTATAAAATACGTTTTTGAAACCCATGTCAATGAGTTAACCAATATACTACATGAAACTGAGCTTAAATGAATGCTAAAAATGACTATTTCAAATTCAAATATTTAGGAATATCATGAATGGTACTCTGATTTTTAAATCCCATGGAACATATCACAAATATTTATATTTGAAATCACTTTCCTATGAGTATTCTTAACAATTTCTATCATATATTTTGAATTCACCTCATTTCATGAGAGAACTATATCCTACTTTCTTTAACTATAACTTGATTTATTTCTATATAAACACGAGGGTTTGGGGTAGTTGTGGTTTAAATGATTGAGAAATTTATTTGGTTTTAAATACCCCTTTTCAAAATAATTATTTTTATAATGTCCTACCTTGTACATTAATCCATTTAGCCCTTAAAATCCATGATCATCATGTTAGGTTAGCCGCATTAAAATCTAATTTACCTTATACAACCTTCTTTTAAAGTGAAATTGTATGACCTAGTTGAATTTAATTGTGGGCGAAGTTGTCTTGTGGAGTGATACCTCATTTGGTTTTAATTTGGGGGGAAAATATTTTTTAAAAATATAATTAAATCATTATATTAAACTATATGTCTCTCTAGATTTTTCATGATAAAAGTTGTTGTGCCTTTTAGGAGCTTCCAAAGGAGAAAAAAAGTTATAACTATTTGAAGTTTTCAAAAAAAAACTATGTTTTAAAAGACTGAAATTTCATTGAGTTTCTTGATGATGGAATTAATTTTCTACAATGGGGAAGAGAAGGAGACCATACTTGAGTGAAAATTATAATCCACTAATTTTTCTTCAAAAAGAGCCAAGCCCTCATTTTTCAGCCTCAAAATTTTTAATATCTAAATCCTAACAACCAGAAGACAAAAAAACCCTAAAAATTACTCATGAGAAAAACATGTTCTTGAATCACATTGGGTGCATAAATCTGAATGCATCAATCCTATAGTGACTCTTTCATTTGTTTGGACAATAAAATCCATGTTTTACATTTACATTTGTTAGATGAGAGAAAATTCATATGAGGTAGGTGTCTTGTCTAAATAGAATAATAAATAAATTAGAAATTTATAAAATGATAAAAATTAAGAACATCAAATAATTGGTTTTTATGAGGCATGATATCTTTTTGTTTGTTAGTGTAGATTTGTTAGATCTCATGGGTATGTGTTTTGGATATGATTTGATTTAATTTCAATGTTTACTCATCGAGGAATCCAAGTGCTAAGTATGAGGGAATGGATAGAGAAAATGTTTTCAATAAATTTACATATAATTTAATTGTTTTAGATTCCACCATATGTATACATGAAGATAAATTTCCAAAATTTAAGATATTGGTGGTATTTCGAGCGAAATCGTAAAAATGTACCATTTTGGATTTTTAATAGTTTTATATTTTTTATGAATTATGGGCATAACATTTTCAAATTTTTAAAAAATTGTTAAATTATTTATTTATTGGATTCTAGAAATCTTGGTCTTTATTTCATCCTTCTTGATGGAAAGATGAATCGACTATATGGAAGCTCAAATGAAGCTCGCAGGTTGGACTATGAAGACTGGTTACTAATACATTGATTTTTTGTGCTAGATCCCTAAATCATTCATGGTGGTACCAATTGCTTTGAAATTCGTTTGGTGGAAGTTAATTATGTTTTGAAACATATTTTATGAAGGATAATATGTTTGAGTTGGCCATTTTAATCGAAATTAAGGCATTATAATCCAGAGGTTTACAATTTGGAGATTCTGATGAGACATAATAAATTGTCAGAGTAAAATGGGTATAAATCATGGATTACATGTCCAAATATGATGATATTATGGGCGATGGAAAATATATTTAGTGAAAATTATAATGAAGGATTAAACACTCTAATAATACATTTATTAGGGATACAACACACCATCTTGTGGTGGGAAAATTATGCCTATAAAATAAGGGGAGCTCCTCCCTCTCAAAGAATCGCATTCCATCCCATTCCTTTCAGGACACCAAGGAGGAGAAATTTTCATCTTTATATCTTTTATTTATTTTATTTTCCATATATTTTTAGTTTATTCTTCTTTCCCATTAATCTCTATTACCCATACCATGGTGAGGTAAAAAAATTTGAGTGGTTGGGGAAGGATTGAGTTTCTATTTTTCAATGCTTTAGTTCTAGGACATAATTGAATGAAATTTCATTATTCTTCAAGTTTTTTTCAATTTCATATAGTATATTGTAATATAAAGTGTGATTTTCCATGAATATTTACTCCATTATATTTTTCTTTGGGGAATTATCTTTATCTACCTCTACTGATTTTTGGTTTTTATAGGATGGAATGGACCATGATTTAGTGGTGGAGTACTCAATGATCATCAGTATGTGTAAAAGTGGTAGTGTATTTTATTGATTTTTTGGGATAAAAAGGCCTGATAAGGTATTTCCCAAGTCAATTGAGGATATTTAATGAAACATTTTTCATATGGAAGGATAGTAGACCAAAATGTGATCGCGGTAAGGTTTTCTCTCACCCTTACAATTTCACCAAGTAAGTGAGAGGAAATGATTGTGAAATATCACATTAATCAAATAAGAATACAAGGTTTGAATTAAATTTAACAGGAATATAATTAAAATTAGGAAAGAAACCTTGACCTAATCACTCTTCTAATAAAATAGTTTTCAATCATTTTTATTTCAAATTTAATTTCAATCATTTTCTTATTCATTTCTTTTTAAAACACTAAATTTTTTACCATATTTTAAAAGATAAAAACTATTTTTATGAACTCTTATTTTGGATAATTCCTAAGGATAATCACTGTACTAAAATTTTGTAATATAATGATTGTTTTTCCATGAGTCGTGACAGGAGTGAGTCAGACATAAATCAATGATCAGATGTAGGAATATGTAAAATGGTATAAGAAAAATATTATAAGTTAGTGAATTCTTACCAAACAAGTTCAATGAAATTAATCATGAATCATGGAATGAGGTTTTTCTATTAAAAATTACTAATCGATAAGAGTTTGGAATCACCAATAATAAATCATTTGCAATGATAACATATCATAAGCATAATTTATAAGTTTTTGGAATACACTTATCTTTAGAAAATCATTTCCTTAGTTAATGATCTCTTCCATGTCTATCGTAGTGGAATGTGTTCACTCCACATTCCATTAATTCTTTAGTCAAGGTTCACTACCATGACTATCAATGTGTATATATTACCATATTGAGCTAGGATCACCCCTCATTCCACTCCTTATAATTTCATCAGATATCATTATTTATCCAAATATTTTGTGGGAAATTTAATTTTATCCCACCTTTTTACATAATAAAATCCATAAATATGTGTGTAAAAATATCACAAAACATTCATAATTTTTTTAATAAACCTTATGAAGGAATATATTTTATAATATATGCTCATTTTATCATATCATAACACATGGGAATGAAATAGATTTTATAATGATTTCATAATACCATAGTTATCCAATGGGAAATAAATTTGATTCATAGATTCATCCTTAAATTGTAACACCCCAAGATTCTACAGTATGCTTCTCTTTAATAATGCAATAGCGTGTGTTGTACACAACATCGAGTTCTAACACACCACAACCAATCAAACTAGCCATTATGAATAGTAATACCCACTTTTTAGAATTTATAAATTTTATTTTTTAAAATGGACTTCATTTTTTGTATTCGGAATATCGAAATTATCCTAGGGTGAATTTTTGGTTTTTTTTCTGAAAAACTTCATTTTTTTGATGAATAGTGAAACCACTAAATGGTAGTTAAAAAACTGAATTTTTCATAAAACTTAATTTTACCGCTTCTCTGAGTGGAATTTCAAAAATCTGAGAGACACGGTTAATACCAAGGAGTAAAATGTGGTTCAATGAGATGAAAATAATGTTTGGTGAATAGTAACTTTTTTACTTTTATTTACCACGGTTAAAAGTAAATAGGGTATTTAAAGGTAAAATTGATATTAATATTACCCTAACACATGTCCTAATTCTATTGGACAAGTGTATCTCGACAAAAAAACAACCTTAGGAATAAAATATTATCATTTTTGTCCACTTGGATTAGATTAGGACATTTATTATTATTTAATTCAAAGAAGAGTTAAAAGAGGTAAAATCAATGTTTATTTACTAAAAAAAATTTAATATAGTGTTATACATAAGATAAATTCAATTGTAAATATTAATTAGAAAGATAAAAAGATTTCATACCTAATGGTATTTTATTTTTAATTTTTATACATTATATAATTTAATTTATTTATGACCTAATGATGATGCAGTAATTACCATAATAGTGAAAAATTAAATTAATTGATATTATAAACACCCAAATAAATATAATATGAGACTTTTATGAATTAAACTAATTTTCTAGGTTACTATGACATGTTATAATTGATTTAATCAACTTTTTTGGAAGTAATCCTTCTGTTGTAATTTTTAGAAAAATTAATTATTGAATAGTGTCAAAATTGACATAAAAGAGTTTTTAAAACAAATATTATATTATTAATTGATATTAAATTCCTAAAAATCTAAGGTTCGGCCATGAGACTTATATCATGATAGGTGTATCATTAATGGATAACTTGGTGGTCGATTGGAGGAATATAGTAAGTTTATTAACTATATAATATAAAAATACAAAGTGACATGGTAAGTGTCAAACTAATTATCTAAGAGTTAAAACTAAAAGATAAGGTTATTATAATGACCCAAACCAGTCTAAATTCTACTGTTTGAGTGGTTTTTGACCCATACCCACTGTAACCTTTAAATAATCCACTTTGGAGCCATTATAAACCGAATATTAATTTATTATAAAATAATATTTCTAGCTGTTCCAAAGGTGCCCCTCACCCCTCTTATAAAAGGGCACTCCCGTTCTCACTAATTCACTCATTAAAATCCTTTTGGATCAGCCAAACCCTACCCAAATACTCTCTCAACTTTCCTCAATTTAACCTAGAGGCCTTAGTTTGATCAGAAATCCAACCTGAGGATCGCTTTTGATGAAATCAAAAGGAAGAACCCGAAGAAGAGGTAATGTTTTCACCACCCTTTTTCAAATTCATTTCTTCTTCAACCTTTTCTTTCATTGTTATTCCCATTAAAAAATAATGAATCCAGTATATCCTATATACTTTAATATTATTATAAATATGGTACAACCATATTCAGTATTCTATCCATCCTTTGAATGACATGTCATCATACGTGTGTACGTATGGCTTACCATCTCCACGTCGTGGTGTAATTGTTATTCAATATATTAATATTTGGATGGGTATAATAATGATTTGTAATTAATGTAAAGAATAAATATAACATGATAATTATTCTTTATATATGATATACCATCCAATTATATATTATTTTAATATCAAAAGAATGATATTGTCTCTAGTGCGTACGTACGGACTACCGTCTCCACGAACACGATGAGATTCATTATCCATCGTATTCATTCAAGTATAATTATGATTTGATGATTTAAAAATAATGTTTCAGGACTTGATATCATTATGGATATGAATAAGATACAACGTATCCATAACAAACACAACTTATGTAACAAAACATATAAAATAAAACGAGTAAGTTAACACCCGAAATGACGTTAATTCTAAGATATTATTAACAAAGAAATGTTAAAAGATCATATATGATATCATATTAATGTATATGATTCTTTTATAATTTAAAAAAAATTATTTCACCATTATACAGGAGGTTAACCTACCCTCAACCAAGGAAATGTACATGGTAAGGGTTTATTTCGCAATCTCTTCATTATCTGAGGTTGTTTATACGTAATAATCTACTGGGAATTCATTATCATCCACATCCATTTTTCTTAAAAATGTATTTCAAAACAATTTTTTTACTATTTACTAGAATATGGGTTAAGTCATTTATACCCTTGTTGACTTTTATAAGTGGTTTATAAAGGAATCTTTCCGTCATTTTCCAAACAAGGTCTTGTTTAACCTTTTCGACAAAATTAAGGTAAGAATGTTTTTTTAACTTATACGGCAGGTGTGGCTATTTTCCGCCGTTATAAAATCGTCAATGCTTCCCTTATAAGCTTATAAGAATATATTTAAAGAAAATGTTTTATTTTAAATATATATGACTCTTAAATGATTTCAAAATAGAAAGAGATATTTCTCTAAAAAGAGTTTCGATTTCATCTATGTCAACATCCTTTGATGGATTTTAATCTTATTTGAAGTTGATTTATTATGATACAAAACATCTATATTGTATTAAAGGTTTTGTGATATGTTTGACTATGGATGTGTTATTTTTATATCATTTGTGGTTTTTGGATGAAGTATTTACATTTCATATGCTAGTTTTACTACAAATGTTTATGTTATGTTTAAACCTTTTCATATGGGAATGTATTGGACTTAATATGTGATGGGTAGAGCTCGCTATAGCTCCTCGATGCATCGGTAGGTATCATGAGACAAACTACTGTCTTAGCATAAGGCCTTGGAAAAATCTTATTTGTAGTCATGGAACGAGGCCTTGGCTATGTGGTTATGATAGTCTGAGATTATGCATTCCATCATTATGAACATGGTTATTGATATTGCATGTGATTATTCGATTAGTAGAATATCCATGTGAATAAGTAAATGGAATTATTTCATTTTAGTTTTTCCATACTATATTGAAGTTCATGTTTAAAAGGATTTTGTTTTAGTTATACATTGCCATAAATGTTTATTCTTATTTATGAAATTTTCCGCTATATTGTTATCCTTACTGGGCATTTGAGCTCACCCCTTTTCTATGTTTTATTTTTCCCAGGATGTGAAAAGTAATTTATGAATGACCAGCAGGGATAGTATGAGGGGATAAGAGTGTGGACTATGGAGACTATATTGTTGTAGTTTTCATTTTATGATGTAATGTAAACATTATTAATGTATCTTGTTATTCCAAGGGTATTAAACTAATCGGTCTTTCGAGACATGATCTTTCTTGTGATCATGCCAATGTTATGTAATAATGCACCGACTCTGTGTAACTGGGGTTGGGGAATTACAGATGGTATCATAGGAAGTTTAGTAAAAACCTTGGAAGCTAGATTTAGATAAATTCTGATTAGAACACATAGATTTAAGATGGACTTTGAGGATTAGTATAGAAGAACTTCCTAGAATATTGGTATTGTAGAGATTTTGTGTGTTTTATGATCAATACATCCCTATATGGATATGATCAGGTAGAGGCGGCTCTGACACATAGATGTACCTAGGGGTAAAACCCGAAAACACCTCTTTGAGATAGACTCGAGCGGGAACGGGTGCACGACAATGGGCCTTGCTGCACTCTTGGTTACGACACTCCCGGGGGATATGCTTAGGATAACTCTCATTTTATTTACAAATCATTATGAAGGGTTTAGGAGTATCTACTTCCTCAAATAAAACATTTTTATGATTATAGATTATGTCCATAAATTGTTGAATTTATGTTAAGTGTTTTATAAGTATGGAATTATGTATTTTGATTCATAAACTGATCTAGTTTATGCCATTTTTTAGAAATGGTGTCGAGTGGAAGAAATGGAAACTATATCAATGCATGCACTCCATGTTGGGATTTCCCTCCTGATCAAGATAATTATAGTTGCACAGGTGATGCAACTGGTGCTGATCAACTAATCACCATACTGAGATAACTCACTCAGGTTATGAATAATAAACTTACCCATATGAAGCACCCTGATCCACAGTGTGGAGGATCAATGTTAGACCGCTTCATGAGGCAACAACCACCAACATTCAATGGGATTACAAATAAATTGGTAGCTGAGCAATGGATAAGTTCCCTAGAAAAATATTTCAGGATTTGGGAAGTAGTGAAGGGGAAAGGTTATCATGGTAGTTTACCGCCTCACTAGAAATGCTGATCAATGGAGGTCATTGATTCAAAACATGAAGGAAGATGATGAAGTATCAAATATGGAATGGAGGGAGTTCAAAGATATGTTCTTAGAAAAATACTTTCCTCGTGACCATCGAGCAGATATGGAAAGGCAATTTCTGAGTCTGAGACAAAAGGATGATGAGAATGTCGCAAAGTATAAGGATAACATTACAAGGTTAGCAAGGTATGATGGAGATTATATACGTAACCCAAGAAGTAAGATTGATCATTTCTTTGATGGGTTAAAACCATTTCTCTATCGAGCATTAGTCTCACAATCCTTCTCATCATACGAAGACATTGTCTCATGTGCTATCAAGACAGAAATGGAATTCTCTATGCCTTATGACTTTAAAGAAAAGCAAGAGAAGAAGAGATCTGCTGATCAATCTGGGAATGGAAATAAGGGGAAGAAGGGAAAGGTTGAATATCCATCTTGTGGTAAATGTGGGAAGAAACACCCTGGTACTTGCTTGAAGGGAATGGGTGTCTGTTACAAGTGTGGTGAAAAGGCCACCAAGCTCATGATTGCAAAGGGAAGAACGAAGCTACCGATGTTCAGTGATACAATTGTAGGGAGATGGGACATTTTGAAAATGAATATCCTAAGCGTCAGGGGAACTTACCTTAGAAAAGACCAAGTGATAAATGCCAAGCTTATGCTATCACTACTGCTGAGGTAGAAACTCCAAAAGATGTGGTGGCAGGTAATTTAATGCTTTCCTCAAGTTTAGAAAATGCATTATTTGATTCTGGAACATCAGATTGTTTCATATCTTCCCAGTTTGCTAAGAAAATTAGATATTTCAAATTTGATTTAACAAGGGAGTTGTCAGTTAAAACTCTTAAAGGAAGTATCATTGCAACAAAGTTTTGTGAATCAGTCCCCATTAGAGCACAGAAATTTCCTTTATCTACTGATGTCATCATCATACCTATGATTGAGTTTGATACAATACTCGGTATGGACTGGCTTTCAGACCATGATGTGAAGATTTATTTTAAGAAGAAGGAGGATACGATTTTTGATGATAATGATAAGGAACACCTTATCTTTATAGTAGAATCATCACCACCTAATTCTTTTCTAGATCCACCCCCAGTAGCTCAACTAAACTCAATTATTGGGGAGGAAGAAAATGAAATGACTATGGGTCAGGAAAGGAATGTTCAAAGAGAGGATGTACCTGTTGTGAGAGAATATTTAGATGTGTTTCCGGAAGATTTACCTGGACATCCTCTAGAACGAGAAGTTGAGGTTTCCATTAATTTAATTCCTGGATCAAGGCCTATATCGAAGACCACATATAGAATAGCCACTATAGAATTAGTTGAACTAAAGAAACAACTAGAGGAATTGAGTAATAAGGGATTTATTCTCCCTAGTGTTTCTCCATGGGGAGCCCCTGTTCTTTTTGTTAAAATGAAAGATGGATCTATGAGGTTATGTATCGACTACAGGGAGATCAATGATATAACAATAAAGAACAGGTATCCCCTACCTCGCATTGATGATTTATTTGACCAACTGCATGGAGCTCAATACTTTTCAAAGATTGACCTTTGACCTGGATACCATCAGTTGTGTGTGAAGAAGGAAGACATTCTGAAGACACCATTTTGAACCAGGTACGGGCATTGCGAGTTTACAGTAATGCCTTTTGGATTGACTAATGCACCCTATGTATTCATGGATCTAATGAATATACTTTTCAAGGAATATCTCGAGGAATTTTTGGTGGTATTTATTGATGATATCTTGGTATAATCCAAAAGCTATTAAGATCATGAAAATCACTTGCGCATTATCCTAAAGACTCTAAGAAGACATGAATTATATGGGAAGTTTAGCAAATGTGAATTATGGCTTCAGGAGATTTCTTTTCTTGGCCATATTGTCTCTAAAGATGGAATCTCTGTTGATCATTCTAAGACCAAGCCAATCCAAGAATGTGCAGCACCTACGAGTATAACTGAGGTACACAGTTTTATTGGTTTGGCAGGTTATTATCGATGTTTCGTCCAGAATTTTGCCCAATTGGCTAACCCATTAACAAAACTCACACTTAAAGGGGTTAAATTTGTTTGGAAAAAAGAGTGAGAAGAATGTTTTGAAGAACTTAAGAGAATATTTGTCAATTCTCATATATTTACTCTACCACTGGGGAATGATGGGTTCGTTATCTATAGTGATGCATCGAAGAAAGAACTTGGTTGTTTTCTTATGCAGAATGATAGGGTTATTGCCTATGAGTCACAACAGTTGAAAATTCATGAACAAAAATATCCTACTCATGATCTCGAGTTAGCAGCTGTGATCTTTGCTTTGAAGATATGGAGGCACAACCTATATGGTGAAAAATGTGAGATTTATACTGATCACAAGAGTTTGAAGTATATTCTCTCACAATAAGAACTCAACATGAGGAAAAGGAGATGGATTGAATTACTGAAGGATTATGATTTCACGATACACTACCACCCGATGAAAGCAAACCAGGTGGCAGATGATTTGAGTAGAAAAGATAATGGATTTTTGAACAATATGAGAATTGAAAGGGATCCAATTTTCATGGACCTAGTGAAGATGGACATGGGAATAACCATGGAAGGTGAAACATCAATGATTTTTCAAATGGTTTCCAAACCAACTTTACTAGAAAGGATTAAGAGTTATCAGACCGATGATGAAGAATTTCAAAAGAAGATTAAAGATGTGAATGATGGGAGACTGAGAGACTTTGTGTATGAAGAAGGAATTTTGAAATTCAGGAAGAGACTTTGTGTTCCCGAGATACCTGATCTAAAAAGGGAATTTCTGGATGATTCTCATAGTTCCAATTTCTCTATACACCTTGGGAGCACCAAAATTTATAGAGATTTGAAGGAACATTTTTGGTGGGACAACATGAAGAGGGAGATTGCTGATTTTGTGTCAAGATGTATGGTTTCTCAACAAGTGAAAGCTGGAGGGCAACATCCTAGAGGATTCATGCAACCTTTTCCCATACCAGAGTGGAAATGGGACAATATTATGATGGACTTTGTCATGGGGCTACCAAAGACTCCAAGAAGGAACGATGTAATATGGGTCATTGTTGATCGAATTACTATGTCAAAACATTTTATTGCTATAAGGGAAGATTTACCACTTGAACGATTAGAAAGACTATATATTAATGATGTTGTGAGACTTCATGGAGTACCCCTATCGATTGTTTCTGATCATGATCCCTGTTTTACTTAAAGATTCTGGAAAAGTCTTCAGAAAGCCTTGGATACTGAACTTCATTTGAGAACTACCTACCACCCTCAAACAGATGGACAATCAGAATGAACTATTCAAACCTTAGAAGACATGTTGAGATCATGCTCACATGACTTTCAGGGTATGTGGGATCAATATTTACCTTTGGTAGAATTTTCCGATAACAATAGCTTCCGTTCGAGTATTCAGATGGCACCAAATGAGGCGTTATACAGAAAGAGATGTCGCACACCAACCTGTTGGGAGGACGTTGGTGAAAGAAAACTTGTAGGCCCAGAACTGGTGGAGGAAATGATGGAAAAGGTGAAGGTAATCCAAAACCATATCAAAGCAGCTCAAAGTAGGAAGAAGAGCTATGCCGATAATCAAAGGAAGGATTTGGAATTTCGAGTCGGGGATCATGTTTACCTGAAGTTATATCCATGGAATGGAGTCATAAGTTTTGGTAAGAAAGGTAAATTGAGTCCCAGGTACATCGGACATTTCAAAATTCTAGAACAAATTAAGGTTGTAGCTTAGCATTTGGTAATGCCGCCAAATCTCTCCAAAGTTCACGATTTCATCCACGTATCACTATTGAAGAAATACATGCCTGTCCCAACACATGTACTCACTTATGAGGAATTAGAACTAGAACCCGATCTATCTTATTGTGAAAAGCACGTCTAGATTCTTGATACGAGAGAACATGTTCTGAGAAACTGGACGACTCGTTTGGTAATAGTCTTGTGGAGAAACCATAAGATGGAAGAGGCAATGTGGGAACCCGAGAAACTTATGATGAAGAACCACCTGAGTATTTTCATGCGGTAGTATTCTAGAAATTTCGAGGACAAAATTATTTTAAGGAGGGGAGAATGTAACACCCCATGCTTCTACGGTATGCTTTTCTTTCAATAATGCAATAGCGTGTGTTGTACGCAACATCGAGGTCTAACACACCACAACCAATCAAACTAGCCATTTTGAATAGTAATACCCACTTTTTGAAATTTATAAATATTATTTTTCAAAATGGACTCAAATTATATTTATTTGGGTATTTATAATATCAATTATTTTAATATTTCACTATTACGGTAATTACTGCATCATCATTGGGTCAGAAATAAATTAAATTATTTAATGTCTAAAAATTATAAATAAAATACCATTATGTAAGAATTTTTTTTTATATTTCTAATGAATATTTACAATATAATTTATCTTATGTAGAACCCTATATTAAAAATGTTTTATTAAATAAAATTTGATTTTAATTAACTTTTTTCGATGTAATCCTTCTGTTGTAATTTTTACAAAAATCAATTATTGAATAGTGTCAAAATTAACATAAAAGAGTTTTTAAAACAAATATTATATTATTAATTGATATTAAATTCCTAAAAATCTACAGTTCGGCCAAGATACTTATATCATGATAGTTGTATCATTAACGGACCACTTGGTGGTCTCTTGGAGTTTTACAGTATGTTTATTAACTATTTAATATAAAAATACAAAGTGACATGGTAAGTGTCAAACTAATTAACTAAGAGTTAAAACTAAAAGATAAGGTTAATATAATGAACCAAACCTGTCTAAATTATATTTTTTGAGTGTTTTTAGACCCATACCCACCTTAACCTATAAATAATCCACTTTGGAGCCATTAGAAACCGAATATGAATTTATTATAAAATAATATTTCCTGCTTTTCCAAAGGTTCCCCTCACCCCTCTTATAAAAGGGAACTCCCCCTTCTCACTAATTCACAAATTAAAAGCCTTTTGGCCCAGCCAAGACCTACCCAAATACTCTCTCAACTTACCTCAATTCAACCTAGAGGCCTTACTTTGATCATAAAGCCAAGCTAAGGAGCCCTTTTGATCAAATCAAAAGGAAGAACCCGAAGAAGAGGTAAAGTTTTCACCACCCTTTTTCAAATTCATTTCTTCTTCAACTTTTTCTATATTTGTTATTACCATTCTAAAATAATGAATCCAGTATCTCCTATATACTGTAATATTATTATAAATATGGTACAACCATATTCTGTATTCTATCCATCCTTTGAATGACATGTCACCATATGTGCATACGTACGGCTTACCGTCTCCACATCGTAGTGTAATTGTTATTCAATATATTATTATTTGGATGGGTATAATAATGATTTGTAATTCATGTAAATAATAAATATAACATGATAATTATTCTTTATGTGTGATATACCATCCAATTATATATTATTTTAATATCAAAATAATGATATTGTCGCTCGTGCGTACGTACGGACTACCATCTCCAAAAACGCGATGGGATTCATTCTCCATCGTATCTATTCAAGTATAATTATCATTTGATGATTTAAAAATAATTTTTAAGGACTTGATATAATTGTGGATATGAATAAGATACAAGCTATCTATAAAAACATGTCTTATGTAACAAAACATATAAAATAAAACGATTAAGTTAACACCCGAAACGACGATAATTATAAGATATTATTAACAAAGCAATGTTAAAAGATCATATATGATATCATATTAATGTATATGATTCTTGTATAATTTAATAACAATTATTTAACCATTATACAAGAGGTTAACCTACCCTCAACCAAGGAAAAGTACAAGTTAAGGGTTTATTGCACAATCTCTTCATTATCCGAGGTTGTTTATACGTAATAATCTACTGGGACTTCTTTATCAACCACATCCATATTTCTTAAAAATTTATTTCAAAACATTAATTTTACTATTTACTATAATATGGGTTATGTAATTTATACCCTTGTTGACTTTTATAAGTGGATCATAAAGGAATCTTTCCATTTTTTTCTAAACAAGGTCCTTTTTAACCTTTTCGACAGAATTAAGGTAAGAATTTTTTTTAACTTATACGGTGGGTGCAGCTATTTTCCACCGTTATAAAATCGTTGAAGCTTCCCTTACAATATTATAAGAATATTTTCAAATAAAATGTTTTATTTTATAGATATATGACTCTTAAATGATTTCAAAATAGAAAGAGATATTTCTCTAAAAAGAGTTTTGATTTCATCTATGTCAACATCCATTGATAGACTTTAATATTATTTGAAGTTGATTTATTATGATAGAAAACTTCTATATTGTATTGAAGGTTTTGTTATATGTTTGATTGTGGATGTGTTATTTTTATACCATTCGTGGTTTATGGATGTATTATTTACATTTCATATGCTAGTTTTAATATGAATGTTTATGTTATGTTTAATCCTTTTCATATGGGAATGCATTGGACTTAATATGTGACAGGGAGAGCCCGCTATATCTCCTCGATGCATCAGTAGGTCTCATGAGACAAACTAGTGTCTTGGAATAAGGCCTTGGAAAATTATTATTTGTAGTCTTGGCACGAGGCCTTGGCTATGTGGTTATGAGAGTCTGACATTATGCATTCCATCATTATGAAAGTGGTTATTGATATTGCATGTGATTATTCGATTAGTAGAATATCAATGTGAATAAGTATATGGAATTATTTCATTTTATTTTTTCCATACTATGTTGAAGTTCAAGTTTAAAAGGATTTGGTTTTAGTTATACATTGCCTTAAATGTTTATTCTTATTTATGAAATTTTTTGCTATATTGTTAACCTTACTGGGCATTTGAGCTCACCCCTTTTCTATGTTTTATTTTTCCAGGATGTGAAGAAGTAATTTATGAATGACCTGTAGTGATAGTATGAGGGGATAAGAGTATGGACTATGGATACTATATTGTTCTAGTTTTCATTTTATGATGTAATGTAAAATTTATTAATGTATCTAGTTATTCCAAGGCTACTAAACTAATCGGTGTTTCGAGAATTGATCTTTCTTGTGATCATGCCAATGTTATGTAATAATGCACCGACTCTGGGTAACTGGGGTCGGGGAGTTACATAAATAAACATCATCATAATCCATCCAGGGAAAGAAATTTGTATGAAATAATTTGATCACATCACTAGTAAAGATAAGAAATCCTTAAATTTTTTTTATATAGATGAAAAACAAATTTAGAAATAAAAATCAACATTTTATTAAAAATAATAATATAACATTTTCATTAGGATTTTTAAAAACTAAAAATTATGATAATATTAAAAAATTTAATTTAAAATAGCAGTGGAAACGTGTAATGTATTCTTCATAGAATATAATAATCACACTAGATGGTACTATTGATCATGTGGTAAACAATAAAATAATGATTCCTTTCACTCTTTTTGTAAAAAGTCATAAATAGTTAGTTTACAAAAAATTTAAATACTCTTTTATAAACAATTAAAATGAAAATCAAATATCACTAAAAATAAAAATAAAACTTTTTTGTATCATAAAGAATATTATAATTAATAAAAATTAAAAAATACAGACATGGAAAAAAAATTATTCGACTAACATGGAAATAAAATCATTTTTTCTTAAATTTTTTTTTTATAATTTAAATTACAAAAGAGATAAATATGGTACTATAAAATCAAATTATAATAAAAAATACCAGATAAGAAATTATTTGGGTTTTAAAAAAATATTATAAATATAATCTCACTCAATTGAAATTTATCTTACATAATCTCAAAAATCAGTGAGATTGTTTTTTAAACTCTTACTCAAAGACCCTTTTTTATTCATAAAAATTCAATAATAAATTATTATAAAAATATATTTATTATAAATATATTATAAATAAAATTCATAAATATAATACAATAAATGGTTTAATTATAATATTTTGTCACCCTTCTATAAAAATATATCATTATCATCATTATATATGGTGTTAACTATTTTGTTTTTCATATGTGTTTTAATTTTGTAGTTTTGGTACTTTCACATTGATTATAGTTCCACCATATACCAAATAATAATAATTTAATAAAAATAATATTTAATAATTATAAAAACTTTTAACAGTTCATATTATGAGGGATTAATAATGAATTACATTACTTCATGGAGACAGTAGCCTATACTTACACATGAGTGATATTTCCAAGTTTTGATGGTTAGAATCAGATACAGGTAACTAATATTTAAACATTTTAAATTAATGATAATACAATAAATATAACATATATTAATTTAATTTATCCTTATTAGTAATCTATTAAATCATAAATGAAAACTGGATCAACCAATCCATGTTTGTGGTAGTCTACATGTACACACGATTAAGGTTATTGTTTACAAATGGGTTGATTGTTAATAAAGAAGATAATACATTAAAATTTAAAAGGCATAATTCTTTAATATATATCATATCCAAATATTAAATACATCATAATAACAACCAAGTAAGATAGTGTTGGAAAATGAATCATATAGCTATATAGTCGCGATTTTCTACATGTACACATGAGCGAATGTACATTTATAATATGATGGAAATTAGGTGGTGAATGGTTGTTTCATAATAATCAAACATATTAGTATATTTATTATAATATAGTAATTATTTTATGACTAATACTATATATTTTGGCGATGATGAATAAGAAATAAACTTCCAAAGAGTCGAGTGAAGTGATTACATATTCTTTGAGAGACCACCATTGCTTTTCAACTGCAGCCTTCATTAGATGGTCTTAGGGTGAAAAAATAAATAATAAAATAGTTTAAGGATTACAGGAAGGTTTATTTCTAGTGATTATCCAATCAATAAGGATTATTATTTTTTGAATAAGGGATGAGAAGAGGTCCCCTTTTATAAGTGATCGGCTTGACCCACATGGATTTACTTAAAAGATTTGAATAATTTTTGGAAATTTTCTTGTGAAAGAGGCACTAAATAAAAAACAAATGTATATTTTTATAATACAAGTTCAAAATATATTCAACTAATAATATTTACAAAATTCCAAGTCATATATCTATCCTTATATCTTAGTGTAACCACTTAGTAAACCCTATTAACATTAACATTGGTAATAAAATTTTAGATATTTTACTATTAATTATAACAATAAATGATTGTGTCCTCATTACTAAATTTATACATGATAACTAAAAATATGAAATATTTTTTATATACTTAAATTTTGTGTCATAAATCAACCTTAACAAAAATGCTCAATACACAGTGAAAATGGTTTTTATGATAAATATATTATTTAATATAAAACTAATCTCATATTAATTCTATTAATATTAAACCATGTAGATAAATTTTAAAGAATCATTTTTAATATATAATCTCAAAATATTTTTTAATATTATTCAACAATAGTGATTAGTTTATTTTTTTAAAATAACAATGTATTGCACGTATAAAGGTTTTTTTTCAGAAAAACAGTTTTTCCATTAATGGATTTTATTTTCATTTCAATCTAATTAATAAAAAATGAATTAATTTTCAATATGTGTTATATATATTCAATAATATTTTGAATATTAATAATTAATTTTTAAATAAAATAAAACATCCTTTATATAAAAAATCCGTGAGAAAACAAAATTATTCTATAGGATTAATAATATTTAATTATTGAATTATAAATTATTTTCAACAATTAAATTTCATTATAATACAATATAATTTTATTTAGATTATAATGATAAAAAATTATTCACAAAACATTATTGTTTCATGTAAAAAAGGATTTTAAATAATTGAAATTTATTAAAGGGAAAAATAATATAATCTTTCAGTGCTACAGATCTGCTTGAGCATTCTAATAACATGAAATGTTATATGGTTTCAGATCTGAGTGGAATTCACCTATTAATATTTAAAAATAATAAATGGATTAAACTCTTCATTTTATAGGGGAAATTAAAAATTTATTTCATGATTATATGTTACAAATAACCCTTGATGTTCAATCGTGATATTAGTATTTGAATGGAAAATTATAAAAAACTGATAAGGTCCCATTGTTATTCATTTATATGGTTAAATAATATAAAAATTAGAATTAATATTGTTGAATAATATTTATTAGAGAAATTACCCAATCCAAAAAGTAACTCGATTTAACTTTAACTATTCTAACCCTTTTCCTATTAGTCTCCTAGAAGAACAATCATAGTACATTTTACATGATTTGGAGGATCATTAAATGAGGAATATTATTTATAATGGAGCACCGTGTCTTATGGTGAATAATTTATGATATTGAGTTTATATATAAAACCTTATAGGTATTGTCCCTTAATTATTTTTTTAGACATTATCCAAATGTCAAACTAATTTAGAATGAATAACCATATGAATAAGTTCGTATTTTTATGGATAAATGTAGGATATCATGTAGACATCATGATATTGAAGATATTTTAATCGATTCTACACCATAGAAGAAAATTCAGTGATGTTTTTCTTGATATGTGATAGTGGAATCTCAATATAAATTATTATTTTACTAAGATAGTAGGTGTTATTTTCCATTACCATGACTTTTCTTGAGTGATGAATACTCAAAGTGATCATTATAAGTGTTTCACATAGAGTAAGTGGGTATTTATAGGTACAAGTAGCATTAATACACAAGGGTTCTAATAGGAACTTTTTTATGTCATCAATATCCTTATAGTAGTTCATGTCCCACTGGCAGGTACCCCTTCCATTATTAATTTTATGATGGGAAAAAAATTATCAATATGTTTTTCTATGAAGTTCCTGATATAATTAAGGTACACTAGGGTTCTTATAAATTCTTTGGGGTTTTAGGGGAAGGCATATCAAGTACTGTTTTAGTCTTCAATTTTTTATCCACAATATCATGATGGAAAATTAGAAAGTATTTCTATAATTTACCCCAAAATTTCATTTCAAAAGGTTTATTTACATGGTATATTAGTTTAAAATATTATATCCTACCAAATGATGAGCGAGTTGATCATCGAATGAATGGGATTTGAAAAATATTTTATCCATGTAGTGTTCTATAATTTTCCAAAAAAACTACGTGGAAATGTTCTTCATTGATCATTGAAAGGTAGTGTTTACACTATTCATGGTCAAGTGAATTAATTTGTTTAAGTATAATTCTTGGGGTTCCCTAGATATAGTGACATATTAATTTTATGAACCTATATATTTATGGTTAAATAATAAATAATAATCCATAAACAAGAAGGATTAAATGTTAAATATTTAATTGGTCAATAGTTTCACGATTTGGACGGTTAAATCATCCTTTCCACAGTGGGGATTTAGGTCCCTCAAGTCAATCCAGATGCTAATTTTCCTATAATTTTTCAAGAAAGTGGAGAAGTTTTCTAGAATCATTAGGCACTGAAATTCCTAGGTGATGATGGAATTATTTAATCGATTGAATTGAACTTCACCTGTATTGGAGGGCATCAGATTATCTCTACATGCCTACAAAAAAAATTCTAGTTTAGAGGGGGTTATTTTTTATATTATAAGGGGTTATAACCCCATATAAATAAATTTGCAGCAGCTATGAGGAACGACCACTAATGTACCCGCCTAATTTAATTAGAGGCTGGTTTGGGTAATTGCTGGTACAATAATGCTAACATTAGTGGTGGTTTCAGTAGATGGGGTTTAAACCCCCTCAAATATTTGACAAATGTTTCCCAGAAATTCCTCCATTAAGATAAGTTATAACCTCAACCACATCTAATGGTGATTCCTTTTGGCGCGGTTGTGAAAACAACTACTAAAGCTTCCAATTTTTTATTTTTTAAATCAACAAATGGACCCACTACAGTTTCTGTATCACCGACACACTCCCTCTCCTGTATCGCACATTCTCCTTCCTCCATCCTCTAATCCTCAGATCCCTTCCATCTGTATCACCATACATGCTCCCCTGTAGTTCCTGTATCACCACACATACTCCCCTCCATAGAATCATTTCATCCTTTTATCACACATGCTTCCCATACAATATTTTCTGAATAACTTTAACATTACCTCCTCTCCCTCCGTTATCGCACACAATCTTCCCTCTAGTTACTGCATCATGCACACAATCCCCACTCCCTCTCCCTTCAGTACATCCCACATGCCCCGCCTCCACGGACGTGGCCTCCTCCCCTCTATTTAGTTATTGATTTGTACCCCACACACATCTTTTAAAAGGTAAATTGATGGAATCGAACCACAGACCAACAACATCCCTATAAAAGGCCTCTACCACCAAGATAAATAATGAATTCCCTAAACAAGGCCTCTACCTACAAGATATATCAATTTATGTGTTTTATTTACACATTATTATATTGATAGATATTAACAATTTAATTTAAATAAATATCATTTTAATAAACATTTAAATACGTATAAATATATAAAATATATATTTATATAAATTAATATATACATTTTTATATTATGAATGTATATATTTATATTATAATACATTTATATGATATTCAATTCATACATTTATAAAAACTATATATTTTATAAGTGTATTTATAAAAATTTTAGTAAATAGATTTTATAATTCTATTTATGTTAGGTATATACACATATATTTATAAATTTATATATTTATAAATATTTTAATGCAAAATTTTTATATACATAAATACATATTTATATAATATATATAAAGAATTTATTTAATATATTTGTATAATTTATTTAAAAATATATTTATATAATGTATTTCAATACATATATTTTCCATTATGTACATTAATATATATTTATATCTATAAATTGATTAATATTATAAAAAATTAATATTATATGAAATACAATTTATAAAAATATTTATATTACATATAATTAATATTAAATACAATACAATTTATTCAAATATTATATGTGAAATAAAATTTAAACAAATATTTATATAATGTTATATGAAATAAAAATTATTCAAATATTTATATAATTTTTTTCAATGGCTATATTTATTATTATTCACATGAATATACATATATTTTAATAAATATAATTGTATAATATTATGTACATTAATATATATTTTTTTTTCAAAAAATATAATTTTATAATATTGTATACATTAATATATATTTATTTGTGTAAATTGTATATCATATAATATTAATTATATAAAATATAAAAGAATGAACAAATTCTATAAAATACATTCATTATTATTGAAATATAAATTGTAAAAACTAAAATCTTGGGTTTTTATATGATATAATTTTTAAATAAATTATATTTATGTATATATTTATATAACATGCTTTTGAATTTATATTATATATAATTAATATCATATGAAATTAAATATATATTAATAAATATATATTAATGTACATAAAATTACACAATTATATTTATGTATACATATAAGTAAAATAAAATATAATCTTATAAATATTCTATATAATATGTTCATATAATATTTTTAAATACATTTATATATAGTGTTTTAATTATATATATATATATATATTATAGATTTTTTAATAGTGGGGGTTCACAACCCCTTCCAATCTCTTAATTTAGTGGGGGGTTTTAACCAACTCTAAATTAAGACATTAGAGAGGGTTTTGAACCCCCTGTAATTTTTAAGACATTAGAGGGGGTTTTCAACCCCCTCTAAATTAAGACATTAGATGGGGCTTTAAACCGCCTCTAATTTAAGACATTTTAGGGGGGTTTTAAAACCTTCATAATTGAAGATGTTGGAGGTGGGTTTCAACCCCCTCTAATTTAATACATTATCGGGGGTTTTCTACCCCCACTAATTTAATATATTAGAGGCAGTTGTTAACCACCACGAATCTCATTGATTAAGGGAGGTTATGAACAACCTCTATTTTATTAAATTAGAGGATGTTTAAGACCCCTTCTAAATCCTCCCAAATATTAAAAAAATAATTTTAAAAAATTTACAGTGAGTTCCCAACCCCCACTAATTTAGGAAATTAGAGGGGGTTCTTCCCCTCCTCTAAATTTGATGACTAGTGAGGGTAATACATATTTCAATCTAATTTACAATGAAAATAAATTTACAGGGTTTTCATAACCCCCTCTATATTCAATTATTAGAGGGGGCTGTTTAACCCCATCTAATTATACATAAAATGAATTTAGAGGGGGTTGTTTATAACCCCCTTTAAAAAACCCCTCTAATCACCCAGTTTTTTTTGTAGTGATATTATATGTTTTTAATCACAATTGTTTTCTTATAGAACTTATTAATTATTATCTACATTTAGATCTAACCAATCCATTTACATATAATTAAATGGGATCAAATTTGGTGTTTTTAGGAATGATTTGTATTTATCATATTATTTATGGGTTACAGATGAAAAAATTGATTTTGGTTGTAAATCATCATATGTTCCAAAATTTGTATATCTAAGGTCATAAATAGTGGTTGGACCACAATCCTCCATGGATATTAGTGAATTTGTAATATCTTCTTATTTTTGTTCCAATATATAACATAGATTCGCTTATTGTGATTCTAGAAATGATTTAGATGTATTATAACCTCTTCTAAGACCACATACAAATACTCAAAGAAAATGTTCTTTAGGTGTCAGTGATTTGTGGATGACATGGAATGTAAAAAATCCCTATACATTACATCCTAGTTATATATATACAATGAATAAATGAGTCTTGGATATTTTTAGTAAATATAATTCAATATATCATTTAAGTAAGGATTCTTGAAATCATAATGTATATATATATTTATATGTATAGAGTGTATGGGGATCAATTTCAATGTTTATGATATTTTATAAATGAAAAAATATATATTTACACCATATTAAAGAAAATATATAGGTGGATACTTGACATTAGCCAAGAAAGCATGGTCACATGCCAGATTTAGATTCTTTTCACTATGTGAAAAAATACAAACATAAAATTTTCATGTTTTATTCTCAAATGACTGATAACGACCACTTCTAAAAATTATTTGTTACATTTTTCATGGGGATATTTACCAATGGTTTTTTTATATCCCATTTATAATACCATATATAAATTTAACAATATTAATAAGACTCAAAAGTGAGGTTTTCAAGATTTAATAAAACAAATTGTGGTCAAATCCTATTTTTTATGAAATCAATGAACTATTTCAATAGAGGATGGGGAGACCCATTACATAGCTCATATTCCCAAGTCCATGTGTCCTATTAACATGGCTAATAAAACTAGCACAAAATCATTCCTGCATAATATGTCCTGTGTAATTAGGCCTAGGTCATTACATCCCTAAAGAATTTTTATATCACTACCTGCCTGCGCTATTCCTCCTTCAACACCTTCCTCATAAACCCCCAATGGTCTTTCTAAGATTCAAACTCTGATCTTATGGATAATGGATTATGTGGTTTACCAATCGACTACCAACCCAACTATAGTTGTCACCGAATATTACCCTAACATTCCCATAAAAGTATTATTCCATGAATAAGTGATATGAAGTGGGAACTATCATATGAATTTGTACCCATGTTCTTCCTAGAATGGTGTTGCATTTTGTGACATAGAGGATAACAATGATATATAATTTTAAATAATATATCTACAATTTCCATCCAACAATTTCATTATAAGTGGATTATATTCACAATTTTCATATCGTTGGATTGTTATATTGGATGGAGGATAGTCAGTCTAACAGTATGTGAAACACCACAAGATCCATACTTGGAAAACAATGATTTTGTATCCTTTGTAAACTAATGATCTATGAATATCAATATCATCAAACTTACATGAAATATATGAGGGGAATGTGTATCCATATATGGTTTTTTTGTTATTGTTTGGTGGAAAACCTAACTATTTGACACAAAGTAAAACCCATTTCTATAAGGAATTTTTCTAATGTAGATAATTAATTCTCATACTTCTCGATTCAATAGAGGTACTCAATGTGAGAGTCACTTAGTTCTTTGGTGTGGTGAGGTGAATCTAGAATTTATAGTCTTATTGGGTTGATATATTGATGTATAAAAACATCAATTTTTTCCAATGTTTTTTTCATCCATATAGATTCATCATAGTTTGAGGCATAAGGGTTATAACTGACTATGTTGTTATCCCACATTAAAAACTATGACTGAGATCTTTTATTTTTATTTTGTTGTTGGATGAAATTTTCATTACCACATCTTCATGTTGACCAAATGTTATTTTCATTTTTGTCAATTAATCCATAAAATTATACTAGAATTGGTTCTATAAGATTCAATACATGATTTATGCTCCCATTGTGATCATTTTTAATTTAATGTTCAAGTCTCATTTTCTTGTTTGATCCCACTAGGGATTAAGCATAATTTTTAGGATCTATTCCGTGCTCAACTTCTAAAACATGTATAAAATCCTATTTGGATGGTAGTTGGAAAATATACATCTTATGAGAAATTTTCATTATAAAAGGGTTATGATAGCTTAATGAAATTGATAGTTATATATTTTCACTATTTTTAGGTGAAAATTATATTTTTAGGGGGAGTTTATATTGCTCGAATGATAGGGGAGGGAAATATAAAAAGTTATTGAAAACATGGGTGACTATGAAATTTCAACTTTCTATTATTTTCTCCATATAATTACTTTCATTGATATTTAATTACGGTGATCATTTATCCCCAACTTATGGGTTCTTTTGATATCCGGTTGTGTGATATTTTTCCTATCTTGGTCCTTGATTAAAAATCTAACAACCTACTTCTTTTAAAATGAGTGAACTTTTATTCAATTTTTAAAATTTTTAAAATTATATTCATCTCTTGAAAACTGTGTTTTCATATTTGTGTTCTATTACTACTGATTATGTTTTTCATGATGATGAAATTAATCATAATTAGTGGGCATAGGGGATGGAGTCAACATTATCACTAGCATGAGCATAAAGATATCAATTTTTACTATTTGATATTTATTCCCTAATTTTGATGTAAATAGATGAGACATGTAATTAGGGTACTAAATTGAATATTTCAGATGTTATGAAATCACAGAAATTTCTAAAATTCAATAATGATATATTAGAGTAATTACAAGCATGTATAGAATGTCTTAGTGATTCTGTCTTTATATTTTTAAAAACCGTTCATGCAGATGTTTTATATTAAAATAATCATTATATCTTTTCATTCAATATATATGATCCACCAACTTATCATTTTCATGTTTTTTGTAATTTTATAGATCAAGAATATAGGTTTCCTTAGCAATGGAGTATAATTATTATAAAAACGTTTTTTAAGATTATAAAAAAAATTAAATAGATCCCTTTGGTAGGTTATTGAACCCAAAAAAACCAAGACCCTTATCAAGTTTAAAAAATATCTTGTGTTTTTTCACATCACACTACTGTGGGATTCATATCATTGGAATGCCTTGAGAAACATTGTGAATGAGATAATGATCAGGATCAACAATTTTATTTAATATTCGGAATATGTTATCTTAAATTTTGATTACAGGAAGATTCAAATCCACCCACTAAGGATATTTTTCTCTCTTTAGAAATATGAGAAATCATTATCCCATTATGACTTCCAATTCAGTGGAAAGTGACTCAATGGATTTAAGACGTTCCAATTGTATTGTTTCATGGTATGGTACTAGATAGTACACTATTATTATTTTTGGATAAGGCTAACATGTGAATGATTCTGGATGATAATTTTATTGAGTCAATTAGAGGTGAATCACCTAAATTCTTAGTGACTATTATTCTATTGGATGAAATTGAGGATAATAAATATTTTTTATTATTAATTATATTAGAATATATGGCCCCAATATAGTTTTATGTATTGAATTTTCCCTTGTTTGTTGAAAAGTTAGTTCTTTTTATAGATGATTTATTATAGGATGCACACCAATATCATAATAAAAGTTACACTTAGTGGTATATTACCTGTAGATAATTAATAATTGAGAGACATTTTCTTATAAAATTTGTCTTTATTCCTGTAAATCTTATATTAAAAATAAATATCCTCAAATACGTTTGTTTTTTGGTGGGTTTTGGATATTTTTCACACCATTACATTTTTTCTTGTCAAAATCTCATTGACATGGTGGTTATTTGACATTTGATGTACCTCACATTCCATGAGTCTGCCTTTGATATCAGGTTTACACAGTATAATTTACCACATAGATTCAAGAAATGTTTTAATGAAATACCATTTCATTATTTTATGATTCACTAAAGTTATTTTTTGAATATTATTTTTGAAATACACTTTTCCACAGAAGCCATGACATGATCCTCATTCTAAAAACACTATTCATGTGTCATCTAAAAAGTATTATTGTCCAAAATGGAGAATCAAGTGATATATATATGTACCAAATGATTAATCTCTTATGAAGGGATTGATATTAACAAAAAAATTCCCCAATCCAATGACGAGGAGATGAGAACCTCACATAAGGAGTTGGAAATTTATTTTATCCATTAAGGATAAAAATGTTTTCAAACTCTATATACTCAAACATGAAAAATTTAACTACATGGTTGGGAAAACATATTAGGGGTTTTTTATAAAAATACATCCTTTCCTATAACACCCCTAGATTTTATGAAAAAAATTCAAATAATGTAATTTTTTTCGATATATAGAATTATAAACATCATCATTTTTTAGAAAACCGAGATATGCTAATAATATTAATATTTAATATAATAATTATCACATATATGTTTAATTATAGGGGATGAATAGGACTTAATAAATTATTAAAATTATATATTGTAATCATTTATAAAATAAATTCATTTTCATTTTATCAATTATAAATAATAATAAAAAACATTTTAAAAATAATGAATTTTTTATGAATTTTTTTCGTGCACACATAGTGTCTTTATGTAATAAGATTAATCAATATTAGAGAATAATTTTAAATTAAATTTTTATATTATATATTTAATGAAATGCTTCTTGATTTATTTAATAACTTTTTTGAGAATTGGATGAGAATAAATCTAGTTTTATGCTCCAAATTTTATCTTTTATGCGGTCTATTACGTTTTGCATGACCTTTGTAAATTAATTTTACAAATTTAAGAAACATTATTTGATAAAATTAACTTCATTTTTAAAATTTTCATTTCAATATTATATTTTCGTTGTATTTTTAGAATTTAATGAAATGTTTAATATTTGATGAATAGTAAAAAAATATTGATTTTGTTGAAAAATGTTTTTTTATTACAGTTTTTAAAAAATTATATATTGTTCTAACAAGTTTTTAATGTTTATTTAGTTCAATTATATTAAAATTAATCTGATTTGTGTCTTTAGAGTCAATTTCATATAGATTTTTTATGTAAAAAATTTTATACTTTTGAGAGATCTTTCCTTGGAAAATTGTTATTTCATTAAATCTATGGGTTTAATTTGAATCTAAATTCTACCACTCGTGTGAATTAAGTTTTTTAAAATAGAATCCATATTTGGAATAGGAATAATAATATTTGGTAATAAGTTGAATTTATTTATTATTAATAATGTGTAGCAAAATGGTAAAAATTAATTATCATTATTAATGTTAAAAGGGAGTTTTTTTTATGTTTTTTGTTCTTATGTTAAAATTATTTATTGTCACCCGTTGTATTTTTATTGAAAAAAATTGCTTTTAAAAATTGAATTACTGTTTATGAATTATCTAAAATGATTAATTTATCTTTATCTTTTAGGGATAAATGACCTAGTTAAATTAAAAAACTTGTTAACATAATAAAAACTAAAATGGTAAAATTATGTAAACATAAAGTATATAGAATAAAAAGACTTAAAAATGTTATTTTTTGTTTTAGGGGTGTTTCTATATGATATAAATCTAAAAATAATTTAATTATTATTTTTTATTCACCAGGTGTGAGAGTGACTTACCATTATTGAATAGTTTTGCGTATTTATAAAAAAACCAGTCCTCCTTAATTATAAATGAACACATACTAACCTCACTAAATATAAATTTAAAATCCATTAGGACATAAAATACTTAAACATATATCTCCCCAATATAATTATCCATGTCCTAGAGCTACTGATATTTCCAAAAGACCAACCCTATGATAATTAATAAGATATCCGAAGTAGGTTTCTCTAAAGGAAGTTAATTTTTATCTATAAGATCTTACTCATATTACTTATTATATTACAAGATTAAATTATTTCGAAATTTTAAAAATAAAATTATAAAATACTTCAACATTTTATGATATGTTATTTTGTTTATGGCATAACTTGAATCAATCTCATCATCCATCAAATGGGAAATAAAACTGTCGATTGTGTGTGTGGCAGGATACCACCTCGTAAAATGATGTACTCTCTTTACATCGCCACCTCACAAGGATATATATAATGAAGGATTAAACATATGTATATTCTATTAATAAAAAAATTATTACTATAAATCTATATTATAACTACAAATTCTCACTTTCCATTTAATGTGAATACAATAACATCGCTTGTGTGTACATAGGACTACCGTCTTACAAAGAAATGTGATTTATTTTTCACCAACTCTTTACATGGAAGGTGATAAATTTAAAGTTCATATATATATTATATATTTATGAAATAATAATAAAAATTAAAATTGTTATATTATTGACATTTCTTTCAGTTATTCCATCAAAAAAATGGAAACTATGTTCATGCATATGCACAACCTACCGTCTCCATGAACGGTGTAATTAATTTTCAATCTACAAAATTAATGGATTAACATAAAACATATAAAATGAATATATTTGAAATTTATATCATGTTTAATATTATGGATTTTATTAAACCATGATCAAATAAAAAGGAACAAAATACCTAACCAAAACATGCTTGAAAAACAATGCACTTATTTCCTAAAATGTGATTTTAACAGAGAATTGTTTACAATGTATTAATGACAGGTAATAAGTAAATTGAATATGGTAACTTACATATAATTTCTTTTCTATAATATGTGTATAATAAAACAATATTCACTATATATTAGGATCAAATGTGTATGAAGAAAATTGAGACTTAAGGTATGTGATTTCTAGTCTCACTTTTCTTATATAAGACATATATCGAATTCACTACTCGTTTATTTTTGTGTTCTATATACTCCCCCATTGACATATTGTATGATTAATATACTTATTTTAATTATATTATTTGTTTCTTTTGAATATATTCTTTAATTTGTCTTATGATTCAAATATTTCCAATGTGGTAAGGAATTTTTATCTCACTTTTAATTCTATGGGACACTATATTATACACAACTTATTAATTTTTTTTTGTGTATATACATCCCATCATGGTATTTAATGATAATTATCATGGATATAATTTTATTTTAACATCCACCTGGTGTTAATTCCATCATGGGTCATGTAATTGAAAACATACCAAAGTGGTGATAGATTTATGTATCAATATCTTTTTTTATTAGGATTATTTAAGATTCTGGTTCCTATAATGAAATCATATTTTATACATCTACATAAACACACATATTTTATTATACTTTTGTTATATCATAAAAATCCATTTTCCTTACATTTTCTTCTCTTTATGTACACAATATTTAAAAATAATGTTTTTATGAAAAAGTCACTTTATTTCCCTCTACATACGAAATTAATTTTTCTTCCTTGTCTAGGTTTTAAAGAAATGTTTTCGAGATTTTTTTTATATCAAATGATACATCATAGAAATTATAACCCATGATTTATGTTTTAAAATTTTCTTAAAAGGAATATTCTTTGTATTTTCCTAATGAAGAACTTGTTGACTTTTTTACTAAAACCAATGAATGAAAATATTATTTTAATGTGTACTATATGAAGAAAATTTTACTTCATCATTACCAATCAATTTTTTAAAGATTAATTTATATTTTATATATATTATCGGAATGGAAAATTATCCACATAATCTTTGGTAATGTTTTATTTTTCAAAAAAAATATTTTAAAAGTTAAAATTTTATTTTACTCAAGAAAGTTTCTATGGGATTGTTCAAAATAATTTTCCATATAAGACCAAATAATTTTATATTTAATAAGATTTTATAGGAATATAATCAAAATATACAATCCTTATTATTTGTATGGATGTTTCAAGATTTTCATGAAGATATGTTTATGAAATTTGTTCCTTTTTTAGGGTTTATGCTATAATTAATTGGAAAGACAATTATGATACATGTTTCCTTTATATGGGAAATTCTATGATGAAATATTAATGACACCAATTTCATTTCTGTATGTTATTATATGAAGAGTGTTTTATGATTTTTATTCAAACAAATTTAAGGATTATGTGATGGGAGATACCTATATATCTCTTAAATACATTGGGTTAGGTTTTATATCAAATTATATAATGTGGTGAAATAAGACGATGTGCTTGATTATATATGGGATATATGATTAATTCTTGATCCATAATGGGAAACAAGTAATTAGTTATGATTCATTATAAAATGGGATGAATGTGTTGATGGCTAATCTATAATGATTTTATGTTCTCTGTTTTTAACCTTGAAATATAAAATGGGTTTTATATTTATTATGGTGCCACACTTATATGAAATGAAATTATGGTTCATGAATGATCTATAATGATTTATTGATCTTAAGATCCATGTATTGTGAAATTATAAAGTTTTAATCCATGACCCATGTTTACATTCCATGATAGATTAGGTTTACACTTTTTAATTAATAATCATTCTCTTATACCCTTATTAATATCATATCCTCTTATATGATCATTAATTAATATCTCCCATGTTTACCCTTATTGAGTATTTTAGATCACCCTTTATTATATTTTCTTTCCCCATATTTTGAAGGAATTTTTTATGTTGGTTATATCTATGAGGAGTAATAAATGATAATATCCTTCTGTGAGATATAGAAGATCAATCATTAAATATTAAGATAGTGAATCCAGTCTCAAAATAAACTTATCCTTTATGGTCCTCATGTGAGTTTTTATTAAATATATTGAATTATAATCAAATAATATGTAAAATATATGTATGAAAATCAGTGGTCTCTACAGTTGGGATCAAAGATAATTTTTAGAAAATATTTGGAGGTCATGGTTAAAAAACTCTTGTTATAACTATAAGGATAAGTCTATGTATACAAAAATATCATGGTATATTTTATAAGGATAGAATAATTTTTTTCCAAGGAATTAAATCCCTATATGAAAAATACATGTGTTTGTGGCTTTCGAATAGTTTTAAAAAGAGGTAATCACATTGAAAAGTAAATAATGGGATTTTACTAGATAATCACCTAGTGCATGAACACCAGGATTACTGGATACTTGGTTTGACACGTTTGGGGATATTTATGGGGAATTTACAAAATCATTAGAAACCATCATGAATGATTTTAATAGGCGATTAAAAATAATAAACATAGTTAAAAACATGGTGTTGTAGATTCAAATTAAGGTTTAGTGATATAGACATCCTATAAATGATTTTCAATGTTTATGTGGTTTCTCATTATAATACTTTTTTCTCTATAGATACCCCAATCTTACATAAATAAATATTATATCATAATAGTTGAATATTTATCACATAACATACTGATACACAACATAATATTTTTTTTATAGTACCACTAAAAACATGAAACAATAAACCACTATCACATAAGTGATCTATGTCTTCTACCACTGAGTTCTTCATTACTAGAACCCTTTATATATATATGATACATAATACATTTCTTCACATCCTAGGTAAATGAAAGACAATAAAGGGTGAGATCTAATTCTTATCAAGGTAAAACAAGTGGGACGTCAATATATCATGATCATATGGGTACACGAAAAATATAATAACATTTGAAAAACATACCATGATATTCGTAGATCATAAATTCGAGTCAAGGAATAAATCATAAAATATAAAAAAAAAGAATCATAATATAATAAAATTACATGATCCACGTGAGAATAACATCGGGATAATAAACATATATTTTTCATACACATAACCATAGAAAACCGTATTCCAAGGATACCCATTAAGACATTCAAAACATGTTAGGATTGGGATAAACAACTATATACCTAATTCAAGATTTTGATAACATACCATATACCCTATTTTCAATATTGGGATAACATCTTATCTAACCTATATTGTCATAAAAGATTATTAATTACCTAATGGATTGTGTTGAGATATAGGACCCAACTATATTTGGTTATAACTTGACCATCATATTTGAATATATTGTAACCACATTTATATTATGAAAACCATATATAGTTGTGACACCAAATAATAATATATTCAACACATTGAACCCATGAAAAGAAATCGGTTTCATAATAAAATCCCTCAAAGAATAACCTACTAAAAGAAAAATGGTCTCATAATTATCTATTCAATTCACCACACCATAACCCATGGAAAATGAACATGTTTCATACAAAAATATTCATCACAATCAAAGAGCACATAGAGAATGAATAAATATTTTATCAATGGATCATATCCCCAGTAAATGTTATGTAAAGTAAAAAGATTTAAACTCCAATTGAAAATTATTTATAAAGAAAAATAAATTGGAATATTTCTTGAGGAAAATTAATTTCTTTGAAAATCATCTTTCTTTAACTGGTAATTCATAAAATCTTTTAAAAATAATTTTCATTGAAAATAAACTTAAAAAATAAAAAGGAATCATTAAAAATCATTTGAAAATTTTCTTGGGAAAAATATAATTTCAACATGAAAAAAACATTTTTTTAAACATTTAACATTTTCAAAATAACATTACTTGAAAATGACTATTTAAACTATTAAAAAAGCTTTTGAAAAATTAAAACATTTTTTTGAGGAAAATGACTTTCTGAAATCGAACAGAAATATTATTTGAACATGCTTTTTAAAAAAACTATGTTATTTGAAAATTACCAATGTAAATTATAAATATATCTTTACAATTAATTTAAAACATTAACTGAAGAAAATATCCATTCCATAATGAATTTGATTTATTAAAAAAATACAAAATCATTTTCATTTAAATTGTCCTTTAAAACTTTTAAAGGATATTTTAAAAATTATAGATAAAATTTCATGAATAAAAGATCATACAATCATTAAATCCATATTTTTTAAAACGTAAAACATTTTCTAATTCATTTTATTGAATAACCATAGAAACTGAAAATTAATTATTTAAAACATTAACTAGTTCTGACGGTGGAAAATGTATTACACATTAAAAAAATGTTCCATTCACTTTTTTAGACCTTTTTTTAAAAAGATATAAATATTACTTTTAAAAAATTAAAAATATAAATCTTTTAAAATTTAATTTCAAAAATCCAGAAGGAATATTCAAAAAATTATGAAATATGTTTTTTATAAAATAAGGATATGGAATATTGTTTTTTGACAGAATTCATAAATAAAGTGAGTTTTCTATTAAAAATATTTTGGTGAATTATTTGTACATAAAGTGAGTAAAATGATGGGAAACCATCTATTCTAATGAAATTAAAATATGTTATTAAAATTAATGTGTTTGATGAAGATGGATCATAATATCTCACCATCGAAAGTATATTCATAAACAATCCAAATGAACAATGTGATTTTAACATCAAACCCTAAACATATTTGTATCATTTTTATCATAATCCCGATTAAAAAATAAAATCAAAAGAAACATTAATATAATTAGATGAATTATATTCATTATATAACCTCTGAAATTGGTAGTTTACACTATATAGAAAAGAAACTAGTATTGAATACATCGTATGTCTCCCATTAATATAAGAGAGACTTGAAATCATGTAATACAGGTCTCAACTACCTTCATACACAATTTTAACCTCGATTATAATAAATAAAAGTTTTTTATAAATCTATTAAAATCCATTAATATATATATATACCAAACCATATATTATTTACTTATGACCTTTTACTACATGTTTGTTAATAATTCTTCATTGAAATTACATTTCTGGTAATAACTTCATTATTTTCTTGTAAATTTTGATATGTTATTTTTTGGTCCTATTACATTGATCATGGTTCCATAATCTCCATATTTAAAAAATATATATAAATATCAAAAATATAATATAGATATTTACTGATATTAATCATTAAATATTAGACATAAAAAAGAAATACATCGTTCATGGATGTCATAGGCCGTATATAAGGATGGACACTATTTCCAGTTCCGAAATAGATAAAATGAAATTAAGATAAATAATATATAATATTTAAATAATATTTTCAATTCATATATATCACATATATTCATTAAATTTACTTTTATTACCTTCAATGAAAAAATTTATTGAACAACGAATCACATCGCTTCATGAGGTGGTTGTCTTCCTTACAAATGAATGACGTTATAATATCCCTTGCCGAATGAAATGTAGGAAGGTATATCTAATATCTCTATTATAGGGGTATAATTATGTTAAAAATATAATAATAATATATATAAAATATGTTAATCTATTATTATTATCATCCGCCCAAAATTGAATTAAAACCACCCCACACTGGTTCACGAGATTGTAGTCCACTATACACATGAGAAATGTTATTATTTCCCAATGGGTTGGGAGGTAAGAAGGTAGACTTGGAATTATAATTAAATAGATATAAAAATGGAACAATTATCTTATATAAACAATAAATATTTTATTTTATCCATTAGTGATAGGTGGTGATGGAAAATGAGTACCATCGGTTTGCGATACGATAGCCCGCTATACACAAGATAACCAATTCGGTTTAAGATTTGACTGAATTGATGATTTATATAGGTTATTAAATTACCCTAAAAATATAATTATATTTGAGATAATATTTTTATTAAATTAACATATTTTAGGAATATTTTATTTAATTATAAAAATATATAAAACAAAAATTCATAGTAAAAAACATTACCTCTTATTCATACTACCTCTTTGGTTTTGAACTAAATCATTAAGAGATTGGATTTATGATACATATAATCCCTCTATGAATTAGAGTAGTAATTATGCAATACATTTTGGTAATTATTTTCCAATCCAATGGGTTTTGGATGTGTGAATATAGGGGATTTTTGGTTTCCTATTTTAAGAGGGGGAGAGGAGACAAATGGAATTTTTGAAAATAATAAAGCATAACCACATTTTCAAAAGAAAAAGGATAAAAAATTGTTTATTAGAAAATATTAGAGGTGATATGGTCTAAACATTGATTTATAATTAGTTTTGGACAATTTTCTAGGTTATTTACCCCTTACCTTTTTAGTTTTTCCCTAATTAAACTCCTTTTAACCTTATCCTTGGAAATTAATTTTTATTGTTTTTATTATTAATAATGACTGAATATTAAGATAACACTATTATATAATATATATTATTAAGATTATTTATATTTAATCCTTTTTTAAAAAAATTAAATTAATAGAAGTGGAAATTTTTAATTTAAAAATAAACTCACTGATGCAGCGAAAAAGTTGTTTTCCAAGGAGAAATTATTAAAATGATTAAATAGATAAAATATAAAAATTAAAAAAAATAATATAAAAAATTAAATTGGATTAAAATATTTATAATTTACCTAATTTAAAATTGAAAACAAAATTAAAATAGAATTTATCCTGAAAATTATTTGAATGTAAATGTAGTTTTTAATAAAATCCATTATATTTTACAAATAACTGTAAGTAATATATTTAAAAAAAATCAAAATTTCACACCACAATAATTTGGAAAATATGAATTAAAAAAATGAACTTAACTTATTCAAATAAATCTTCTAAAAGTGTAAAGTAATAATTTTAAAATAATTTTTCACAATTTACAGAAGTTCCATTTAGATAAAATACATTATTTACAGGTAAAATAAGAATTATTATTATCTTATTCATAGAAAACAGTTAAGATGAATGTTAAATATATTTTTATATATATAATATATATTTCTTTAAAATAATTCAAAAATAGCAATTTATTTAATTTATTGAGAGAAAACATTTTTTATTACATAAAAGTATTCATTTAAAAAAAGGATTTCCTTTATCAACAATGGTTTTTATTTTTGTTTCTAATTAATTGGTTACATAAGAATTCATTTTATATACATGTATACAATTAAAAAATTTAAAATTTATTTTATCATATTCATACTTTCCATTCCAGTTTATAGGAGATAATTATGACATTAAATAATAAATTTTTTAAATACAATATCATTTTTTATTAAATCCTTGTGTTGATTGTAACACAAGATATTGATGAAATTTTAATTTATTTTAATCAATATTTCATAAAATAATATGGTGATATATTCTATCACAATTAAAATGAATTTTTCTCTCCTAATTAATCACTCTGATAAAAAAATGATGATACTTTTTCCTCATTACATTCTAATGTTCCCACAAAGAATCCTTAATATGGTGGTTTCAACATAAAAAATTAAATAGTTGAGTGGTCATATTTGATATAAATTTATTTGTATGATTTGGAATCTAAACAAATTGTTCCTTATAAGAAATACAAATTTCTCTAGGGGTTCGAACTCAGAGGTCATCACATATGAAGTATCGGGAATGTAGTTCCTCAAGAGAGATACATGACCACATCATGGAAATGGAATATGTTTTTTGGTAAATCTAATCGATATGATAATATCCTAATAAAATAAAAAATTTCAAAGGGACTGATATAAATAGATCGTAACATTCCATTATATCATAAGAATAATTCCAGACTTTTGTTGGCATTCAATCGATTAAAACCTCATCTCTTACACAATTTAATGATGATTAATTTTTTATTCTTGAATAACTAATGGTCCACATGAACTATAATATAATTATAATTCATTCTTTCAATCATTTGTTATCTTCATAACAAAATGGTTAGGAAAATTTATCCAATATTCATAAATCTTCATATAGTGATTTAATACATCAATCTCTAAAACATCATCCAAAATTCAACTTAACCTATTCCATAAATAGTTATCCTTAAAAATAATTCAAAATTGTGAATTTTAAAAGTAGGTCTCTAATTTCAAAAAATCAACACATCTGTAGTCCCACAAAAATGATAATGTATATCTTAATATCACATATCGAATATGTGAGCACATTCATCATATATTATTAATAAATAAAATTGTTGATAAATTACGTCTTTCCTCAAACTATAGATAAAACCATAAATTATTGGACATATTATATTAATCAAAAACTACTACAAACTCCATAAACAATAACATAATTTTTTTCAAATAAACATTAATCCATTCCAATTTCATCAATATTATCCAATTTAAATTAACAATAAAAACAATCCCTTCATCCAAACTAAACTATAATATCTTAACATCCTAAACATATTAATGGTTATCTTATCTTAATCAAGTTTTTTCCATGTAATATATCCTTTCCATTAAATAAAATTCCCATGTCAACAACACCATTGAACATATTTTTTCAAATTCTTAATGAAAACATTCTACAGAGTAATCCATATATATTTCCCAACTTATACAACATAATTTTGGTGTTCCCATGTAAAAACACATCAATAATTAAACTTCATTATTAATTCATTAAAGGGGGCTCATAAAAATATTTTTTAATATATCTCTCCTATAACATGAGATATAGATAAACCTCAATTTAAACACATATTACACTGAAAAAAAATATTCTTATAAGATAACATAACATTCATATGATATATTTTTTTCTCTTTATAATCAATATTATAACCATTAATCATACCGCCTTACTGATTCTCTTCATGATCTTTCCACTTAAGGCATCTATTTTCATAATTCCCATACTTGCCACATTTAAAACATTGATCCATCGACAATACCTTTGAGAGAATAATATTTCAATCTATTAAATTAATCAATATATTAATTTTTCCTTAGGGATTTATTATTATATTTCCTTACTCTCTACAAATAAAATATCATCCCATTCCCTTGATACATTCCCTTGAGTGATTCTTCCCACAATTGTGAAAAATAAGAAACTAGATATTCCTTCTTCATTGTTCTCTACCACACGAACTCTTAATGAACTCCATCATTATCTAATTTTGTGAGTCTGAGAGTTAGTTATTGTTCATGTTATTAATCATATATCATGATAACTAATTAGTCATAATCATAATATTCTTTACTCAAATAATTATCCCATTTTGGTTTCCCATTATCACATTTTCAATCAAAGTCAATGATAACCCACTCCTCTCTAGTTATCCCAATGATTAAAACCAAAATAAATTGTGTGGGGAATAATAATCATTGATGAAACTCCAATAATTATTAAAAAAAATTATAGGATAAGTAAAACATGACACCTTATTTTTGATATATGAATCCTTATGTTTATTATAGTTCATTCATGATTATCATATATTCAGATGAATCAACATGGTTTCTAAATATTTTGGTAATTTTGAAAGTATATCCTATTGTAGTGTCAAAGAAGGTTCATAGTAGGGCTCACTATTGTGCATCAGGTAATGATCAACTCCAACTAATCCACATTATCTAATGAATTTATCATAGGTAAATCTATGCAAGATACATATTCACTTTTAGTATCTATACAAGGATGTAATTTCGTGGAAACCACTCAATCCATCATTAAAAAATATTCTAGGATATTTTCTTATACCTAGAATTATTCTTAGACTTATCCTGAAGAATTTCCCTAGGTATATCACTAAATTTTTCTCGCCCTATTTTCCAAAAGTTAACTAATCCTTTCACTCATACCATCTATAGAGACCCAAATATCTGACACATAAATATTACATCTTAAAAGATGGTGATTCCTTACATAACATAATGATCCACACAATAATAATTAGGCTCTATGGAATTTAGAAATATAGACACATAAACAATTGGTCCTTATGTGAGATACGTCATCTCCCACTAATTTCTTCATAACTAGCACTATTCATAGACATATCAAATATAATACCATTATTTATATCAAGAGGAAAAGAAACATAATAATTGGTGATATCAGATTCTCAGTAAAGGTAAAATAGTGGGATATAAATTTAACATGAGAATATTTGTATGTGAACATTTTAATAAAATTTCAAAATCATACCTTTCATTTTATATTTTATAATTGTGAGTAATAGACCAAATATTTATGTTTCACAAGACATGAACCGGAATAAAATAAAAGAACACAAGACATAAGAGCATAAAATTTGAATATAACATATATTTTTATCATACATATAATCATAGAAATCCTAATGTCATGGTTACCCTCCAAGACTTTCATAACATATTGGGCAGGGTTGTTAACATATGTACCTAATTTAGAATTGGGATAACTTATAATGTAAACTTTTAATTCTTGAGATTACAACTGATGTACCCTATAAGATCACATAACAATAATCATTACACAATTCTTTGCAATAAGATATTGGTCAAACCCATCATGGGTTATAATATGGCCACCTTCATTGGTAATAACATAACAACAATAACATAACAAAACCCATACTTAGGTATACTAGATAAAAATAAACCATTCATAACATTAGAAACCACGAAAGGAAATGTGTTTCTTCAAACATTACTCCACAATATAACCAATAGAAAATAAATTTTCCTCATAATTATCCAATCAAATCATATAAATATCCTATAAAAAAGAAATTAGTATCATAAATACATCTTCATCATAAAAAAATATCCATGGAATGAATAAATATTACTTTATTGGATCACATCACTAGTGAAGATTAAGTAACCTTATATGATGTCATCTTAGATAGAAAGTTATTTTGAAACAAAAATCCCTTGAAAAATTTCCAAAGGAAAATAATATTTATTCTAGAATAACATTTTTAAAACTACTAATTCAAAACATATTATAGAAATACTTTTTGTTTATGATAAATACGAAATAATATAAATATGTATTTAAAAAAATATAAAATATTTATCGAGGAAAATAAACTATCCACTTTTATTTTTTTAATAATAAAATTTTAAGTTCCTTCTCTTTAAAAATTTCCTTCGATGTTTATAATGGAATATATAACAATTATTGAAAGAATTTCTTGATAAAAATATCACTTCCACATTGATTTTTTTAAAGATAAATCATTAAAAAAATTATTTCATTTGGATGCAACCATTATAAATTTTAAATAAATTAATATATCTAATTGTTTTTTTGGATATTATCCTCTCTACATTAAAATAACACATTATTAAAAAATATAATATTTTCAAAATAATTGTCATTGGAAATGACTTAAGAATCATATAATTGAATCTTTAAAAAAAATAAATCCTTTATTGAGGAAAATATCCTTCCAAATTTGAACGAAAATTAGTAAAAAAATTCATGATCATTTTATTTTATTATTTAATTTTAAACAAATAATTGATTCATTAAACTATTGAGTGTTCATGAGGGAAGGAAATTGCGTACACCTATGAATAGATATTACTTTCACATTTTCATGTATAATTCTAAAAAATAAATGAATATACCTTTGTTTTTTTAGAAAATTAAAAAGGTTTAAAATAACATAAAATTTTCCCAATTAATTGAATAAAAATCATTATTATAATACATATATATGGAAGAAAAAAGGTATTTCGACAGAAGTGAGAAATAAAGCCAGTTTTCAATAAAATAAATATTTTGGAATAATGAATACATAAAGTGTGGAAAATAAAAAAAACATGTATTTAAAAGGAATAAATTGATGAAAAAATTCATGATTTTCTTGAGATATAGATACTACTATTTATTCATTTATATAATAATCATAAATGATCCCGATGAACAATTTGATTGTTACATCAAACCCTTACCAGTTTTGTAAAATTTGAATGATAAGAACAATTAAATAATGAAATAATATGAAACATTAAATATAATTAATATATTAATATTAATGATATATCATTAAAATTTGTAAGTATATACACCACATAAAATAAACAAGTAGTGAATATGGCATATGTCTCCAAGAAATAAGAGAGAGTAAAATTCCCTTACTGTAAGTCTCTTCTACATTAATACATGTTCAAAACTCATATAAAAATAATTTAATTTTATTATACGTCTATTAAAAACCTAACTTATATATATATATAACCATATATTATTCACTTGATACCATTAATTACTCATTTACTAATAATTATCGAATAGAATCACGTTTCGTGTAATAACTGCTTTGTTTTATGTGAATATTTTGAAATGTTATTTTTATTCACATACATTTATCCAGGATCCAACATCTATAGAATATTAAACTTTATATTAATATCATATATATTTATTAAATATTTATTTATATTATTCTTTATAATTTAAATATAGAACATGAAATATGCTATACATAGAGGTTGTAGGCCTTCCGTAAGAATAAATAATGCTTCTGTTTTCATAAAAAATGAAATTAATGAATGGAAAATAATATATTAACTTTAGAGAATAATTATTATTTCATATATATCATATATATTCATTAAATTTACCTGTATTACCTTCCATGTAAATCATTAGTGATAAATGAACCACATCACTTCACAAATGGGTAGTCCCAAGACACGCAAAGGACATTATTGTATCCTCTATGTAATGTAAGGTAATAAGGTCTCTGTGATATATTTTTTAAATATGAATAATTATATTAAAAATATAATACATATTCATTAATACATTATTTTTACTCTTTATTTTAAAGAATAAATGAAAAAAACCTCAGATTGGTTCATGATGTTGTAGTCTGTAGTAGACACGAGAGACATTATGGGTTTCAAATGAGCTGGGATGTAGGAAGATAGAAGCAGTATTATAATTATATAGGAGTAATAATATAATAAATATAATATATTAACATTTAATACATCATTATATCCATCCTTGAGTGGTAGTGAAGGAAAATAAATAGCCATAGTAAGTGAGGTGGTATTCCAATGTACAAACTATCAATAGTTTCATTTCCCAATTGATAGAAGTGGATATGTATATAGGTTATTACATTAATTTTAAAAAATATATCTACAAGGAAAATATTGGTGTTATTGTATTAGTATAGTTGAATTATACATTTAAGAGTTATGAGAATAAGTAAAATAGAAACACATAATTAAAAACATTACATATTTTTCGGAAACCCGCATTTGGAATAACCTAAAGCCTTCCAAATTGGATGTAAGATCTCTATATAGCCTCTAGGATGTGAATGGAGATGTAATTAAGAAATTTGAGTAGGTATTAGTTGGAAAAAAGTTTTTTAAAAGTTTTAATAGTGGAGTGGAGGCGGTGGGCTTTTATTAGTGGTGGAGAAGACACACATTAATTTTTAATAATAATAATGTGTACCCTCCTTTTTAAAATACCATAAGGCTACAAAATTGGTAATTATATATCATTAGAGGATATAAGGTTTATATATTTCAATAAAATAGGTTTTTTACACGTTTTTAGGCCATTTATTCATTATAAGTATAGTTTACCCCCAATAAACCTATTTAAACTATAACTATAGTGATTAATTATTAATTTTTTCATATTATTTTTGACCAAAATTTGTGTTTTCCATGTAATATAACATAAATTATTCTGATTCAAAACATTGAATCAATTTTTTTAATACCATTCGTAGAAGTTGAAATATAAATATTCACATTAAACCCACATAAGTGATGAACAATTTGTTTTTCAAAGATAAGATCTTGAAAAAAAACAATTATATATAAAAAACAATAACTAATTAATACCAATTATCTAAATTGTAATAATAAATATATAATTAAAATAATGTTACTTTTAAAACCATATTAAAATAAAATTTATCTATTTAAATTTTTGAAATTAAAACGTTGTTTTTATAAAGACAGAAATTCCTCACAAATAGATATCACATCATAATAGTTGAGTATTCATTATATTTCACAAATATACAACCAAGGAACATAATAGTTTAGTGAATTTGGAAACTAGTTATATAATATTATTATTTTGTGAATTATGTTAAACATGAACTATAATGATATTCCCGTTTTGTACACTTCATAACATATCATACTTAAAGCCTTTATTCAAAACATGAGAAATGAAATAGAATAAAAGGTGAGATTATATGCATAGTGAGGTTAAGAAAGAGAAATATCAAGATTTTTTGAGATTAAGGGTATGATAACATGATAATAAAAATTTATAACCATACCTATCATATCATAGATCACAAAAATCAGTCATTACATAAATATTGGTAGTTCATAAGACACGAATGATAATGTACTCAACAAACATGATCCATGTGAACCTAAAATTGGAATCAGACAAAGGTTGTAATACATAGATTCATATAACATTGGAAACATATATAAATAGATATAGGTTCGCTCATTTTGTTATGTACATGAAATTAGACCCTCACAAAAACTTATAGACATGAAAAAACGTCCACTTATAACCTTATAGACATAAACTCTAGAATCATATAACATTGAGAACATATATAAATATATATAGGTTCACTCTTTTTGTTATGTACATGAAATAAATCCCTCACAAAAAAATATGGTCATTCAATCATGTCTACATATAACCTTATAGAGATGAAACCTAGGTCTAACACAACACTATGAACAAGTAATTAGTTTAAAGAATATCATTATAAATATGAAATTAGGTTCACACATATCATATTTACTCATGATTTATCCATATTTACCCAATGAATTTTAGGGATATGTAGGTCCCACCGATGTATAGTTATATCATAATTACCTTTATTGGTTATAATATAACCATTATAAAATTATGAAAATAATACATACATGTCCTAAAATATCATAAAAAATTAATCATATTAGTATGTAAAGAAATGGGTTTCTTAAAAATTACATCATTTAATAACTTCTGGAAATGAAATAGCTTTTGAAATTTTTTCATCATTTCAACATAGCATAACCATTCAACAAAAGGTGGGTTTTATAAGAATTTTATCATAGTATAAATGGTGGAAGAGAAAAAAGTTTCAAAATAATCATGTAATCAGAAAAAGAAACCATTTGAATAAATAAAAATAATTTTATTACCGGATCATATCCCCAGTAAGGCATGATAATCATAAAAGGATGTCATCTTAGATGAGAAATTATTTCGAAACATCACTAGGATAATTTATTGAGGAAAATATCTCTAAGACATTAAAGATATAAATTATATACACAATAAATTTTCGAAGTCATTTTCTTTTAAAATTACTTTAGAAAATAGTAAAGGAGGTTTTAAAGATCATTTAAATCATTTATTGAAGAAAACATCCATCCCACTTAGAAAAAACACTTTTATTAAAACAGAAAACATTTATAAAACCATTTTCTATGATCATAAACATTAAAAATTAAAAATTAATATTTATTAAAAATAATTTTTTGAATGGTGGGAAATTCTATTCATCTAGTACACATTAAAAAAAAGATTCCAATCACTTTTCTTATAAAATCCATATAGAAATTGATTAGAAAATGAAAAGAAGATTCATTAGATTTTTTTTAAAATCCAATCACTCTAAAACATGAAAATTAATATATAATTTTGAGAATTAAAAAAATGAAACTATTTTAATAAAAACATGATTTTTGATGAAAAATGATTTTCGGCCGAACATTTAAATAATTTTTATTTTCATTAAAATAATTAGTACATAAAGAGAGGAATTTTTTTTTCTTCTGATAAAATGTTATAGAAAACAATTAATATGTTTCATGAGATATGTATCATATGATTTCATTATTAAAACTATAAACACAAAAAATGATGAAAACAATTAAATTATAACAACAAACCATTACTACATATGTATCTTTTGAATCATAGGCCCAATTAATGGAAAACATCATATGATGTTTTGAATATATTTAAATGAAATAGATTCATTATTTAACATGTAATATGAGTAGTATATATAACTCACAAAATAATAATGGTCCATAATATAACTTATGTCCCAATGAAAAAAAATTGAGTCCAAAATCTCTTAACGCTTTGATAACATTTGAACCATAAACCCCATTAAAGAGACATAATAAAATTTATTTTTAAATCCCCATAATATTCCTTATAATAATCATAAAATAAATTCATGGGAAATATATATACCACATAAATTAAATAGGTGGTGAATATGGTATGTTTCTCACAAAAGTAAAAAGTGAGACCAAAATTAGTTAAAATAAGTCTCAAATTCCTTAGTATATATTCAAACCTCATGAGTAATAAAAATAAGTTCATTATAAATCTATTACAGAACCAAAAATCTATATATCATACCATATATAAGTTACATATAACCTATTGCTACCAGTTCATTAACAAATACATGTAAAAGTCACGTTTTAGGAAGAAACTAATCTGGTTTTCATCAAAGTCTTGATTAATTTTATTTGGTCTCGTTATGTAATCATGGTTCAATAATATAAATAATGTTATAAATTATATAAATATATTATAAATTAATTATTCATGTATTTATAGTAATCCATAATAGTAAGTGATAGAAAAATGTATACATCATTCATGAAGACTGCATGTCGTACGTACATGTGAATATTATGTCCATTTAATTGATGGATTGAAGGATGCCAAGGTAAATAATGTATTAAAATTATGAAATCATTTTTACTTCATATATATCACATATTTTTATTAATCAAAACCTTCTTACATTCCATTTTCATTGTCAATGAATAACATTGCTAGGCAAGTTAGTAATCCACCGTAAATACGAGCAACATTATCATATTCCCAAAAAATGGAAAGTAAGGATGAATATATGGTATCATAATAAAAAATTTATAAATATGTTACCAATATCTTATATAGTTATTTAATAAGTAATTATTACGAGAAAAGTAAAATAGATTTTAAAGAAACATCACAACGGATCACGAGGTAGTAGTTTATTGTACACAAGATGGACATTATTGATTTCCAACATGTTTGGTGGTAAGAAGGTATTTGTATTATTAAAACTCCATATATACATTAATATCATAAATATCATATATAATCATTTAACCCATCATTATATCCATCGTTGATATTTTTAATGGGAAATTAATAACATGAGTTAATGAGGTTGCAGTCCTCTATACACACGAGCGATTATTTCATATTAAATTTGGTCGAAGATAAGGAGTATTTAGGTAATACCATTAATATAATAAAATATAACTATATGTTATATACATATTTTTTAATATGTTAATTATTTAAAAATAATTTAATGAGGTGAGTAATAAATAAATTAAAATGATCATTTAAGGTCGTTAACTATTAATCAGATAACATCTTTTGTTTTGTACTAATAGGATTCATAGGTTGTATTTCTATCCAAAATAGATCTTCTATGAAGAGAGTAGGTAGTTGAGGAATTTATTTAGGAAGTTATTTTACAATCAAATGGGTTTTTGTGGTGTTAATTAATGATGAGTGGTGGTGTCCTTTTATTAGTGAGGTGAGTGGAACACATGTAATTTTTTAAAATAAAATGGTTTAACCATGTTTTTTCACATGGAAAAGGATCCAAAATCAGTCTTTAATGAACATTACAGGAGATAAGGTAATAATTATTCCATAAATGTGTTTTTTAAAACATTATAGGTAACATTAACCCTTATCATTTTAGTTTAACCACCAGTAAAACCATTTTCACCTTTACAATAATGATTACTTCTTTACATTGATTAATATATATAGTTGTTAAAAATTAATTTTTAATTATTAGATAATATAAATCATGATTATTAAAAATATTGAAACATATTTTCCAAATTCTAATCATAGAAGTGTAAATTTTTAATTTAAAAATAATCCCACAGATGCGACAAAAAAGTGTTGTTCCAAATGGAAAAGTTTCAAATGTTTAAAAGTGTTTTATTGAAAAATTGAACATAAAAATAATTATAATAACCTAATTTGAATTTATAAATATATTTTTAAATAAATTTATTTTTGAAAACATGTTAAAATAAACTGGATGTATTTAACTTCATTAAAATAAATGAATATTCTTAATAAAAACATATATTTTTCATTATTCATTAAAAAATATATCATTTCAGAATATTAAAAAAAAATACACTCTAAGGTAAATTGGAAATTATGGATCCAAAAACAAATCATAAGTTTTTTTAACAATGTTGATAATGTGGCTAAAATTAATTTTAAAATAAACGTGTAAAAGTCGAAAAATTTTATTTTTAGAAAAATATGTGTTTTAGAGTTAAATTGGATTTATTCTTATATCTTATCTAGAAAACACATAATATTTATTTTAACAATTTTTTTAATATATAACATATATATAATTAAAATCATTCCCCAAAATTTATTTGTTTCATATATTTTTTGTAAAACACTTTTTTGAGCATAAAAATTGATTTTCTAAAAAAGATTTCCTATATTTTCATATAGTAATAATTTTCATTTAGAATTAATTTGTCACTAAATAATTAATTATATATAAATTTGTATGAATTATATTTTCTTAATTTTATTAATAATATTCATAATTTACATTAAAATGTCTAGGTAATAACTAGCATGTTTATAAATAATATTTTGATAGTATGTCTTGTTTTATTAAAACTCAATGTTCAGTATAACGCAAGCTAAACTAGATTCCACGTGTATTGAAAAATATGAAAATGATAAAAATTTATTTTAAAAACAAAAATTTCATAAAATATTGAGTTGTAACATTCTACCCCTCATAAAAATAATTCCTCCCTCGAAATTTTTCACATTTGTACCAATGAAAACATATAATTTTGTGTCATTATATACATATGTTCCCAGAAAACTTCCTCAAGATGGTGGTTTTTCCATAAACCATCGACCAAGATGTTGGTCATATTTCATACAATATTCTCTACTCAATAATCTCCAATGGTTGTTCCTTATAATAATTATTATGCTACAAAAGTACAAACTCAATATTTATTCTATTTTATGGATCAGGTATGTACTTACCTAGTAATAATACATAGAACACATCGTGAACCCAGTAGAGTAATAGTGGAAGAACTGATTTATAATCTATGATCTCGATACAGTTAAGAATTTCCAAGACACCAATATACCTTGGGATTATTTTTTCCTCTTTTATCCAAGAAGAAATTCAAAGAAACAAATTCTCACCAATATCAAATTCTTGACCAAATCAACATTTATTAGTATAAATGTTTTTTTCAAAATTGTTCTTCCTTTAGTTGTTATTGAATGAATATTACCTTATCTTATATTTTATCAGCTATCATAGGAAACAATAGATTTCATTTGATAAAATCATTCCAGTATATTGGATTTGAATGATAATTTCTATAAAATACTTCATAAAGATCCATCTAAATTATTGAGTGATAAATATTGTTGTAATAAAACATAAATATGGAATGGTGTTGATAGAAAAAACATTTGAAATATAGATAAAAAGATATTAATATATCATATAGGGTTTTTATTGTTTTCTCAGACCGACCATATTCCTTAGGTTGATATGCAGTTCTGAAACCCAACTTCATATCAAATGCATGCTAAATACTTCACATATTTTTCAAGGTTAAAATTATATCCCGATTAAATGAAATTGAATATGGAACTCCATAAAACATGAACACTTCATTAATGTATTTTCAAGTAATTTTATCAAGAGATAAATATTCTGCGATAGCAAAAAAGTTTGATAACATCATTAGGTGATCAATTACAACCAATTATTACCACAACATCATAGATAATACATCCCCAAATGGTTTCAAGTACCTTTAATCATATTCCAAAAAAGTGTAACAATATTCCTTTATAAATAATATTTTAACTAAAACATAAAAAATTGTTTTATTTCCATAGATGTTTCTTAAAATATCCTAAATCTTGATAAAATACCATCACATTAAACCTCAAAATGGGTGAAAATTAATTCTAACTTATGATAAAGAAAATACTCATAAACCCATGATGGTATCGATATCTTTTAAGTTAATCTTACATGGAGACCTATATACTTCAAAATGTAAATTCATCCTTTATTACATAAATATGAACTTTTTATTAATGAAAAAATTTTCATTGGATGCCTCAATACATCATTATATTGATAAAATTTCAATTTTTTTTCAATATTCTAGAATCCACATAGAGGGAGATAATCACATGAAATATTATTCAAGAATGAACAGTAATATTTTTGTAGGGATAATTAAAACAAAAAACTCCATTAAATTCCCTAGTAAGGATGGGAGGATAAGTGTTCCTTAATTACAATGATTCATTTCATCCATTATGATTGGATAATCATTACCTTTATAATTTTATCTTTAGTGGTTGTTATGGATTATTTTCCACATTATTCATTTGATGAGGGAGTTGATGCAGATAATTCCAAAACTACTTTCACAGGATGTAATAGAGTGTGGTTGGTATATTGTATTGATCTCTAACTCCATAAATTTCATTGGATTTAATCTTTACATCATTTTAAAATTGTTCTTCCTAATGGAAAGGATTACCACACTTGTAACACCCTCTTATTCTTTTTAGTAATTACCCTGAGTGATTCTTACATAATTTCTAGAAAGTTTTATACATAAATCATGTTCCTCCATGTGACTTATTTTAGTTCATAAGTGTATGAGTCTTCCAATTTTTATAAAAACCATGGGAATGGTTTGAATCTCCAATTTTCAATTCTACATTAATGAAAGTCGGATGACATATTAATATATTATAAATTCTCTTATTTCTAATTAATTCTGAATAATTGGTTTTAACACAAAAACTAATTGATTATTTTTTATTTTTCTAATCAATAATTTTTTAAATACTAGATGAATTATTTTCAAAATAACTTATTTAAATAAAAATAAAATTATTATGATATCTTTGAAAAATATAGTGAATTATGAAATAATGAGTCAAAATTTAAAATTGGGATTATTTGTTTTTAGGTATTGAAAATGTTTGATACCTTATGTAAATAATATCAATAAAAACTCACAAATAGATCAATGTTATTGACACAAAATGGTTATGTTCTATGAAACGATAACCTGAATAGGCCAATATGTCCACTTAAACGTATATTTCTTTTCATATGAGTAGATTCATGTTAAAATATAGAAATTCCATTAGTATTGTATAATAATAACATAATAATGTACAATGATTTGGTCTAAATAAAATTTCCCCAATGAATAGTTGATAGTTTCACTTAAATAATAAAAATAAATTTTAATTTTAGTATATGATTAGCACTAAAATTTGTGGAAATCTTTCCATCGAGTTTCTTAAAGGTTATTATGGGAGAGATTCAAGAGGTGGAGGAATTGAAAATAAAATAGAATTTAGAATAAAATGGGGAAGAAATTAGAAAAATAGAAGTTTTTTATAGTTTATTTGATCATAGAAATGCTAAATCTACTATTCTCACTAATAAACCACTCTAGTGGTATGATATGAACAAATTCTTGAATTTTCAAGGGTATTCACAGCCTAATTACAATCATCATTTTACAAAAAAGGAAACCCAAATATATAATATATGTTTTATTGTGGAGAAACCACTAATTTATTATGCACACATTTTATTAAGGTACTACTAAAACATTCTTTTTTTGAAGAAAATAGTAATCAAAATAAAACTATAGATAAGAAGCATAGATAATAAAAATGGTGTACAAAACCAAAAGGTAAACATTATTTAAAATAGTTCAGGAATGAAAATCATTTTTAGCTTGATCAAACATCAATAAATCCAACATGATGTAGAGTTAACATGAATTATAGAAGTGGTGATAATTATTTAAATATCTTAAAAATAATCAATGTACTTGAATCATTATGGTTTTTGGATCAACATATATTTGTATATATATATATATTGTATTAATTATTATTTTAAATCATTAAATTTTTATATTAATTCCTTCCTAAAATATAAATCATAAATGCAATATCAAAATAAAATAGTTCAACAATTTGAAATAATATTTACTCAAAAACTTCATTTTAATAAGAAGATGTCTTTGAAATAATTCTTTAAATTTATATTATGTTATAACATAAATAAAATATTTGTAAAACTACTCTTAGTTTTTTGTGAAAGGGATTACCTATTTTTTTATAGATTTTTTTGTATAACTACAAATTGAAAATCTCTTAATATCAAAATAAAAGAAGTAATTTACAATCATGGATTGTGATATATAATAATGTTTTCAAGAGAAACACATTTCCTCCAAAATTAGTATATTATTAATCCTTATGTTATGAATTCCTAAATTTCCAAATCTTCCCTCAACATAAAATATAAAAATAATAATAATATAATCTTCATTTTTTAGGCTTTTAATTCTTAAATAAATCGTAAAGACCCATAAATTTCACGTAATTTTTTTTTCTTAATTTTCTTTGGGATTTTACGAGTACACAGTTTCTGACAGCACCTGATTCCAAGGTCCGGTGTGCTCGGAATCAATTTCCGAACATTAGCTCGGGTACATTCAGTGAACGAACAATCGGGTCTTTCTAACTTTTGAACCGGCGCTTGGAATCGAAATCCGAGAGCACCGATGAAACTGTAGCACCGATTTTTCCTTAAGGATACTTTCACTGGAGTTGCGTTTGCTCGGGAGGTGTTGTTAAAAATGAAGTGGTTTAATTAAAGAGTGAAATAAAATATGTGCTGCAATTTTATTTATACTCTATGTAATTATAACCAACATGTGGAAGTTGAGGTGGGACCAACTAAATCCTAACTCCTCTTGATAGGATATTAGTGAGGTGGGCCCCACATGAGCCCCACCTTTTCAAATTCCTCTAACCTCTCTTAAAGTCTGCAAACCCCCCCATTAATTTGTAACTCACCCACTCACCCTCTTTAACACATGTCAACCCCTCAAGTTTATGGGTAACCTTCCCTCCCTCACATTAATTAAATGCCAACGTGTTTTATTAATGAGGATACTTCCTCCCCTTTTTAATGTTCCACCATAGTGGATTAATTGGGTGGGTCCCTATGTCATAAATCCCCCATTTATGACTTGCGTGCCAACGACGAACCCACCACTCCTATTTAAAGGAGGCTAGGGGGAGGAGTTCTGGATGGATTCTTCAAGTGGCGGAATGCTAGCAGCGAAGCACGACACCCAGCACTTGGAGAGTTTTCCTCTTCCTCCAACGAAGAACGAAAAATGCCGATTCCACCCTCGGCTTCATCCTTCCCGACGTTGACGGAACGACGCCCGTCTACCGCGACACCGACGAGAGTCTCCTTCAAGGTAGGGGTTTTTTATCATTCAAGAATTATCAATTGACGATCTTCTTTATTTCTTGGATGCATGTTATCGGATTAACGGGAGCGGGCCGGACCGTACAAACACGGCCGACCGGCCTCCCCTTTGTCGTTGTGTCTTGTTGTGGACTGAAACGGAGGCAACGCGGTGTCGTCGCACCGTGCGGGAACGAGGGAACCGCGGCCGGAGCGGGCCGCGGTGAAGAAGTGTGGCGTCGTCGCGCCGCTCTGAAGCCGAAGAACCCGAAGCCAAGATTGGGCCGCGGTGGAGGGGCGCGGCACCGTCGCGCCGCAACGGACGGACAAGGGTCGTGGCCTAAGTCGCGGCTGTTCAGGGGAGGGCGGCCAGAATCGTCGGCCGCCGGCGCTTTGGAAGGGCAGGACTGCGAGGTCCCGTGGCGGCGGCACTGGCTGGCCAACCAGGACAGCCGTTCGGAGGAGGCCGGGGGTCGTAACCCCCGGTTGCAGACAGGCGGGCCCCCCTCCACGCAGGGGGGGGGGGGGGCGCCGTTTCGAGACAAGGGGGAAGCGTCCCCGGTTTTCCGCTCGGCTGAAACGGTCGAGCTGCTGGTCAGGCAGGCCGTGCCCGCGCCAGGCCAACCGGCGGTGCCGGCCAAGCCGGGCCATGCTCTAGGGGGCCGGACCCAGACCTGGGTTGGGTCGACCCGGTTCGGTCCGACCCAGGGGGTCTTGGGCCGGGTCGGTCCAGGCCCAAAACCCCCTAAAATTGGATAGCTCCGTTCGAAGGCCCATAACATGGGCTACATACCTCATATTGAAGTACCATCAGTTGCTATGTGATTCTTGGATCGAAACGGTCATTTTGAAATATTACACTCAAGGTTTCGGAGAAATTTGGGTACGGATGGGTTGGTTCGAACACGAAACCAACCGGGCCATCGGAGCGGAAACGCTTATAACTTGAGCTCCGGACGTCTGATTGATGTGCCATCGACATTGTTGGATTCCTCTTAGTGAGACAGTTCCATTGGATTACTCCACTCGAGGTTTGGATGCAATTGGATTATGGTCAGGTAGGTTTTGACTTAAAAACCAACTGGGCCCCTAGGACGAATAAAACAATAACTCTCAGACCGGGCGTCCAATTGACACGCCGTCTGACGCGTTGAGTTCCTATTGATGAGGCCGAACATTGGGATACATAAACTCTGGACTACATGTCAGTTGATGAATCTACCCTCCTTGGTTCATAGAGCGGACCCTCCCGGAATCGAGCATGCTATGTGCGGGAACCCTACAGCTGGATGCGAATACAATGACTTCCATACTGTAATCCGCTGTGGGTTTGACGGTGATGACTTTTGTACTTGAATCCTCCGTGGGTTCGATGACGATGAAAAGTGTGCTGGAATCCTCCGTGGGTTGGGCGGTGACGACTACTATACTTGTATCCTACGTGGGTCCGACTGTATTGACCTCTGTTGTAGTATCCTACGTGGGTCTGACAGAGTAGCTGGACTAGTATACTACATGGGTCCGACAGCTTAGCCGGTCTTGTATCCTATGTGGGTCCCGGCTAGATGAATCAGAAACGACATCTGATCATCTCATTTTCTTTACAAATGATGTATACCTGTGTGATCTGAGTCTTGATTTTCATCTTTATCATTGATGTGATTGACTTACTTTCCTGTGTGGATTGGGTTGTACTTTCCTGTGTGGACTGGGATGTACTTTCCTATGTGGACTGGGATATAATTTCCTGTGTGGACTGGGTTTTACTTTCTGTGTGGACTGGGTTATACTTTCCTGTGTGGATTGGGTTGTACTTCCTAGTGTGGATTGGGTTGTGCTTTCCTATGTGGACTGGGTTGCACTTGGGCTCGTGAGTTGGAGAAGAACTGGAATTGATGACTTAGGTATATGTATGGGCATATATCAAAGTGGAGATGGTTGATACTTCGTGTTTTGTATCTTTCCTATGGTTTTTCCTTTGTGGATTTTAGGAGACCTTCGGGGGTATCTGGGTCTATACTGAGTATCGTATACTCACCCCTGCACGGGCTATGCCCGCACTACATTGTGTTGGTTGCAGACGACGGACAACGCTGATCGTAGTTGAGGCTTGTGGAGAAGGACGGTACCTGGAGGTGGGCCACATGGCAGGACATACTCAAAGCAGACGGCTGGACCCAAGGAGCCAATGAGACTATCTATAACCACCCTTTAGGTGGGAGTTCCAGAGGATGACTCGGTGGTTGCTGCTTGTCTTTCAGCTGTTGTAATTCTTTTTTCTCAGGTGTACTTTACTTTCAGTTGGGTTTGTATTCTGACCCATTTACCTTCCATCACTCATCTTTGTACTCAATTTACTTAGTGTTTAGTTTTTCTTTCATACTCTGTGGTGTTTGTTATCTTACTTAAAGTAAATTTCTTCCCTTATATCAGGATTTATGCCTTTGGTGCTAGTTGCCAGCCCCTGGCCTATGGAAGGAGGGCTTGGGCTAGTCACGTCACACGTCCCGAGGACGAGTTGTGAAAAATTGGTATCAGAGGAGTTAGTTTGTACCGCAGAACTCAGTACTCTGATCTTTCTTCTATGTGAAGCAATAGTGTTAAGGGTATTGAGTGTGGTTATCAGTCCAGGGAGTCTAGTGTTGTTGCGGCGGCCGACGTATCCATATACCAGGACCCTGAATTCTGGTTTCCGACACAGTACACGAAAACATTGATTGCTTGTGTGTTTGGAATGTTTTCTTAGTGATTACATTGTGTCAGCTCACCAAGTATACTGTGTTGACCGTGGCGCACCTGTCTCTTTTGAGGATGGCCCCACGACGACAACCAGCTAGGGTTCTGTGCTTTGTATGAGACAACCCACCGAGTGATGAGGCCTAGGTGTAGGGCCCTATTACAGTGGAGCCAACAGCGGTACCTCTACCCACCGAGCCACCGATACCACCAGCCCCAGCCACTGAGAGTGCACGTCACCTTAGTGCACTGCATGAGTTTCAGCATCAGAGACTTCCCATGTTCTATGGGGAGACGGACCCTCTGGAAGCCGAGGATTGGATGGAGGCTGTTGTACGAGTTTTAATATTAGTAGGGACACCAGCTGACCTCATGGCGATCCTTGCGACGAGTCTCCTGCACGTGGAAGTAGGTAGATGGTGGAGCCTGATACTCCAGGTGCCTGACGAGGCATATCTTCTTTGGTCGTACTTCGAGAGCCTCTTCCGTGCGGAGTTCGTTCCAGACACCCTCCGTGCGGTGTGCATTCAGGAGTTACTACAACTGCGGCAGGGCAGCATGACGGTAGCCCAGTACTCAGAGAGGTTTACCGACCTCTCTCGCTACTCCACGGACATGGTACGAGACCCATTCTTTCGAGCCGGGACCTTCGAGCAGGGACTGAGGCATGAGATCAGGGCTTCGATGATCTCCATCAACATCCCGACGCAGGAAGAGGTGCTGGAGAGAGCCCTTATAGTGGAAGGTTTTCTCGCTGAGCAGTCACCAGCGGCGAGACCCTTCGCAGGGCGACCCAAAGTAGAGTCTTCTGCAGCTGGCAGTAGAAAGATGACGTAGTGGACCAAGTGGGATAGACATTCAGATGAGAAATCTTAGGAAATAGGTTCGGTTGTGCAAGGTACTCGAAACAGATCCAACTATACGAGGAGCAGGCAGTGCTATGCATGCTGTGGGCATGGTCACATGGCTCGCGACTTCCCGACCCGCCCAACAGATGAGCGGCAGGAGGTAGAGAGACCTCCCAGGCAGAGGTTCGACCGTGGTAGTCCGCATGGAGCAGGAGGACGAGGCATGGGAGCTAACCGAGCAGCGGGTGGTGGGAGACGCTTTGAGGCCCTACCACCACCCCCATCACCAGGAAGACCACCCCGACTGCAGAGAACGGGTGGACAGGGGGGATCTCAGCTTCAGGTAGCTGAGGATTACGACTATGGAGCTCCGAGAGCAGATGGATAGGAGCAGGACTAGCTCCAGACATGGGGAATTTTGTTCTTGTTGCTTATAGATTTGTTGATGTTTTGTGTCTTTGTACCTTGAGATGCTGTAATAAAAGTCACTTGTTCTTATAGCGTTTAGTTCCCTGTCCTTTTTATGTAGTGGAAACTGAGAGGTTCAAGTTAAAACCATTGAATTGACCCACACATTCGAGATTCCTGTTGGAGGAGACCTAGTGACCACACACTGCTGCCGACAGTGTGACACAACCCTTGGAGGCGAGAGTAACGGTTGGATCTCTTGGTAGTAGCGTCGAGGCCTTACGACGTCATCCATGGCACAGATTAGTATCATTCATGTCAGGATTGACTGTATTAGACAAATAACATGGTCCATCCAGGGGATGAGACAAGATTTATATTATTAGCAAAGAAGAAATATTAGTAGATCTTGTAGGACCAGAGAAGGTTCAGGACATCCAGGAGCGGATGAGGACAGCTCTGAGCCGACAAAAGTCTTATGCTGACAGGAGGCGGAGGCCACAAGAGTTCGAGGATGGTGACCATGTTTTATTACGGGTCTCACCTCAGTGTGGATTACAGAGATTTTTCTAGGGCGGCAAACTATCTCCGTGCTTCATCGGACCGTTTCAGATTCTCAGCAGGATAGGTGAGGTGGATTATCACCTGGCTTTACCACCTCAGTTGCACAGGGTGCACAGCGTCTTGCACGTATCTTAGCTGAGGAGATACGCGCAAGACCTGACACATATCATCAACCATGGGGAGCTGGACATTGATGACGGGGAGACTTTTGAGGATCTCCCGGTGGAGATCAAGTATCGACAGGAGTGGGTCCTACGTGGATGGTTGATACCTCTAGTGTGCATCAGGTGGAAACACGGGAACCTTCAGGAGAGCACTTGGGAGTGGGAGGCTCAGATGCATTCTCAGTACCCTCATTTGATCCCCTAGTTTGTGATGTATCTTTACGGGGACGTAAATACATTATGTGGGAGTAATTTAAAGACCCGTAAATTTCAAGGAATTTTTTTTCATAATTTTCTTTGGGATTTTACGAGTACGTAGTTCTTGATAGCACCTGATTCCGAGGCCCGGTGTGCCCAGAATCTATTTTCGAAGTTTAGCTTGGGTACGTTCAGTGAGTGAACGGGTGGGTTTTTCTAACATTTGAAACGGTGCTCAGAATCGAAATCCGAGGGCACTGATGAAACAGAAGCACCGGTTTTTGCTTAAGGAGACTTTCACTGGAGTTGTGTTTTCTCGGGAGGTGTTGTTAAAAATGAAGTGGTTTAATTAAAGAGAGAAATAAAATACGTGCTGCAATTTTATTTCTACTCTATGTAATTATAACCTACATGTGGAAGTTGAGGTGGGACCCACAATATCATAACTCCTCTTGATCGGATACTAGTGAGGTGGGCCCCACACGAGCCCCACCTTTTCAAATTCCTCTGACTTCTTTTAAAGTTGGAAACCCCCCCCCCCATTAATTTGTAACTCACCCACTCTCCCTATTTAATACATGTCAACCTCTCATGTTTATGAGAAACCTTCCCTCCCACTAATTAAATGCCAACATGTTTAATTAATGAGGATCCTTCCTCCAGTTATTAATGTTCCACCACAGCAGAATAATTGGGTGGGGCCCTATGTTATAAATCCCCCATTTATGACTTACGTGCCAACGACGAACCCACCACTCCTATTTAAAGGAGGCTAGGGGGAGGAGTTCTGGACGGCTTCTTCAAGTGGCGGAACCCTAGCAGCGAAGCACGACGCCCAACACTTGGAGAGTTTTCCTCTTCCTCCAACGAAGAACGAAGAATGCCGATGACACCCTCGGCTTCATCCTTCCCGACGTTGACGGAATGACGCCCGTCTACCGCGACGCCATCTACCGCGACACCGACGAATGTCTTTTTCGAGGTAGGGGGTTTTCATCTTTCAATAATTATCAATTGACGCTCTTCTTTATTTCTTGGACGCATGTTTTCAGATTAACAAGAGAGGGCCGGACTGCACAAACACGGCCAACCCTCCTCCCCTTTTTTGTTGTGTCTTATTGCGGATTGGAATGGAGGCAACGCAGTGCCGTCTCCCCACCTGGGAACGAGGGAAATGCAGCCAGAGCGGGCCTCGGTGAAGGAGCGCAGCACCGTCGCGCCGCACCGAAGCCGAAGAACCCGCAGCCAAGGTCGGGCCACGGCGGAGGGGTGTAGTGCTGTCCTGTCGCGCCGGAGATTCCAGAAGGGCCGCGGCCGGGGCGGGCCGCGGTGGAGGGGCGTGGCGCCATCGCGCCGTGCCGGATGGACAATGACCATGACCTAAGCCTAGGTTTTGTAGGGGAGGGAGGCTGGAATCGCCAGCAACTGGCGCTTCGGAAGGGCGGGACCGCGAGGTCCCGCGGCGGCGGCACCGACCGGCCAACCGGGACGGCCGTTCGGAGGAGGCCGGGGGTCGTAACCCCCGATGGTAGATAGGCGGGCCCCCTCCACATGGGGGCCCCCGTTTCAAGACAAGGGGGCGGCACCCCCCATTTTCTACTCACACAAAACAACTGAGCTGCTGGAAACGCAGGCCGCGCCCGCGTCAGGCCAACCGGCCGCGCCAAGCCGGGCCGCCCGCGCTGGGTCAAACCCCCGTGCCGGGCCGGGCCACACCGGTTGGGCCGAGCCGTGCCAGCCGAGCCGGGCCACGCCCTAGTGGGCCGGACCCAGACCCGGGTCGGGTTGACCCAGTTCAGGTGACCCAGGGGGTCTTGGGACGGGTCGGTCCGGGCCCAAAACCCCCTAAAATCGGACAGCTCCGTTCAAAGGCCCATAACAAGGGCTACAGACCTCCGATTGATGCACCATCAGTTGAGATGTGATCCTTGGATTGAGATGGTCATTTAAGTATATTACAATCAAGGTTTTGGAGAACTTTGGGAATGGCTGGGTTGGTTCGAACACGAAACCAACCGGGCCTTCGGAGCGGAAACACTTATAACTTGAGCTCCGGACGTCCGATTGACGTGCCATTAACTTTGTTGGATTCCTCTCAGTGATATGGTTATTTTGGCTTACTCAGCTTGAGGTTTGGACATAGTTAGTGTATGGTCGGGTTGGTTTTCACTTAAAAACCAACCGGGCCCCTGGGACGAAAAAACCAATAACTCTCAGACCGGGCGTCTGATTGTTCTGACGCGTTGAGTTCTTATTTACGAGATGAAACTTTGGGGTAAATCAACTCCGGACTACGTGTCAGTTGATGTACGGACCCCCCGTGGCTCGTGGAGAGGACCCTCCCAGAATCGAGCATGCTGTGTGCGGGAACCCTAGAGCTGGCTGCGACGGCAACAACTTCCGTACTAGAATCCTCTGTGGGTTCGACGGTGAAGACTTTTATACTGGAATCCTCTATGGGTTCGATGACGATGATAAACGTTCTGGAATCTTCCGTGGGTTCGGTGGTGACGACTACTGTACTTGTATCCTACGTGGGTTCAACATTATTGACCTCTGTTGTAGTATCCTATGTGGGTCCGACAGAGTAGCTGGACTAGTATCCTACATGGGTCCGACAACTTAGCTGGTCTAGTATCCTACGTGGGTCCCAGCTAGATGAATCAGAAACTACATCTGATCATCTCTTTTTCTTTACAAATGATGTATACCTGTGTAAGCTGAGTCTTGATTTTCATCTATATCATTGATTTGATTGACTTACTTTCCTCTATGGATTGGGTTGTACTTTCTTGTGTGGAATGGGTTGTACCTTCCTGTGTGGACTAGGTTGTACTTTCCTGTATGGACTGGGTCATACTTTCTGTGTGGACTGGGTTGTACTTTCCTATGTGGATTGGGTTGTACATCCTTGTGTGGATTGGGTTGTGCTTTCCTGTGTGGACTGGGTTGCACTTGGGCTCATGAGTTGGAGAAGAACTGGAATTGATGACTTAGGTATATGTATTGGCATATACCTAAGTGGAGACAGTTGATACTTCGTGTTTTGTATCTTTCCTATGGTTTATCCTTTGTGTATTTCAGGAGAACTTCGGGGGTCTCGGGGTCTCTTCTGAGTATCGTATACTCACCCCTGCACGGGCTATTCCCACACTACGTTGTGTTGGTTGCAGACGACGGACAACGCTGATTGTAGTTGAGGCTTGTGGAGCGGGACAGTACCTGGAGGTGGACCACTTGGCGGGACGTATTCTGTGATTCCCCAAGTTTTATGAAATGTTCCAAGTGAACAATTTTATGCTTTTAATGATGTCTCTTATTTTATTTTTTTGTGCTTTGTGTGCTAATAAAGAATTTGAAACGAAATAAAACATGGAGAATACGGTAAAATGGTATTTATATAAAAGTTACATTGCAACAAGACCCAACTAATTTAAAATACCATGCACAAGACCTAACACAGCCACATCAAGACAACTAAGAATCACAATTTGAGTAATCGGATAGTCGTCGTCTTCAGGGTCCATCAGTGTGAAAAATATAACAGCCAGAACCACCGCGCACGTACTCAACACCAATGGTATGCGGAGAGCCATCCTTCCTGGTTCCAGTGTTTTGATTTTGTGAAATACCCCTTGTTTTTATAATGGTCCTTTAAGATATGACCATTAGATATATATAGTCGTTGAGTTTTCAAAAAAAACAACCTTTGGGTTTCAGTTGATAAAGATTATCTTCATATGAAAACGTGGTTTTGAAGCTCCTATAATTTATTTTATTATTATAATGTATTTCCACAAAAAATTCATAGTTTTAAAATAAAAAGAGTATTCTGGGAAATAAATCTTTTTGTTTTTACAAAAATCCCGATGGATACTTATATGATTGAAAACATAGTATTCTTTTTATAAAAGATATTTTTAAAGGGTATCTATAATAAATATATCTTTTGACCGCTAAAATTATGAATTGGGGAAAAATATTGGTATTTTAAATTTTATGAAAACAGATAGGGGTTTATTTTAATGATCTAAATAATTATACTGGTTTTGTATGTAAAATATGAGAGGTATATCTTTTAAATGATTTATAGAAAAGGGATTTAGATTTTAAATTAAAACTATTTGTTATTATTGTATATTAACTCATTTTTGTACAAATATTTGTGTTACACACTTTTTTTACTAAGTATACTTATATTAGTTGTTTAGTAAATCTAAATAAGTTTTTAACCAAAAATTAGGTTGGGTCCGGCCAAGCCGAGGGCATCCCTTTGGGACAATCCCTCTAGGCCGAGGCCAAGCCCCAAGGGACCCGAGGTGCCGACCATCGGGGTCCCAAGAGAGTTTAGTGGGTGTCCAACCAGGTCTCGAGCCGAGCATAGGTCTATTATGTCGCATCCAGGCCCATGTGTAAGGCCCGCAGCACGCGCTTGGTGGGGTTGGGATGAAGTCCGCATGGGGCCCGTGTATAAGGCCCATGTGTGTGTGTGTTTTTGTTATTTCTCTATTGCTGGCGAAGCTTGTTAGTTAAGCCGTGGATTTTATTCGGTTAGTTTCGATGTGGGAATGGGTTTTTTTGGGAGAAATGCGATCGTGGCCGTCAGATGCCCCGCGCGTGATCCGAATCGTCCACCATCATTTAAACAATGTGTTCTAATCCTAGCTGTTCATTCTTTAAAACCGATATCTCCTGAGATCTAATCCCAGCCCTCAGTTCCTTTTAAATGCTCAACACACCTCTCATGCTCCTAGTCGTCCGATCACACCTGGATTTAATCAGCACCGTCCATTTCTTTACCGCGTCGACTCTGCCATCTTCTTCCTCGCAACAGGGGTCCTGACCTGTAGGCCTGCTCAAGGATGCCTCGGCATCTCCCCCGCACTGCTCCTCTTGACCTCCGAACACCCCCTCCTAGCTCACTATTCCATCGTCTTTCCCACGTCGGTCTAACCTCTTGGGCCGAGTCACCAATGAACACTAAGGCCTATATAAACTCCTCCTGCCTCATGAAACCAGGGCGGTTCCTCCCCCTCCTTCCCTCCCACGAACTCCCAGCAAGACTAGCGACGTAATTCCGGTCCGTGTTTTCTCCTCAAGCAAGGTAATGGTCCTTGCATGCTTGCCTTCTTTTGGAGGAAATCATCATTTTATACTCCTGGTAAATACAGTTTATATATGTATATATATATATACTTAATGTAAGCCCCTCAGTTTGTATTGCCTTCAAGGAGTTTTGGCCTCCGTGTTTTCAGTTGGGTGCATATGTAAGGGTTCTTATATACTTTGTTTTCATTTTGAGAAACCTATGCATGGTATATACTATTTATATATGTATATTTACATAATAAAAATCCATCAGTTTGTACATTATGTATATACAATTTCATATATATATAGACGGTATATACAGTTTATATATGTACATTTACACAATACAAATCCCTCGGGTTGTGTATTGTTTTTACATACGGTATATACAGTTTTTATTATACAGTTTTCCAAAACCTAAAATTTTTATTTAATGTATATTGTGTATATATACAGTTTCATGAATGTTTTCTTATAACCTAACCCGGCCTATTTTGGGGAAACAATCTTTAAATTAATTATACATATATATATATATATATATGCAAACTATGTTTTCTTTTGGTTTAAGTGGAGTTATATTTGTAAAACCTCAATTTTTATACATATGGTTACATTTATAACAATCCTTATATGGATTTATTTTTCAACCATGTAATTGATTTATGGTTGGAAACCTTCAGTACCTAAATAATTTAATAGACTTTGTTTTTGAATTGTGTAAAACCCATATATACACTTCGGGTATATATGGGTATGTGTATATGTATTTATAGGAATAATTTCCAAACCCAATTATATTATTTTATAAATAACTAGACTAAATTTATTCTTTGATGTAGGTAAGATTTTATTAAGATATAATTTGTGTGATTCTAAACCAACATGTTTTTAAAATACACTAAAATGGGCATGTTTTATTAAATAAGTTTATCTAACATTTCCCCTGATGCGTTTTATGATAAAGTGTGTATTTTGGTTTGATTTAAATATATTAGGGGATTTAGGATTTAATGGGTTATGATATCATGTTGTGCTCATTTATTATCTAAAGACAAAATGGACCTACTTTGGTGAATTCATTAATTAATCAAGTTAGGGTTTAATTTATTTACAAGTTCAAGGGCATATTTATCACCATAACTTATTTCAAGTGTTTTCTTTAAGAACTCCATTTCCATGGAATACTAATTTCAACGATTCATCATTTATTATATCATCATTTTATATGCTTTAGTAATTAGCTTATGTAAAAAGAATGTTATATTAAACTATGGGTGCCTTCGATTAGTTATTTACATATTTTACAATGTTAACTGTAATATCATGTATTAGTTAAATGTGTAATGGTTCTTTATTTATTTGAGTTATTATTGTACATAATGCATACAGATGACATATCACTAAACGAACTAAGAAATTAGATTACACAAAGTGGTATGGGACACCTTGGGTAATATGAAAATAAATGAGTTATTAAAGGTGGTATGGGACATCTTGAATATACAAACCATTTAAGTAAATCATGAACGATGTGGCTCACATGATAATAAAGACATGTCAAGGGTGCGCCCTGATAGTGCTCAAATGCATTGGGTGAAGAATTAATCTCTAGAGATGGCCAATTTAATGACGCCTTAGGGATGGACCTTGGTAATGTTTTCAAATTACACCTTGGGGATGGACCGTGGTTATAAGAAAATGATTGTCTAAATAAAATGTTGATGCCACATGATTCAAGTTATGTAACAAGTTCTTTTCAAGATAAAATTCCCGTTCTTTCACGACTAATGCCATTATGTTTTCATAATGTTCATATTTCACTGGAATAAGTTGGAGCATGATTTGTGAAATAGTAACCGACATATGAAAGTTAAGTTGTTTCCTTTATGCACAACTCTGATTATGCATTACTCTTAACTGTTCGATTTTATGATTAAGTAATCACATGTTGTACTTGTTTATGATTACTCCTTCGATAAATGTCACATGGGTTTCATATATTTCTTGAAACTATTGATTGAGCATTTTGATGTTATGTGTTTTCCTTAAAATAATGATTTTAAACGAATTATTTTCAAAAGGTTACACTGTTTTTATTTTATAAATCCCCTTACTGAGTATTTCAATGCTCACCCTAAGTTTTGATTTAAAATTTTCAGGCACCAGCTTTTAAAAGAGGAATCGTTTCAGAAGTTGCTGGTTTCCCAGAACCCGAACCCCACACGATCCTATGTATGGGACATGATGTGTAGTTAACAATGTGTGTTTTATTTTAAGACAACACATCATGTTCAGAAGGCACCGACTCCTGGGTTTCTGGGGTTTGGGTCTCTACAGTTGGTATCAGAGGTTTAGTTTGGATAACTATGGAAAGCCAGAAACTAAAAAAATATATATATATGTATATCTACTTCAATTTTATTTAAAAAATTGGTTTTTCATAAATTTTAGATGGAAAATGAAGGCACAAATCTATTATCTCTCCCCATAGAGGCCCTAGAGACCATTGTGTCTTTATCTAGCCATGATGATTTTCTAAACTACGCCCATATCCGCATGACATGCAAACACCTTTACGACAGATCGAATTCACCACGGGTGCTTCAGTTACACCAGGGGGTAGGAATAGATTACCTTCTTATGATGATGACCCAGTTTCCCTCCTATGTACGTCGAGGAGGGTACTATGAGGGAATTTTGCAAATTTTCATGGCGGGTGAGGGCTTTGGCACTATGATTGATAACCCTTTCCAAGAAGCTGCTGCTGACGGGGACCTTCGAGCGGGCTACCTTTGTCAGATTTTAAACTATGGCTTCTGGGGTCAGTTGTTGGACTTCTGAAGGTTAGAAGACAATTTCACACGACTGTCTTGAAAACACCAAGTGTATGTGGATGTCTCCCAACATCATACCTCTCATGCTAGACTCATAAGACATCATAGGTGCCCCCATGAGTTTTTCCCTGAATGCTCAACCTGTGTTTGGTTCGAGGTGTTAGAAAGTTTTGCTTCTCTGTGTGGAGTTCGTTTAGTCAGTGGTTAAGGGAAACTCAAGCGCTAATGTTTAATAATAAACTTATGTTTATTGAAATGTTGTCTTTCCCCTACCTTGTCTTTACTTTGTATTTATCCTTGAATGGTTTTCAAGTGATTGAACTCCTGCCTTAAAACTTCCATATGGAAGGACAAACCCACCTGTTATCTCTTCCCACTGAGATTCTGGATATCATTGCAATCAAAACGTGTGAGGACGAGTATGACCCCTTCACAAATTTGCGAAAAACGTGCAAGCAGTGGTTTGAGGTAACAAACGGTCCGGAGATTCTCCACACCTTCCAGGGGATGCCTCCATCTATTACCACATTGGCTCTGCACAACTGGCCGAACGTGAACGATGAGGAATTTACCACAAAGGGCTCTTTTTATGTTTTACCCTAGGCCAAAACTACATGGCCAAAGTGAAATTTCAGGAGGCTACGTTAGAGGGAAATATTTATGCAGATTATATGCTCCAACTTCCCAGCTTTATCCTATTTGACCGCATCTATGGCTTCAATGTCCTCGACAGAGACATAATTCGGCGAGTCCATTGTACGTTGGTCTACAAGGACATTTCAGAACTTTGTACTATTCGAGCTTCCCTCTGGAAGCCTGAAGGCCTGAAATATAAGTGCAACCCCTTCTGCCCTAGGTGTATCTAGGTTAGGGAACTGGAAGAGGTGAGCATCGCTACGGGGGTTCCGCTAAATGCACATGTTGACCCTATAAATTGGTGGAGTTGGTGAGGACGTTGCAGAACCTTGTAGTTTTGTGAAATAAATTTCGAAGATGCAATTTTCTAAAGGGGGTAAAATGTGACGCCCCAGGTTTTATTAACTAGTCCAAGTGAACAATGTCATGATTTTAATGATGTCTATTGTTTTATTTTTCTGTGCTTTGTGTGCTAATAAATAATTTGAAACGAAATAAAACATGGAAAATACTGAAAACTGGTATATATTTAAAAGTTACATTGCAACAAGACCCCACTAATTGAAAATACCATGCACAAGACCTAACACAGCCACAACAAGACTACTAAGAATCAAAACTCGAGTAATTGGATAGTCGTCGTCTTCAGGGTCCATCAGGGTGAAAAATATAACAGCCATAACCACCGCACATGTACTCAGCACCAATGGTATGAGGAGAGCCATTCTTCCTGCTTAAAGTGTTTTGATTTTTTGAAATTCCCCTTCTTTTTATAGTGGTCCTTTATGATATGACCATTAGATATATATAGTCATTGGGTTTTCAAAAAAACAACCTTTGGGTTTCAGTTGATAAAGTATATCTTTACATGTAAACTTGGTTTTTATGCTCTTATAATTTATGTTATGATTATAATGTATTTTCCACAAGAAATTCATAGTTTTAAAATAAAAATAGTATTATTAGAAATAAATATTTTTGTTTTTACAAAAATCCCGATGGATACTTATATGACTGAAAACATAGTATTCTTTTTAAAAAAGATATTTTTAAAGGGTATCTATAATAATTATATCATTTGACTGCTAAAATTATGAATTGGGGAAAACTATTGGTCTTTTAAATTTTATGAAAGCAGATAGGGGTTTATTTTAATGATCAAAATAGTTATACATGTTTTGTATGTAAAATATGAGAGGTATATCTTTTAAAAGATTTATAGAAAAGGGATTTATATTTTAAATTAAAACTATTTGTTTTTATTGTATATTGACTCATTTTTGTACAAATATTTGTGTTACACACTTTGTTTTACTAATTATACATATACTAGTTATTTAGTAAATCTAAATAAGTTTTTAACAAAAAATTAGGTTGGGGCCGGCCAAGCCGAGGGCATCCCTTTGGGACAAGCCCTCTAGGCTGAGGCCAAGCCCCAAGGGACCCGAGGTGCTGACCATCGGGGTCCCAAGAGAGTTTAGTGGGTGTCCAACCAGGTCCCGAGCCGATCATAGGTCTATTAGGTCACACGCATGCCCGTGTGTAAGGTCCATGGCGCGCGCTACATGGGGTTGGGCCGAAGCCCACATGTGGCCTGTGTATAAGGCCCCTATGTGTGTGCGTTTGTGTTATTGCTCCATTGCTGGCCGAGCTTGTGTGTTAAACCGTGGATTTTATTCGGTTAGTTTCGATGTGGGAACAGGTTTTTTCGGGCGAAACGCGATCGTGGCCATCGGATGACCCTCGCATGATTCGGACCATCCACCATCATTTAAACGCCGCGTTTTATTCCTGGCCATTGATTCTTTAAAATTGATCTCTCTCGAGATCTAATACCAGCCCTCAGTTCCTTTTAAATGCTCAAAACACCTCCCACGCTCCTAGCCATCCCATCATGCCTGGATTTAATCAGCACTGTCTGTTTCTTTACCGCGTCGACCCCGTCGTTTTCTTACTCGCAATAGGGGTCTCGACCTATAGGCCTGCTCAAGGATGCCTCGACATCTCCCCCGCACTGCTCCTCTTGACCTCCGAACACCCCCTCCGAGCTCACTATTCCTTCGTCTTTCCCACGTCTGTCTAACCTCTTGGGTCGAGTCACCAATGAACACTGAGGCCTATATAAACGCCTCTTGCCTCATGAAACCGGGGCGGTTCCTCCTCCTCCTTCCCTCTCACGAACTCCCAACAAGACCAGCGATGTACCTTCGGTCCGAGTTTTCTCCTCAAGAAAGGTAAGGGTCCTTGCATGATTGCCTTATTTTGGAGGAAATCTTCATTTTATACTCCCGGTAAATAGAGTTTTTATATTTATATATATATACTTAATGTAAACCCCTCAGTTTGTATTGCCTTCAAGGAGTTTTGGCCTCCATGTTTTCAGTAGGGTGCATATGTAAGGGTGCTTATATACTTTTTTTTCATTTTGAGAAACCTGTGCACGGTATATACTGTTTATATATGTATATTTACATAATACAAATCCATCGGTTAGTAAATTGTGTATATACAGTTTCATATATATATAGACGGTATATACATTTTATATATGTACATTTACACAATACAAATCCCTCAGGTTGTGTATTGTTTTTACATACGGTATATACAGTTTTTATTATACAGTTCTTCAAAACCTAAAATTTATATTTAATGTATATTTTGTATATATATAGTTTCATGAATGTTTTCTAATAACCTATCCCGACCTATTTTGCGGTATCAATCTTTAAATAATTTTTTTATATATATGGAAACTATGTTTTTTTTGTTTAAGTGGAGTTATGTTTGTAAAACCTTAATTTTTATACATATGGTTACATTTATAACAAACCTTATATGGATTTAGTTTTCAACCATGTAATTGATTTATGGTTGGAAACCTTCAGTACCTAAGGATTTAAATAGACTTTGTTTTTGAATTGTGTAAAACCCATATATACACTTCGGGTATATATGGGTATGTGTATATGTATATATAGGAATAATATCCAAACCCTATTATATTCTTTTATAAATAATAGGACTTAATTTATTCATTGATGAAAGTAAGATTTTATTAAGATATAATTTGTGTGATTTCTAAACCAACATGTTTTTAAAATACACACAAATGGTCATGTTTTATTAAAAATGTTTATCTAACATTTCCCCTGATGTGTTTTATGATAAAGTGTGTATTTAGGTTTCATTTAAATATATTAGATGATTTAAGATTTAATAGCTCATGATATCATGTTCTGTTCATTTATTATCTAAAGACAAAATGAACCTACTTTGGTGAATGCATTAATTAATCAAGTTATGGTTTAATTTATTTACAAGTTCAAGGGCCTATTTATCACCATAACTGATTTCAAGTGTTTTCTTTAAGCACTCCATTTCAATGGAATAATAATTTCAACTATTCATCATTTATTATATCATCATTTTATATGCTTTAGTAATTAGATTATGTGAGAATAATGTTTTACTAAACTATGGGTGCCTTCGATTAGTTATTGACATATTTTACAATGTTAACTGTCATATCATGTATTAGTAAAATGTGTAATGGTTTGTTATTTATTTGAGTTATTATTGTACACAATGCATACTGATGACATGTCACTAAACGAACTAAGAAATTAGATTACCCAAAGTGGTATGGGACACCTTGGGTAATATGAAAATAAATGAGTTATTCAAGGTGGTACGGGACATCTTGAATATACAAACCGTTTAAGTAAAGCATGAACGATGTGGCTCACATGATAATAAATACATGTCAAGGGTGCGCCCTGATAGCACTCTAATGCATTGGGTAAAGACTTAATCTCTAGTGATGACCAATTTAATGAAGCCTTGGGGATGGACCTTAGTAATGTTTTCAAATTACACCTTGGGGATTGAACATGGTGATACAGAAATGATTGTATAAATTAAATGTTGATGCCACATGATTCAAGTTATGTGAAATGTTCTTTTCAAGATAAAATGCCCATTCTTTCACGACTAATTCCTTTATGTTTTCATAAAGTTCATATTTCACTAGTATAAGTTGGACCATGATTTGTGAAATAGTAATCAGCATATGAAATTTAAGTTGTTTCCTTTATGTGCAACTCTGATTATGCATTACTCTTAACTGTTCGATTTTATGATTAAGTAATCACATGTTGTACTTGTTTATGAATACTCCTTCGAGAAATGTCACATGGGTTTCATATATTTCTTGAAACTATTGATTGTGCATTTTGATGTTATGTGTTTTCCTTAAAAGAATGATTTTAAATGAATTATTTTCAAAAGGTTACACTGTTTTGATTTTATAAAACCCCTTACTGAGTATTTCAATGCTCACCCAATGTTTTGATTTAAAATTTCCAGGTACCATTTTTTAAAAGAGGAATCGTTTCAGAAGTTGCTGGTTTCCCAGAACCCGAACCGCACACGATCCTATATATGGAACATGATGTGTAGTTAAAAATGTGTGTTTTATTTTAAAACAACACATCATGTTCAAAAGGCACCGAATTCTGGGTTTCTGGGGTCGGGGTCACTACATACTCAAAGCAGACGGCTGGACCTAAGGAGCTGACGAGACTATCTGTACCCACCCTTTAGGTGGGAGTTCCGGAGGACGACTCGGTGGTTGCTGCTTATCTTTCAACTGTTGTACTTCCTTTTTCTCAATTGTACTTTACTTTTAGTTGGGTTTGTATTCTATCCCATTTACTTTCCAGCACTCACCTTTGTACTCAGTTTACTTAGTGTTTACTTTTTCTTACATACTCTTTGGTGTTTGTTATCTTACCTAAAGGAAATGCCTTCCCTTATATTGGGATTTACCCCTTTGGTGCTAGTCGCCAGCCCCTGGCCTATGGAAGGCAGGCTTGGGGTAGTCATGACACGGGTCCCGAGGATGGGTTGTGACATAAATTTTCTACAAAAATAATATATTTTGAATGTTTCTACAAAAAATACCACATATGTATTTTCATACATAGGAGGAACTCTATACATAGTATACATAAGTATAAACGTCAAAAAATTATATATAATATTTTCAACTTTTTAATAAAATGCATAATATTTTTATGTTTTGAAAATAGTATATAAGGTATTTGTCCAATATATAGAATATTTTACTTATAAAAAATATCATTAAGTAATATTTTCAGACAACACAAAAAATATTCACAGAGTAAAATATCAATAGATAACATTTTAGTGAAAAGTCAAAATATATAAAAATGTTCAGTATATAATATTTTCCAAATCAATTGTTATACGTAATGTCTTTTTCACTTACAAAATCTAAGCATCTACAACTTTAGCAAGAGCCCTTAAATACATAAGATATTTTCTTTTACTAAAATAGATTCGTAATTTGTTTTAAAAATATCGAAAAAACAATATGTAAGGTTTTTTAATTAGGGATAATTATTAAATAAAAAACTAAAAATGAACTGCAATAAATTTAAAAATACTAATAATGGATTATATTAATTACTAGTGGATAATTAATAATAGTGGGTGAAAAAAAATTAAAGGGTAATAAATATTAAATTAAACACATTAAAGGGAGATATAATATATAATAATAATAAAATAAATATTTCTTAGCAATAAACCCCTCAAAATTCTCTCCCTTTTATAAAATTAAAAAAAAGAAATATATCCCCCTATTTTTAATGATAAAAATGATAATAAAATGTTTAGTTAATTATTTCAAGTAAAAAAACATGAATCAGGTAAGAAGCTAGGGAAATAAATATAAATCTATTAGAAAACGTAAGGAATAAATCTTCATATGGTTAAGAAAATGAACTATGAATAAAAGATAATAATCAAAGGATTAAACCTGAATGATGCAAAAATGAAACAAAAAATAATAGTAAGGTATAATATCACATAATCTAATATTTCCACAATTTAAAAGATATGAAATTTAAATATTTATACCAAAAAATTATCATATATAATACCATTATTTGATTGAGAAATGATGTAACACCCGGACCCATCTAACTCTGAATAGTTACCGGACTAGGGCATCCAATGGCCTTAGTCACTCCTCCCAAAATTCCAAAGGATTTTGTGTAGCAGTGATGGTATGGGTAGATACTATGTTGATACTATACCACTAACATCAGTGTGTGGAATCATAATAGAGTAACGAAGCATAATTACCCATATAAAATAAATTGAACAACATAATCCATATAAAGAATACATTCTATAATATAATTTAATGCAACCAACAACACAAATGGCCATGCTCAAAATATAAAATAAAGATGCACCACCCACTACATATGATGATATAAATAAAATAAATAAAATAACAAATAATCTTGGATCTACTACAACTCTATGTTATATCACACCCAAATCTCCTCATATGACTTATTAATTATTTCTCAACATTCCTAAACCCGATCCCAACTCTCTACCCAAACCTTTCTTACAATGAAAATATGATATTTACTCATGTAATGATGTTCAATGGTTTCTTGATTTGTATGTGAGTTTAAAACATGATAGGGAACCACAAACATGTTCATATACATAGTATAAATTTCATTGATATATGAAAGTGAAATGATCTACTATAAATAAAAAAATCAGAAAAAAAATTTAAACCAACAACTAACAATATCTACTCTTACTAGATTCCAAAATATATCTCAACATGCCACAATGACCATGAAATCTATAGTATCCCCACTAATATATGGTATCATTCATATATTATAGTACGATAGAAATAAACCACATTGATAATTATGATCATGATATTGAGTAAACATACCTTCTTTGACTGGTGATGAAGTATCTATTAGAAAGAGAATATACCCCAGGAAACCATTTTTTATTCACTAGGGATCCCATGGTCACACCTCCACCATGATGAGTAGTGGAAAATAGGTATTCAAAAATAATATATCACCATAAATTCCTTAGGATAAACCAATAATAGTACCTAAATCTTCTAATTATCTTGTAACTGCTTGATTACTATGAGGGAGGGGCCCTAGAAAATCATACACATCTAGGATTGATTAATTCATGGGAAACCTAGGAATTAAAGTGTGAAATACCCTCATAGATTCCATGGTAAATAAAATTTGAATCTAATATATAGTAGCTCCTCATCCAAGACATCATGGGTGTGGCCACCCAATTTTAAGGGGTATCTTAGAAATTACATGAGATGATTTAATAGTCTCCCTCAAGATATCCCATATCTTTATCTGGGATATACACCCACCTAAAACCAAATTACACTATTAAAATCTCAGGTATCCTGGGCATTCATAATTATTCGATTACAATGCCATTTGAATCATAGTTTTGTCAAGAATTCATCATTGTATCAATATATTTAATAGAATATATATATCTCAAGTATTCCTTTATACATAAATTCATATCTCTTTGATTCAAGATCCTATACACCATAACTAGTAATCCACTCAAATATTAACAATATCAATGGATTCTAGATGTACTAAGAATCTTCTCCAAATATAATGTGAAACATGATCCAAAAAATAAAATGCATCCTATTGTCTCATCCATCTCGACAGATGATTCCCAAGAAACATAAGAAACCACATTAGGGTCATTCCCAATAGATGATTCATATTCTTCGTAATAAGTCACTTATAATCAAGAATAAATATAAATAAAAAACATACTAAATGGGTTGGAATATTTCTATCACCTATCATAATCATATTATCCCAATGATTCTTACACATTAGTTTTCCTTCTACTATGAGACACACAACCATCTCTAACCATATGCATACATTCCAACTCATGGTTGGTCTATTCATGAAACAACCATTCAGGTCTAATTAGTCATATTACCCCAGCAGTACCCTTTAAAAGGTCTTTGATAAAAAAATGTCTTATGTCCTTATAAAATGCTTAAAGAACTCATCACTCCTCAACATCATCAATAAGGTATCACAACCTTGCTGACTATTAGAATTTCCCATATATGAAATGTTAAAAGGGATGATCCATCACCAATATTATTCAAAACATTCCCACTATATCACTATGGTCACTCATAATTTCCATTTCATCCTAAGACCAGGTTATGTCATAAGGTAGAGGGTCACTATCCCTCTTGGTCAACATAATTAACCATAAGGAATCCAATGGTAATGGTGTGCTCACATGGATTATTTTGTCCGTGGATGTATTAATTATCATTCACCCCAAATTGGGTGTAGAAGATACCCGAGCATGGTCTACTAATCCATAGATATTATATTTTTAGAAGGAAACCCCATCCTGGTGGTCCAAATGTCTCACATTATGGCCTCAACCATTAATGGACTAGGTTTCATTCCAACACCATAGGACCAAAATGGCCTAGTAACTCATCATTTTTATTAAAGTAAATAAACTTACTGATCATCACATAATTAAAAATTGGAACAAATTATATATTTTAATTAATTTCAAGGTGACCACCAACCAATGTGTTCCCACATATCTAATTCCATAAATTTAATACATTAATACCATGAGCATGTACATAATACCCCCTACCTTAAAGATGAAGATTTATCTATTTCATTTCAATAATGACAACTCTTCGATGGACTACTGATTAATTTATGTGCTCAATCGAACCGACACAAACCCCCTTGGAAGTTATCTCAAACCAATTGAACATAAAAATAACTATAATCATATTATAATTAATTAAATGATTCATAATATTTCACATAGTATGGAATAAATATTGTAAGTATGTGAATATTATTATTTTCCACTAAAACTAATTCAAATGGATAATGGGAGGTCCACAATAGACCGTCAACACCAACCCAAGATAAACACAAAACACGTGTCACAAAAAAACTACAAAAAAATATGGTTTAATTAAAAAAAATTAAATTTTCATTAACCTAATGTACCTTAAATATAAATATTATAAATGGTAGGTTGATATGATCATGGGATGTTCTCTTAATAGGATTCATGAAATCCCCCTCACATTCTACTGATTCCACCATGATCTAGTGGAATAAACATTAAATCCCCAGCTAGAATTAGAAGAAATTTATTGATTACTAATATAAAGATGAATGAAAAAATATATAGACAAATATACCATGGATATTCATTCAATTTCTGAAAAAATATCCCCCTTCATGGGGGATACATAAATAGAAATGGGAGGAGTTCTTTGGCCAAATTACTCACATCATACCTCCATTCCAATTCAATAATCCAACTGGATAAAAGATGATATTACCAACCAAACCATCACAAACATATTGAGAACTCAACCAGTAAGATAGTACTAGGTCACCAACTAGCTAGTAAAACGTACACTGGAACTCAGCCATTACCTTCCCAACAATCAAAAGGATAGATGGTATAATCTAGCTGGTGGTTGAAGGCTACTACCCAAATATCCTAGATTTCTTCTTAAGTCATCATGATAATTCTAACAGAATTTTGACAATTATTTCATTTCCAATAAAACAATATTTGGATGTTAAAACTCTCAACATTCGTCTCTATGTCCTTGTACAAAGTCTGTCCCACCTACTAATTGAAAAACTCTTCATTCTCTTGAAATTAAAGTCCTATATGTAAAAAAATCATATCAAAATTCCCACCAAAACACTTATCATCACCAATATGTGTTGGTGGTCATCCAAACATTACATCCAACATAATTCCATATTTAATTAATCATTTATCAGTTGCATACCAACTGAATTCTCTAAACACCCTCCTATTGTGATACATCAAAATTAATGTGCATAAGATGAAAATACAAGAGAAAGTGTTTGTATCCATTACTATAAAAATAAAGGTTCTTTCTTGATATTTCCCATATTGAATATTGAAGACATATTTATCCATTTGTTCATACTTCCCTTAGTTCTCTCATCCATAGGACTTTACTAAATGATGTCAATTCTGAGCTTTAATGTACACCACCATTGTAATTTCCTAATGAAAAACCAGCTTCTTATCTAACAAAAAACCATGTATTTTTTATAATATAATTCAAAAAATATTTTTTGAGGCATTAATGTCATGAATTTACCAAATCTCATAACTTTTTTCCAACTAAATTGGGTAAGTTTCAACTACCTAAGCATATGGATCAACCATAAGGGATCTTCCTCGAATGTCCTATATTACAACTAAACACGCCTATTGTTTACACTAATATAAACACAATGAAGTTTCTAATGTGTCATATTCAATTACGTATGAGATCATTGACAATCCTCTCCATGAATCCTTTTCCAAAAATAAATCATTTTTACTATCTATGTGGCCTCCACAATTCCTTCTCCTGGTTCCTTTTTTCTTCAAGGATTCTAATGATCATCTAACCAAGATCATTGTTGTATGAGACCAACTATTTATATAATTCAATTTTTGGATTCACATCCAATCAAATCATCCATCATGATTTATTATAAGAACCAACATTCCCCCAATTCGAAGCACCCTTAGACCATCCCTACTTTATGCAGATCACAACCCCAATTTTTAGATTTCACCAAATGTAATATCCTGATTTTCAAATGGAATATCCATGGAATTAAGATTAAAAAACATCCATTTACCAAAAAAAATTCTATAATGATCATACAATAACTGTATATATACTCCCACAACACTTCCCACACGAGGGTCACAAGCATGTGACCGACATCCTCTACCCCACCATTGGAATGTGCTTGTCATCATATCACTATGTGAAATCATTTACTATCAATATCCATGCTCTATCCATCCCCGCATGAAATGATGTATGGGGGAAAATCCCTTATAAACAAGTTCTAACACATTATCAATTTCTTCCTTCACCAAAAACACAATGAGGATCAAACCCTTAAATCACCAATCTCTCCAAACACATAGCATAACCTTATAACACTCCTTGAATGCATCATCAGTAGAATCCATTAATAATAATGTGTGCCATAACTCTCTATCATTACTCAACTAATTACATGAAAAACTATCCTCTATTGAACTCTTGGATCTACTGTGTCACCTCACACAATATATTTACGAAACAAACCTCTCTACAGGGTCACCACCTATATTTCATTAGAAGATTTTTATCAATATGCCCACTGTAATAACATAAAAATTACCATAGATCCAATTATGATTTGTATCCATAAATTATGCATGATTTAACTTACATGTGATTCACCTATATGTGAAACCTCAATGTTCTCCAAGCACAAATGATGTAAGCTCTTATTTCAGAGAATCATAGAAACCGACTCATTCCCTCAGGAGTCAAACACCATCATGTTAGTCTCATGATCCAAAAATCAAATAATTTCCCTTAGAATGTTTTTATTCAATATAAATGCATTATTATTCATAATAAAATGTAATTACATGTCCTTTAGAATTTACCCATTTGCACAACGCACTTGAACGTACATCTCCTTAGAAGGACCAAGTCATCATTATTTCATTAACAAAAAGAAATTCAATTCAAGTGCATCAATTAAATTACCTGAATTACATTCATTATCATAATCAATCGAATTCATCAATAATCCCTCTCCAATCATTATCATATTTATCCCCAAATCATCAAAAAAAGTAACAACCCACTAAATAAAAAGTCGAATCTCATGGTATATAGGACTTCCATCTGAATCCCTAAACATGGTCTTCGTAGGGTAATAATTAACCTAAAACATATCATGCTACCCTCTATAAACAAATGACATCCTATGTTCCAACTCCCTCTCAGGTTTATCATCTATATGGAAGTATCATATCAAAATCCATTTCTCTACCATGGAATTTATTCTTATCCAAAATCCATACATATCACTTCTCCCTCAAGAATCACAATATTAGGCTGATACCCAATGACATGATCTAAGGAAACATATGTCAAGGAGACAAGTTATCTTTGTACAGATATGTATAGTTTCATTCTAGGATATAGGGGAGACCCATATAGGTTTTTATTGGAATTTTAATTAACTGAACATATAGAGTACTCAACCTAAATGAGTATGACTCTTAGATATTGAATTCACCTCTAAAGGCCCATGTATGTCTCAGAATATCCCCTAGTGAATGGATTATGTCACCATTTTCACCATTGATCATATAAAAATAGGAACCATAACAACTTCCACTAGAATAAAATATATGCACCCAAGTTGGTCGAGATAAGTTAATTGCCACTAAGTACTTATACAAGGAAATAATGCATGTATAGTTTTTGAATCATTAAAAAACTAAGCCTTAGTAATCTGTAACGATTTTCAAAAATTCATCTCTGTATCGTGTTATTGACATGATTTGGAAATGATGTATGAGATTCCTCATTCCTCAATATGCCAAGGGCCAAAATCCTATATCAAACCTCCTATCAAATGGTCAAGATCCAAAAAACATGAGAAATAATCAATCTCACACAACATGTGCACCAATCTATGGGAAAATAAACACACAATTAAGTAAAAATTATATAGAACCAATACCATATCGATAGAATTAGGGAAATCAACTAGAAGAGGTGTTTGCAATGCACCATATCGGGTTCCATCATAATCTATGACACATTTAATGGTCTCTAGCCAACTAAATATTGAAACAAAAATAAATAATAATAATAATCTAATAAAACTTTGTAACTACCTAATCCAGTTCACTATAAATAGTAAACTCACTAGACCACGACACAACCTCAGGCATGCCTCTGAAAATTCAAAACACAATCGACTTGTTATGTGGGTCTAGGGAGGTACAGTGGGAAGGCTAAACCCCTAGAGTAAGAGTGTAGAATAGAATTGTATAATAAATTATGATAACCAATATAAATAATTATAATTTTGGAACCAAAAAAGATAATACATGATATTATATAATATAATGTATTATAAATCTGTAACATTTATTATAAAAATATAAAATATAGAAACATCTCCCACTATGTCAATATATATAAAAATAAATTAAAATGAAAATATTTTAGGATCTATGAATACTATAAATTATATCACATCTCAATGACCTAATATATTTTTATTTTTCCCTGTCGGCCATGTTTAACCCAATCACAGGCCTTGGTTCAAACCATTTCTACAATAACAATGTCATATCTACTTGGATACCCAATTTCAAGGGATTTTTGAAAAGTGTGTGAATACAGAACATAGTAGGGAACCACCAATTTAGTCACATGAATATATGATGATTCAATGATAAATTATTGTGATATTCTCTACTATAATTAATAAATAACAATATATCATAAATAAATAAACAAACCACTAATAATACCAGCTTTCTCATGTTTTTTGATTGTATCTGAGTATGTCCCCATGACTATGAAAAGAAAATTATGACTATTAACCCATGTGAATGATTATATACTTAGGGACAATCCAAATAAAAATTTTAAATCCTTATATTTGTTATTTTGATCAAATAAACCTACTTTAACCAGTGCCAAAGTTTCTCTGAGTTTTACTACCTACTCTTTGGAATGAATGTATCATCATAATGAATCCCATTTTCACACTTCCACTATGACGATTAAATGACCCCGAGGAACCTCCAGAAACCCTTATCCTCCATTCCTTGGATGAGACCTTAGTTATGTAACTTAAATGTATTTGTTTTAGTCAAATATATGATTTCTAAGAGGGGGATGGACTTTGTAATCCTATACGTCAAGGCATTACTATATCCAAGGGGACCTAGGAAATAAAATTGGAAATACCCACTAATATCTCAATTTAGTCTCTATGGAATCCAAAATATCATGTCTCCTCAACCAAAGAATCACCATTACATCCACTCGATACTAGGGGTATAAAAGCCATCAATATATGGGATCTAACCACCACCCCAGGGATTCCCAACATCCATACTCAGAGATATACACCCATATGAAACCCAATTCCATCATTAATATCACATATATACCAAGAATTATTAATAGTGTAATGGAAATACCATTCAAATCTTATGCTTCTTAGTAATTTGTAATGATCTCACTGTATTAGGTGAATCCCCTATATCATAGGAATTCTTATATGCACCCAATCTCATATCTCCATTACTGGACCATAGTTACCACCATTAAGATTCCACTACTACATCAACCATATCATTGGTGTATATCCAAGCTATGAATAATCTATTAATAAAAATTGAGATGGAATTTCAAACATTCTATACATCCAGTGGTCTTATCCATCTCAGCAGGTGATCCCCAAAAAACCTTGAGAAACTACATCAGTGTTAGTCCTAGTGGCTAATTTCTATGTGTACATGTAAATCACAAATCATCATGAAAAAAATTAAATGAAAATAAAAACACCACACTTTCTAGTCAAATGACCAGGACCATCATCATTACCTTACCCCCATTGATATTAAATGTTAATTAGCATTCTATAGTGACACCCACAACCATATCATCACATTGTAATATGTACCCACTCATTGTTGGTAAGTCAATGGGGGAACCAACTCGATTAACCTGTATCAAAAAACATTAGAGGATCCCTTATGAGGGTCCTCTATCCCAAAAAAATGTTCATTTCCACAAGCAATGTTCAACGGACATTTTGATCCTCAATATCATTAACATGCTACCCTATAATTTCATTTTATAAGAGCTTTTCACAGAGTAAATTTTCAAAGGAATGACCCATGACCCATATTAGTCATCAAGGTCCCAATAGGTAAATCCTATCACCCAACCAATAATTTTTCCCAATGTCCTATCCTCTAAGGCATAGTCATGTCATAATGGAGAGTCTCACTTAGAACTAGGTTGGCTCATGAAACCCCAAGGCTCGAAGTGGTCATATGGTCTTCCAAATTCATAACCCACACATTGATGTATCAGTCATTAAACACCCCAACATGGGTTTAAAATGTTATAAATAAATGGTCACAAATCTAAAACTATAAAATTTGACTAAACGACACCCCTCGTGGGGAACCAAATATCTCATGTTAAGGTATCATCCATCAGTGGCCTATGTATCATGCAAACACCCTATAAATATTGTGGTGAGGTGATCAAGTATTATTTTTTCAAGGAACTCAACTAAATAGTTCTCATAAAAGTATTCATTTATCTATAATTGAATATTAGAGTTAAATTGAATGGAAGACTCAATTGGGGAATTCTTTTCATCACATGTCATGTATCAAAAAAATAAATACCATGGGCCTATACATGATAGAATATACCTCAATTTTGAAGTTGTTACTATTTTTACCAAGGTTCTACAACACTTCCATGGAATTTCTATGTTCATGAATGATCAATAAAACCTATTACTACCACTCTTACACTAACATAAAACCATATGATACACAAAAAATAATTATACATAAGTTATAATTAATAAAAATAAATAAAAAAATGCACTTAATTTGGAATAAAGGTTGGAAATATCACCATGTCACTACATTTCATTAGAATAGAAGATAATGGACTATGAGTTGTATGTAGTGGACTCCCAACCGCATCCTAAGACAAACACTAAACACACACCGTCAAAAAAATAAATATTTTATTTTATTTAATTAAAACCTTAATAAATTCTGCAATGTGTTTTTTCCATAGATGAAATGATTAATTGAGTTATGTGGAAAATGTTTATGGATGCACTCTTTCATGGATACAAGAGAACCCCCCCCATTTTCGATTGATTTCACCATACTATAGGGGAATTAGATTTAAATCCATGGCAAAAATTGGAAAAAAAATAAGGGATAAGAACTGGAGGAAGTACCAAAAATGAAAAGGAAAAAAATAACATGGATCTACAATGAAAAGATACCAAAATCATTCTATTTGAAGCAGATCCATGGAGACTAATGGGGGGATTCATCGAATGGACCCCTTATACCCCATTCACATTCAAAAACCTAAAGGGATGTATAGTAAAATATATTGTATTTTTTAAATAAAAAAACGCCTATAACACCCCATCTAGCCATTATAGGGCTGTTGGCCAGTTAATGGAACCTATAGTGGATCTAGTGTATTGAATACTACACTGGCAACCAAGTGGGCTACTACCAGCCATCTGGTATCTTCAGACTATATCGCTACTAACATAGGATCCCCCAAATACCTCTCATTACTCCCAATAACCTTCAAACCTCTATTTCAAGTACCAAGAACAACTTTTGTTAGGTTAAAACACAAAAAATTCCAATCTTAGTACTATTTAAATATATGTCCCTCCTACTAATTGAAAAACTAAAATTTCTCATGCAATTAAAGACCCATATATACACAGAAGCATTAAGAATAAAAGTTAATAATATTAAACGACATAAAAAATATATTCAATCAATTGTAACAAATATATTAGTAAAATTCAAAAAAATTATTTGTTCCAAATTGAAAAAATACATTACTAAAATGCCACTCATGGTTCCATTTTAATATTCCACTCTGAAATATATTCATTATTCCTTCATTTCAATCATATATTTAATATTTTTAAATATTAAAGTATCCAGAGTATTTTTAAAAACATCTGATAGTTATTATTTTTATGGGAAAAACCCTAATCTAATCTCACCTTACTGTACATAATCGTTGAAAAAACAATTCCTCTCTCCAATATAATTCATGAGATATTGTTTTAGAGGGTTAATTTAAATGGATATGATGGAGAATTATCAAACATAATAAATATAAATTATAATGGAATGCATATTCTTTCTACATATTCTGAATGATGTTAGTTTTTGAATATCAATTTTCCACTACAACACAGTCAACATTTGTTGTTAATAAATCCACTAATTATTTATTTATTAAACTCACTAAGGAAAATATGTTAAAACAAAAATGGAAAAATTGATTTGTTATTTTTCTATAAATCATTAAACCTCTAGAGTATCAACCTAAATGGATCAATATTTCAGATTATGTTTTCCCTAGAAATAAAAAAGAACTTATCATAGTTACATTCACAGAAATTATAATTCTTTTTAATGTATTCAAATAAAATTTTGTCGAGTTATCCTGAAATCATGGAAACATGAAAGCACTAACCATAAAATTAATCTTACTAGCTATTAAATCTAACTTACATCCTATAATGCTTATTTAAATATTATTATCAGTTGTTTTACCCAATGAATATATATCATTTTTGTTTGTAATAATCCAAGAATTATTGACTCCTTTACCTGAGTGAAGTAAAAAAATATTCACCAATTCCTTTTCCTACATTCATTGATTTATAAAAACTAAATCTTACTGTTGGTATATTTTATATCCTAAAATGAACATGATTTCTCCCATGAGACTCGTATCATATTCATTAGTCATCGAATCTAAATTTTTTTTACAATGAAATTTTTTGGACGAACCTAATTTAATATCCACTATATAAATTTAAATAATATAAATTTATATATAATATAATTTAAAAAATAATTTCCAATAGAATTTACCATTAAGTGAATAGTTATTTAAACAGAACTTTGATAACCTCTATATCCAAGATCAAGGTTTTTGTTTCAATCCATACATTTCTATTGAATTTTTAAATATAAGATATAGCTTAGTCTCATTCTAAAAAAAGTGGTTGTATTAAAAATTAATTCTTTAAAATAAATCCAATTATAAATACACTTTTTATATCCATTTGATGTAGATTAAAACCATAAAATTTCATATAATTTATTTAAATATTAATGTATTCAAATATCTAAACTAGTACAAATGTTTAAACCTAGCCAATTACTTCATTTTTATTATAACCATAAGAAACTATAATAGATTTATTCCTGATAATATATCTATACCAATCATATTTATGCTTAAGAAAATAAATATTTCCAATAAAATTTTAATCTATTGGTGGGTTAACCAATTCCCAAACCAAATTTTATTAAAATAACTATGCTCCTCTATATTGGGTATCACTCAATTTAGTTATTTAAAGGATTATCTGATTTCATTTAGATAAAATTGTGAGGATAAACATGAATATGAAAAAAAATCACATAATGAAGTTATATTTCAAACTCTTGATTCATCATTACAGATCACTATTTCAATAGGGTGATCTCATTGTGTCTTCTAAATCCACTATTTATCTAATAGGCACTCCCCCACAACTAGTACATATACTAATTGAGTCTTATTTTCTAAAGGGAGTTTATCTAATAAATTTAAATATTTCAATTAATCAACAATATGATATTATTAATTATAATTCTCAATAGAATTTTTTTCATCAAATTTATATAACCATATTCATCAATAATCATAGTTATATTATTAAAAACACTATACGATTTACTTACCCTAGAATACCCCAAAATAATAAACTCATCTAAGTTTCAATTGAATCCATCCAAAGTATCACCAGTATGGTAAAAATTACATTACAACCAAAATATATAAAATAAAAAACCTTTACTTCCATACAATTTCATAACACATAGGGATACTTCTTGAGAAATGATATAAAAAATTCAATTTGAAACATAACCACATATATGAACCTCTTCTTCCAAAAAATATATACATAAACCATACACAATTATCATTGTTATATCTATTTATTTATTCTTCCTAATATTCCTTTCCAATAATATACTTTTTTTAGTCATCGGGCCTAAATGTATATGTGAATAACAATTCATTTCATATAATTTCTCTAACTATATGTTTTAAAATTCTACATCAATGTAACTTTTAAGGGATATAACCATATAACATTTTCCCATTAGAACTATATTTCATATAATAGAAAAAATATAAAAAGGGTTAATTTGGTCACCTGATAATTATACCCATGTGAATCTATTATAGCCATACACAATAACAAATGAAAAAATATTTTCTCCCTGACTATAAATCCAAAAATTTATAAATAAATCATCATGAAACAACTGCATTATTTTTATGGTGGTCATATGGATGATAATCCTAAATGTATTTATATCCTATTTTCTATTCATTCATGGATCATATACATTATAATTCTACACCATATGTTTTAGAAATTATAGTAATCATTAATTTTTTGAAACCTTGTGAAACATTATATCAATTAAATGTTTAAATCTCACATTTAGTAGGATACAATAAATATATATATAATTTAAACATTGTACATGTTTCATGGTTTTTTCCATAAATTAAGTAGAGTAAATATACTCCCTATAGTTATAAAAACAAAAAAACAATTATACTCAAATAAAAATAATTTATCAATAAAAAATTTAACATTCTTTCTGTCATGACATAATTAAGATTTTTTTCCCTGTTATATTATAATTCATCAATATTCCAACCACTAGTAATAATATTATAATTCAATATAACAACATCCCTAAAACTTTTTACTATGGATTTATAATTATCTCTATAATTGATTTATAGTCAACCAATCTCTTAAAATAAATTGATTTTTAATGGGTATCTAGTCATGTTCCTTTATCATCTATTATCAATATAATATACATCATTCCCCTGAAGTCCAATACATCCTTTAAAAAACTAAAATCTAATATAATGTGTTGTTACCTATATATATTTTGGTTATATAGTATCACATAAAATATTTCTTCACCCATATATAATTTAAATATGTTTTAATATGAATTCTATATGTCTTTTATTTTGAGATATACTCATTAGTGTGTCTAATGTTTTTGGTATCCAAGGTTGAACTCTCTATAATAGTTTCCATACATTCTTTATCTGAAGAAACTAGTAGTAGAAATTCTATTTTCCTCAATTATTACAATGAATTTCATGTATGTCTAATATGGTTAGATATTTCCATAGACACTTTTTTATTTGTAGTAAATTTATTCATTGATATCATCTTTTTACTGATATTTCTTCCTTGAATAAAATATTTTATAAATTATTTATATCACCTAATATCATTATTAATATTTTCATTCTCTAATTAAATAACCTCAAAATCATCACAAACATTTTCATTCATGAAAGAAGCAGTTCTCTTTAGTATTTGATTTCATTTTAAGGAACTATATTTACCACAATAAGTTAATTATTACATCCCTTAACCTCCATATTAAGAATAAAAATTATTATATTAGTTTACTATTTTTTAATATTTTTATTCAAAAAACCAATACTAGGACTGTAATAAATAGAATCGATGTTAGAATATTTTTTAAAAAGAAAATAAAAATCTTCAATTATTTATAGTTTCCATTAATCAAATGTAAGAAAAATCCATCCTAGTTTCAGATACTTCACTACAGTCAGATTCTCTAATACAGATCCATCTTCAAAAAAAATCTCAATAATCTTTCAACTCAACCATTTCCTTCCACTAATTTTTAATATAAATTTTGGTTTAATTTTCTTTTTTCTACACTCATAACATGTGAAATTTGATATATTAAAATTATATTTAGAGATACCTTTATTATTTATTTTTGAAAATCTAATCGATAGTCTCTTCATAAATTTTTTAAAAATTTCATCAAATTTAATTATTTATATACTCCATTCATAGGTTGTCAGGCTTAATGTTTTTTCATCCCATTATCTCCAAATCGAAGGAGTATGTTGATTCTTTTTTATATTTTAATTAAAAATTTTATTTTGAGCAGTTTTATCCTCATCTATGTCTATCTAATCTGATTTTTAAAGTACAAGTGAGCTGATCAGTTCAAAAAGTATATAATTCATGAAGCTATATCATTAATCGATGGCTATGTTCTAGAATTACACATCTATAGTAGTGGTAGGTGATTTATTTTAACAATTATCTGTTTGTCTACTGATTCACAATGTTCACTCAATCCATTAAAATTGCATGTGAATAGGTGTATCATTTAGTTTACTATCTCATTTTCTATAATTTAAAAAATGTGAGAACATTTAAAAAACGTACTAAAGATAGTAATTTTCATATTATCTATACCATAATGAGTAACTTGAAGAATTCTCTAAATATCGTATTTAGTTTGAAATGAAAAACCAACACTCAATACATTTAATTTAATATAAAAATAGTGTATGTTCAAAATATTATATTTATTAATTAATATAGAAACATAATTACCAGTATGTGTATTAGAATATAGCTATGGAACTTTTCATGGTTTTATCACTATGGTCAAATGTTCAATGCTTAATATCTTGATATATGATTCCATCCTGGTTTTCCAATAAACATAGTAATTACACTCTATTCAGGGTGTCCTCTATGTAATCCATCCATCATTTTACCCCTATCATTGCATCTAAATTTTCCATTCCCTTAAACTATAATGTTTCGGATAAGGATATAAATAGAACATAATAAAAAATTAAGTTCTCTAATACAATTCTCTTTTTATCAAGAAAATATTTAATGAATCCCTACTCTTAGATATTATGTCTCTAATATTAATTGTTATCCCAATTATTAATGTAAAACAATGATATTTTAATATAGAACATAATTTAAAAGATCTAAATGTGTTCGATAGCTAGCTCCACACACAACAATGATCATAAATGTATTCATGTCATATTTACAAAAAAATATGAATATTTATGTGTGATGCTTAAAACCATCTATTAAATTAGTGGGAAAATAATACGATCCCAGAATTTATGAAATATATCTATATATAATAAACTCTAAATAACATATTAATTAAATTATAATATTTTACATAAAATAACAAATAGTTTCATTTTTTTAGTTAGAATTTGTTTTTATAAAAAAATCATTTTTATGGGATATGCATTTCTATTTCATGAAAAATGAATAATGATGATAAATTATGGTTGATATTAATAACTTATTAGCAAAAATTTATTTGTTACAAGATATAAAATATGAATAAAAATATTTAGCACTTGAAAATGTCTTTTTTTAATAAAAACAAATTTCCATTGTATTTTTTTTAATTTCTTCAAAAATATAATTTTCAAATTTAAGAATTTTAATTTTAAAATATTAACATAATATTTGGATTTAGGGGGAAAAATTATCCCAAAATTAATGTTTGGGATTCTTGTGAAATAATTGTTGGTTCAGGTGAGTAGTGAAAAAATAATGTTTTTTTCTAAAAACAGTCACTTTTTTGATAATATAATAAAATAAAATTAAAGTAAATATTTACCAAAACAAATTCTATAAAGAATATATATTATTAAAAAAATATTAAAATTTATAATGAAATTTTTATAACACCCATGTATATCATTTTGAAAACATAATTAACATTTTACACTAAATTTATTTCATATTGATATATATTAAAAACAAATTTTCATAAAATTTAGAAATTAAATATATCAAAATGAATTTTAATTTTTTTATAAAAAAAATCACTTTATAGAATAATTTCAATTAAAATTTTGGACATTTAATTATGATTACTAATGTTATAGTTAGTGACCATGATAATGGTAAAATTCTTTTTAAAAGAATTATTTTAATAATTTTTTTATTTTAATCTAATAAATTAAATAACATATTTTAATTGATGATTCTAAAATTATTTTTAAGAACACATATAATTATATTAATAAATATTAAATTGGTAACCAATGATAACTAATACTAAAGACATATAATGGATAAAAATCTATTAGTTAAATAACTATTTTCCTATATGCAAAATGTCATAATTTCAATGTTAATTTTATATTATTTATAAATTTAATTATAATAAATAAATATTATAATTAGGATCACCACACCCAAATTTGATTATATGGGTTATTTTATATTTTTTGTAAAACATAAATTACTTAGTTAAAAACTAGTTACCAAGGTAAAAAAAGTATTAGCAAAAACCAATGAACAAAAAATATCTGATATGTGTAAACAATGTGTGAAATTGAAAATTGGAATCTTTATTGATCCAATATCACCCAGAAAACAATTATTTATATCTTTGGAGGTCCTTGAACATTTAATTATAGAATTATATAATAGAAAATTAAAGGGTTATCTCAAATGTTCCATTTTCATCACTTATAGAAGGGGACACTTCCAAAAATTCATGAAACACCCATTACATTAAATTAAATTCCAAAACTATATAGATTTTCACATACTAGAATCCCCTATCTCATTTAAAATACCTATGTATCAATTATTTATCTTATTCCATTCATTTATAAGGATAATTTTAAGATATATTTTGAGGTACCAATGTGAGTATTAACTAATCCCTAGGATATATTCATATTTTTTGGTTTCCAAACCTTGCAAAAAAAATTACTACAATAAACTAATCATTTTATGTAATCATAAATTTTATTATATTAATTTTATACCCATTATTAATTTATTTCTACTAACATATAAAAACCTAAAAATTTAACTATTATTTATGTGGACATCCACCACCATGAATTAATGTCTTCTTTTTTTGTATATAAATTTTATTTTGTTTTCCAAATTGATTGAAAGATGCCTTAAAAATATACAAAAATTTAAATAATATGATTATTATTTTTTTATAATGATATCATATAGTTTCCAAACCATACTCACCCATCGAGATATAGTGTGTTCATGTTTGGGTTGATTTAATGACATAATAGAATAATGATATAAAAATATACCATGAATTAATATAATTACATAAACAAAAATTTATTTATCAGTCAATATAAAATTAATTTTTATCTATAATGGTTATATTAATTCATTACTAGCAAAACAAAACTGAAACTCTAGCATCAGAATTCATCCTGAACCTGAAACATTAGAATACCTCATCCTTTGGGGAAATTATGTGGAATTTGGGTGTGTGAACAACACATTTTCAATATCTTTAGAACACCTAATTTCGGAATTCAAGTCACATGTCTGAGAAAGTATGTGATAAATAATATCATTTCTTTATCATCCTATGATATAAAAGGCCGGAGAATTTTCCAGATTTATATATTTTTATGCTACTCCCAATATTTTCATGTACATCACTTTTATTAGAGAGGAAATGTAAAATGAATAATATTGTTGGATATTGGACTATCCCTCAAAAACAAAATGTAAATCCCTTGTGAAACTCACCCACTCCACACAAAACTTATTAATATTTCGAGCTAAACTAGAAAAGCAATGTTAAATCATAGCCTTATGTGATCATCCTCTACTAAAGAAGGCATGAGATCCATGACACCCATAGTTTAATGAGATAACAAAAAATTTCATGAAATTGTTGAATTTGTGTGACATAACGATTGGAAATATTGTTTTTCTATAAATACATACCACCCCTTTGGAGATAGACTTCTGGAATTAAATCTATCATGTTATTTTTCATGAAACCCTATTTTTTAAAAACTTGTGAAACTCCTGAACTCCCTATTGATACCTAAGTAGAGAAATTGTGAAATAATCCTCACTTATAACCATAATTTTATTACCTTATGGGGGAGATGATTTCAGGAAACTTCTCTTGAAGACGTGATGAGTTCCCTCTTTTCATATTTCCTATAAAAACAATAGTGTTTTCACAACACCAAAATTTGGGTGCTAATATACCCTGATCATCTATGTCTCATCTTTAATCTCTAACCCATGGATCATATAACGTCAAAGGTGAACACAACTCCAATGCATCCCAATGAGATATTCGGGTCCCAAACTTCTTTCCTCCATCTAGAAAACATAGTTTTCCTCACTTTTACTGCTGATATGTCCGAAAACATTTCAAACCATGTTCATTTTACCTCATTATCAAAGTCTTTTCTCCAATAATATATTAGTTAGCCTCATTTACTTTTACTCTTAGTTATAGGATATCTAACCTCATGACCCTTACCAGCTACAACAAATTAGAATTTTATATTACATTTTCTATATTAAATAACCTATAAAGCAATATGTAACCCCAAATGAGGGAATCATCATGGTGAGTAACAAGATATTTTCTTTGATGAGTACATACGACGCCATTGGATCCTTCTATCATCAAGTTATAACCTTTTAACCTCCATTCCAGATTGGGAATGGGAATCCCCATGAATAATCCTAAAAAAATATCAATACTGGAAGAATTTAAACTATAAAAAATTATACATGTTGCATTATTTTAAATTATACAATAATTTATAAGAAAACAACATTAAACTGTAAGAATTAACCTATGAAACACACATGTGATTCCATGTGTGATCAATGTAGGATTCTTCATGTGAATAGAAATATATGTGTCATTTAATAATGATGAGAAGTCACATCCACCGTTTTGGATGATTCTACACATAAACACCACACCATCCCACGATTTACAGCCTTTCTTAACTCAAGATTCCTTACCACACAATGTTAAACTACAAGGATTGGTCCTGTCACACATCCATATACTATACACTGGAACTACCTGAGTTTTGGTATCTATCACCTAATAGGTTTTGTTGGATTCCCCCTTGATGTTCAACACTAACATCTAATACTTCCATAAATAATAATTCCCTTGATAGGAGGAAACTCTAATCACTATAAAAAGATAAACCATGTCTCTCGCCTTCCAAATCTGACCCCCAAAAGATTTTTTCACGTAGATGTGATGCTAATGAATATTTGTTGAAGAAGAATATAATTTAATGTGGAAAACATACCAACAATATGTTAAACATATGATCAACCCATATGTTATGAGAGAATATATGAAATTTGTCACTAGATAATAAATATATTTAATCCAATTACCTCTCCTAATTCATTAGAATGTTCACCTCATTCAACAAATATGAGATGACTAAAGCTAAGAGACGAGGAATCCTTATGTAATGAGAATAAGTTTCATAGAATTAAATGTTTCACATTCCTTGTGTAACACATAATGAGACGGACTATTGGTTTTACATGTGTTGGATGTGTAACATATTGAACATTATATTACTAACCACTTGATTATATTTATCTATAATAGAAATAGTATTCCTTGGTATTTACACATTAGACACCTCATATAGTAAATGCCATTACCTCTAAAGGATGAAGACTTTTATGGATTCCCAATACATCCAAATTTCACATATTATATACATACCCAACATCTTCATCATCTCCAAAACATAGGTATCATTTCTAGGATAAAAAAAACATAATTAATTGGTCTACACATCATGGTGGAACTGGTAATAAAATTCAAAAACATTTATTACATTTATTAGGGATACCTATATTGGCTAATAAACTCCATAGAGGAATCCATGGAAGGAGGAGCCAATATCCCATCATCAAATATTGATTAAGGATTAGACATAATTGATAATTGTGGTAGAGGCTACCTACCTTTGAAAATATGGAATGTTGGTTATGAACATTGAGTGGTCATGATCAGTAAAAGGATGAAAACCACTCTTAATAAGTGCCTTATATGTTCTCTATAATATATACATTAGAAAAAAATGGTGAAGACAATGTGAGTATATTTTAATTAAACAATTTTTCAATGGGGAATATTAGAATAACTAGTAATAAATCATCCCCTTCATTGGATTTTAGCAAAAAAAATGATGAACATGATTTAAACCTCTTCCCTTAGAACTGAGTGAAAATAACGAACATTGGGTGTCACTATTCCTAATAACAATTGATGTAAATTCATTCTACTCCTTGGAAGGGATTAATGACATAGAGAATATTGGGCATCATCTTCGGTATAAATGTAATTATATTCAACTCTATATGTATTATAGTACATTAATTGATGGCCAACCTCAATAGGTTTCTCCCAAAATTTGTGGATTTAAGAGGAATTATAGTCCAAAAATTTCACACAACGTTGATTTTTTCCATGATGACCACTACTCTAAGGGATTTGGGGCTCTGGTCCCCTATCTAACCAATCATTATTATCTTAGGGAAGGTGATAAATGCCCATAGTCATCGGTATCAACGAGAAGGGGTCATCCCAACCTAGTACATGGCCCTCCATTACCTAGAATCTATGAAACAAAGTTGTATGTTCATCCATTAACGATGATGTCGGATGAAAACTCCCCCTATAATGAAGGTAAATAGTTTCAAAACTCATCCCTATAACTTATCTTAGAGCTCACTCCCCTATGGAAATAAGGTCGCGAAAGCATGGGTCAAGAATTCTGTGAAAAATATCTTAGAATCACCTAAGTGGGTCACACATAGACACACTAAATATGGAAACTAAATCCATAGGATGTTGGATACGATAATACCATCCCTACTTCATTAGCCATGGTCCAGCACTAAAAGTGCTTGGGGTAGGCCGATAATCCAGTATGAAAGGAGGCCTCATCGATATCTCTAGTGGACCCTATCACCATAGAAAAACGTCTTAAACTCAAAACCACTATTTATGGGAATGTTCTCACCATTGTTGGATTGATACCCATACCTCCTAATAGTTAGGTTGGGTTGGTTCTCCCTAACATGGGTTTTGCTGGAAATTATCATGAGTGGGCCACCATATGAAGATGAACCACACTGTGATGTTCATCCCCACAATTCCATAATCCAAAATATATGTTTTTCCATATAATCAATACATCCATTATCCTAAAAAAAAATTCAATGGAAAAGGGATGGAAAAACACAACAGGGTACATACATATGGTATTCATCCAAACACATATGGAAAAAATACAAACACCCTTAAGGGATCATGATCTCAGAACTCCGGCATCATCAGAGATAGAAATTTGGAGAAAATTGCATCACCATCATTATCTCAAGATTATTGGTGAACGAGGACTCATTTGAAATGTGCCTAGAATCATCACTAAAACAGAGGACAATATCTTGTACATTAATACTATTATCCGTAAGGTTTATGTCCATATGCTCTATTAATCCCACTATGCCACCTCATAAAAACATGTCTATAAGACAATTTCCAAGAAGTTAATCTAGAAATTATAGCAAAAATAATAGTAATTGGGTAGTAGTATGAATAAGGTATTGGGGTTGTAATAACACATAACTCATACATCTTATGATACCCTCTGATGATCATATTTTCGTCACAGGTTCTATCTGACACCCACTACCATATCCACCCAAACCCATGACACACTCACTTAGGATAAAAACCACTAAGGTAAACAATGGTTTCTCTTAGGTCATTATGAAAAAGATGAATACATTTCAGGATATTCTAGTTTAACATTGAATCTGATGTATACCACTTTGGATCCTCTGAAATAGTATATTACTAGAAGGATCAAACTTGGGATCCCAATGGAAAGAGTCATGATCTCAGGTAAGAACTTGATTCACCAGGAAATCCTATCCCATGAAATTATAGAATGGGTAGTGTGTTAATGTAATATATATATATAGTTTGGACACTAAAGAAACCCACATGAGATGTATCATGGACCATCTCAGTGCTCATGGTCTCTCTGGGTGTTCTACCCACTCAATGAGGTCCTGGTCTCCCTAAGGCCCATCCACCTATTCCTATTAAATAGATAAAATTACTCCCAAAGAGAAATCTAACCTCCTATGAGGAATGGAGGATACTTGGTGTATTAATGTTTTTAATCTCATCCATCAGGTCTAGGGTATGAACCTAACACATCAGGGTTGTTAGTGTATTAATTAGTCATCCATTTCAATAATACATTTTAATTTTATAAAACATTTTAAAGAATAAATTTAAACTAGTGGTGTATCATTTAAGGGAGATCCAAATTTTTCACGTACTAACATAAATATGCATCATTCCATTGGGTAATTATGACAGACCAGATACCTTACATGGATCTTTCCATTTATTTTCCATGGTCATGCACTATCTACCAAGGCCCATCCAATCTCATCTCAGACATGTGATGTTTTTTCTCACATTGAAACCACAATAAGTTAATTAATTATAATTATATAGAAATTAATCAATTATTCTGAATAAAATATAAAAAAATAAAAAAATTATCAATATAGTCATATTTCCCAAAACCTCAACAGTTGATCACATCGCACTAGAACTATGACATAATGCTCACGAACAACCTGCAACATGTTGTCAACTTCCAAATGGGAATAATACTGAAGCCTCATTTTCAATAAAAACATCCAATAAATTTTCATTTATGAAATAAATATTGTAGAAATAACCATGGAAATATACCTTGATGAAATGGCACACATAGAAGGAGGGATTCCTTCCTGAGACATCCTATTACTATGATGCGAATATTTAACATCACATGTGTCTAATTCCTTGATGATTTGGGCGATTTGGAAATCAAAACCAAATAAAAAAAGAAATAGAAAAATCTAATTTTAATAAAAATTGATTTCAATAGAGTCAAATTATTACAAAAAAACACTTGAACATGGTTTTAAAAGACACTACAAAAACCCCTTTGAAGGGGGTTGAAGAAGGTATGTGGAGGAGGGGGATCTGTGGGCATACATTAAAGATAGAGGAAGAAAATAGTTGATTTCACTCTAAAATAGAATATAGTAAAAAGGTTAAATTATGAATTTTAATGAGCAATACATTTTTGTCATACTATTGGCCAAATCATACTAAAATTGTGGACCCTCAATATCCAATCCACAACCCCCTTGTACATGCATTCCACAAGGTTTAATAAACCACGTAACAATTGTGTTTATTACCTTCTATTTTTTATAGTCTCACATGGTTTTCCAGGCCTCACTCATTTTTTCCCATCATCTATATCAATATGAATTAGGATCTATGGTTAGGTTTCATGGTTATCCCTAACACTTTGATAACTATGCACCCTAGGATGTACTTTTCAAAAAGTTAAACATTAGGCCCTAAACCCCAAGGATGCTCTTGAATCCTCTGATAGTCATTTCATTCATCATTCAATATTTAATAACATAAAATTGTGGAATTCCAACCATCATAATTAAATTTTGTATCTTTAATAAAAAATTGTCTTATCTAGTAATTGAAAATTCAAATTCCATTTAATATTCCAAAATCCTATAGATATGAGATATGATATCCTACCTTCCTTAATGATTATTATCCATGATATTTCATGGTGGTAATATAACAAAATCACACAATATACACCGAGTATGAATTAACAATTAAATGTCTTTATTGCTTTTCTGAACTCCCGACGTGCTTCCAAGGGCCACATTGATCATATGACACTTAAAAAACTAAAACTGGATATAATATTTTTAATAACCAATGAAATATATTGATATAACATGCCTAAGATAGAATAAAGAAAAATATTGTCACATGATCACCTGATTAATTATCATGCCTCTAGTACTCCTCACTATATGTTCTTGATTTCAATGGCCAAATTCCAAGCCATGATAATTACACCATCATATATTTTAATTGAAACAACCCCCTAGAATACCAAAAATGAACCTGATGTTTTTTCTCAAATCACTACACCTAGTCATAAAAAGATGTTACTCTTAGTACAATTTTAAAATATGAAAAAGTTTAATTAAATTCAACCAATATCAATATTTTCGAACTTACATATTCTTGAAAATAATCATTCAACCCATGAAATACACCTATGTTATACAAACAATTTGATAATACTCAAACTGAACCACATACAGAATGTTTTCTGCAAACTCCCAAAATCCCACAACAATAGATCATGAAAACCCAATTTTGATTCCTTTATCTAAAGGCACATGATGAACATTACAAGCATTCTTACCAAATCAAGTAACTATCCTTTGGTGACATTTTGTAGTTGAACCATCGCTTGTCAATTTCTATTTCGATGCCAAAAATGAACATTAGTGCATTCCTCATTCAATACACATAGATTTTCATGAGATGTCCCCTAAATAAAGACTTCACATGGACACCACAATGGCCTATAATTCATCCAACAACATCAAAAATATTGAACGACCATGTAATGATTGAAATTATTCTCACAAAAACCTTTATAACATGAATGATTTTCGCTGGTGATGAATTCCGCACTCCCTAACTTAGAGGAATCCTTGATACCACACCATTGAAATGTATTCCAGATCACTATATCCTATTCCCTTTCCATTTCTGTACATAACAACTAGCATGGATAGATACTCTCCTATTCTCGATCGTCAATGCAAACATCCTATGGAACCTATCCTAGAAATATATAGTAGAATCAACCATCCTTTTAATTAAGTTCCAACTCATAACTAGAACACCACCCTCAATTTTTTCCTTAGAATACTCTACCATAAAACAATAGTCTCTCCCACCAATAAATTCTCATATCACATTAGGATTCACATACCATTAAAAAACCCTTGACACTGCTTCTCATGGTAGTGTCTATCATGGTCCACCCTTGGGTCATTCAACTCATGAAAACCAATTTATTTCTGACATAGCCATTTTCACTATGAATTTACATTATTTCATCCAAAGCAAAGGGGTCATCATTTCTACAAGAAAATCATATGAAACCATCGGTCCTTATCCCACAAAGAGCCACTCACCTATGTTCCTTTTTTAATAGTTACAGTGCATGAACTGTTTACTCTTCTCACCCAATGTAGATGGTGTAAAACTTTATACCACTTGAATAAATCTCCCATGAGTGGACCATTAAAAAGGAAAAGATAACCAAGCTAACCATGCACCATGCCATGGGAGTCTCAATAGACATGGATCGACCAAGGCAGTCCTCTTCAAATTTGGGCCCTTTACTGGTTCTGTGATTCATCAAAGATTTCTCACCACATAGAATAATTTTAGAAATGAAGCTATACATCCTTGGTCTAAATCATTTCAAACTCATCGACACATTTATCCTCCACTCGACATCATTCAAGTCACAAGAATCCAATGATGATCTAACTTCATTTCAAACAAACAAGAACTAGTTAATGGGTCTAGGATCCTGAATAGTGCTACCTGTCGAAGCCATCCTAGACACATAAGCACACAAGGAAATTTTATATATACAAATGGAACGAACATTCCAAGTTCACATACATGGTAAAAACTCTTGTGAACTAACCTCTACATTAGTGTACCAACAATATCATGTACTCCAAAGGCATCCGTAAACCCAGGATAACCTCTCTAATAATTTTCCATTGATTAACTTAAATATAACTAACTATGGTATGATTCGAAACTAATTTCCTCTTGTTATCCCACAAAGATGGGATGATATATTCTTGATTTGATTCACTATCTCTGACCACATATCCCATAGGTATCTCACACACCACGGTTACCACCTATTTTAAATACAATACACAGGAAACATCAATGTTCCCACCTCAACTATTACATGTCATCTAATACGCCGAAAAACTCTAAAAACAGATAAAATTGAAGGAATATAATGATATTATTGACCAAAAAGGGTCAAAACATGTCAACATGGGTTTAACTATACACTTTTTTCCATTTTATTTTATTGAGGACAACACCCTTTAGTATATAACTGTAAATACATATAAATACTACCCAGTGATAACTAACTTAGGGAGACTTGAAGGTTTTTAAATATTTAAGACATCACCTACCAAGAATCGGCGTACCAAGGACCTAGTCCTCTATGATCATAATCATAAGGGACTACTCCTTAGATGGCCTTATTGTTTTGTATGAAGAAAATGAACTGATCCGCATCAGTAATCTGTATATGGTAATACTCCCAAAATTATTATTTTATTATAAATATTCAGGTACATATCGACATCACACTCAATGATACAACTAAATTACCATAAACAAAGGTGAGTTATATATTATATCCTATAGTGATATATTTTTAATAATTATATAAGTTTTTGTAAATTTTTATTTTACCTCACATGAAATGGATACCCCCATTAGGGTGTTTCTATAAAAGAATTAACAAACCATGTCAATATGGTCTCATAATGTTCCATATCTACTAAAGAAAATCCCCAAAATATTCCTATCAGAGGTACTAACATTATGCTATGTTCCCACTCTAACCCACTAATGGATGATTCACCTCCTATGAAGAAGGTATTTTAATAGTGTCACAATCACCAAATTTCACCACAATATAGTCCATATAGTCATTTAGAAGGAATACAAAAATGTGGTCCTACTGTTTAAAATGCCTCAAAAAAACTATATTGGAAAAAAATAAAGTTTTTTGCATTCACTTTTAATAGATGGAATCAGTCATTAGAAATATCATACACTAGCATTCCAATAAAATTTGGACCTTACATGTGAAATATGTTACATAAAAAACTACATCTTTCCTCTATCATCCTAGATTCAAAATCAATAATCAACCCAAAATAATGGTTTAAGAGACGTAAATCCATAATAAATCATAAAATTTAAATCCCATGAACATCACTAAAATTTAAAATAATAAAAAACTATAACATCACATATAATGTACAACAATTCCTTATCTTTGGAAATATAGACTTCTTACTTGAATAAGATTTCTCAATGCACATGTATAATATCCATAATTTTTTTTGATAAATTCCTAATCATCCTATATACCATTAAATAAATAGAAAAAAATGAAATGAAAAACATTGGTACTAAATTTTCAATCCTCTAATGAAGATCACTCTATGAAAAGTTACCAAGAATGTTTCAGAAAGAGACTAAGGAACACCTCCCCAGATTCCATTGAATATTGATATGCACCGAGGGCCTAGAGCATGTTTGTTTGGTGACTATTCCATAACATCAGAGTAATTAATCATTATAAATAACCAAACATAAACAATAACAGTAAATAATAAGTGTTTGTATGTAATAAATATTATAGGCCTGTAATAAAAAGTGAAATGCGATCAAGGCCCGAATATCCAGGTCATATATACAATGCTATTATCCATTGAGACCATCACATATAGAGGAATTAAATAAATAAAAAATGTGTATAGGGATATACTAGCCCCACTAATCCATATCACATACTAAAATTCATATACATTTCTGATAAATCTCACTTGATTAGTCCCAACCATTTTCCCATCATGTTCTTGTATGTATGTGAGTGTCTTCTCGAGTACCCGAATGTAATGATTTACTCGGCATGGTGTGTGTACCGAATTTAGTATGGAACCGGAAAAAAAATCATTTATATAAAAATTAAATTATTTTTATTTTCATTTAAACTAATCATGTGCTATAATAATATCTAATTCAAAAAATAAACCAAATAACCAGTTTCCTTCCAAGGGTATGATGACTGCCCTGGTCCGACCATACCTACTTCGGCTTGCATCAAAATTTATTTTAGAAAGAAATGTAACCACAAGGATTATATGAATCATTGAAATGGAGTTCCATGTACTCTCCCATTGTATATAATGTATGATTCCAAGTTTTAATTTTATATCCTATAAATAGGGCATCGAAATGGATACTAGGATTTTGAGGCATATCATTTAAGATGTGAGTAAGTAGTGATATCATTAGAATGAATCAAGGTTCAGTAATCCCATTTTTTGTTGTTTTCATAGGTCTCGATTTTTTGGAAACCTAGAAATTTTATCTAGGATAGATTCCTAACGTGGATTCACATTAGGTGATATGTATGGAACAATCTTCATATATAAGATAACAACTCAACATCCTTCAATAACAAGCTCAGCAGCCTATTTCCAAAAAAGACTAGTAATTGAATTATTGGTCTATCCACCCTATTATATGGTGAATCCCATGCGTATATTGTGGATATCATCATCAATCCACATGGATGTCACAAGAATCCAATGCTCATGGGAAATAAGGCCACCTAAAAAATACTAACATCACTATGATCCTAAATAGAAAGGAATTCACTAGGCGAGACCAACTAATATGGGTTTTGAGATGAACTCAGTATCATCCTATATTTCTCTAGAAGAGGGATGAATTATAGTGAAACTATTAATAATTTTAATATAATATTAAATTAATAAATCTATTAATATAAATCCTACAAAGTACCTTTGTACATCCCCACCATTACATCTCATGACGTCAGCCACATATGTTGAGTTCTACGAAGTACGTCTAGAATTCATACATATATAAATAGTAAATGGGTGAAAGAATGAATAAGATAGAGGGGTTATCTGAATGCCTAAACACATCCCTACTATCACAGCCTCTCATGTCAACATGTTTAGTATGGCTTCTAGGTGGCACCTGCTACCATCTTAACCCAAACCCATGTCCCATGTTCTCAATTCTGAGTAACCACCAGGGAACCCGTTGGGGACCCCTAGATCAAAACACTTATGTGGAATCCCTATTAGTATACATGAGGTTAGTATAAAATTATATGCATCCCCCTATGGTCCCATATAAATTGTATATGGGAAGATCTAACCCACTTGGGTTCCCCTAGAAAAGAGTAATTGTATCTAGTCAAATTCTAATGCAATATAATGTCACATATCAACGCATTTTGGAATGTGTAGCATGGACATACTTGTTATATAGGGTATACCCCCATAGTTTTTTTCTTGGGTTGACATGGATCATCAAGTGAGACTGCATCTCAAAGAGGTATGGAGGATACTCAGTGGATTAATGGTTTTGATCATGGTCATCAGGTCCAGTGCATAAAGCTAGTTCAAATGGGTTTTTTATGACCCTGGACATCATAAATCGTCACTATATATTTTAATTTATTGAAACATTACAATAAATAAATTAAAATTGGTGTGGTTTCCTCGTGAGAGTTCCTATCACAAAGGAATATAATTCCATAGGGAATGTATTAAAGGTCACCTACCTTGTACAAATCCTTCCATTTATTTTCCATGGGTTGACACTAGCTTCTAAGGCCCATAAAAGATCATTCAAGAGAAGAGAGGTCCTATCACACACAAAAAATATTTTAATTAATTACAGTTAAATTATAAGTTATTAATTAATCTAAAAAAATATAACCAAGTGGGAAAAAATAAATTAAAATTCCAAATTCCCAAAACATAAATATCCTATCATATTGCATCAAAAATTTAACCTAACACTAACCATAACCCATGGAACATTTTCATCCTTGAATCAAGACTAATACCTAAGAATTAGTGTCAATAAAAACACTGAAATTATTTTAATATAACCTTTAATGGTATGTAAAGAGATATGGTATGATACCTCAATGAAATGATACACGTCGAAGTGAAGATGACCCCCACAAAAATCCTCTTATTAGGAATGAAAAATAACCATAATCTATATCAAATTCTACCAGGATCAAGTGGAATCAGAAATATAAAACCAAATTAGATAAACCAGAAATTAAAGGAATTCAAATAGAAGTACAATGGAGTAAAATAATTTCCAAAAACACCGTAAAATGTCCTCCAAATCCACTATGAACACCGTATTGAAGGGTCTTGAAGAAGGTAATGTGAAGAGGGGATTATTTGGGACATTATTCAAAGAGGTTGGATGTATAGTGGGGGTTTTCATCCTAAATCTCACATCTAAAAAATTGAAAATTCAATATTTTTAATTTGTTGAAATGTGTACTCACACAACTAGACAGACTGCGTCTGAACCTTGCGCCGTCAATATATTAGGTACACCCAATATGAACAGGAACAACACACGATTTAACAAAACATTTTCCATGTAACAACTCATGATTTATGAAATTTGTTCAAATAAATTTAATTTCTTTGATTTCTTGTTTTACAAAAATCACCGAATTCAATGAACCATGGTATGATATTAAAATATTATTATATAAATAAATTATTATAAAAAAAATGTTAAATTCAGTGTTATGAATTTGATTAAAAAACTATTGTAATACATATAAATTTCACACTAAATATGAATTTATTGATAAATTCATTGTAAATAATCAATCATTTTTTAGGAAGGTTATTTTATTCTTATAAAATAAAATTTATTTAAAAATGAATTTCATTGTTTTTTTTGAGAAAATAATTTTATTAATTTCTAAAAAAAATTATTTTTTATTTTAAAATTGAAATAATATCATAAATAATTAAAATAAAATCATTTTAGGATAATGTTTTAAGATTTAATTAAAACAATGATTTCAAATTGAAATGTGAAAAATACAGATTTTAAATAAAAATTATATTTCTGTTTTAGGAATGTAGAAGCATACATATTGTTTTTAAAAAATTAATGTAAAATTATTTATTTTATATTTTAAATAAACCCATAATTTTAAATAGACTAAATTATGATATAGAATTTATTATAACAAAATTATACGGAAAAAAGAATTTTCCTGGAAATCAATTTTTATGCACAGAATATGTTATTATCTTTGTAATTTTAATTTATCACTATTTTTGAATGATTTTAATGGAATTTATATATTATATATTAAATAAAAAATTTTTACGTTCAATTAAAAATTTTTCTAGGTATAAAATAATAATAAACCATGTTTTATGCCAAAAAAGTGTATTTTCCTAAAATTATATTTTCATCACGTGTTGCATTATTATTTTTAAATTTATCTAATGGCACCTATATAAATGGAATTTCATAAAATAGTTCTCATATTTCGAATTAGGAGAATCAAATTTGGTAAATGAGTCCCTTTTATATTTGTTCAATTTGAATAGTAAATGTGGTAAATTTTATCATCACAGTAAAAGGTAAATAAGGTTAATTTTGGTTAAAATTAAGTTATAAGGACATATTTTTTCATCCTAATTATTATTTGATTAAATTAATTCCACCCTTATCATATTAGGATAAATATTTAAATGTTTAAATTAAACTCTCATTGAAATGACATATATGATATTTAATGAAACGAATGTTACAAAATGTCACTCTATAAGTCTTAAATAAATTTTATCAATCCACATTAGACAAAACATAAAATTATTAAACAATATAAGACTCAATTTTGTACTTAGTGAATTTTTTTCATGATATAAATTTATTTTTAATATTTGGTAATTATATAATGACCTTAAATTCTAACGGAACAACGATGTAATATTTTTGTAATTAAGAAAAAAAATATATAAAACCATTTTAAATTAATCAAAGTTAAATAATTGGAGTGAGTTAATGTGTGACATGAGTTTTTTAGATGAAAATGACATAGTAGTATTTTTTTAAAGAGTTATATTTTTATGCAATCATTTTTTTTTGTGTAATTTATGAATAATTATAGGAAGAGATTCTAAATGGGTAATAATGATATTTTATGAAAATAATAATTTATAAAATTAAATTAAAATCAAAAAAAATATTAAAATATGAAAATGGGGATAATATATAATAAAAAAATTCAAAAATTTCCCATTTATAGGATACATTGAACAATTTTTTGAAAAAATGTATTTAAAATAATTTAATATTTTAAGAAATTCCAACTGTCTCACTACCTCAATTTTAAAAGGTAATCCCTCATTTCCCTTCTTTACACCAAATTGAGACTAATAGATTGACAATACACTTCCAAGATAACTTCTCCACAACCCTAGAAACTTCTTTAGGTTCTATTTTTCTACAATGACAAACCCATGATCCCTTAAGAGGATATCAAATAGGTTTATCTCAAAGAATATTTAATCACCTTAATCGATCATATTCTGTTTAAGTATTATTTTACCTCCAAAAAATATATTCAATACCTAATAAAATAATAAATTTAATATAAAAATATAATAAAATTTATTTATTACTATGATTTCACCTTTATGAAAAATCTTTCAATCAAATAATATTTAAAAATATCGACCGTACATACGTACCTCTTACCACCTCCATGTAGTGTTACAATTCATTTCATATCACAATAATTTTTTCTGTATGGGTATTATGATGGGATTGATGTTTATATATAATAATTTGGACAAAATTATAATTATTTAATGAAAATATAACATCTACCATATTAAATTAGAAACTATTAGAAAAGATATCGTCAATCTTGCGTAGGTGTAGGCTACCACCTTCAGGGAGCGATGTGATTTTCTTTCATTTCATTTTTAATTATAATATAATAAGGATATATTTAATGAATATATACGATATATATGAGATAAAATGTTCCTCGAAATGTGATCTATTAATTTCCTTCCATATACTCTATCCGTTTAAAAAATGAAAACAACATTCTTGCGTATATACAACCTTGCATCTCCATGAAATTTGTAGTTCATTTTTCTATCCCAACATTAATGAATGACTGTAAACATGAATACAATGAAAATGCATGGTATTTATATAATTAATAAATTTAATATCCTAGTTAATTTTCATATAAAAAATTTTCATATATATTCATTATTTAGAGTTTATAGACTTATATTCATTATATAAATATATGAAATTTTTTGGATCAAAAGGAAAAACTTTTTATTTATAACTAAATTGAATTTTTATTTATTATATTTTATTATTTAAAATAATTTAATAAAACTTATATAAATTTAATTTGAAAAAAATGATATTCCTTTATAAATCTATCATGTAATAATATTCTGAATATGACTTTTTTATCAATTTCAGAAGAGTTTTAATTTACAATGAATAACGAATAAAATGATTTTAATAAAAAAAATATTTTTATTTATGGAATATATAATGTAAAATAATATTTTTGGATCAATTTTAAAATTTTATTTGTTCCTTTTGATTTAAATCTGTATAATTATAATTTTTGAATTAATTTCTTAATTTAATTTAGTATTATTTTATTTTATACATAAAAGGTAATTTTTCAAAAACAAATCTTCTTATATTTTTCTAGTTTAATTTTATATTAAATTATTCCAAATTATGTTATAAATTTTTAAAAAAATTACTATATATATTGAATTATATGTTAGAAATTTTATGAATATTTCTCTTTTATTTTTGGTCAATATGTATAGTAATCTTTGAAATTTTTGTTAACCATGTAAAAGGTAAATCATATAATTATGGTTAAAAATGAAATGATATAGAATTAAAAGGCCCTACTAACTGAAATAATATAAATAGATGATTAGTTATAATACATAATCATCCAAAGGTATAATATATGTACATTTTCTATTTTTTATGTGATTATGACCATTTTAAAATTTTATATAAATAAATATAAAAAATGACACAGTTGTTTTGAATAGAAATAATATTTTTTAAATTGGGATAATGAGAATATATTTTTAGGTTATAAGTAGTGCATAGAAATATAAATTAATTTCATTAAATTGGGTAATTTATTTTTAATTATTTGGGAAAAATATTTACCTTAACTTCTTACAAAATTTTAACATAATAATTATTCAATGAATTGAAAAAAAAATTAAAAATATTAAAAGTAATATAATTTATTTAATTAATCTTAAAAAATATTTTATATAATTATAATATTTTTGGGATATTTTAATTTATTATAATATAATTCCTTAGTAGTCATGATGTTATAAAATTCTATTTATATGAATAGTTTCAAAATTTAATATAACGATATTTTATGAATAAAATATTTTATTCCATGATATAAAATTACTAAATATAATATATTGAGAAAAATTATTATGATATAGTTGAATTTATCATCCATGGTCCATTTAGTTTCTATTTTTCCATTTATAGTAATTATCATGACCCCCAATGAGTAAACAATCTTTGTTGTCATGCTAAGTGTTAAAAGAGTTAACATGGGGTTAAACCCAAAAGGTAAGTGGTCAAATGTGAGTTAAACTTTCCCCAAATATTTTTTATAAGATTATTGAGAATCATAATCATTACCTATTGTAATTTTATCTATTTGGATTCATTTTTAAATCAAAAGTAATTTATATTAAATTCATATTTTATGAACATCCAATAGTGTCTTTCCCATATCTTAATAAAGGGAACAAATTAGTTTACTTACATTACACATAAAAAAACATTTTTTTCCATACATGAAAAAATAAATTAATATAATTTCTGAAATCATTATATGGGTATTGGTTCCAGTAGAAAATTAACCTTAGAGGTCAAAATTTGTAAATCAGACGAGACTTTCTGAAGAAGATGTATAGTTTTTAACAACATGTTGTAGTTTTATTTCATCATCATCCTGCAAAAAATATTATTAATACATGATAAAATAACAATAATACTATATTCCACATACTAACATGTTATTAAGTTAACTGAATTACCTATATTCATCTTTATAATCAATCAAATGGGAGAGTAATTCACTGTCTGCATGTTTGGTGAGCTACTGTGTTGCAACCCGATGCAATTAATTTTCCATCACCATATCTCAAGACTATTTTTAATCATGTATTTAATTTATATATGTTATATTCATGAAATATTTATCATTCTGAAAAGATAATCTGACATTTAATCTCATACATTTCCATTCCCTGAAAAATGATTATGTCATTCGTGTGTACATGTGGACTACCCCCACCACAAAACGATGTGATTATTTTGAATCAACAAATCACATAGATTATATATATAACAATATTAAAATAATTAATATGATATATATTATATTATTGTTATTTTATAATGTTAAAAAATTCATACCATCTTTACATAATGATCTTTGAAAAATAGAAATGTTAATCATTTGTACGTAAGAATTACAAATACAAGCCTGTAATGTAGTCAATTTCTAATAATCATCAATCATGATTTGTCAAAAAATTATAATTGATGTATAAAAATTATAATTATATAATTATTATCATTTTTTATTTGATGTAGTAATGACCCATTTAACCAAAGGCAACCTACCAAATCATTTTGGACTTAGTTGTGGAATAAAATAAAAAGGTCTGACGTTAACATAAATTATTATATAATAGTATATATCATGTTAATGAGTTATATAAAAGGAATAATAAATTTGATTTTTTTATCAAATTAAATAATTAACATAACTTTATAATTCTAGATAATGAATGAATGTGATGAGTCGAAATCAATGCAAGGGAATTTCATACAAAATACAATTGTAAAAAATTCCCTTAAAACTAACTTATTATTCCATAATTTTTTTATAATTATTTTATGAATATATTAATATGGACTTAAGTGAAATAGAAATGAAAAAATTATTTTTCAATTGATTTTATTATAATGGTTTTCAATAGGAATCATTTTAAAAAATGTTTTGACAATCATTAAAAAAGACAGGAGGAATTCTTAATTTAAATCTATATGGTGACAATGAATTTTACTACCTATAAAATAATTATTTGACATTTTTATTGATTTATAATAATTATTGTTTAATTCAATTAAAAAACCTCATTTTCTATTCTCTGGGATTTTTTTTTGGAAAAATTGGTTTTAAAGGAAAGGTATGAAACCTGTAATTTTCCATTTCAATCATTATTTTTTAACCTTATTATTTTAATTGAAAGAATATGTAAGGGATCAATTGTGTTGAAGGGTTTTTTGGGGAATTATTATGAGTCTCAATGTTTGTGAACAATTAACAGTAAATTTGTGGCTCAATTGTGCATCTCATCTACAAAGGAGAACTGTTTGACTGACCATGAAAGTGGAGTCACAAACCCATTAGAGATAATAAATACCTACATAATAAATTAAACACATAGTAATTTCATGTTTGGTTTAACCATTCACCTAACCATGTTATTGTGTGGATCACCTGGATAGTGTCGGTGCACAGTTGGCACATAGTTTGGCCAAATTTGTGGTGAAACCATAAACCCCATTAAAGAATGTTAAAATTAATATTTCCCCTTAAATTAGTAAAATTTTACACCATAATTATATTTATTATGAATGAAAATATCCTTCCCACTATTTGACCTATCCTACAAGGCCTTAATCTAGATTTTGAAGCCTCTATCTCATCCATACTATGGTTGGACAATTGCCTATCAGGTTGGAAGTGTACCTATAATATATCTAATCAGGTAATATTCTTTATCATTTTATATCACCATATTTAGTTTTATTTATATATTCAATAATTTCTATGTCATATTATATAATTTACCACTCACATAGCCAACTTTTATTTATAAATATAATGATTAAAATGTAATAACACCCTTGTGAAACATTTTCATTTATAAATGAAAATGAAATGGCTGAATTAAATAAAAGGAAAATAGGAATGGATTAACACATATAATTTGATAATTTATAAATGGTGAAATTTGATTATGGACCTTTTTCATATTAATGTAGGGGTCATACTTGAGTCATCATTGGATTCCTTAGGGAATTCATTGATCACTCAGAGGACGCCACACCGATTTAGAAGGTCGGTATTCAAGGGGGATAATGATCTTGGAATGTGGTCAATTTATTGTTATATATGTGAATAACGAAGTGTAGTTCTGAATATTCCCTCAATTAATATCTTGAGACTATAATTCCATGGATACACTCCTTGGATTGAGTTTCATGTCCTTAGACTAGCGGTGCCCTGGATTATTCCCTTGGGTACCCGTAATGTTTAGCCATGAATTTACAATGAATGTGATCCATGAAAGAGATTAAAATTTTACAATATAATTCCTTAGATGAACAATTTGGATTATACCAATACCCCTATATCTAGGATTCATGGATTATTATTTTGAAATAGGCTAACCTTCTATGGTCAAGGATTGCTTTCACTATTGGTCATATCCCCCAATTTTCTCTATATAGATGTCTTGGTAAAACCTTGGTTCCTATATTATATATCACTAATATTAATTCAATATGTCTAAATTTGTATAATGGGAAAATATATAGGTCTCCTATTCAAATTCATTTGGATGAGGTTGTGGTGGCTATGGTAGGATGAACATACCATGGTGAGTCGATCATGACATGGTTATAACTTAATGTATTTTATTACATTACTAATTTATAAACCTTCACACTTTTAATTTTATACATATAAAATTTCATTTCTAAATACACCATCGGTGGTGGCCTAGATTGTATATCTAATTCCCTATTCAATCCTTCGATTATTACACAAGCTGACTTCATTGATACAAGTAGGGACTAGGAAAAGTTCCTAATAAGGGATTCTTGATTTTTATATAGAATGGGATCTTAGGGAACAAGACCAAGATAAGTATCATGATGCAATGGGATATACTTTTTCCATTCTGTTTTTTATAACTATATTATACATATAATGTTTTCCCCATAATATTATTCCCTTTTTACAACATCATCACATTAACATAATTTTTTATAAATTGGTTATTACTTTTGTTCAGTCTATTTTTCTTATATGGATATTTATTACAATTAATTTTATAATTGATCATTATAATCAATCTTATTTTATGATTATTAGTTTTATCCATATATGTAATTTACATATTTTTTAATACAATATTGTGATATACTGTAACCAGAGGGTATGGTCTCCCCAAAGACACACACCATGTCCTTGCTACTATTCAGAAGCCTCTAGAATATTTGGAGGCATTCTTTATTCCTTGTGGAAACAGATTCAGCTGCTGCTATCAATTGACATTGGCCAAGATGACCCAATGAAAAAATCAATATCCCTAAAAATTTTCTTATGGGTTCAGTTAATTTTTTCCTTATGCATGAGTTTATGTATTCAATTACAGTTCTTGTGTGTTTTTTAGGAGAATGGGTGGTTCCATTATAAACTGGGGGAGGGTGAGCCTATTATTTCTCTTCAATGCATTGGGAAAAGCTATAATGTTAATAGATTAGGTCTCGCCTATTAAATTATGAGAATATAATGACATTGTTAAACCAAATATATAATGGAGTTAACTAATAATTTTTATAGTAAGATATTATTTTAAAATTCTATGATGAATATTCCAAATATTATCTATATGGTTATTTCATGTGTAACCGTGAGGGATAAATCATATGAAATAGTTATGTGAGAATTATTCCCCATGTTTCCTACTTGTTTTCTTTATCATTACTACTTAATTTTATTTTAATGTTGTGATTTATCATGAAATAATAGAGATCATATGTTTAAAGAAATGTATATGATAATTTTTTAGGTTGAAATGTTTAACATTATCAAAAAATTATTATATTTTTTTCACTATTTCAAGGATATAATTTTGTATTTATTTAACAATAATATTTTTTATAAAGTATGTAAGGAAAATATTTGGGTAGAGAGGGTGATTTATTGGGTTATGAAATATTTTTTTTGAACCCAATGTTCATTTTCAAAAATGAAAATTTTTATAAGTATTTAAGGACTAACAATTTCTTCTCTTTGTTTTATGTCCCATACTGATATTTGTTTCTCGTCTAATGTATTGACTTTTTTTCATAGGGTTTTTGGATTGTTATGGGAACGGATGTAATCAATTTGAATTTCATGAATATTTTTCATGTAAATAAATAGTATTTAATTGTATAATTTTTAAATTATGGAAAACATATACAATATTTATAGTGACCACTTTTTAATAAATGGGTTTCACTACTAAAAGTATTGGTAATTGTGATGGTCTATTTGCGATGGGATCCTGTCGCACATAGGCTTTAGCGACGGGGCCCCGTCGCAAATGACCCATTGCAGAAAACGATGTCGCAAATATAATTATTTGCGATGGGCCCATCGCAAATAATTGTATTTGTGGTGGGAAACATCTCCGTCGCAAATAATCTTCATATTATATGTATTATATATACATAAACTTTTCTGCAACGAGTCCATCCCAAAAACTATTTGTGACAGGCTCTTGTCCCATTGCAAAAAAAATATATTTATAACTTTATGCGATGGGCCCGTCACAACAAATGATTTGCGACGGTACTACATGCCCGTCGCAAAAAATACATATATATAACTTTATGCGATGGGCCCGTCGCAACAAATGATTTGTGACGGTACTACATGCCCGTCGCAAATAGGTTTTAAAAATATAGAGTTAGACTATTTGCAACGGGGTCCCGTCAAAAAAGGTCCCGTCGCAAATAATAAATTAATTTAAAAAAAATAAATTTTAATAATATTATGATTTATGAAAAAATAATATTACTATTATTAAAATAATAAAAAATATTAAAATTCATGATATTCAAAAAAAAATACAAATATATAATAAAATATTACAAATTAAATTATGACATATTTTCACCGATATAATAGACCAAAAATGTAAATAATTCATATTACAATGTTAAATTCAAATGTTTGTAACATAAAAAAAATCATTGGGGAGTCATCTTTTGGAGGAGGTGGAGGAGCTGAAGGAGTTGGTGGAGGAAAATCCATCCCTAAACTATGAGTTAGAGGGCTTATTTACTCCATCTGCTCGTGATGCTTCTGCGGCCATCGAAGCATCTCCTCCTTGTGCTGCTGCTACTGCTGCTGCCACCAACACATCTCTTCTTGCTACTTCTGTAAAATCTCTATATGCTCAGCCTAAGCTCGCAACTGCTCCTGATACTGTGAGACAGAAGACGATGCCTCTCCACGAGCTCCTCTCGAGCAGGATGCTGACAATGCAGTAGTACCATAATAAGTACCAGGAGTAAAATAAGAGCTGATGCCAACAACTCTGCCCTTCTCAAAGCCATACTAAGTCACCTACATCCATGTCACCTAATCGAAATGGCGAGCACTGGTCTACTCAGCCGTCTCGTCCTAACCCTCAGCCTATGTCTAAAACGTTGCAGCCTCATATGACTCCTTCAATTCCTATTTAAAATTAAAAATTTAAAAATATTATATGCAGTTAATTGTTAAACTAAAAAAATAATACTAAACCACAATCTGATGCTGGCGATCACCTCTAATCTCTCTAGTGGATGGATCACTGTACATCCTCCGATAAACGTCGAACTCCGTAATATCAGGATGCTCGACTGCGTACAGAAATAAAAAATAAACTTTTTATATTTATAGTTATATTAAATATATTTAAAATATACTTACCATATGCTCTTTATGCGAACTGAATGTACATCTATGAGCTCGATGTGTCACCTCCTGTCTCCCCTAGTTCTGTCATCCCACTGAAGATCTCCTCTGAAATCCACCACCCAACCAGTTTAAACATAGTCTATCCCAAACGTGAGATGAAATTTACTCTGGTTGGTGTGCTCTACACGACTCATCAAATTATGTCACCCCTACTTTCTTAATTATTGTCCTTCTCAAATTGTGCAAAAACTGGTGGAAATAGTCATGCATAGAAACCTTCCTTGCTATGTGGATAGCCTCATTCATGATATCATCGATAGGATTCCATAAACCATACAAATAATTTATAATATCAATTTGTTAATAAAATAAATTTCAAAATAAATATTATTTATTTACATACAAGCCAATGATGGAACATGTCGCGTTACACATCAATGTGAATATGTTCCCATGTGATCCATGGCTGAGAAAAATAATTGTGCAATATAGCGCCCCCCTGTCAAACAGCTACATGCTAAAAACTGTGAAAAAAGAATAAATAATACAAAAATTAGTATATATATAAATAAATTAATGAAATATAACTAAAATATACAGGTTACCATACCTCCGTGTGTGTGGATCAAACCCAAGATGTGGACATCGCTCGGGTATAGGGTCAGGAATCATTCATCATGCAAGACCGCACCCCCTCCGCGTACCACTTGAACCACCAGTAGGCTGAGGGTCAGTTGATCCCACATCCTCATCATCCAAAGGTATCTCAGCCTCCAGCAACTCCCAAAATAAATCATCATCCATCTGAAACACAAAATAATTTTTGATAGCAGATAGTTGAATATAACTATTATATATAGATATATATTAGTTATGATTATAACCATCATTTAACCATTTCAATGTGTATTTTCATCTTCTTCTCCATAGTTGTCAATGTCAATGTCTTCATCTTCCTCCTCAGCATCATCAATATCCATATGAGTTTCATTTTCATCATCTATTGTCATTTCAAATTCATTTGTAACATCATTAACATCTTCATCATCATCGATCCTAAATTGTGGGGTTTCATCATCGATATTCACGTCTCTTTGTGAATTAGATGGATTTTGAGTAGTCTCTTGAAAAATTTCAATTCCTTCCACTTTAGAGAAACCACATTCAGTTTGAGTAAACTAATTTTCCCGAGATTTCATATTTATTATGTTCCACCAATCGCTCAAGTCTCTTGAAGTAGTACAATACTTTGCATAATAAATTTGATGTTCCTTTTGAGCTAGTAAAAATGGTTCATTTACTGGAAGAAGACTTCTATATTTAATATCGACGATTCCATGAGTCGGATGAAAATGAAAACCTCTTTCAGTATCCAACCACCGACATTTAAACATTGTTATGTAATTCTATCCTAGATAACACGGCTCAATAATTTCATCCAAAAAGCCATAAAAGTCAACTTCAGTTTCTCTATGATGTGATCCTCTCAAGCAAACTCCATTGTTCATTGTTTTTTTTTGATTCCCTGTATGCAAGTGTATGAAATCGAAAACCAATCACCACATATGAATTATAATATTTAACCATTTTTTATGGTGGGTTACTCAATATACATAGTATTTTGTCAATTTTATTAGCATATTGAGACACCTGAAAATTTGAAAAACAATTATCAACATAATAAATAATAAATGTAATTGATATTAAACCATCAATAATTTATGTTACCAGTTTTTGAAAACAGTGAGAAATTTTTTTTGTCTGCGTTCTTTAAGAGAAGATGCTGTAATTTGTGGAAGTTGTTTCTTGATATGATTATCATATAACCTAAAAATAAAATATGTTTAAATACTATAACAAAATTATATAATAAGTGATAGAAGCACTTACAGGAAAAATGATTTCATTTCTTCACAGTTGATCAGAATGTATGTATGAGCTCTGTGGTGTTCATCATCTGAAATTCATCGTTCGTGAACTCCACCGAAACCAAGATTTGGTTGACTAAAAATATTTAATTGATTATCCATTTCGTCATTAAAATTACCCTTGTTTCTCCCCATGAAATTCTGTTTTGAGGGATATTGAGATTCAAAATAATGAGAGCATAAAAAAGAAATTTCTTCATGAAAATAAGTTTCAGCAACTGAGCCTTCAACTGATACATTGTTACGTATTTTTTTCCATCAATTTCTGCATACATCTCTCGAATGTGTACATCCATCAAAAAAGTACTGGACCTCCACATTTAGCTTCATGTGGCAAATGTAATATCATATGTTCCATTGAGTCAAAGAAAGCCGGAAAAAAGATTTTTTCTAGTTTACATATAATTACAGCAACATCTTCTTCCAGTTTTCATAGTGCATTGTAGTCTATTGTCGCTGCACAAATGTCTCGAAAAAAATATGATATGTCTGTTATCAAATCCAAAATCATAGAATTCAACAAACCTCTAAATCCAATCGGCATAATTCTTTCCATTATAACATGAAAATCATGACTTTTAAATCCAGTAATATAACCATTCTTAATTCATCTGCCCAAATTGTAAGCATAGCCATCTGGAAGTCTCAAATCTGCAATCCACTGACAAAATAATAAGTGACTCTTATTGGACAGTGTATAAGATGCTTTTGGCTTCATTAACCTCTGTGATCTGACATTTTCAAATAATTCATGTTCTGGTCCCCTGCAAATTTGGGCAAGATCTAATCATGCCTTTACAGTATCTTTGTTCTTACCTGGTGTATCCAAAACTGTATGAAATAAATTATCAAAATAGTTCTTCTCAATATGCATTACATCCAACATGTGGCGGACCAACAAATCATACCAATATAGAAGATCCCAAAAAATGCTCCGTTTTATCCAGTTAGGTTTTTTCCCAAACCCATGAATTTTTTGTTGGTTTAATGTTAGTCCAAATGTGATGGGGGGTAATAAAAATACAACTGATTTTAACTCTTTACCTGATACCATCTCTGGAGGTTCATCTATTTTAATTATACCTTTTCTAAAATGAGATTTGTTCCTCTGAAAAGGATGATCGGTTGGAAGAAATCTACAGTGACAATCAAAATAACATGATTTTTTTCCATTGACCGCATAAAGGATTGTTTTCTTTCATACAGTAAGGACATTATTTCGGACCATGTGTACTCTAACTAGATAACATGCCATATGCCGGAATTTCACTAATCATCCACATCAATGAAACTTTTAATTTAAAATTTTGTTTCGCAGCAACATCATATGTATTAACAACATCACTCCACAATGCATTTAACTCTTCAATCAATGGTCTCAAAAAATTCAATATTCTTTTTCTGATGTCCTGGGATTAATAGAGTCAAAAAGGTATAAGGATCCCTCATCAATATCCATGGAGGTAAACTGTACGGAGTTATAAAGATAGGCCAACATGAATACTGACTACTATAAGAACCAAAAGGAAAAAAACTATCAGTAGAAAGACCCAATCGCACATTTCGGGATTCTATAGAAAAACACGGATGCCGATTGTCAAAATGTTTCCATGAATCACCATCAGATGGATGATTTAAGATTTTATCAGTTGAAATCTTGGTTTTGTGCCATGACATCGTTGACGCTGTGTTCTGAGACATAAATTAACCCTGCAACCTGGGTGTAAGGGGGAAATATCTCAACTGTTTTACTGGATTCTATCTAGACTTCCCTGGTTGAGCTTCTTTATACCTCGATTGTCCTCATGTGGGATAAATATCCAATGACTCATTTTCACCAGAATATAAGATGCAATCATTTGTACATGCATGAATCTTCTGATAACTAAGGCCCAAATTACGAATCAGCCTCTTTTCCTCATAGTAATTTTTAGGCAACACATTTCCTTCAGGTAACAGTGTTTTAACCAAAGAGAATACCTGATCAAAACAGTTGTTTGACATTGCATTATCTGATTTAATAGCCATAAATTTTTCAACCACTTTTAATTTTCTTATCTTACGACCAGGATATAATGCATCCTCAGTAGACCTCAACAACTCATAAAATTCAGATGGTGCGAACTCAGGAGTTAAATAAATATCATCGTGAGTTTTATTTGTTGCACAGAGGACCTGCAACATCATGTACTAAATTTTCAAACCATGATGGATCTGGAATCAATTTATTAGAATCTTCTCTAGAACTATGTTCACCATGTTGATACAAAAAAACATAATCTGGTTGAAAACCAAACCACAAGAGATGTCCCCCAACTTTATCAAACGTGTCAAACATTCTCTAAGCACATTTTTTACAAGGACACTTAATTGTTCCTTCTGAAACATATTCTGGTTTTGATGATGCAAATGCTAAGAAATCTCCAACACCCTCAATATAGATAGGATTTAAACCATAACCATTTGGATTTCTGTGCTTATTTATCCAAACTCGATCATCTAATAATGACTGATGTCGACTTCCTTGTTCCATATTTTTCTACATAAATTATAAAATCATCACTGTTTTTGAATAGTTTGAAATTATAAAAACACTATCTGAACATGAAGATAAATAATTACAACTACTTAATAATTATCCTTAATTAAGGGCGAAACAATTTCCAGTGGATTGATGAATACTCTTTTGTCTGTCAGCTCATTTAATTGCATATTTCTCACACTTATTAATTCTAATTATTTGAAATTATTTCTAATTATTCCTAATTATTTCTAATTATTACAAATTATTACAACTTATTACTAATTGTTACTAATTATTACAATTTATTACTATTTATTACTAATTATTACTAATTTAGAAATACTTAACAATATATAGCAAAAGGAAAACTACTTGAATATTGAAAAGAAATTTGGTAATCATAGTTGTGGAGATTATTACAAATTTTCCCTTCCTTATCCAAGAAGATTTCGTTTACTAATTATTATTAATAAAAAGAATTATATTATCAATATTTACGAAAAAACAATATTGATATTATTTAAATAATAACAAATTTATAAATTATACAAATTATCAATATTCACAACAGACTTTGTTCTATTCTTAAAATGTTCAAATCTCAAAGGGTCGTCAATTGTCAAGTCATACGCAATAAAAAGTTTGTTTCTGTCATGTCTAATGTAAACTCTATAATTGTACTTACATGGTTGATCACCTCGCAAGTAGTGTTGCAATAGGATGACCAATGTAATGATGTTCTCGTCTCTAAGAATCATCTCACATGACACTTCACATAGATCATTCTTCCTTAAAAATTTGAGGGGATATCATTATTTTTCCCTTAAATTATCAAGGAAGAATGGTCTATGTAAATGTTAATGTGAGAATATTCTTATAGATAATAAAGGCATGACTTTATTTGCCCGATTGCAACACTACTTGCGAGGTGATCAACCATGCCAAGACAATTATAGAGTTTACATTGGACATGACTGACACAAACTTTTTATTGCGCATGACCTAACAATTGGCGACCCCTTGAGATTTGAACATGTTAAGAATAGATCAAAGTCTGCTGCGAATAATTATAATTTAAATATTTTATAATTTTATTACTATTTTAATAATATTAATATTGTTTTTTCATAAATATTAAAAATATAATTTTTTTATTGATAATTGTTGCTAATTGTTGCTATGTGTTGGTAAGTGTTGCTAATTGTTGCTAACTGTTGCTAATAGTTGCTAACTGATGCTAAGTGTTGCTAAGTGTTGCTAACTATTTCTAACTGTTTCTAACTATTTCTAACTGTTTCCAACTGTTGCTAACTATTCCTAAATGTTTCTAACTATTGCTAACTGTTGCTAAATATTGCTAACTATTTCTAACTGTTGCTCACTGTTCCTAACAGTTGCTAACTTTTGCTAACTGTTCCTAACTGTTCCTAACTATTATTAATTTTTGCTAACTATTGCTAACTGTTGTTAACTATTGCTAACTGTTGCTAACTATTCCTTACTGTTGCTAACTGTTGCTAACTATTCATAACTGTTCCTAACTGTTCCTAAGTGTTCCTAAGTGTTCTTAACTATTCCTAAGTGTTCCTAAGTGTTCTTAAGTGTTCTTAACTATTTCTAAGTGTTTCTAAGTGTTCCAAACTATTGCTAAGTATTGCTAACTCTTGCCAACTCTTGCTAAGTATTCCTAAGTATTCATAATTATTTCTAATTATTACTAATTATTCCTAATTATTCCTAATTATTCCTAATTATTCATAATTATTCCTAATTATTACTAATTATTCTCAATTATTACTAATTATTACTAATTATTCCTAATTATTAGTAATTATTTCTAATTATTACTAAATATTCCTAAATATTCCTAATTATTCCTAATCATTCCTAATTATTACTAATTATTACTAATTATTACTTATTATTAGTAATTATTACTAATTATTACTAATTATTACTAATTATTACTAATTATTACTAATTATTACTAATTATTATTAATTATTACTAATTATTTCTAATTATTACTAATTATTACTAATTATTTCTAATTATTACTAATTATGACTAATTATGACTAATTATGACTAATTATTACTAATTATGACTAATTATGACTAATTATTATTAATTATTACTAATTATTACTAATTATTACTAATTATATATAATTATTAGTAATTATATCTAATTATTACTTATTATATCTAATTATATCCAATTATATCTAATTATATCTAATTGTAGCAAATTATATCTAATTATTCCTAATTATTACTAATTATTACTAATTATAACTAATTATTACTAATTATTACTAATTATTACTAATTATTTCTAATTATTACAAATTATTACTAATTATATCTAATTATATCTAATTATATATAATTATATCTAATTATTTCTAATTATATCTAATGATTACTAATTATATCTAATTTTTTATAATTATATCGAATTATTAGTAATTATATCTAATTATTACCAATTATATTTAATTATTACTAATTATATCTAATTATTACTAATTATATCTAATTATTACTATTTATATCTAATTATTACTAATTATATCTAATTATTTCTAATTATATCTAATTATTAATAATTATATATAATTATTACTATTTATATCTAATTATTACGAATTATATCTAATTATTACTTATTATATCTAATTATTACTAATTATATCTAATTATTACTAATTATATATAATTATTACTAATTATATCTAATTATTACTAATTATATCTAATTATTACTAATTATATGTAATTATTACTAATTATTACTGGTTATTTCTAATTATTACTTATTATATCTCTTTATTAGTAATTATATCTATTTATTCATAATTATATCTTTTTATTCCTAATTATATCTAGTTATATCTATTTATTTCTAGTTAATCCTAATTATATCTAGTTATTCCTAATTATATCTAGTTATTCCTAATTATATATAGTTCTTCCTAATTATTTCTAGTCATTCCTAATTATATCTATTTATTCCTAATTATATGAACTTATTGCTAATTATATGTACTTATTGCTAATTATATGTACTTATTGCTAATTATAACTATTTATTGCTAATTATAACTATTTATTGCTAATTATAACTATTTATTGCTAATTATATCTAATTAATATTAATTATAACTAATTTTTCATAATTATGCCTAATTAATATTAATTGTAACTATTTATTTATAATTATAACTAACAATATCAATTTCATAGTAAAACTAAATATAAATAAAAATCAATTGAAATCTAATTAAATTAGAACTAATAAACAACAATTAAAATTAACTTCAAAAATAATATAAATATAAAAAAAGTAAAATATAAATACCTTAAACTTTGATATTCTGAAGATATTGACGCCCTCTGATTGCTCTTGCATAAAAAACTTCAACTAAAAGAAAATTTTTCTTTAAAAATGAAGAATAAAGAGTGAGAGAGGGGCCAAGATCTGAATGATTTGGAGAAAAAAACGGATGGGGGTATATATAGGTTAGATTAGTTGCGACAGGGTTATTAGCGACGGGCTTCCTGTCACAAATGGTGGTAATTGCGACGGGGTCCGTCGCAATTAACCTCGCCCGAATTAATTACTGTTGGCGGTTAAAAGGTTATTTGTGACGGGTCCCGTCACAAATAGTACCTGCCGACAGTCTTTTTCTGACAAGACGACATCCCGTTGCAAAAATTTATTGACCACCGCCAGGTATTTGCGATGGGATCCGTCACAAATACCTTCCTGGAGAGGTTATTTGCGGCGAGCTTTCTTCCCGTTGCAAATAACCCGTCGCAAATAGTTATTTTTCCCTAGTGTTTGTTATGTAAGAGTTATGACTAATACATCTAAATTTATAAACGTAAAATAACTTGAAGAATGTATGAATGTTAATTATTTTTTAAAGTCACATAAATATGCAGTGCTTTGGTTAGGTCATTATAGTCAACATCAGAGAAAGGTTTATATAGCTTGAGTGGTTTGAATAATTTTAATTGAATAGTAGTAACATATTTTTCATTACGCTTAATTTGAAATGATATATAATTTTATAACTATCATGTTGCTTCATCTAATGTAACACCCGAGACTTTTATAAGAAATATTTTGTTTTTATTTTATATAAATCATCAAAGGAATCTTTCACTACAGACAACACTAGCTTGGCTTGCTTTACACGCAATAACGACCTTCCTTGATAGCTTGCGTCGTACGCAATACTGAGTTTCACTAAACAATGATATGATATTAAAATATTATTAAAACTAGCTATTATGAATAGTAATAACCACTTTTTGAAATTTTGTAAATTTTATTTTTCCAAATGGACTTCATTTTTGGATTCGGAATATCGAAATTAGCCTAGGGTGAAATTTTGGTATTTTTCTGGAAACTTTCAATTTTTGATGAATAGTGAAAACACTAGGTTACTATTTAAAAACCGACTTTTTATTTAAAGAATTATTTATTTTATTTAAATTTATTTTAGGTCAAAATTTATAAATAATACCTATATAAGTTCAATGTAGTTCATTGGAGTAATTTTATAATAATTTTATATATATAATAATTTTATTGAACTTTTCCCCGTCTTTTACCTACCTCCTAGGTGAATTTACAAATTTACATAAAACTTAATTTTACCGCTTCTATGAGTGGAATTTCAAAAATCCGAGAGACATGGTTGATGTCAGTATGTAAAATGTTATTCAATGAGATGACAATAATTTTTGGTGAATAGTAACTTTTTACTTTTATTTACCACGGTAAAAAGTAAATAGGGTAATTAAGGGTAAAAATGATATTATTATTACCCTAACACATGTCCTAATTATATTGGATAAGTGTAATTCGACCAAAAACAACCTTAGGAATAAAATATGACCATTTAGGCCCACTTGGATTAGATTAGGACATTTATTATTAATTTATTTAAAGAAGGGTTAAAAGAGTTAAAATCAATGTTTAATAAGTAAATCATTTTTAATATAGGATTATACCTAAGATAAATTCGACTATAAATATTCATTAGAAATATAAAAATATTTCCTACATAATGGTAGTTTATTTTTAATTTTTAGACCTTAAATAATTTAATTTATTTATGACACAAAGATGATGGAGTAATTATCTTATTAATGAAATATTGACATAATTGATGTTATAAATACCGAAATAAATTTAATTTGAGACTTTTTATGAATTACACTAATTTTCTAGGTTAATATGACATGTTATTATTGATTTAATTAACTTTTTTCCAACTAATCATTCTGTTATGATTCTTACAAAAATCATTTACTAAATAGTGTCAAAATTGACAAAAAATAGTTTTTAAAACAAATATTATATTATTAATTCTTATTTTATTCCTAAAAATATATGGTTTGGCCAAATTACTTGGATAAGGTTATATATATTAATAATAAATTACTTGGGGTTCGTTTGTCTTGTTATAGTAAGTTTATTAACCTTATAGTGTAAGAACACAAAAAGACACGGTAAAAGTAAAATTATCTAACTTAAAGTGAAATCTATATGATAAGGTTAAAATAGTAAAATAAACTTGTCCAAATTCTATTGGATGATAGTATTTCGACCCATACCCACCTTAGATTCTAAATAAATCAATTTGGAGCTATTTAAAACTGAATATGGCTTTATAATAAAATAATATTTTTCGTTTTTCCTAAGGTGCCTCTCTCCTCCCTCATAAAAGGGCACCTCCTCCCTCTCCCCCTCATACCAATTTGAGCCTTCATGCTCTGCCAATCCCTGCCCATTTCACTTCCCCACTTCCCTAGAAACATCATAGAGGTCCTGGTCTTCTTCAAAGACAAATTTTAGTGCCCTAAGAGGAGGTCTCAAAGAGGCTCTTCAAAGAAGAGGTAATGTCCATTACCGATTCTTTCAACTTTATTTATTCTTCCGCTTCTTCTTATTTAGTTGTTTCATTATGAAGTAATAACATTTGTATCACTCATATACTGATATGTTATTATAAGTACTAAACAACCCTATTTCTCCATCTATCCATCCTACAGAAAACGAAATCACCACGCGTGCGTACGTACGGAATACCGTCTCCACGCCGTGGTGTAATCTATTTTCCACCACCACCTTAAGTGGATGGGTATAATGGTGTAAATGATAACTATATATGATTATTTTAATGTGGTATTGATTTTGAAATGGTATACATAAACTTCAATACAATGCCACGATCATGGGAACGATATCATCGCTCGTACGTACGTACGGAATACCGTCTCCACGATGTGATGTGATTCGTTCTACATGATCTTCATTGAATAATGATTATATAAATGAATTGAATGAATAAATATGATATATAGTACACTAATAACATTATGTAAATGAGGTATCTATAACTTAAAGAGATGAATAAGAATTTACTCGACAAAACACACATAAGAACAAAAAGTAATAAACACCCGAATAACAAGTAGTAATGAAATATTACAAATAAGAAGCTATGAATTGACCATATATGATATCATAACAATAATTATGATTCTAGAATAAGTCATTAACATTATTTAAATCATTATACAGGAGGTTCAGACACTTACAAAGAAAATCGGACCTAAGATGAGGGAAAATATCACAATCTCATTTTTATCCGAGATTGTTTATACTTTGGTATTTACTGAGGTGTATGTTATCATCAACATACTTGTTCCCTCAATATGTTATATTGTTTCCATCCACCTACAATTTTTTAAATCCAATTTTACCCTTCAGTGAGTTTTTAGTAAAGGATATTAAAGGAATCTTTTGTCGTTTTTCGTACGAGGTACTTTTTGACTTTTCCGAAAAAAGTACGAGAAGAATGTTTTTTTAAATTATACGGAATGAATGTATTTTTAAAACATTATTTCCAAGAATCTTCCTTTACAAGTTTTCATGTTTATTTTTAATCAACTTCTTTTAGTTTAAAATTTTATGACATGTTTAGAAAGGAAAAATGTTTTTGAAATAGAAATGATATTTTCCTCAAGAATGGAGTTCAAGTGTTTTATCAAAATTATTTTCCATCTAAGATAAAATAGGGTTCTGTTTCTATCCCTGTTATTACATTGATTTGATTATGTTGTGATGGAATTATTTTTATGAATTATTTTATCTTATATGAATTGTTATATGATGTCACGATGTTTAAGAATCCCATTTTTATTACATGGGTTATGAAATGATGTATAATTTATGATTTTGTGGCAAACGTAAGAATGGTATCATTATGAGATGTGTGGGACCTATATATCCCTCCAATGAATTGGGTAAATATTTTATATCTCATGAGATAGACATGGCTGGAACGATAGGTTAAACCGGTTCAGTAAAAGAGGACTGAAACGAGGAGTGAACTTGGTTCAGAAATGGACTTTGTCCACTAAGATAGTCTTGGAAATGAGTCTTGACTAATAAGAAATGATTTTATATTATTATGTGTGTACGACACAAAGCTTCATGTTTTATGTTATGATTATTGTGATTACATTTCACTACCATGATTTATCCCATGTAACAAAATTATGATCTCTTTTGCAGGGTAAGATTTCCAAAATGTTATGTTCTTATGAATATGATGTGATTGATATTTCTTTTGTTTACCCTTACTGAGCATTTGAGCTCACCCTTTTGATTGTTTTCTTTCCCCAGGCCAGGAAGATAGTTATTAAGTAAGATATTCCAAAAGGGACTATAGATATGATGAAATAAATGGGAGACAGTGTAGACGCTTTATGAACCAGTTGTTTATGTTCCCAGTTTCTAAAGACACTATACCTATACGGTCCTTTCATGGTTTTATTATATGTTGTAATAAGTGTACATCAATTTTGAAGTACTAACAATGTATGTATAGTATGGGTCGTTATATTTGGTGTCGGAGGAAAGGTATAGTCATCCTTTAGAAACTAGGAAGTTAAAGCCTTAGTAAGAAACCTAAGGATATGTCTAAGCATAGAACACAATATTAGTGTTTTATAAATGGCCATGAACAACCTATGATAAGACCTTAAGTGTGCAATTTTATTTTTTATTATGTGGTTTTACTATTACAATTAGTGTTGCTCGCACTATTCCTTTTGGTTTTAGTCAATGGCTGGAACCTGAAGAAACTGTGTTAATGCGGAATGCGATGGGAAATGCAATGATTATCCCCCTGAGCAACCAAACGTTATGGGAGCTGGAATGCAAAATCTTGTTGCCATGATCACACAACTTTCTCAAGATATGAATCATGGAGGACTTATAAACGAGCAAAGGAAGGAGCAACATTCTGTTGAATCCTTAATGAGATAGCATCCACCTTCATTCAGCGGGTATACTGATCCATTAGTTGCTGAACAATGGATCAGTACTACTGAAAAGATATTTTCAGTTCTTCAATGTTCTGAACATGATAAAGTCATCTTAGCAGTGTATCGTTTGGAAGGCTATGCTGATCAATGGTGGAATCTTATCAAGAATATGAGGCCAAGAGATGAAATTGAGTCCATGGAATGGGACGAGTTCAAGAACTTATTTTTCAATAAGTATTTCACTCATATTATCTGAAGAAATATGGATAAGGAGTTTCTTGAACTAAAGCAAAAGGATGATGAATCTGTTGGTACCTATGAAGCAAATTTTACAAGACTTTCAAGGTACGCTTCTGGTATTATTATCCAACCTGAGACTAAGATCGATCGATTCTTTAGTGGATTAAAACCAAGTCTTCGAAGGGCGTTATCCATAAGGGACTTCAATAGCTACGAGAAAATCGTTCGATGTGCTCTCAAAGTTTACATGGATATTGGAGTAACCCATCAGTCATATGGGTTTGATAAGAAGATGAAAATGGAATTCAAAGGAAAATATAAAGAGCACACTGAAAAGAATATTATTTTTCCCTTATTCTCAAAGTGTGGAAAGAAACATGGAGGGAGTTGACTTAAATGGAAAAGTTAATGTTTCAAATGTGAAAAGGAAGGTCATCGGGCATTTGAATGCTGCTATGATGGGAAGAAGATGTCTAGTGATGCGAACAATGAAAAGGCTACACAGAGTGCACCTCCTATACTTCAATGTTACAAGTGAAAGGAAATGGGGAATTATTCCAATCAATGCCCTAATCCAAGGGTTGTTGATGATGATAGACGTCAACAAACTCTTAAGGATAAAGACAAAGGAAAATCACATGAAATTTCTATCAGCGATGTGGAGTATGATAACAAAGTGGTGAAAGGTACACTTACCATCCACTCTAAAGTAGAAAATGTTTTATTTGATTCTGGATCCACCCACTCCTTTATTTCTGAAGAATTTTTTAAGGGTATCACCGTATTATCTCAAAAATTAGATTTTGAGTTAGCTGTGACAACCCCTAATGGCACAACAGTCACATCAAATGTTTATAATTCTTCACCGATTGAAGTTTGTGGGAAAGTGCTTCCTGCAAATCTTTTGATCCTCCCTATAGTGGAATTTGATGTGATTCTTGGCATGGATTGGCTTTCTCAATATGGAGCTCATATCAATTTCCAAAGAAGGGAAGTCACATTTCATATTCCAGATCAATCTTTGATTGTCTATCGATGAAAGGATGAACATAACCTTCAAATGGAAATTTCTTCCATTTTATGGGTCTTGATTCCACTAAATGAAGGTTATTTATCTCAAATGGTTGGTGGGAAACTCCTGATTAAGAATATTCCCATTGTACGGGAGTTTGATGATGTCTTTCCTGAGGAATTGTCGAGTCTTCCACCTAATCATGAAGTTGAGTTTTCAATAGAACTCATACCGGGTGCTTTACCTATTTCAAAGACACCTTATAGAATGGCCCCAAATTAGTTGCATGAATTGAAGAATCAACTCCAAGAGAATCTTGATAAGGGTTTCATACGCCCTAGTGCGTCACCTTGGGGAGCACCTGTTCTGTTTGTTAAGAATAAAGATGGATCAGTGAGACTCTTCATTGAATATCGAGAACATAACAAGATCACTACCAAGAACAAATATCCTCTACCGTGCATTGATGACTTATTTGAGCAACTATGCGGAGCTCAATACTTTTCCAAGATTGATCTTCATTCAGGGTATCATCAATTAAGGGTCAAAATGGAGGAAATACCAAAGACAGCTTTCTATACAAGGTATGGACACTATGAATTTATAGTGATGCCATTTGGTCTTACTAATTCCCCTGCTATCTTCATGGATCTGATGAATAGTGTCTTTAAGGACTATCTTGATCATTTTGTGGTAGTCTTTATAGATGATAATCTTGTATATTCAAAGTGCAAGGAAGAACATGAAGATCACTTGATAATTATATTGAAGACCCTGAGAAAGGAGAAGATATATGCCAAATTTACCAAGTGTGAATTTTGGATTCAAAAAGTTTCATTTTTGGGTCACATAATCTCAAAATAGGGGATATCTGTGGATCCAGAAAAAACAGAGGTTATCGAAAGATGGTCGATACCAACAACAGTAATTGAGATCCGAAGTTTTCTTGGTTTGGATGGATATTATCGACGTTTTGTGAATGATTTTTCAGGATTATCTAATCCACTAACCAGGTTGACTAGGAAAGGAATTAAGTTTGTTTGGACGGAGGAATGTGAAGAGAATTTCTAGGAGTTGAAAAGACGGTTATCCAGTGCACCTGTGCTCACACTGCCATGTAGTGGAGAAAGGTTTTTGATCTACAGTGATGCATCCAAGAAGAGACTGGGGTGTGTTCTCATGCAAAATGATATGGTAATAGCTTATGCATCACGACAGTTGAAAATCCATGAGAAAAATTACCCAACTCATGGTTTGGAGTTAGCTGCGGTAATATTTGCATTAAAGATTTGGAGGCATTATCTTTATGGAGAAAGGTGTGACAATTATACTGATCATAAAAGTTTAAAGTATATTTTCACACAAAAGGAGCTGAATATATGCCAAAAAATATGGTTGGAGATGATTAAGGATTACGACTGCTCAATTAATTACCACCCTGGGAAAGCAAACAAGGTGGTAGATGCATTAAGTCGATAAGACCATGCCAGTTTATCCATGATGAGGATCACAAAAGATCCAATATTTATGGATTTACAAAGGATGGATCTTGGAATTATAATGAAAGGGGAAGATCGTATCTTTATCAAATGAATGTTCAACCATCTATACATGTTAAGATTAAAGAGGCACAGAAAGAAGATGTAGAGTTACAAAAGAAGGTGAGAAATGTTCCTGAATTCAACCTTGATTGTGATGGGATAATAAAGTTCAGGAATCGGGTTTGTGTTCCTCCCATCCCTAAATTAAAGAAGGATCTGCTGGATGAGGCTCATAGTTCTTCATTCTATATTCATCCTGGAAGCCCGAAGATGTATAGGTACCTGAAAGAGTACTTCTGGTGGGATGGCTTGAAAAGTGATGTTGTTGAATATGTCTCTCGATGCTTGGTTTGTCCGCAAGTTAATGATGAGAGACAAAAGTCTAAGGGGATGTTACAACCATTACCCATACTCGAATGAAAATGGGAAAACATCACTATAGACTTTGTCACAGGACTTCCTAAAACATCCAAAGGCAATAATGCTATCTGGGTCATAGTTGATCGTCTTACAAAGTTTGCACACTTCATTGCTATTAGAGAGGATTTCTCTCTGGATCAGCTAACTAGGATATATGTAAAGGAAGTGGTATGATTGCATGGAGTACCACTTTCTATTATATCTGATCAGGATCCAAGGTTTACCTTAATGTTCTGGTGAAGTCGTCAGCATACTCTCGATACAGAGTTGAGTTTTAGAATTGCTTATCATCCTCAGACAGACGGTCAGTCTGAGAGGACAATTCAAACTCTAGAAGATATGTTGAGAGCTTGCTCTATGGATTTCAAAGGTGGTTGAGATAAACACCTACCTTTCGTGGAATTTTCTTATAATAATAGCTTTTACTCCAGTATTCAGATGGCTCCTTATGAAGCTCTCTATGGAAAGAAATGCAGGACTCCAACTTGATGGGATGAAGTTGGGGAAAGAAAGCTATTAGGACCAGATCTTGTTGATGAGATAGCAGAAAAGGTCCGATATATTCAACAACACATAAGAGTAGCTCATAGTCGACAAAAACATTATGCCGAAAACCGAAGAAAAGACTTAGAGTTTGAAGTGGGTGATAAAGTGTTCTTACGAATATCTCCTTGGAAGAGAGTAATGAGATTTGAAAAGAAGGGAAAGCTGAGCCCTAGGTATATCGGTCCTTTCGAAATACTGGATCGTGTTTGGAAGGTAGCTTACCGATTGGCGCTTCCACCGAATCTCTCTCAAGTTCACGATGTGTTCCACGTATCTCTCCTGAGAAAGTACATACCTGATCCTTCACATGTACTCAGCTCAGAATTTGTACCGCTGGAACAAGATCTTTCTTATGATGAACAGCAGATAAAGATTCTCTATCGTAGTGAAAAAGTCCTATGGAAGAAGACCACTCTCTTGGTGAATGTTTTATGGAGAAACCACCAATTAGAAGAAGCTAAATGTGAGCTTGAGGATATGATGAGGGAGAGGTATCCTCATCTGTTTGTTACAAGTGATGAATTTTGAAGGCGAAATTCATTTAAAGGGTTGTAGAATGTAACACCTGAGACTTTTTAAGAAATATTTTGTTTTTATTTTATATAAATCATCAAAGGAATCTTTCACTACACAAAACACTAGCTTGGCTTTCTTTATACGCAATTGCGACCTTCCTTGATAGCTTGCATTGTATGCAATACCGAGTTTCACTAAACAATGATATGCTATTAAAATATTATTAAAACTGGCCATTATGAATAGTAATAACCACTTTTTGAAATTTTGTAAATTTTATTTTTCAATATAGACTTTTTTTTGGATTCGGAATATCGAAATTAGCCTAGGTTGAAATTTTGGTATTTTTCTGGAAACTTTCAATTTTTGATGAATAGTGAAAACACTGGGTTACTATTTAAAAATCGGCTTTTTATTTAAATAATTATTTATTTTATTTAAATTTATTTTAGGTCAAAATTGATACATAATACCTATATAAGCTCAATGTAGGTCATTGGAGTAATTTTATAATAATTTTAGATATATAAAAATTTTATTGAACTTTTCACCGTCTTTTACCCACCTCCTAGGAGAATTTGCAAATTTACATGAAACGTAATTTTACCGCTTCTGTGAGTGGAATTTAAAAAATCTGAGAGACACGGTTGATGGCAGTAAGTAAAATGTGGTTCAATGAGATGAAAATAATTTTTGGGGAATAGTAACTTTTTACTTTTATTTACCACGGTTAAAAGTAAATAGGGTAATTAAGGGTAAAAATTATATTATTATTACTCTAACACATGTCCTAATTCTATTGTATAAGTGTAATTAGACCAAAAAAAAACATAGTAATAAAATATGACCATTTTTCCCCACTTGTATTAGATTAGGACATTTATTATTAATTTATTTAAAGAAGGGTTAAAATAGTTAAAATCAACGTTTAATAAGTAAATAATTTTTAATATATGGTTATACCTAAGATAAATTCGAATATAAATATTAATTAGAAAGATAAATAGATTTATTACATAATGGTATTTTATTTTTAATTTTTAGACATTAAATAATTTAATTTATTTATGACACAAAAATGATGTAGTAATTATCTTATTAATGAAATATTGACATAATTGATGTTATAAATACCCAAATAAATGTAATTTGAGACCATTTATGAATTACATTAATTTTATACGTTAATATGACATGTTAGTATTGATTTAAAAGATTTTTTTCGAACTAATCATTCTGTTACGAATCTTACAAAAATCAATTACTAAATAGTGTCAAAATTGACATAAAATAGTTTTTAAAACAAATATTATATTATTAATTGTTATTTTATTCCTAAAAATCTAAGGGTCAACCAAATTACTTATATAAGGTTATATATATTAATAATAAACAACTTTGGGTTCTTTTTTCTTGTTATAGTATGTTTATTATCCTTATAGTGTAAGAACACAAAAAGACACGGTAAAAGTAAAATTATATAACTTAAAGTTTAATCTAAATGATAAGGTTAAAATATTAATCTAAATTGTCTAAATTCTATTTGATGAGATGATTTCGACCCATACCCACCTTAGCTTCGAAATAAATCAATTTGGAGCTATTTAAAACCGAATATGGCTTTATAATAAAATAATATTTTTAGTTTTTCCAGAGGTGCCCCTCTCCTCCCTTATAAAAGGGAACCTCCTCCCTCTCCTCCTCACACCAATTTAAGCCTTCACGATCAGACAATACCTACCCATTTCACTTCCCCACTTCTCTAGAAACATCCTAGAGGTCCTGGTCTTCTTCAAAGACCAATTTCAGTTCCCTAAGAAGAAGTCTCAAAAAGTCTCTTCAAAGAAGAGGTAATGTCCATTACCGATTTTTTCAACTTTATTTCTTCTTCCACTTCTTCTTATTTAGTTCTTTCATTATGAATTAATAACATCAGTATCACTCATATACTGATATGTTATTATAAGTATTAAAAAACCCTATTTCACTATCTATCCATCCTACGAAAAATGAAATCACCCTGCATGCGTACGTACGGAATACCAACTCCATGCCCTGGTGTAATTAATTTTCCACCACCATCTTACTTGGATGGGTATAATGGTGTAAATGATAACTATATATGATTATTTTAAAGTGGTATTTAATATGAAATGCTATACATACACTCCAATACAATTCGACAACCATGGAAATGATATGATCACTCGTGCGTACGTACAGAATACCATCTCCACGATGTGATGCGATTCGTTCTACATGATCTTCATTGAATAATGATTATATAAATGAATTGAATAAATAAATATGATATATAGTACAGTAATACCATTCTGGAAATTAGGTATCTATAACCTAAAGAGAAGAATAAGAATTTATTCGACAAAACACGCATAAGAACAAAAAGTAATAAACACTCGAATCACAAGTAGTAATGAAATATTAATAATAAGAATCTAAGAATATGACCATATATGATATAATAACAATAATTATGATTATGGAATAATTCAATAACATTATTTAAATCATTATATAGGAGGTTCAGACACTTATGAAGCAAATCGGACCTAAGGTAAGGAAAAATATCACAATCTCATTTTTATCCGAGATTGTTTATACATTGGTATTTACTGGGGTGTATTTTATCATCCACACCCATCTTCCCTAAATATGTAATATTTTTTCTATCCACCTACAATTGTTTAAATCCAATTTTACCCTTCAGTGAGTTTTTAGTAAAGGATATGAATGTAATCTTTTGTCGTTTTTCGTACGAGGTACTTTTTGACTTTTCCGACAAAAGTACGAGAAGAATGTTTTTCTAACTTATACGGCATGAAAGTATTTTTAAAAAATTATTTCCAGAAGATTAATTTACAAGTTGTCATGTTTATTTTTAATCAACTTCTTTTAGTTTAAAATTTTATGACATGTTAATAAAGGGAAAATGTTTTTGAAGTAGAAATGATATTTTCCTCAAGAACGAAGTTCAAGTGTTTTATCAAAATTATTTTCCATATAAGATAATATAAGTTTCTATTTATATCCATATTATTACATTGATTTGATTATGTTTTGATGGAATTATTTTTATGAATTCCTTTATCTTATATGAATTGTTTTATGATGTCAGGATGTTTAAGAATCCCATTTTTATTACATGGGTTATGCAATGATGTATGATTTATGATTTTGTGGCACACGTAAGAATGGTATAATTATGAGATGGGTGAGACCTATATATCCCTCCAATGCATTGGGTAAAGATTTTATATTTCATGAGATAGACATGGCTGGAACAGCAGGATAAACTGGTTCAGTGAAACCGGACTGAAATGAGGAGTGAACTCGGATCAGAAATGGACTTTGTCCACTAAGATAGTCTTGGAACTGAGTCTTGACTAATAAGAAATTATTCTCTATGATTATGTGTGTATTCCACAAAGCTTCATGTTTTATGTTATTATTATTGTGATTACATTTCACTACCATGATTTATCCCATGTTATGAAATTATGATCTCTTTTTCAGGGTAAGATTTCCAAAATGTTATGTTCTTATGAATATGATGTGATTGATATTTCTTTTGTTTACCCTTACTGAGAATTTGAGCACACCCTTTTGAATTTTTTATTTCCCCAGGTCAGGAAGAATGTTATTAAGTAAGATATGCCAAAAGGGACTATAGATATGATGAAATAAATGGGAGACAGTGTAGACGCTTTATGAACCAGTTGTTTATGTTCTTAGTTTCTAAAGACACTATACCTATATGGTCCTTTCATGGTTTTGTTATATGTTGTAATAAGTGTACTTCAATTTTGAAGTACTAAAAATGTATGTAAATTATGGGTTGTTATATCTAAACTGTATATGTTCATAATTATTTAAAACTAAGAAAATAGGGATGTTGAAGAATGGAGAAACCAAGGGAACAAATCCTTCTAAATCAAAAACCTTGGATGGTTGGAAATGGATGGATTAGTTTTTCAATGTAATGGACCAATTGATGCATGATATAAATGGTAGTGGAATCCATGCTAGAGAATTAATTGACATACCATAGAGTAATATGTTAACAGCGGAACATTTTATAAGACCAAAACATCTGTAATTAAATATATAATCCTACCTAGTGGAAGATATAGGATGGGTTAAATCCATTGAAAATATATTCAATATCATTATAGGTTCAATTCATCAATAGGAAAGTATTTTTATATACAATTCTAAAGGTGAAGAAAACCAATATTGGTTAATAGTGAACAATATCAGGTAACAATAGGAGCTACATTCCATGGAATGTGAATAATTTATGAATATCATCTTTAATAAATGATTTCCTCTATTTGTTAGACCTATAATAGAAATACAAATCATAGAATTGAGGAAAATAGAGGGATATTTAGTGCCCCCATAAAAATAAATAGTCACATGGTTCGATGGGTATGCACTAAATATTATCTATAATTTTATAATAAGATTAATCAGTTTTACTCTAGATTGGAGGTAAAATATCAAAGGTCATTTGATTCCCATCAAATCAAAAGTTATAACAATATTTTCTGATGTAATGAGATCGTAAAGTTGAATGATTTAGAAAATCAAGTGTACTTCAACAACCAATAGAAAAAGAGGTCCATGTGGTAGGCAAAGGGAATGGATGGATCAAATAAATATGATTGTAAGAAATGAATGTAGTCAGTTTTTAAGATTTATGGAACAAATCATAATTTGGAATTCCTTATAATGTTTGGTAAGTGATTCCATTAGGGTATGTTTGATCACATTCCTTGTAATTGTGATGACTAATATCTTGGTAGTGGTCAGATCATTTATGATAAATAGGATGTACAATGATTTAATTATAATTAGATGGGTAATAATGCACATGAATGTTTATATAAGAACATGGATAATGGGAAATCCACCACACTATAAGAATAAAGATGTGGGTAAATTCTTTAATACTACTTTAGTGGATTTTAGTTAATTAGAATAAGTGATATTTGGTGTGCATATTATTTATTAATGTTATGATTATATCATGTTTGATTTGAGGTCTATTCATTAATTCACTTCTAATAATTTTTTAGGTAAATTGGAAATTTCACCCCTTGAAATGATGTTAGGACATAGGGTAAAAATTACCCATGGAAGTATTAAGTTAAAAAATAAATGATATTATTCTTCATGTATTTTATGGGAAATAAATTATCCACAAACCTTTTTATCTTTCCCCTAGTAGAGGTTTATATTACTATGGTTATGGATTGTCTCTCTATTTACAATTCTAAGCTAGATTGTTGAGATAAATAACTTATTTTCCAGAAATTTTTTATGTTTGTATAGAAGAATGTAACCATATTTTTTACAACATATTGTGTTGTCGAGAAACTATTAAAATATGGAAATGAAAGGTATCTTGAACATAGTTTTGAAAATAATAGGTATTTATATATTAATTATGTACTAGTTGTATGAAATACTTGGATGATTTTTGTATCATTTTTTCTATGTTATACCAAACTAAAATGTTTAATTTATTATTGATTTAGTTCCTCATGAAAATAAAATTATAAAAACCCCTTATCAAATTGATCAATTAGAGGTTTTGAAAGAGAAAAATTGGTTTCATGATCATCTTGATAAATTTCGATTCATATTTTCAACTCACCATGGGCTGTCTCTATTTTGTCTTTTAAAGAAAGATAGTTCCATGAGGTATCTCATTGATTATAGAGTAGTTAATTTCATCAATTTTATGTAAAAGTTTCATTTTCACAATATTGATTATGTGTTTCTCCAACTGTAGAGAGATCAACATTATTTGAAGGCTAGCCTAAGGTTAGGGTATTACCAGATAAAGGTGATGTAAGAAGAAATTCAAAAAATAGTGTTTTTGACTAGATTTTAGAATTGTGAGTTTTTGTTGATGCCCTTTGGGTTAATAAAATTTCCAAATATCATTATATATCTTATAAATAGTCTTCCATACTTATTAGAGTATGTTTATGGTTATTTTTAATGATGATATCTTGATGTATTTTAAAATTTATAATGATCATTAAAAACATATAAGGATTGTTCTACAAACATTGAATGAGAATATGTTCTATGGAAAATTTTTAAAATGTTATTTTTATTAATAATACATTTCATTCATTAGAAAATTCATAAAAAATATATTTCATAATTGTGGATACCCCAAAAAATAAGTGGTTATGGAATGGAAAAACCCTCAAAATGTTACTAAGATTCATAGTTTTTATGGGAATGAAGGATAATAGTTGTGGTTTGTTAAATAGGTTTCATGGTATTCCGACCCACTCAGTATGTTAACAAAATAATAAATGAAATTTATATAGAAAAAATAATTTTATAAATGTTTTTGGGAACTAAATAATAGAGTGATGAAGGATATGATTTTTTCTCTCCCATTAAGAGATAGAAAAATTTTATTTTGCAAAGATGTTTCCTTGAAGGGTCCTTATTGTATCCTAATGTAGAATAATTATGTAATTTATTATCCACCACATAAAATGAAACCACATCAGAAAAATTATCTTGCTCATGATGCTGAATAGGAATCATAATTATTTTCTATAAAAACTTGAGAAATCATTTATATGGATCCACGTGTGAAATATATACAAATCTTAAATATTTGAAAAATATATTCACATATAAAGTGTTGAAAAAGTGAAAGTTGAGATGGATTTAATTGTTAAAGGTTTCTGAATATTCAATTAATTATCATTTTAGAAAAGTATCCAATGTATCTGATTCTATGAGTCTAAAAATTAGTGTTTTATTAACCATGCTACATCTGAAACATGACCCATTGGTAATGAATGGATAAATAGTTCCATAGAAATTTTTCATGATGAAATATACTCGGATTTGTTTCAGGTTTTAACACAATCATCTCTATTGTAAATGATTAAGAAAACTACGAAGGAAGACCATGTGTTTCCAAAAAAGGTAGAATTGGTTCAGAAGGTTAAGTTAACCAAATATAATGTTTAATAGAATTAGTTATGATATTTTGAAAGATAATATATGCTTCAACTGATACCTAATTGATGATATGATAATTGAGTGAATCTCAGAATTCACTATTTTTTCATCCCGACAACACTATGATGTATAGATACCATCAAATGTATTAATGGCAGAATGGAATGAAAGGCGATATTTCTGAATTTATCATGAACGTTTTTACTTGTCAATATGTTAATGTATAATAAAAATTACATAAGGGGATGATTCAGCCTTTTCTAGGTCAATAGATGAATTGGGACAATATTTAAATGGATTTCATGGTGGGATTTCCAAAAAAAATATTTGATGTAACATTGTGATTTATTTATTATTGATCAATTGACTAAATTGGTGCAATTCCCTCCCATTTGAGATACTATATCGTAATATAAACATCATGAATGTATCAAAGGAGATATTTAGTGTACATATAATTTCTCTCTCAATTGTATCTGAACATGAGCTCCAGTTTACTTCTCTATTTTGGAAATTCCAATAGAAGATGTCGGGTACTGAATTAAATTTTATTTATTTATTTTCATCTTTAATATTATGGTAAATTAAAATGAATGATTCAGACATTGGTGGATATGATTTATTATTTTTCAATGTATCACCAAGGAATTTGTGTTAAACATATTTAATTTGTTTATTTTTCTAATAATTTTTTTTGATCTTGTATACAATTGAAAAATATTGAATAATTATATGGATAACGATGCTGGACTCCTCAATTATTGGTTCAATTTGGTGAAAAGAAGATGATGGGACTACAATTTTCAGAGTAACTTTTTGATAAGGTGGATTTAATTTATAAACATATGATGATAGGTAAGTGTATGTTGAAAATATTTTTCGATAGCTAGAGGAAAGATCATTCTTTCTAGGTTGGTGATCTTGTTTTTTTATTGTATCTCCATGGATGATTACTATGTATTGTTACAAAATGGAAATTTATTTTAATGGTTTATCGGGCCATTTGAAATCCATGATAAAGGTGGTTTTTTACAAAGTATCCTTTCCTCTGATTTAATCCAAGGGACAAAATGTATTTCAAATTTCATTGTTATAAAAATATAAGCAGAATTCATCTCATATTTTCGTCGCAAATGTTGTTTATTTGGATGTGACCCTATTTTATGAGGAATAAGTTATTAAAATTCAATAACATATCGAGGAAATATTGTGCAATAACTAATTTCACCACATGATGGTTTCGTGGACAACCCATAATTTTGAAGAAACTATATGGGAGTCTAAAAATGCTACGATGAAAAGGTCTCCTCACTTGTTTAACAAGTGAGTAAAATTATAAGGATAAAATTTAGAACATGGTTAAGAATGTAATATACCAGTTAAGGTTGATATAAAATATTTTCATATATTTTCATTATTTATTTTTTATAGAGTGACATTAATTAATAAAATATTATTAAATTCTTTAGTAAAAAGGAAAAAATAATTATTGTTAACCAAATTTGTTTATGCATTATATGGTTTTATTTAAAATCATTATTTCAAAATTATGGGATTTTGTTTCTCAAATAAATATTTATTTTTTGAATTAATAATGTCAAAATTATCTTATTTTTAATTTTTTTTAATTTTTAAGAATAGTTTTATTTTTCATTGACTAGTGAATAATACTTAGTTTTATGAAAAATATATATTTTATTTAAAAGCATTTATAAAGTAAAATTATATTTTGGATTGTTTTCAATATTTAATTAGTTCCATTTGATATTAAATAATCCAATTATAATTTTATATTAAATTAAATTATATACATGAATTGGATATTAAAAAAATCTTAAAAATATCAATTTTCTAAAAAAGCTGTTTTTCTTTGGTTTTTGCTGGTTTAATTTTCAATTAAATTCTCCAATTCTATTTTTTTTTAATTTTAAAATTTGGATTTTGTATTTGGAATCATTGGGTTTAAATTTGGTAAATAGCTACCTTATACTATTTTTCAATATGAATAATGACCTCTGTAATTTTGTTTACCATGACAAAGGGTTAATCGAGTAATTAAGTGTAAAAATTGACTAGAACTAAATAATGAAACTAACACATTAATTAATTTAATTATATGAGTACATATCATCCATAATTATCATATTGTATAAAATATTTCTTTCTTTGTTCCCATTTTTTAATTTATTATAAAAATTTTAATATTTTATGTAGTGAAAATAAAAAATGCCACAATCTTATTTTTAATAACTATTATAATTTTAAAATGGAGATAACCATAAGATATATTCAGAAATAAAATATATATTGAAATATATATTATTTATCTTCATCATGAAAATATTTTCTTAAAATTTTCATAATGTAAATTTTACCTTCAATGCTTAAACTACACTACATGAGTAATTATTAAATTAATAAAAAATAAAATAAATGATATTAAAAATATTAAAAGTAGTATAATTTGTAATAATGAACGTTTTAAATGAATTTTTATATATAATTATCACATTTTATGTATTTGGTGATTTATTATATTATAATTCCTTTGGTTTATTTAATGTTATAAAATTCAATATAAATTAATCGTTCTTAAATAGAATTTATTGATATTTTAGGAAAACTATATTTTAATTATTGATATAAAATTCCTAAAAATTAGATATTCTGAAAATTAATTATTATATTTGTCAAAAAATAATCCTTGTTTCATTTATGGGCCATATTTTCATTTATTGTAATTCTCTTGACCCCTAAAGTGTAAAAAATCCTATTTTCCATGGAATGAGTGAAAAGGGTTAGAAAGGGGTTACAACAAAACGATAAGGGTTCAATTGTGATTAAAACATCTAAAAAATTATTTAACTATATTTTTTGTACTCATAATATTATTATATTCAAATATTAGAAATTTTGATCAATTTTTAGATCAAAATTAATTTTTATTAAAATAATATTTTTGAAAATTACAATTGTGTCCCTACTCTCTATTATAAAAGGGAACCTCTTATTCTAATTTCATGACACTTAAAAGCACATTTATTCAGACATTAATAAAAAATATATCATCCTTAATTGATATCCTCATTATTTCGATCCTTTTTAGGGATAATACCTACCTTGTATGACTTATGGTGTTAATCAATGGAGTCATTATAAGGAAGAGGTATACTGTTAAGCACTTGTTTTTTTAATTTCTTCTTCAACCTCCATAAAATACTCTTTAACCATGATAAAATAATAACCGAATTATACTAAATATTCTGATATATTATTTGTTTAATGTCGTAACCTATATCCATCTCGAATCTCCATCAAATGGGAGAGTAATTCATCGTTTGTGTTTATGGCATATTATAGCCTCAAGAACTGATGTAATTCTTTTCCAATAAATGTCTTTAAATATTGGTTATAATGACTGATAATACAAATTTATATATTTAATATTAATGACTTGTTTATCATTATTTAAATGAAATATATCATTTAATTTTATACATTTCAATTCATTGAAAAATGTTAACATTTTCCATGTATAAGTACGAACTACCGACTCCACAAAGTGATTGGATTCGTTTCTCAACCCCATATAAAATTAATTATATATATATAAGAATGTTTAAGGAAATAATTTTATATTTATAACATTTTTATCATTATGAAAATGTAAAATAATACATACCTTCTTTCCACAATGATAAATGAAAAATGGAAGCATAAATCATGCGCAAGTATGGATAACCATCCCCATGATTGTAACTTAGTTAATTTTTCATATTCATATTTCATGATTGTTTTATAAATTATAATTAATGTATAAAAATGATCATTATTTAATGATTATTATTCTGGTTAAGATTTAATAGTATCCTCTTTTACCATAATCATCCTACTGAATTCATTCAGGACTTTTTTCACCGAATATCATCAATATGTCTGATGTGAGCTGAAATGATAGGAATAATAAATTCGAAAAAAGATCTTCACCTACTAAATAATTAAAACAATTATTTTTATTAATTATTATAATTCAATTACATCATATTTTAGACTCAAGTTAAGGTTCATACAATTAAATATCCTCTTAAAATTTTCACTTCACACTCCTTTTTCGTCCATATCTGTGTTTTGAAAATAATTTTATGTATGGATTTATATTTACATAAGATAATTAAAAATAAAAATTTATGTTTATGTGGAATTTCATTCACGAGTTTTAAAAATAATCTTTTAGGGAATATATTATCAATCTTTAAAAAAAAATTAATGTTTTATTTTAACATATATAGTGACAATAAATATTTACAATGTCATAACCATTATTTTTTATTTGGATTCATTTATAATATTTCAAGTTATATTCAATGAAAATCCCTCCTTCCCTTTTTTTGGGAAGTTTTGTTTTAAAAAATATGCATTAAACAATAACAAAATATCAATATTGGAAATGAAAATTATTATCGGTGAAAAGAATGTTTTTATGATGTAAGATTCAATTTATTCTATAATGGAACATGTGAATTTTTATGAGGATGGGTGGTTTGAAAAACACCAATGGAGGGTGAGCCTATTATTTCTCCCCAATGAATTAGGAAAAGGGAAATGGTGAACTAAATAGGTTTATCCTAAGATATTATGGGGGTATACTTTGAAGTTTATTGAAAAACAGGGATAGATATAACTAATTAGGATTATCTTTAAAGATTATTGGAATATAATATGTTGGTTATTAAATGTGTAACCATGAAGGTAACTCCATATGTAATAGTGATATGAATGTTTTTCCCATGTATCCTATATGATTTATTTATAATTTCGATGGATTTTAATAAGAATATTATGATTTATAAAGGTAATATAATGAAATTATTTTTAATGAAAAGTTTATGACTCTAAATAATCATTAAATGTATAACTTTTTTATAATGTTATAACCTTTCAGGATTTAATGGAAATCATTATGTGTTTTTATTTAATTTTTCTTCTAAAATATTTTTTGGAATTATTTGGGTGGAAAAAGTGATTTATTGGGTAAAAAGATGTTACTTTTCTACCCAAATATTATTTTGAAAAATTACATTTTTATTTACAAACTAATTATTTATTTCTTTCTTTCTATTACCCCTTTTGATATATATTTTCTCATCCCACATTTGAGAAAAAAATATAGCGTTTATGGATGGGTAAGGGAAATGTAGAAGTGATGTTGAAAGTTGTGAATATTTTTCATTAAAATAAAACAAGATTCATTTTAAAAAATTTATTATAGGAAAATTTAAAATATATTGGATGAGTAAATATTTTAAAATATGGGTTTGTTATGAAGGAGTTCTGACCTAAATCTCTAAAATGGTTAACCAAAAAGTTATTTGGGAATCTATGAAAGTGAATTATAGTTTAAAGTCAATAAAATATATAGTCATTATTATTGGTTCATTACATTAACATTTTCTGGATGATTGAACTAAGATCAAAATATGAAGACCAATATTATGAAAACCAAAAAATAATTTAAAAAAAGATATCACCTAAAGTAATTATTCTAATAAATCATTGGTAATAAATGGGTGATAAAATGTTATATGTAAATCATTTATGGTATTATATATATATATGGGATTATGGTTTTGTAATATATTTATAATAAATTTATGTTTATTATACAAGATATTTCAATACATACGAAGAATTTTGGACCTAAGGTAAGCGATTTTCATCTCACTTTTATTTTTGTTAGAAAAAACCCTTATAAACCAACTTTTTAATTATTCAGTTAATCTAATTCCCATTAATTTCCATTATTATTATTATAATCAAAATTATGTGATATAATTATCTATCTGTGGTTATTTCATTCATATGGCTTATGATTCTGATGTTATCAAGGTGATAGGGGTGTAAGGCTACAATCTCGTTGTTTATCAGAACTGTTTAGAATTATGTTTCCAAGGAGGAAATATCATGATTTACCTATCAAGTAACTGAAGAATTTTCTTCTCTTATGTTTATTTTTGAAAAACAATTCCATTGATTTTTATCAACATATGTATTTAAGAAACAGAAAATGTGCTTCAATAAAAAATAAACATTATTTATCTATTCAATAAAAAAGAACTTTTTTCCATATCCATGTTTTATATAAGTGTTTAATAGAATTGTTTTACTATTTTTTTTACTATTTAATGTCATTTAACCCATGAATTTATTTTTGAAAAATGGTTCAAAGGGAATCTTCCTAACTTTTTCTAAATGAGGGACTTTCTTATTTTTTTAACAAAGTGTAAATTGAATGTCTTCTTTTAACTTGTCTGATATGAAATAAATTTCTTACAATCATGAATCCTCAATGTTTTCTATGTTTCAATTACATTTTTTCACTATTATTTTAAATTAAAATGTTTTCAATTAATTTTGGAATTTTTTGACATTAAAGACGTGATCCCAAAATTAAAGGGTTATTTACGTTATTAATGCTTTAATAATCTTCAAATGGTATTTAAATTACACAAATACAACAACCCTTGATTTAATTTATGATTTACAAGGTATATGATCCAAGGGTATCGCCCTAACTCTTTCTCAAGATTGTTTTTATGATGATAAGATGTTTATAAATCCCATTCCTTTTCCTATTATTATTCTATGATAAAATAATGAAATGTTTAAAAAACCAAATCATTTAACACATGTTATTCAATAAGGAAATAAATAAATGTTTGTGAATCCCATTCCTTTTCTACTATTTATTCTATAATTAAATTTTTCTGAAACCCATTTATTTTTATAGGTTCTGATATGATGATTGTTTTATGATGTTGTGGTGGACATATGTTGTATTTTCATTATTCGAAGGGTGGGACATATATCTCTCTCCAATGAATTAGGTAAATATTAATCTCTCATGAGATAAATATGAATGAAATGAGTAGTGAATATAGTTAAAAGTTTTAATTTCTCAAGTATGATATTTTGTGGAGTAAACTATGAATATTATAATGGTTTGGGGAGTGAACTCATTACAATATTATACTCTAGGAAATGATTCCTTACTAATAAAGAAATGATTTTCTATAATTATATGTAATTCAGAAAATTATTTCTTATAAATATTTTATGATCTCATGATTCATTTTATTTGATTCATTTATGAAATATGTCTTGTGAACTACCAAAATTTATACCCTGACTCAATATTATGATATATGATTTACAGGGTAAGATTTTTAAATGTTATAATCATGTTCTCATACCCTTATATTCATGTATGTTTCTTAAGAACATTGATATCTACATTGGTTTCCATTATTAAGCATATGATCTCACATTTTTTTATATTCATTTCACAAGTTCATGAATAAAGATACTAAGTATGATATGTCTAATAATGGTTATACTTATGATGAACATAATGTTAGGAAATTTATATTATTAATTAACTAATAGTTAACTTTTCAATGTTTCCGAAGGCCTTAAACCAATACATTTATGGAATGAATCATTTTGTTAGGTAATTAATGTTCATCTAAAAATGTTTTTAAATATATGATTGAAAATTATAACTTGACATAGTTGGTATCATAGAATGGTTTAGTTAAACTTTCTATAACTCAATGTGAATACATTAGTGAGAAACCTATGGATATGTGTAACTATTGGATAAAATCCCAATTTCAGGGTAAATAGTATGGATGAAGTTATTTATAACTATGGTTTAATAGAAGGAGGTGAAATTATTTAGGCACAGTTTTCATGATATTTCATGATTATATGAGATATTACTATGATTATTATAGTTTTAAACATAAAAAAATTATTTTTGGTTTTATTCAATGATTAAAACTAGAAGGTATCATGAATTCATTGAATGTGATTGAATATATAATTATTTAACTCATGATCAAGTGAATTAGAAAGTAAATTGAAGGGAAAAATCATACTGCTATACTTACTCACTTATCATGATATATGATTATCAATATAATTATAGGTTTTCTCCTAGAAATTCAACTAAAATAAAAATTGAGTTTTATGAATGTTTCAGTGGAAATGATCATAGATTTAATAATTTTAAATTTTATTATTATCATGAATGTAGAAATAATCACATCGTAGAATATATCAAATGAAGGGGAAGATATTTTAATTGTTTAAATAAATGGAAAGAGCAAAGAATTTCAACGAAATTTTATGCCTTACTTAAGGGGAACCTGATCAGGATCTAAGTCAATGCCTTCTTCTAAATGCTAAATCCTAGAACATGTAAAAATCTATTTCATTACTATTTTTTTTTGAATGTATTAAAATTTCCATGTATTACGATAAAAAAATTATATCAATAAAATTTTATATATAATAATTATATAACTTCTATGGATTTTTCCATGATTGATTAAATTACGGATTTGAAAAATTATGTTGTATGTATCTAATAAACAAGAAAGGTGATTTTTTTTTTGAGATAATGATATCATTGAAAATGATAGCATCATTCTGTTAAGGTTTAAATTGTTTATATATTTTATTAAAAAATTATTTAAGTCAATGTTGATGATGTTTATATAATTTTTAGTAATTGTTTTTTATTTTATTTGGAGAATAAGGATTGTTTTTTTTCATATGAGGCTAAATTAGTAGTTTTTGATATCATCATTTGTTTATATGTTTGAGGATAATACAATATTTAAATGGTTATAAACCCTTTTTTAGGTTTCATGTGATGGTATTTGATGGAAATTTGAAAATTTTACAGTGTTTCAAGAAAAATACTCTATTGAGGTAAAAATAACCCATTGGGTTAGTATAAGATTTCATGTTTTGATAGTTATGGTCTATTTGATAGTGGGATATATATAATATTATTATTTTAAAAATGATTCATAAAAAATACAATATTTTAAGATTTATCAATTGTTATGTTAAAAATATGAATTCAGGTTAATATCTAAATTTTATTCAGCTTATCATGGTGAATTTCACTACATTAAAAAAATTATATATTGATTTATCATTATGCATATTTATATTTTGGTATAATATTTATTAGGATGAGGTATATGTAAAAAATTAGTTTTAACATGTCATTTAATAAGAAAAATTAATTGTGTGAATGGAATTTATTTTTTAAATATGTAATCTGTAGAGACCCAAGATTGAAGTACATGGAAATTACATTTATTTTTCAGAATAATTAATACATGACACAAACAAATTCTGAAAGATGGTATTAGTTTAGTGTCTATGAAAACTCAGACCATAATCTTATAATCATAGTGAATGATCTTAAACATATCTAATAAATATCTTCCCCTTTTCTTTTCCTTCACAAAACCATTCTTTATATCTGGGGGAAAATAAAACCTAAAAAGGGTGAGCTGAAATTCTTATTTTGGGTAAACATAGAGAACATAAAACAAACCATAAGCATTTTAACGTAAATAAAACATGAATATATATTTTAATAATCAAAATCATGAGTAATGATAGAAATCTTGGCAGTACGTAAGGTATAGTTAAAAAAAGAACATTATCCATGATATATTAGGATTGATATAAATCATGTTATTGTGGAAAACTAATAATCACATAATATGAATTCCATAGTAGCCCGGGAATTGCATCCATGACCATTATAGTGGATAAAGACCATTATTGAACTAGTTTTACTTTTTGTTCTAGACATGTATTACTGAACCAGATTTACTTTTCATTCCAGTAATGTCAATCTCATGAGATATAAATCTTTAACCAATTAATTATATGTAGATATAGGTCCCTCCCATCTCATAATGAAATCCTTCTTACATGTTCCAAAGAAACATAAATCAGTCATCATAGAATAACCAATGAAATAAAATGGGTTTCTTAAACATCATTCCATCATAACATAATATATATAAAATTACATTTACTCATTAACATAATAAAATCATAGTAAAAATAGGGATAGAAATATAACATTATTTAAGTAGTGTCATTATAGATGTAAAATAATTTTGACAAACCACTTAAACTTAGTTTTTAAGAAAAATATAATTTCTTATTCAAAAAAACTTTCTTATCTCAAAATTCCATTTAGTTGTAAAAGAAAAGAATTTAGTTGAAAATAATCATGAAATAATGTAGAGTAATATTTTTGGAAATAAGGAATCATGAAACCTTAAAAAATCCATTTATGTCGTATAAGTTAAAAAAACACCCCCGTTGTAATTTTTTCGGAAGAGTCAAAAAATTTATCATATGTTAAACAAAAGAAATATTCCTTCCATATAATGAAGTAAAAGTAAAAAGGGGGTAAAAACGAATTTAAATATAAATTGAATAATATTAAACATCTTATTAAAACATTTTTAGAAAACATGTACATGGATGCTAAATATATCACCAAAAAATACTTATGAAAAAACAATCATGGATAAAAATGAGAATGGAAAAGCTATCACTTAAATTAGATTTGATATGCTTCATATGTATCCTAAATTCCTGTATAATGATTTAAATAATGGTACTAATTTATTCAAGAATCATAATCATTTTTATGATAACATTTCTGATCCTATTATTATCTGTTTGTTAGTAACATTTCATTTGTTTCTCATTATTTGGGTATTTACTACTTTATGTTCTTATGTATGTTTTGTCCGATAAGTTCTTATTCCTATTTTTATATCACAGTTATATCATTTCGATAATTTTATTGGTATAATATATATCATATTTATTCATTCATTTCATTTATATAATCACGGTTTAATGATGATTATGTAGAACGAATCACATCACGCTATAGAGACGGTAAGCTGTACGTAGGCACGCGTGGTGAATTTGTTTTTCATAGGATAGATAGAAGGTGAAATAGGTTTGGTTAAAATTTATAATAACATATAAATATATTATTGATACTAATTTTATTAGTTTATAATGAAAAAACTAATTACGAGTATATTGAAGAAGAAACATATTTGAAAGAATCGGTAGAAGAGATTACCTCTTCCTTTATGAGCCTCATTTGAATTTCCTCTTAGGGTGCTAAAGTTGGTCTTTTGATAGACTGGGAGGTCTATAATGTAACTATGTAAGTTGATAAGAGTAATGGTCAGGGGTTGGATGATCATGAAGGATCAAAATGGATTGATGAGGAAATGGAGGAGCTGCTCTTTTATAAGAGAGGAGTGAGACACTTTAGGAAACTTTAAAAATATTAATTTATTATAAATTCATTTGTGATTAAAAATGGTCCAAAACAAATTTATTTATAACTTAATATGATGTTGGTTATAATAACCACCATCCAATAATTTTAATACATGTTTTGAACATATTTTTTATCCTAATATTTTTAGTTTTACCCTTATTTCACCCTTTTTAATCTTACCTTGATATCATGTTATTTACAAATTGTGGGTTATTGTAATTACCATATCATGTAAAAAGACCCAAAAAATAGTTATTTATGACATATTTGGATTTATATTTACTATTTTAATGAATCTGATATTTTTAGGAATTTAATATCATTTAATAAACTATTTCATGTTTTAAGTTATGAATTATGTCAATTTTGACACTATTCATACTTGAATTTTTAAAAAATTCATAAAAACCTGATTCATTCTAAAAATAGAATTAAATCATCCCTAATATATAAATGTAATCTATAAAAATCATGGATCACCAAAAAATGTCAAATTAAATTTATTTTTATATTTATAAATTCATTTATTTGAATCTTTCAATAAAGAGGAAATCACTACATCATAATTGTATCATAAATAAATATATTAATACAATGTCTAAAAATTATAAATAAAATTACATGATGTAGGAAGTAGTTTTATATTTCTAATTAATATTTATAGACATAGTTATCAGTTATATATACCTACATTAAAACTAGTTTAATGAAAGATATATGTTAATGTTATAATTATATTTACATTAAATTAATTCTTATAAAATGTCATTTTCATATCCAAGTGAGTCCATGGGGTCCTAAAACTGACCCATGGATGTAAATGGTCATAAATATCTCATCCAATAGTCTTATAACATGTTTTAGGTTAGTTTAATATTATTATAATATTATTTTTTACCCTTATTTACCAGATTTACTCTTTAACCATGGTAAAGAATAATAATTATTGAAATTACTATTCATAATGCCCATAAATAGAAGGTTCCTATTTATAAAATTTATACCTTTTGATTCCAAATATTTAATCCATTTTCTGAAATGAAAAACACATATTTTGCAGTAATTAATTTAAAATTAATTCCCGTTGTCAAAACCAATAGGAGGGTTTTTAAGAAGTAATAACTAATAAAATATTGACATGTGTTTATGTCAAATTTAAAAGTGAAATTACTAAAAATGACCAAAGTTATATTTAATTATAAAAATATAATCAATTTACACTTTAAAACCAATTAAAAATAAAGTCTAACAATACAAATAAATTATATAAAAATGCATTTTTGACTTAAAATGCGGTATTTTTCACCATTCCTTAAAAACTGAACATTATCAGATAATTACCAAAAATTTATCATAAGAAAATTTCTATGTCCCACTTCCAAAGAAGAAGTTTATTTTTTTATAATTTAGGTTATTAAATTATCAAAACTAGATTTAAAATGGGTACGCCAGCAAAAGGCGGTAAAACTATATTTTTTGAAAAAGTACTTCTTTTATGAAAAAAATTGATTTTGTTCTTATATCATGTTCTAGAAAATATATAAGATGAATTTTAATGTTATATATAATTAAAAATATGATTAATAATATTCATAATGACTATATTATATCCCAATATGTAATAATATATTTTTGATTCGTAAAACTCGGTATTGCATACAACGCAAGCTATCGAGGAAGGTCGCACTTACGTGTAATGCAAGCCAAGTCAGTGTTGTGTGTAGTGAAAGCTTCCGTGTCTGTTGCATATAAAATAATACAAACATATTTCTTTTATATATTATAAAATTATAGACTCAATTTTGCGTGAAATTAATTCTCTTAAAAGAACTTAAAATTGTGTGTAACCCAAGCCAATAATAGTGTTGCATATAATGCAAGCTAGTACGATGTTGCATATAGTGCAAGATAATATTGGTGTAAAGTACAACACAAGACATTAATGAAATTTAAAAAAATCTATCTCATAAAATATTGGGGTGTTACATTATACCACCCTTAAAATGATTTTTTCCCTCAATATTCATCATTGTTACAAATAGTTTTCTACTAACAAGATTCTTTAATGGAAACCGACAACGTAAAAGGGTATAATATAACATCAATTTTAAAAAGGAGTGTTAGAAACATAAAAGTTACCCAATGTAACTCATCACTGGGTTTCTACATAAGAGAATATACATGGGAAGTGAAACCATGGATATGGAAGAGGAATCTAACCATCAAGTTCAGATGAATAGTGATAGGGAATACTGTTTTGAGAAAGTTAACTACCAGAAAGCCATAAATCGGCAATGATTTAAGGGATTATCTGAACAATTAGATAATAAGGTACTATGATAACATTTTTTCTTTTCAATATCCTTTTTCTAAAGTATAATAATTTTTCATGAGAATAAATACTTATTTGATTTTGGTATAATTTTACCATTGTTCTTGTAGTGAACAATTTCTTCTTTACCTCTTATTTAGAGAAATGAAGTTGAATTTGACATTATTGAGGTGTTTGAACATCATTCGATAGAATGATATGTAATTCCATCTATCTTAATAAAAAGATTATCATAGAAAATCAAATATGCATAAGTTCACCTATTGTGAGATAATAAATTAATTTAATGAACTTAAAACAGAAAATAACGTATACTATCCATAAAAGGATAACATTACAATCCTTCCAAAAACTAAAAATATAAAAATTTAGAAAGAGGTAACCTAAATTGAAATAACATTTATCTCTCATATCTCATTGGGAAGTTCTTAGGGGTCACATTCCAAACATCTGAATACATTAATCATGTATTTTCTTTAAAAATTGATAATAACATGAATTTCCATAGAACCTTAGTGAAAAAAGGAATGCTATCAAAAGTTAACTCGTTCAACATACCAAAATCCTAAAAATAAAATATATTCAAACCATGATATCACTTTTTCCTTATATTATTCTTGAGGTTATTAATACGATCATATATCTCATTATCTCCTTGTCCCTTCATTATTCACATATCATGTGCATTATAAAAATATTTCACTCACTTTTCATGGTTATTGGAACCATATAAATATTGAAAACCACAATAAACCAATACATAGATATTACAATATTCCATAATACTATAAATGAGATTCCAAAACACTATTTTTTGGAATCCCATTACAAAACTCGTAATCATTCCACTACTTCTTAGTCATACTCAACATCACCAATAGTGATCGCATGTGACTTTCTATTTTCTTTTTATTTATGATGTTTCTAATGTCGATCATCATTATACCTTTCATTAAAGAATTGGTTAGTATAATTCCCCATTTCCTTTCACTTGTAGCATTTAAGTGTTGGTGGTGCGTTCTCTGTAGTCTTTTATCTATTCACATCATTAGAAACCCTTTTCTCATTACATTGACACTCAAATGCTCGATGAACTTATTTTCCACACTTAACTCATTTTATAGTCCCTTTAACACAATATCCACTATGCTACTTTCCACACATTGAGAATAAAGAAACATTCATCTTTTTTTCACCATTATTTAGAGATTTTTTATTGAAGTCAATCTTTTTTTTCTTGTGAAAACCATTATATGTTTATGTAACACCAACTTCTAGTTCTACATTTACAGTACAACACACAATCTATTCATAAATACTGAATTACCTTATATATAATTCCCTTCGGATGCTAATTTTTAATCCACTAAATAATCAACCACCTTTCATTCAGGTTGGATGATAAGGCCAGAAGCATACCTTAAAAGTCTTATAAAATTCACCTTGTATGTACCAAACGTTTCATCATCCTTTTTCTTAAGTTCAAGGAACTACTTTTCCATATTTTTCGAATAATACAAGGAAATTAATTATTAAAAAATAATTTCTTTAATAACTCCTATTCCATGGATTAAATTTCATTTTACTGGCTTGTATTCTTAATTAGAGTCCACCATTAGTCTACAACACATACTAAACGATAAACATCCAAAAAGAATTTTTAATGTTCCGAACAAAAAAGGATGGAAGAAATAATTTCAATGGTATTGATCCATTATTAAGCAAAATTTAGATCAAAAAACCCACTAAAATAAGGTGGGTGTTGCCTCATAAAGGAATCAGTAGAATTTTGTTCCATTATCTACTTATTTGGTAGTCCAAAATAATTAATAGCTTGTGTAAGTATAGTAATAAGATTTTCATTCCATCTCCATTAACATTTTTTTGTTCATAAGGAAAATAATTTCATTTCCTAGTGTGTTGATCATTAACACAGTTCCTTCAGGTTTCATCCATTGTCTAAAACCCAAAAATAATTGTGTGAGAGGAAAATATCTTACTACGAAAAAACATTATCACTGAGGGATTACTTTCAATCTCTAACTTCTTAGGTGTAATCCTTGGTTTTTTGTGATCATTATCACAATTCTAAGACTGTAACCTATACTATTACTTAACCATAGGGACATCCCTAAACATACTTTTGAAATAGCTCTTTGGATCTCACTAAAGTTTTCGCATCCTAGTTTCCAAACGATGACTAAACCTTCACTCTGGTAAAAAATTTAGAGACTCAATCTTAGCATACATGGACATTACATTTATTTTTCGGAATACATAAAACATGATACAAATAGACTCCCAATGACCGTATTTGTTTAGTGTCTTTGGATACTCAGAACATAATCTTCTAATCATGGTGAAAGATCTTCAATATCTCCCATAAAGATCTTCCCCTTTTTTCCTACCTAAAACAGTTAATTATATCCTTGGGAAAAGAAAACATAAAAAGGGTGATCTCAAATTCTTAGTAACGGTAAACATAGATAATATAAAACAAACCACAAATATTTGAACGTAAAAACTATGAATATAAATCTTAAAAAACAAAATCTTGAGCAATGACATAAATATTGGCAGTACATAAGTTATAAATTATAAAAGAACATTAACGAAGATATAGTATAACTGAAATAAAATATTTAATTGTAGAAAACTAATAATAAAATTATATGATTTTAATAGTAGATAAGGCATTTATTCCAAGACCATCATAGTGAACAAAGTCCATTACTGAACCGAGTTTACTCGCCGTTCCATCCATGTATTACTGAACTAGATTTACTTTTCATTCCAGTCGTGTATATCTCATGATATATACATCATTACCTAATTAATTGGAGGGAGGTATAGGTCTCAACCATCTCCCAACTAAATCATTCTTACATTTTCCACAAAAACCTAAATCATTCATCAAAACATAACCCATAAAATAAAATAGGTTTCTTAAACATTATTCCATAAAAATATTATCCATAAAACCTAACATTTCATAATTAAAACAATAAAATTATATAAATAATAGGTATAAAAACATAACACTATTTAAATAGTTTCATCTTAGATGGAAAATAATTTAGATAAACCACTTAAACTTAGTTATTAAGGAAAATAGCATTTCTTCTTCAAAAAAGTTTTCTTTTATAAAAATGTCACACTATTTTAAAAGAAAGGAATTTAGTTTAAAATAATATTGAAATTGTGTATAGTAATATTCCTGGAATAAGGAATCATGAAACCATAAAAAATCCATTCATTCCATATAAGTAAAAAAACATTCTCCTTGCACTTTTGTGGGAAAAGACAAAAAGTTCCTTGTATGGTAAATAAATGAAAGATTCCTTCCATACCACATACTAAAATTCATGAAGGGGTAAAAATGACTTTAAATATAAATTCAATAATATTAAACATTTTGTTATAATATTTTTATAAAACATGGAGATAGATGATATATATATACCTAGTAAATACTTATAAATAAACAATCATGGATAAAAACGAGATTGCAAAAGTTATCCTTTACCTTATGTCTCATATGATTCATATATATCTATACATCCTATATAATGATTTAAATAATGTTAATTATTTATTATAGAATCATAATAATTTTTATTATAATATTTATGGTCATATTTTCAACCCTTTAATAGTAACATTTCATTGTTAGTCGTTATTTGGGTAATAATTATTTTATGTTCTTATGTATGTTTTGTCAGATAAGTTCTTATTCCACTTTTTATGTCACAGATATATCATATATAGAATGTTATTAATATAATATATATAATATTTATTCATAAATTTCATTTATATAATCATGGTTTAATGAATATTATGTAGAGAAGATCACATCGCACAATGGAGATGGTAAGCCATACATACGCACGCAAGGATATTTCATTTTTCATAGGATAGATAGAAGGTGAAATAGGGTTATTTCATATTTATACTGACATATAAATATATTATTCATACTGATTTTATTAATTTATATGAAAAAAAAGAAATAAGTGGAAGTAGAAGATGAAATAAATATGAATGAATCGGTAGAAGAGATTACCTCTTCCTTGACGTACATCCTTTAAATTTCTTTTTTTAGGGAACTAGAGTTGGTCTTTTGAGAAGACCAAAACTTCGATAATGTTACTACGTAAGTTCATAAGAGTAATGGGAAGGTTTTTTCTGAGCTTTAATGCTCAAAATGATGTGAATAGGAAAGGGAGTAGGTTTCTTTTTATAAGAGATAATAGGGGCACTTTAAGAATCTCTCAAAATAGTAATTTAGTATAAATTAAATGTTTATGAAAAATAGTCCAAAAAATATTTAATTATAAGATAAGATGATTTTTGTTCGAATAAACATCATCCAAAAATTTTAAAACATGTTTTGAATATATTTTGTATCCTTATCTTTTTTGTTCAACCCATATTTTACCCTTTTTAATCTTACCACTATATCATGTTATTTACACAATTTCTGTTAATGTAATTACCATATCATTTCAAAAAAACCCACAAGAAGTTATTAATGACATATTTGAACTAATATTAAACATTTTTTCTAATATTAGATTTTTAGTAATTTAATACCACTTACAAATTTGTTTTATGTTATAAGTTATGAATTATGCCAATTTTGAAACTATTCATAGATGAATTTTTAAACAAAATCATAAAAACTTGATTATTTCATAAAAAAGGAATTATCACATCCCTCATATGTCAATGTAATCTATAAAATTAATTTATGGAATTAAAATGTTCAAATTAAATTTATTTTAATATTTAAAAATTCATTTATTTGAATCTTTCATTAATGAGGAAATCACTACATCATAATTGTGTCATAAAAAAAATATTTATCTATTGCCTAAAATTTATAAATAAAATACCATGATTTAGGAAATAATTTTATATTTATAGTAACTATATATTTACAAAGAGATCAGTTATATTAATCTATATTAAAATTGATTTATTAAAAGATATGTGATTAGGTTATAATTACCTTTACTTTAAATTAATTCTTATAAAATGTCATTTTCACATCCAAGTTAATCCATGGGGTCACAAGATAAAACTATGGATTCAAATTATAGGGAAAATATTATAAAATTGTACTAGGACATTTTTTAGGGTAGTTTAATATTATTATAGTATTTTTTTACCCTAATTTACTAGATTCACCCTTTAACCGTGGTAAATAAAATAATTACTGATGTTACAATTCATTATGTCCAAAAATATAAGGTACCCATCTACAAAATTTGAAACTTATTATTCAAAATATGGAATAAATTTTTCCAAATTCCAAATACATAATTTTCAGTAATTATTTTGATATTAATTACCACTGTCAAAACCCAAAAGTGGGTTTTTAAGAAGTAATAACTATCAAAACATTGACATGAGTTTATGTCCAATTTAAAATTTATATTATATCCAATGACCAAAATTAGATTAAATGATAACAATATATTACATTTATACTTTAAAACCAATTAAAATTTCTCTATTAAAATATAAATAAATTAGATGAAAAAGTAGTTTTTACATAAAATGCTGTATTTTTCACAATTCATTAAAAAAATGTACTTTATCAAAAAATTTCCAAATACTTAACACATGTAAATTTTTATTTATCCTTTACAAATAAGAAGCTTATTTTTTAATATTTAACTTATTAAAGTGCCAAAAATAATATTTAAAATGTGTGCTCCATTAAAACACGGTAAAACATCATTTTTTTTTGAAAAAAAGTACATCTTTTATTCGAGAAAATTGATTTTGTTCTTATATCATATTCTAGAAAATATATAATATAAATTTTAATATTATATAGAATTCAAAATGTGGATAATAATATTCATAAAGGACTGTTTATATCCCATTAGATAATAATGTAACGTTGATTAGTGAAACTCAGTATTGCGTACAACAGAAACTATGGTGGAAGGTCTCTCTTGCATGTAACGCAAACCAAGTCAGTGTTGAGTGTAGTGAAATCTCATGTTAGTGTTCTTTATAACATAATCCAAACAAAGTTCATTTTTACATTGAAAAAAATCTAAACTCAATGTTGCGTGAAATTAATTCTATCAAAAAAAAAATGAAATTGTGTGCAACAGAAGCCAAGAATAGTGTTTCGAATAATGTCAGCTAATACTGTGTGGCGTATAGTGAATTCTATTCCTGGTGTAGCTTACCACAGAAGACATCAAATAAATTAAAAAGAATCTATCTCATAAAATCTCAGGGTGTTATATAATATGAATAGTATGATACAACATTTTATTTTAATACATTAATTAATGTTATCTTTATTAATCTTATTTTTTATTTTTTATTTTTTATTTAAAATGATAAATGTTGAACCATTGAAGTTATCTTTTAATATTTTGGAGTTAAATGAAATATTTCAAGGTTTATTCATTTTTTGAAATTATCATAAAATGTTTTAATTTTTTGATTAATTTCTAATGAAAGGATCAATGTCATGATTTAAATTTTTGATCCATTAATTTTGTTTAGTGCTTCGTGAATAAACAAAATCTTCTCAAATCCACATTATTTAGAGAAACAAAATATATTAGGGTTGAAATTGATTATAATATGAAATTTTGGTTCTCATGTGAGTATATTTTCTTTTGTTCTTCGTCAAGATTGTAAAGATACACCTCAACTCTATAAAAAGGATCCTAAGAAAATAATATTCCTAAAATATTCAATTTTCTTGAATTAATTGACTTTTAAAACCTCGTTGAATTGGGTTTTTGTAATCGTTAACTTTCAATGAAACATGTTTCATTAACACTCACTATAATTCATTGGGAAATATGTTTCTCTTTGATATACATATTTTAACATCCCACAAATGGTCTTCTATTTATAGACCTCATTTTTTTATTCCAAATTACTTTTTAATTTCATATTCTCTCTTATGAAGTGGAAGATTTACAAAACCATTTTTTGATGTTGGTTTACACAAAAACATTAAAAATTCAATATTTTATTACTAAGAAGAAGTTCAAATTGTGAGTGTGGAATTTATTTAAAGGGTGAGAATTTAATACCCTGATATTTTACGATTTTTTTCAATTAAATCTATTTTATCTAATACTTTGTTTTACACACAACATCGAGTTTAAAGAACCTTGATATACAATTAAAATATTATTATTTAATGTGATAGTTATAACTATGTCACTAATTTGGCGGTTATTAATAAGATTTTCCTCTTTATGATATATATATATATATTTATTACTCAATGTAAATGTATTTAAAATTCTATGTAAATAAGCACTAAATTTTTAGTGATGTAATTTTAGTATTAAAAAATACTTTTACGTCAAATAATATTTTTTAATAATTTTTAAAAGAAAATATTACGATTACTTTTGAGAAAATTTAGACTTTTTTCAATGAAATTTATTTTTTTTAATCATCATAATAAAATTATATTAGGATAATTTTTTGAATATTGTTTTTTTAAATGTTTATTTCGCATTTAACTGTTAAACATACACCTTTTTATTAAATAATATGGTTTTATTTCAAACATGTATTGAGATCAATTTTTCATTAACATGTTTCTAATTTATAATTAGTTCTATTATTAGTTAAATAATGAAGTTATGTATTTTGGTAAAAAAAATCCTATTTGCATTTGGGATACCATGATTTTATATGTCAAAAGACATTTTCATGAAAAACAGTTTAATGTGCACAAGGTTTTTTATCATAATAAATTAAATTGATAACTATTGGTGAAATATATAAAGGGAAATAATATAATGTATATTAAATATTTTTTTCTGTCATATAAAATTCTTTTTTATCCTGATATGAGAATAAAGAATGTTTTATTATTAAAAATAGATTTTTCTAAAATATAAGGATTGTCAAATATTGAAAATTTATTTATAAAGATAATTTAATGCACTAAAAGGTAATTAATTTGACAAACTTGATTCCAAATTTGGAATTAATAGTAGAAAATTTGTATAAAAGGTCCATTTTATTTATGGTCAAATACTAATTATAAGAATGAGAAAATTTATCTCATCTGTATAGGGTAAGTTATTTTAATATAGGTTAAAAATAAGTGATAAGTATAAACTATTTTATCCAAATTTTTATCGAATGAATTTTTTTCGACCAGTAACCTCTTAGGATCAAAATTGATTTGTTTAAAGGACACATTCCCCTGAAATATGACTTATAAAATATTTCAAAAAAATTAGTTTCAAAATGCCACTCTCTTTGTTTTAAATTTATCTAATGATCCCACATAAGGGAAAAAGAAATTTATGAATGAATGTAAGTTTCTATGTTGAGATTAATGAAATTAATTACCTGATATAAACTTACTTCAAATTTTTTAAACTATAAAATGACATAAAATTCATATGAAACATCAATCAAATATTTCCCCAAATAATAAATAAATATAAAAAATGATTTGAAAAATATTATAATTAATATAATTTGAGTGTTTTAATGTGTACCAAATTTTTTTATATGGATATGACCTATTACTTTTATATCACAAATTATATTTGATTTCCAACCATGCCTTTAAGGGTTTTAAGTAAAATTAAATGAATTGATTCTAAATTGGAAATAATAATATTTTAAGAAAATAATTTTGTATTAAATTTGTTATTATTTATAAATAATTTAAAATAATACAATGGGGATAACACACATTGTAAAATTTCATTACATTCATATTTATAAGTTTCTTTGAACTATACTTCTTAATAATTACATTAGTTTAATTTAATTATTTACGAAATTTCAAGGGTGTACCTTCATTCAATTATAAATGGGATCCCATATATTCTCTTATTCACACCACATTGAGACTTCTAGCTCAACCAACCTAAAAAAGGATATCCTTTACACTCCCCTAGTCACAATACAGAGGTACTCATCTTCTTTTAATTGCAACCATAGATCCCTTGAGAGGAGATCTAAACGAGTTATTTCAAAGAAGAGGTAATCACCATAATCAATCACATTATTTTTAATTATTATTTTACCTCCAAAAAATATATTTTTTTTATAAAGTATTAATTTTGTTAGCCACAAAACATTGAAATTGTTTACGGCTCTCGAACTACCTTTACTCACCCTCTTTACATCAGATTTGATGTAAAAAAATCACCCATGCATACGTACAAATCACCATCTCCACGTAGTGATGAAATTATGTTTTCATCACCATATTTTATGAAATGTTATTTTGATGGTTTTTCCCTATACTTTTTTGTACTTGTTAGGAATCAGTATTTCTAAATAGTTTCCAATAAATTTTTTATAGAACAAAAAACACCCAACAGTTCTATATCCAAAGGGACATGCTTCCCAAAGGCAAGTGGTCATGAGGTTTGTCGACCTATGATGCTTAAGAACACACATTGGTCAAGGGGAAGGGAGATTGGCATCATCAAACATATTTAGAAGAAATTGTGTCCTACTTTAGGACTCTCTTATACATTTATGATAAGTTCATGAATAATTTATTAATTCCCCTATATGATGTGAGTTATCCTAATATTATCTATAATTAAATAAAATGGGTAGAATTTAGAATCATCTGTATCTATTAGAGGTTATTCATTAATGGAGATATCTATAAGTATTCAATATACTTCACAGATTGTATAATATTATATACTATATAGAGATTATTTTGTTTTTTATTATGATCTTCCTAGTTTTTAAGACACTCAATGAGGAACTATAGAGTTTTTGTTCATCTATATAGATGAATGTCACTTTGGATTTTATCTTCATCCATGGAGATAGAAATTGTTATGATGTTTGGGTCAAAACAAAATATGGTCTACCAGCATATCCTTGGGAAAATAAACAGAACCAAAGTAGTTTAGTGCCACTTAATGGGACACATCATACCTTTTAAGGTCATGTGATAATGACCTAACTGTGTAGTTTAACGTCATGTAGAAAGGATGTCTATGTGGAAGATTCCAAATCATTGTTTTGTGTGGGAATTTTTCCTAAGAGGCATAATAAAACTTGGAGGGATATGTATTCTCAGGCTGAATAATACCCTGCTGAGAATGTGAACCATGGAGAAATAGGTTTGATTTTGGGAGTTAGGTTTTGACCTCAGGGAGGCTTCCTAGGTTTCTAATTTACACAGGAATCAAAGACCAACTAATTCGGTGATTCTTGTAGGAGAGTATGGTCCTTTGAGATTGATAAAGTTGGGGCTTATTCTTGAATAGGAATCCCTATGGAAAATATCTTGAGTGATGTATCAACTCATGATAGTTTGGGGGTTTAATTCAGGTAAGGAATCATTTTGAGCTCTACACTGGAAAAGGCTTCCTACGTATCCTAGTTATGGTGAGAATCAACGTTTTCATAGTTCATTGATCTAGGTGGATCATATGGTTGATGTAATAATCAAAAATATCTAAGACCACATGAGTGCTTATCAGTTTGAGAAACAATAGGATTTTAAAGATTCAACAAACCACACATTCTTTCTACATCGATAGTTGAACAGGACGGGCCAATGGAGGAAGCGTTTGAAGCAAATAACCTTCCCTCTCTTCACTGCACATTGTATATGGGTCTAATATAAGGGAGTATTGAAGGGGTGGAGGTTGATAGGAGAAAGAATAAACCATCTTACATGGAATGATAGTGGCTTACAATACGATTGTTTCCCTAAAATTGGTCCCTATAGAGGAGGGAGACTTTTCTTTTTGTCGAATGGAAAAGAATTGGGCAATCCTTACCCTTCATACCACGAAATGAAATCTATAGGTCTTAGAGATTAGAAGGGTAAAACAGAGTCCTACCCCCTAAATTTTAGATTGGGAACTCCAAAACATTTTCCTTGGGTTAAGGGTCTATGCGACTATAGATATACAGAACTATGGACAACCCGACGATCTAGACCCTGTTATAAACCAAATGTTGGAAACCTCTGGTCGTAGAAATATAGACCGAAATTAGAGACACGCTGATGTGCCATTCCCAAATTTTTTATAATTCAAGTGGTCTTGTTGGGTATTTCAACTTTTTCCCTTTTATACAGGGGATTCAAGTATGTATGAGTGGCTTAAAAGAAGGCTTGAAGGATGGATCACATATGTCCTCAGAATAGGTTGTCTGCGCAGGTATGTCACGCTAGTCTGAGGAGGAATTGAAAAATTAATAACACATTGAGAATTAGGATGAATAAGTCTATGAAATATTGATATGCCTGGGGTAATGGACAATTGGTTTATCAATAATTGGGTTAGGTTTTATCCAAGACACCCTTGGTCACCACTAGTGTATTTGGAAGAATATCACATAGGACATTCTTTAGGTAAGAGGCCTCATGTATGTGGCTTCTTATGGGCCCCCAATCAACTGTTTTGTATCTTTTACTCTTAATAGACATTGGTCAAGCATATCAATTTTAATTCCCTCTTCTCTCATGTTTTAGAGAGCTACCAGGGAAAATTTTGGGGACCTGGGCGAAGGTTCTATGAAATGAGACCTTCAGGAGTTCTTCATATTTTTTATTTGTTCAAATTGGGAGCCCAAGCATCATATTTATAGGAAATGTGGGGACCTGGTCGAATGGAATTGTCAGTGAGGGTCATTAAAATATGTATTTGGAATATCTCTCTGGCATTGGGGTGTAAAAATTACATATCCGTGTAAGACTTATACATAGTGGACTATGCCTTTGGACTACACTAGCAGGACCTTCACTGGCCTTCTTACATGAAAGTGTGTTGTGTAGATCTATTTGGACAGATTTATTTTCTTCTCTTTAAATTTTCTTAACAATTTAAGATATCAAAAAAGGGATCTTCTTAATCATTTGTCCTTCCCTTATTAAAATTTTAGTATCAAAAGTTTGTTTTAATGATTATATTTTATATGTATGATGTAATATTAATTCTATAATGATAGTATCAAATATATTTTATTACAATTTAAACTTTTGGAGAATGATATTGTCAATCATCCATTCATGTAGATTACTAAAGATGTGAATCATTTTTCATTTTTGTACTTGTATGGTAATCAAGATGGATTTGATGAATATATATGATATAAATGACATAATAATTACTCTGGAATGTTTATTTTTTAATTACATCTCTTTCATTATATCAATAAAAAAATGAAAATTGCGTTCATGTATACATACGTCCTACTTTATCCAGGATTGGTGTATATAATTTCTCTATATTGATATTTATTAATATTTCTAAAAATTTAACTAATGAATATATATGATATTTGTATCATTAATAAATTTATTCAGATTATGGATATATGATCAAAATAAGAGGAACAAAACTACTTAACAAAAACATATGTGGAAAACAAAGCGGATATAACCTAAAATAGTGATTTTAATATACAATTGTTGTTAAACCGTCGATAAATAGTTATAAGTAAATCATGTACAGTATGTGAAAATTAATATTGTATTTTAATATATATTTATATATATATATATTAAAGTAGGTTATAGTACATACGAAAGAAGTCAGATTTAATGTTCAAGATTTCTGTCTCACTTTTATTTTTATGGGACACATCTCTTTATACACAATTTTTTTATTTTGTGTTGTGTATATATTATTAATGATATTTTTAGGGTTCTTATCAAGGGAATTATGTGGTATAAATATCCAATTATGTATCTTTATTTAATGGGGATTTTGATTTAAAATATAACAAAGTGGTAAGGATTTTATGTTGTAATATCACTGTTTATCAAGATTGTTTATGTTTAAGATACAGATGATGAAATATTATGATATACAGTATAATAAACTTTTGATATTTTTTATCCCATGGTTATTTTTGAAAATAATCCCTTCTATTATTTTTTCTCAATATAAGTCCTCATGATACAGATGTTATTTCGTAAAAAGTCACATTATATATTACTTCAGTTAAAAAAATTCCCTTCCCTATCAATTTTTTTTAAAAAGTATTAAATAATAATTTTACTATTATTACAGGATTTTTTATATACTCTTTCCCTTTTTTATTTTTCAAAAATGATTCAAACGACTCTTTTTTCCGAATGAGGTACTTATTTTACATAAGTGTAAGAGGAATATTTTTTTTTAACGTATAGGAATATAACAATCTTTTTTCACATCTTAACCAATCAATGATTTGAAGATTTACTCACAAATTTTCATGGTTATAACAAAGAAATCATTATTATTTAGGATATTTTTATATTTTAAGGATTCATTCTATATTTGAGAAGTAATTCTACTTAATAATTTTTTAATAATCATTTAATAGAATTAATATTTATCAAATACAACAACCACTGATTTAACATATGATTTACTGGGGATAAAAAATTGACAGAACCCTATTATTTTTATGTATGGTTTTTGTTTATAGTGATATTTTTTTATGAAACTCACTCATTTTGTATATGTTATACTATGATGAAATGAGAAAAAATTGAAATTATTCCATTTTCCATGTTTCATTCTATGATGAAATGATATAATGATTATAAAACTAATTCATTCCCTATGGGCTATGCTATGATTTTTTTTGTGAAAACCATTTTGTATCATGGGTTCTAATATGATGAATGTTTAATGGTATTGTCAAACATAGAAGAGTATTTATAATTCTATGATTGGTGGGACTTATATCTCCCTATAATGAATTGGGTAATCATTGATATCTCTTGAGACAAAAATGATTAAAATGTGGAGTTCACATAGTTCATTAAGGGACTTTCAATACTATGATAATCTTTGGAGTGAAACATGTAAACTATGATGTGTTGTTAATAGAACCCTAATTATCATCTCTTTTCATACATTAACATTACATCATTTTTTTGGAATATTTAATATATTACAGAATTAGAATACGAAACACCATTTTAGTTTAGTGACTTTTGAAACATGGAAACATAAAACAATGGTATATAATTGAGATAAACTATATATCCCTAGGTTATCCATGAATATAACCCTTCTTAGACGCATCATACAAAATTCATATAATCATAACATGGGGAAAGGAAATATAAAAAGGGGTGAGCTGAGATGATCTGAAAGGGTAAACAAGGGAGATTTGTAATCATAAACATGATAATAAGGGTATGAGAATATGATCATAAGATTTGAATATGATACCCTATATATCAAAGATAATAAGCCTGAATCATGGTATAAATATCATAACTACATGATATATGAATTATATGGTAATAAAGATCACAACACATGAATGCATAATATAGAAATATGTCATGGGATTGTGGAAGACACATAAACAAATTATATAAGTCTCTATAAGTTAATAAACATTTCAAAAACATATATGCAAACATAATAGGGATTATAATTACTAATAGGGACCCACCATAATCCGTATTCATAGTCATTTCCTTATAAAGGATCAGTTTTCTCCCTCTTTCCATAGTGGAGCGGGTTTCCCCATCTTCCAATAGTGGATCTGGATTCCCAATCATCAATATTGTATCAATCCGATCAAATGTATTCCCATTATTATCTAATGAGATATAAATATTAAGCCAATGCATTGAGGGGAGATACTAGTCCCACCCATCTCAGAACATAATCATATATATGTGTGATAATAAACCATAAACAGTCTCCATATCATGACACATGAAATGAAATGGGTATCAAATATTTTTAATAACAACACAACATGTGGAAAAAGATAGGTTTCATAATCATTTTATAAATTAATAACACATAAAAAGATACTGGTTTGATAAGAATATACACTATTAAGTAGAAAAAAGTGTCATAAACATCATGCCATTAAAACGTTTACCATTTATGTAAATAATATGAATGGAACCTTCGGATCATTTTAATAAAAACATATTTTAGATTATCTTAAGTTTCAAATATTTTAAAATGTTATAATAACAAAATATATCATTAATAACTAGAGTATAATATATTTAATGAGTATTCTTGAAATATGTATCATAATATTTCATCAAGGAATGTATAATCATAAACAATCCTGACAAACAATGAGATTTTTGAAATAAACTCCTACCACTTGGTTACATTGAATCATAATCTCCCGTTATGAAAATGAAATTACCTGAATCTAAGAATATCATGAAAACAAAATATGCATGATATAACTTGTCAAAGGGTAATGTATACATCTTGTCGAAGAATATAGTTTCATAACATGTTATGTGTCTCATTGAAGGAAAATTGAGAGAAAATTACATTACCGATTTGATAAATTTTGAAAAATAAACCCCATAATAGGGAGATAATACAATGGATATTTTAATAAAACAATAATTAATAATAATAATAGTATATTTAATCCATGGGTAGTATATACACAACACAAAAGAAACAAGTGGTGAATAAGGCATAAATCTCACAGAAGTAAAAGAGAGACTACAAATCCCCTTACCTTATGTATTGAATCTTGATGTACTCATTCAAACCTCTGGTATTAAAAATATATATATATATATTATTAATCAAAAAATAACAACATTATTATATATAATACCATATGTTATTTTTATGACTTAATCTTACCATTTTATTATTAGTTCTAAGTTAATCTTTCGTTTCACGTAATATCTCCTTTTTTTGCACATGTCTTGAATTCTTATTTCTAACCCTATAACTTAGATCAGGATATACTTATTTGAATAATTTAAAACATTATATAAATATCATAAATATTCTTGACTATAACTACTAATAATAATATTTAAATTGTAGAAATATAAATGGAAATACACTATTCATGGAGATAGTAGGTCGTACGTACGAATTAATGTTGTTTCCATTATATATTCATTTTAAAAGAAATAAAGTAAATTCCACATGTGTATATAAGTATATAATATAATTAAATTATAATTATTATTATATATTAATCATATATTTTTACAAAACCATTCTTCAATACATTCCAGGTAATTTGTGAACGAATCACGTCGCTTTCAGGAGGGGTAGTCTACATATCCACAATCGAAGTTATGATATTTACAAAAACTAGAAAGCATATGGTATTTTTAATATAAAAATATTTAATTATTAAGACAACATAAATATCATATATATCATATAAATGTAGATTTTCTATCATAATTCCCAACCATGAGAGGTGGTAAAGCAAAAAACTAACGCCATCATTTCGTGAGGCGGTAGTTCTCCATACAGGAATGGTATGTTCGTTACCAATTTGATATTAGAGTGTGTGAGCTTATTTCAAACAATTAGAATAATAATAACTAAATATATTTAGGATAATTTTATATTTCATAAGCTAGAAATAATAATATTTTACTTTTTGGGGAATAAAAATAGAATAAAAGAGCTTCTCGAAGGATGTTACCTCTTCTTTAGATAACTCTTTTTGGTTTGCACTAAAGGGATTACATGACATCATTTGTTACTAAAGAGAGGATTCTATAATTAAGATAGGGAAGTGGAGAGGATATTTTTTAATTTTTTTGTTGATCAAAAAGTAATTTATATGTTTCAACAGGGTGGGATGAGTGGATGCCTTTTATAGGTGGGGAAAAGGATATGTTGAGTACTCTTGAAAAGATTTGAGTTTCCTCCAAATTTTAATTTTCCCCAAAGGGTTACAAATGGATAATTTGGAATCCATTGATGTGGAATGGTAAGAATATGGACATAAAATAATTTGTTCGACAAGTGTATAGTCATTTTACTCCTTATTTTTTATATTTAGTCATTAATTAAGCTCATTTTTAACTTAATCACTATAAATAAATTTAATTTTCTACACTAATATTTTTATTAAAAAACTAAGTTGACCATGTTATGAATTATAAATTATGAATATTACATATATCTAATCCATTTTAATAAATTATAATTACATAATAGGTTGAAAATAATTTAAAATTAATCTCATAGAAGGGAATAAATGATGGGGTATTAACATGAAAATGTCCAAATGATTGAATTGTTTTTATATCCAATTTCAATGTGAATTTTTTTATAATGACCTAAGTTAAATTAATTTATTTATAATTTATCAAAATAATATTAATAAAAAAAATTAAAATATAAATTTCATATATATAAAAATTATAATAAAAAATAGTTTTAATTAAAATTCAGTAGTTTTTACTATTCATCAAAAAATAAAATATTTCGGAAAAAAACCCCTAAAAATAATTCTATGCTAATTTCAAAACAATGATTTAAAATATGAGGTTTATTTAATAATATTATTTTTATAAAAGTGTCAAAAATTAATTTTATTGTTTTTCAAAGAAGGATAAAAAAGCAGTTCTTTTAATAAAACAGTATTTTCAAACTATTAAGGAATTTAATAAAATTGTATTTCATATTATCAATACTTTTTTTATATAAATCCAATTTAAATAATATTTAAAATTTATTTAATATTATTCATATTACTATGTTTAAAAATTATGTTGTAGCTGTCCCGTTTTAATAGACATAATAATAAAATGCTATTTTGTGAAAAACAAAATTTTGCATGTAAAGAAAGCTAAAACGTTGTTCCGCATAACACATGATTTAATTAGTGTAGTATATATCAAAAGTTTCACTTAGTGCAATTTTAAATGAAAAAAATCAAATAATTTATTCAAAAAATGGTCATTCAAACTCTAGGTGTCACATACTACCCCTTTAAAATGAAATTCATTATCAAAATTCTTCATTAAGATACAAAACAATGTGGATAATTTTTTCTAATAATATTCTCAACTTATCATGTAGATTCCATTAATTTGTGATTTCTCTAAGAAATAGTGACCAAGTGAGTGGTCTTGTTTCATAGAAATTTCTCTGTATAATACATAATTTCAAATCAATGTTCCTTGAAAGAATATTCCAACTCTAGAGGTATAACATTTGGGTTCAGTACATGTGAAGGTTCGAGTTTGTACTACCTCATGAGAGATACATGGAACACATAATGGAATTGATATAGATTTAAATGAAGTGAAAATCGATAGACTACCATCCTGGTATGATCAATAATTTCAAAGGGAATGATATACTTATGGAATTTCATTCATTTCTTCATGAACACCATAATCTTTTTCCATGAACAAATTCATAGAAACAAGAAATCATTGACTTCAACTTCAAGATCACATTGATAATTATCAGGATAACTTTTCTAAAAACATTTAGTTTCCTTGGTATGATACTAAATAACTATAACATTATTAACCATTTACTCAGGGATCATAAGTCCCAATAGAATTATTTCATCAATATTATCCCAACATGTTGGACCTCCACATTTCATCCCATAGAGGGATTCATAAGGATCTATATAAATTCACGAGTGAAAGATATTTTTTGTAAAAAAAAATTAACTAGGGGTAGTTATAGATCCAAAACAAATTTAAAATCCATAGATTAATATCTAAACATATCCTCAAGTGTTTGAATTGTTATTCCAGACTAACTATCCTCCTAAGGATGATAATATGTGTTGAAACACAATTCTGTATCATGTGATTACTGAAGACTTCATCAGAACTTCGAGTCAAACCTTGCATCTTGTTTATATAAAAATGAATGTGGTACTCAATGAAACATTACAACTTATTTAATTTATATCATCGAATGATAATCTAGAGAGAAGTAATATCTGATTTCAATGAATTGTGATGACTTAGTATGGCGATCGACTACAACCCTATATTATTAACCCTTTAGATGATTTTGGGGAGGGGTCCAAAGGAAAAATCAATAGTTATGTTATCCCATCTCCATTTTGGTATAGATTATAGATGAAACATCCCCTTAGATTTATTCCTTTTAGCCTTAACATTTCAGCATACCAAGCCCCAGGATACAAACTATATGATATCCCTATTCATTCCATATAATAAAGAGTATTATTTTATATCTCTATACATCGTCGTACTTCTAGTATAAATAGAGAATCAATAACTATGAGATTCCTTTAATGGATCCTTCATAAAATTATGTATGTATGTAAAAAATACACGGTTCCAGAACCTTGTCATTATATCCTAAACAAGGATAAATTAAGGAACATTTCTAGCCTTATTTTTTAACTGTTCATCTTCCTTATGAACATCTTTAATCATCACATTGATAGAGGGTTTAACATTAAATTGAGGAGGAGAATATATTCCGCATTCCTAAATGATTTCTAGATATATTTTTTAAAAGTACAAAAACAATGCATCTTTTTTCATCCTCATCATAGTTATGTTGGAATGATCCTTTCCGCTCAAAGAACCAGCCACCATGTTCTCCATCCCAATGTGGTTATGTATTGAGTAGTCTTAATACTTTATCTACTCTAATAATATTCTATTTTTTATCTTCAACTACTTTTTAATTAATACATATTTCAAACTTTTATGATAATTATATATATTAAAATGGTATCTATAATGATAATGCCTCTATATCATTAATGAAAAATTTTTGTTACTAACACCAAATCATGATTTCATTAATTTTTCTTATTTATATTCAGCTATCGTGAGGCATAAATGAAAACCATGTTGTTATGAATAATTAAACATCCAAATCCAATATGTAATGCATCACTATGTATTACAATCCCCACTCCTATATATAGTTATGTAAGCACATGTGCACCGACTAACCATCTCATTAGTTCCTTGAAATTTTCCTCACATTCATTACTCTATAGGAATATAGAACCTTTCCATGTTAATTTTTTTTAGAATTATATAGTAATGATAAATTCTTCAAAAAACATTGCTAATATCTCGATAATCCTAGAAACCTATAGGTCTTAGACCCTGTGGTTGGTCTAGGCCATGATTCAATTGTCTACGTCTTTGATGGATCTACTGCTATATAAACTATTGAGATTATGTGACCTGAAAATGAAACATTTTCCATCCAAAATTAACACTTTGTAAATTTTTCATATAGTTTCTCCTTCATTTGGGTATTTAGTACATTTTTCAAGTGATTTTCATTCTATTACATTCTCTTTCAATAGATAATAATATCATCTATAAATACTACCCTAAACTGATCATGGTCATCACTAAAGAATCAATTTATCCAATCCGGAAAGACGATTAGATAATTAGTAAGTCAAAAAGTAATAACTATATATTCATATTGTTCATACCTTTTACAAAATACTGTATAGGGTATATAATCATTCTTGACCCCCAATTTGTGATATCTAGAATGATGGTAAATCTTGGAAAAGTAATGAGATCCACATAGTTGATCAAACAAGTCATAAATATAGGGAAGAGGATACTTGTTCTTGATTGTGATATTTTTCCAGTCATGATAATCAATGAAGATTATAATTGATCAATCATTCTATTTCAAAAATAGTGTAGGTTAACCCCTTGGTGACACACCTGGATGAATGAATCCCATACCAGGGTTTTCATGGAATGGATTTTTTAATTCATGAAACACAATTTGGGCCATTCTAATGTGAGCATTTAAAATTGGTGTGGAACTGGGTATGAGATCTATCAATAACTCAATATCACATTTTGTGGAAGGTGAGGATTATATTCTTAGAAAAAATCCATAAATCCCATAATAATATTCATATCATCGATTTCGAGTTTCTCCCCAACCATTTGGGACAAACAAACATTAAAAAATGGGAACGCAGACACATACAGTAGATATAATATCCTCATGATTTTCATAATTATCTAAACATAGAAGGAAGATAATATGTTGGTTTGAAATATAAAACATTAATTCAATTCCATGAAACATTATTTGGGATTTATCTAGATAATTAAAATCCATTCCTAATATGATATCAAATTCAACCAAAGGAAGAATGAAAAGCATTGTAGGAAACATATTCCCACAAATGTCACTTCGAGAGGAATCATAGACTTGGGTTGATATCAATTTTACATTAGGTCTTTTCACTTATAATTTATTACAAATTGGTGGGGTGTAATTATAATAACCTTATCAAATTAATTAGATATGATAGAGTGGGTACATACAGAATCAAATAAGTAATTTCCAGTCTTACTATTGACGGTTAGAGGACCTTTCACCATGTCATTATCACACGTCTCGTTAGAAATAATGATCACATGATTTTCCATTTATCCCTTGTCTTAAGAGGTTACTGACATCGATCTTCATCACTAACCCTTGATATTAGGATTTAATTAGCTTAATTATCATTCTCCTTACAGCTGAAACACAAAAGCTTGTGATGTTCATTCTAGGTTGTTTTCTATTCATTTGCATCATTTCCCTAAAATTTCCCATCAATTCAGCAATAAATTTCATGATAGATGTCCCCTATATAATTAAAACATTTATTAGACCCCATATGAAAATTTCCTTCCTGTTCATTACACACGTAGATCATGAAGGAATTATCGTCATCTCCACTTCATTGTTTTAGATATTAAATTGAAATAAATCATTATTTTCTGGTTAAAACCAATTAATTGATTTTTAACTCCAACCCCCATTTCAAAAATTATTTCAAAACACACAATCTCTGTGTAGTTACTAAATTCTCTTATAGAAAACTCTCTTCTAAGACATAGATTTAAGACTCTGTAGAACCAATCAACTTTACTTTCTACCTTGATCGTAATACTAGATGTGTACCTTGTAAGTCTTGTAAAATTAGCTTCCTAGGTACAGAAAGATTCATCATACATTCTCTATATATATATTAACTACTTTTCTATACTCATATGAAGAATATGAGGAATATAATTTTTGAAAAATATATTATTGTATGCATCCCAATCCATGAAATCAATTTCAACATTCTTACTCATATTATTGATTATAATCCACCACTAGTCTGCTTCTCCTTCTAACTGTTGAATAGTGACAAAAAATTTCTCATGTTCCGAACACTAGAGAATGGAAAATATATTTTCAATGGTACTGCTCCATTTCCAGCAACATGTGGATTAGCAGAACCACATAAAGTAGGTGGGTGTAGCCTCCTGAAGGACTCAACTGTATTTTTTACCTTTTTTTCTCATTTTCATGCTTGTAATGATTCATATCATTAGATATTTGGGTAAGAATAATAGTTATTTGTTTTATTCTAGCTCCAAAATAATTCAATTTCCTAGGAGGAAAATTGTTTCATTGCCTATCACAATTACCATTTATGTGGTTACTTTGGGTTCCATACACTATATAAAACCAGAAATTATAGAGTAAGAAAATGTTATCAATGTAAGTAACATCATAATCATGAAAAATATATATAATATATCTAGATTATTTCACCATATTTAATCTATTACACCTTATATCTATCCTTGGTTATTCACATCCATAAAATATTTAAATCCTTTATGATGTTTTGGTGAAGAGTTTGTGAATTACCAAATAATATCGCCTAGGTTTGTCGAACGTTGTGTGCAATAAGACCCATTTTCATGAACCAGTTTTTGATTAAGTCTACCTTAATAGGTCTATCCTTGATTATTCACATCTAACATATATTTCAATTATTCATGATGGTTTGGAAAAGAGTTTGTGAATTCCCAAAGAATATCCCCTAGGTGTGTCAAAATTGGTGTGCAACAAGACCCATTTTCATGCAGTAGTTTTTCACTAAGTCTACCTCAATATGATGTTTTCACGGTTTTTACATCTATATGAATCTGTTCGGGATCCAAATCCATATTTAGTATATATTCATGGATGTATTTCTTTGAAAACATTGTCTTTACCCTTTTCAATATTCTAGGAAATAATCCTATACTTATCTTCATCCATAGACTTATCATAATACATGTCATTGGGGCTCTCACAGAGGATTTATCATCCTTGTTTCCACATGCTAACTAAGTTTTATCTCTTATACCAACTATAAAGACCCCATCTTTTAATATAATAACATTAAATAATTTTTTCAGAATAAATAATACAATACACAAATAGACTCCCAAAAAATATTATTTTAGTTCATTTGGAAATAAGGAAATTTAAACACTACTACATAAGTGAGAAACATTATCTCCCACTGGGATCTTCATGACTAGAACCCTTCTTAAAAAAATTACACAACACACTTATCTTCCTAACCCGGGGAAAGGAAACATAATAATGGGTAATTTCATATGCTAAGTATCTATAATTAAAGGAGATATGTAAGATTAAAAATGAGTATATTTTCATGAGAGAATGATCGTAACATTATAATATCATACACTACATATCAAAGATAAAAAAATGAATAATAATGGAATCAAGAGAAAAATCCATGAAACCATGATATAGTATGAAGCCAAGTAATTGTGGAAACCATAAAAATTTAATATCATTCCATACAAATGATGGTGCATTTCCAAAACATATATGGGCACTTCATGGGAACTACACCTTCTGGGAAAGACACACAACCATCTACATTCGCATTCCTCTCCTTACAAGTTATATGGTTTCCCCGTATTCACATCATAGAAGAGGATTCAACATCATCCATTGTGGATCAAACCCGTGAACTTTATTTCCATAATTATATCATGAGATATAAATCTTTACCCAACTCATTGGAGGGATATATAGGACCCACCCATCTCGTAATGCAATTATACATATCCATGCCACTAGATCAGAAATAATCTTCATGTCATAAACCTTGAAATGAAATGCATATCATAAACATGAAATCACATCATAAATGATGGAAAAAATACATGTTTCATATTAATTTTATCAAATAATAACCTTTGAAAATAAGATGTTTTCATAATCATATAACACATGAAAGAGAAATGGGTTTCATAAACATCACGTAAAGATAACATAATCAATTTAGAGAAATAACATGAATAGAAAATTTTTATTATTTACATATAAATGCATGAGGAACCCCCATAAATGTTATCTTATATGGAAAATAATTTTGTAAGTTATTAAAAACACCACTTGGAGAAAATATCCTTTCGTCATTGAAAACACTTTTTTTACAACAGCAATCACATTTGAAAAAGTTTATATTTCAAAATTTCTTGAAAATTATAAATTAATCATTGAAACCTTAAAATATTATTTAAATATTTTTTCATTTGAAATTATCCAACAAGAGGAATTTTATAAAAAATATTTTTGGAAATATTTTTGAAATCAAAGCCTTTGAAATAAACCAGATTTCTGATCAAAGAGATATTAAGGTTATATTTTATTAAAAACATTTTATCGATTAACTTATGTACCAAATAGTGGAAAATAGTACTAATACATGAATATATCATGACTAAATATTGGATAATAAAATTTATGTGTGTTTTGGGAATATGGATAATAATATTTTAATCAATGAAATCGTAATCATAAACAATCTTGATAAATGATGAGATTGTTGGAATAAACTCTTACCACATGGTAACATTGAATTGTAATACTGATCATATAAAATGAAATTAAATGACTATTAAATTATCATTATTTGAATGAAATTAATTAAATAACATTTAAAATTTCCTTGTATACACATCATAGAAAAATATAGGTGCATCACATGGAAGGGGTCTCAAAGAATGCAAATTGATAGAAAATTAATTTACTGATTTGGTTACTTTATAATCATAGTCCCCATTAAAGGGAGGTAATAAAATGGATATTTAAAGATAAATTGATTTAGGGATATTAATAATAAAGTATATTCATGGTTATTATAAACACTATAGAAAATAAACTATTGGTGAGTAAGGCATAAATTACATTGAAATAAAATTTAGACTATAAATCCCCTTACCTTATGCCTCGAGTCTCTCTGTATGCATTAAAACCACATGTATGATAAATATAAGTTTATTATACTTCCAAATTAGAAAAATATGATTATATATAATAACATATATGATTTTATTATCACATTATTTTAGTTGTTTATTAAAACATCCATGTTAATGTTACATTTCGGGTATCATCTACTTTGTTTTTGGTATATGTCCTGACTTATTATTCAGGACCCTACTACTTACATCTTGGTTTACTTATTTACATAATTTAAAACATTACTAGAATATAATATATGTTCTCTATATAAATATTTATAATATTTTATAAAATATTGAATTGGAAAATGAAATACATCGTTCAGGGAGACAGTATGTCATACGTACACATGTATTTTGTAACTATTTTATTTTTCATATAGAAAGAATGAATGTAAATGATATATGTGTATATATTATAATTAAATTAGAGTAATTATTTCATAGTTTTTATATATTATTTATTAACACATCATTAATTATAATACATGTAATGTGTGAATGAATTACATCTCACTGACGAGGCAGTAGTCCACACGTCCACTATCTATGTTATCATATTTATACAAAATGGAAATCATGAGGGAAAGTGTTATATATAATTTATATATGTATTAAGAAAACATAAATATCTTAAATATAATACAAAAAAGAGTTTCCATCATAATTCACATCCATGAGAGGTGGTGATGAAAAAATGAATGCCATTGTTTTGCGAGGCGGTAGTTCTCTATACACAAATAGAAAGTTCATTATCCATTTGAAAGATGTGGGAGTGATTGTTGGTATAAACATTAGATTAAATATTTCTCATCATATTTAGGATAATGAGGTTATTATATAATCATTTAATATGATGATTTTATGTGGTGGAGAATTAAGAAAATAGATCTTGTGGAAGGATGCCATATCTCCTTTGGGTAACTTCTTTTTTGCACCAAACAGCTTCCATGGTTGGATTTATTGCCAAGGGTATAAATATAGGGTTCTGGTAGGGAATTTTGGAGGATATTTGGGAATTTTTTAATGTTCTGAAATTTATTTACAGGTCTAAATGGAGGGGGAGGAGAGGAGGCATTTTATATGTGGGGAAATTGACACATTGGGTAATCTTGAAAGGATTTGAGTGCTCCCCATGTTTTACATGTCCCCCAAATTTTAAAACTAGATCATTCCAGACACATATAGGTTTGATGGTCTACATATGGCTAGAACATAATTTTTTGATTAGTTTAGGGTCATATTTATAACTTATTTACAATGTTTAGTCATTAATTATGCTCTTCTTTAACTTAATCAATTTAATAAATTTTAATTACCTTTAATAATACTTTTGGTAAAAACTAGGTTGACCTTATTAGAAATTAGAAATTATGATTATTCAAAATGTGGAATAAATTTTTATAAGGTCTAATCACATTTTTGGAAGAAGTTAATTAAAATTTAATCCCATTGAAGGGATGACACGACATGTTTCTAACGTAAAAAAGTCCAAAATATTGAAATGTTTTTATATCCAATTTAAATGTGAAATTTTCTATAATGAACTAAATAGAATTAATTGATGTATAGTGTATATAATTATACTTTTAAACCAAATTAAAATATAATTTATCTATATAAATAATTTGGATTAATGAGTAGTTTAGAATTAAAATTAAATATTTTCTACCATTCATCCAAAAAGATTTTTTTCCGAAAAAACCCTAAAATTATCCTTAAGATAATTTTGAAATATTTTTTTCAAAAATGAAATTTATTTTATCAACTTAAATTTATAAGATTTTATAAAATTAAATTTATCTTTTTCAAAAAAATACATAAAAAGCTATTCTTTAATGAAAATAGTATTTTCAAACAAATAAAGATTTTACTAAAAATTGTATGGCTCATTACCAAAATGTTTTATTTGTGTAAAAAAATTATAAATAATATTTAAAAATTCCTTATTACTCTTCATATAATTATGTTTAATAGTTATGTTTTAACTATCATGTTTAAATATTTATAATATTAAATTGTTGTTTTGTGGAAACTCACTATTGAATGTAATACAAGCTACGTAGATACTACTTGTAGCACAAAATTAAATTAGTGTATCATATAATATATATTTTTTACATAGTTTTTTTTAAAATAAAAAACATCAAATAATTTATTCGAAATAATGGTTCATAAAAACATGGGGTGTTATAAAATAATTCCACTGTGAATGTTTTTGGCAACTAGCATTTAATTCTATCAAAACGATTTTCTGTGCTTATATGCTTTTCATATACAGATTTCATATAACAATTTTATGATACTATAGATATTTTTCTTTGATACCTTTATTATTCATATATTATGAACATCCAAGATTTATTCCATAAGTCATGATTATGATCCATGATATAAATGGTATGATTTTTATATATTATACTCATGTTTTCATACCCTTATGTTAATTTCATGATCAAGTGATTAATGATAGCTCCCTTTTTTACCCATACTAAGAATCATATATGACCCCTTTTTAATATTTTATTTTCCTAGGTTATGAAGAAATTTACTAAGTATGATAGTTATAATAAGGGTTCTAGTTATGAACAACTTAGGGGAAGATTATCTAAATCATTTCTGAAAAAGTTTTTATATGTTCATGTATGCAAAGGCACTATACCTCTTGGATTATGGAATGGATAATTATGTTATGTAATGAATATTTTCTTTAACATTATATGTTATCAATTTACAAAACATCTAGGTCAATCTATATAAACTATTTCATATGTATCCAATTTATTAGAGTGACTTACATGGTTTTCCAATCCTCTCACATGGTTTTCCAACAAGTGATCCAACACAAACTTGGAAACATGGTTTGGAGACAGAGTTAGCACTAACCATGATCTAACCTCATTCCATAGGTTCCACTATTAAAAATGGTTTAATCTGGGGCCCAAACCCCTAAAACACACTCAGACCATTATATACACCTTTTTTCTCATTCCATGTCTAAAACATCACTTAGAGGCATTCCAAAATTTATAAATTAATTCTAAATCTCTAATAAAAAGCTCTATCATCAAGAAATTAAAAATTCAAATTCCTTATGCAATTATCATGTCATATAGAAAAAAATATTACTTCACAATACCATTGTGTTCGTTATCTTCAAATATTGATTCTATATCTACATAGAGCATAGATTGGTCGTGTTTAGTGATTTCCCTGCATAGGTGGCATATGTCTCTACCTCCCCTGATGGTGAAAATGATGAATCTGGTAAATTTCATCAAGTTATTCCAAAAGGTTTTATATGTTTAAGGTAAATATGGCTCATAATATGTTATCTTACACCAGAAACTTTATCTATTATTAGTTGAGAATAATGTCACCTCTTTCAGTTTCCATGTCCTATATGGCCATCCCATCGACATCACAGAATTCAAAGCCTTAAACATACAATCCCCAATGACATCATTGTAGTATTTATCCCCCACGAAAACCAAAACTAGATGTTACCCTAAGCTATTAACCCCCCCTCCCCCCTTCCCAATAAAGATACACCCCTTGAATCCCTCCCATCCGGGAATAATCCACAAATGGAGAACAAGAGTATAAGTAATTTAATGTTGTCAGATGTGTGGATAATTTTATTGTATCCAATGATGAGGTACTTCATGTATCCCCTTTAGGAACTTTCAGATGATACCATCAATTGAATGGAATATTCCATAATATCTTGAATGATGTATCAACTGGTACTTTAGAAAATACATTTCATATAATTGAAAATTGACATAATGATTCACATGGGGTATAGTGGGAAATCTCTTCACATGCCTCATCCTCAAATACACATATGAAACATCCCAGGTTAGTTTCTTTTTTGATTCCTCTAGAATTGTCCAATGTAATTATATGGATGGACAGAGAATAATCCCCATCATTTATTGAACATCCAATCTCATCAAATAAAAATCTAGGCATTATAATCACCATCCATGACCTATTAACTCATCTAGATGAACCCACTACACATCCTTTTAATGAGATGTTGTTTATGGATAGAAATATTTCCAATAGTTGAAGGCATGTGATAATGAAACTTGACAGTATTTCATTGAAATTCCAAATCCTCGATGCAATCTACTATGAATGGAGTTTTTTAAGACTCACCTCAAGGCCATAAATAGTTTTCTATAATTCTACACCGATGTAGACAAAAAATAGGCATGTCATGAAGTGGAATATGAATAGGAAGTATTCTAATCCATCATCTCATTCTCTAGGGAATACGATGGTTCCACTATTTAGTTCCACATAAACCTACTGTATGTTGTAGTCTAATTCAATGGCATGGAAATACATCATTTTTTAGTAAAAACATGCCCAGAGGAAAATCTTATCCGAAATAGAATTCTATATTAGCTAGGGTTCGAGGAAGTATATCTGACCCCTCGACCATTACAATTGAGGGGTATAAAAAAGTGGGCAGAAGCCAAAGGACAAGATTCAACAAGACAAACAATTCAGTGAATTGGTATAAAACTACAAATTCATGGTTGTCTCACAGGAAAATTTATACAAAACCCTATTAGGCAGTCCCTATCCCCATAAAAAAACATTGAATCCCTCTTTATGCCAACATTTTCTCATGTACACCCTCAATGGTAGAGTAGGGGTACTCCATGGTAATGGTACTCCCTTAAAATCCAATTTTGCTCACTACTAAGATGTTGGGTATTAAAATATGAGGGGAATAAGTCCAATGTGATGAGGTAAATTACATAAATTCCCCCAATTATATGAAAAACTCCTCATTAAATCCATGGGTAGATTTCAAAGTTATCTAGATTCATCAAATACATCAGTTGTATCCAATAACCCTATATAATTGGAACCATTTCATATTCCCCAAAAGAAATACCTATCAAATATTTATTAATATTACTTCAATGTATCATAATGAATGAATCTGGAAAGACCTACTCCTATTTTTAATTTAATATTCCATCCCTCTGTTATTGACTTAAAACATCACTATAGCTTTTAGAGAGTACAACTAGCCCATTGGATGTTGACTCATTGTCACTATTCTGATATCAATGATGGATCTCACCACCAAAAAACATATGGTATTTTCATGTTAACTTTTTTCACCATGGTATTTATAGATTAGGAATCAATCTTTAAGGATACCACCCCTGATGAAGTAGTTAGTTGTACTACTATGTGATCGCCACCTCTAAGGGTGATATCTCCTTTATCTATTCTTCATGTTTTTAATGGTAGAGAGGATTTAGAAATTTCACCTTATATTTCTGATGACGGTTTCTCCACCAATATTGATAAATTAATCTAGGTGAATCTTAAATTTGATGAATATATGATCCTGATACTAATTATGGATGTTATTTCTCTAGTAGAGAAGTATTGAAACATGAATTTCATAATGAAACACGCGAAATATTCCCATGGGGCTACATGGAAATTCTGGGTCTCAAACCCAAGGTATTAATTCACGGGAATTGTCTCCCAATGGGATAACATGTGTTCAAATAGGCTCCCATAATGATACACCCTTCCCATGGTACCATTTTTAAGGCTGAAGTTGATAAGAAAATCACAGAAAACATCATCATGGATATCCACTACCCCATGAGTCTAGCCGAAATAATACTAGATAGTATGAAAAACGAATTGATAATAGATTTAATTGATCTCTAAGACCTCAACATTCTATGTATAAAAATTATTTTCCCTCCGATTTATAGTTAATATAATAAAAAAAACTAATAATTTTTATGCACTTTCACATATGAGTACGTACTCCGGGCATAATAAAATCATAATTGACAATGAAGAAGAAGAATCCAACTATTCTTGGGATCCTTAGGTTTTTTACCAAGTGACCCTATTTGGTTTCAATAATGTTAGGCCTTCCTACGAATGGTTGTTGAAAGTAATCTTCATGCTAGTCCTTATAACATTGGTGGATTGTTTTGTGGATGATTTGGTGGTCAAATACCACCATAACAAGGAACTTATAAAGGATATTGAGAAACTATTTTAATTCTGCTACTCCAATAACCTAAAGATAAGTTATATATGGTTTACAGAAAGGGTCACTACTATAAATTTCCTCAACTTAAACAATATTTAAAGAGGCATAAAAATGATCCAAAGAGGATTATGGAAATCAATCAAATGCCTCTCCCACATAACCTCCAAGAGTTTTGAGAATTCCAGTTCCCCATGGAAATTATCTAATGATTCATTATTAATCATTTAACATATTTTAATGACTTCTGAAGGATAATGTAGAAAGGAATCTTTTATCATTGGGATGAAGATTGTCCAATGCATTTGAGGTCGTCAAGAAGTACCTACTACATCTTGTAGTCATCATGTAACACATACAAGGAAAACATATGTTCCTTTACCTGGAAACACTAGATTGTTCCATTATTTACCATGTAACTTAAAAAAATGGTACTGGGAAGATCTTGTATAATATCACCCATGATCTATTGATATGAAGATCATAAATTCTCCCATTCAGAAGAGATTTATGTCCTTATTATTCATGATTCAAAAAATGTTTCCCTACCTACAACACCATGAGAAATAGTTAGCCTCTCATGTATATAAAATTATATACATTATCAAATAGTAAATGTGGATTGGGAAATTGAAGTAGTCCATATTGGTTGTACAATTGTTCGATATGATGTTTTTCCATTGAAAGCTATCAACAACCATGAAATGGAAGATTTAGTATCCACACATCTGACCATTGATGAAATTATCTATGATATTTAATTACTATATAATTCCATCACTTCCATTGATTCATACATTCAATATTGGAAGATGTGTAATGGTGGTGCCTCCCTGATCTTGACTGGGTGAAGCCCCAACATCCCCAAACCCAATTGGGTGGGCACTGGGACTCTCTTCGTCACTCCTTTATATTTTATCTTTTTAGATTCATTCTTTTTTTCATAAAAGTTACCAACAATAGGGATGAATATCAAGCTATAATAACCTGTCTCATACTGGATCTTGAGATTGAAGTCCCCCAACCACATATGAAGGGAGTCTCTGAACTATTCATCCAGATGATTAATAGTGATCATATCATTAGGAATCAAGAACATATCCCCATAATAGAGAATACTCAGAATAGGATGCCCCACTTCACTTCCCAACTATAGGTGACTCATTTTCACTGATCCCAAAACAATAGATCTGAATCCTTAGCATACATGGTCAAATTCCTTATAGTTCATAAATATGATGTATTAGTAATTCATTTGGAACATTTGAGAGGAATTTAACTCCAGAATTTTAATGAAGAGGATTGATTAGTGAACAATCTAGTTATTGTAACTTCTCTATTAGGGACAGTAGACACCCTTGTAGAAAAATAATCACCTAATTGAATCCCTTCATCGAGTATCTCCATAAAGGGAACCAACCAATGGACAATGTCTAGTGTTTGAGGACCTATCAACATGTATTGAAATTTTCATTCTATTATTTTCTCTACATAGATTATTCCCACTATAGTTGGTATTTTCGATGGAATCCATCTTTGTTACATCCAATGTAAGGAGGTTCTTCAGGTCCTATAAGAAGACCATGCTAGGTCTTGTGGGTCCCATCAAGTAGTATCGAATCCTTCCCACTAGAAATAGAGATGGGATATGTAGATCCCTCTATAGTTCATGACTAAATTGAGTTCACCATGATGTTTCATCCATAAAAGATCCATATTATCCTTATATATCATCCACCAAATATTCTACATGCCATTATTTATTCATAGACCTTTGATATATAGGAAATTGATGTTTTAGGCCCTTACCAAACAGCTAAGGATCGATAATAGAGGGTTATTCTGACTACAACCAACTTCTTCTCAGTGTTGGAATAATTTTTCCACCTCGAAGATGTTAAGGCTTAATTCTTGACCATGTTTGTGAAGCCACACATCATCCATTGATTCAGGATTGTTGAGACCATTCTCAAAGAGAACATAACCAATTTTCTATATTCCAATATTAATAAGTATTAATACAGGTAAAACATCCAACTGAATCACTCCTCTGACTACCACAGACATGGGAATGGGTAGATTGACTCATTCAAAAACTCCTTCTCCATCATGATTTAAAAGATGGTGGGTAAAAAAAGAATAGTTAGCCTGATGAACTACCCAATTTCTTTTCTCCAATCATACAATAACCCAAATTTTAACATAGGATACTCTATACATATTAGTGTATGGGAAAGGGTTATATTTACTAATAGATTCTTAGATTATATCACTCATTATGTCCCTTATAATCATCACAAATCAAACAAGGAAGTTTATGTTTTTTTAACCAAGTCAGAAGCCCTCAAATAAATCTACATACAATATTTGTATAACCTAGAAAATATTCTGAATCAGTTGGTGTCAGAATTAAAACAAAATGGTTCACTCCACTCCATCTATTAGGGAAATATCTAATTATCTCTGAACATTCCAATGAAATCTAGGAAGAATCAAGTAAATCTAGATCCCAAAATGGTAAATAACATACGTAATTTATAAGGGATACTCAAATTGTTCATACTCATTGATCACCATAGAGGGGTATCACATCACACATCCAACCAATGCTAGGTTACTCATGTTATTCTTTGTGTGATTCTTCAAAAAACATGTTTTGGTCACAAGACGTTAAACTATATAACCCTATGGTTTGATCATCATGAACTTAATCTAAATTCAACTCTTTTTTCAATGTCATGCGGCCCTAAACTATAAAACCTCGTCCTTACAATATTTTTTTAAAAAAATAATCACCCTTCCAACCTATATGGTTTATATTCCTATCATATTTCATAAACCTACATTATACTTTGGACCATTCATAAGAGGATATCCACAAGGTGTTCCCCCACCCCCAACCACACCCCATTAATGAATTACTTACATCTCGATTACTATTTCATGGGGTATGTACTAATTCCTAGACATCCTACCTAGTTCCTAGATTAAAATTATTATCCTAAAGAAATATTGTCATTTCTAGTGTTTAGACCATGAGGACTCTATTTATTCTGGGTTTATTATAACTGGATGGTGAAGCTGCACCACCCATACTATTGGTCCTAGTCATACAACCATAAAAAGAAATTCCCCTACTCATCATAGGACACATGATGTTAAATTATAGGAAAATATCCTTTCAACAAGTCATTAAACTGTATGATACATCATTCTTACTATATTACATTAAAAATGTGTACAATATTATTATTTCAATATGTTAAAATCCATGTTTCACATCCTTATCACATGAAATTATAATTCATGATTCCTTGGACCTTTTTTGAGAGGTCCTTCTCAAAAGGTTTCATCCATCTACTACACCACCTTACCGAATTCTATGAGTCTTGATTCAAAATTTCAAGGGACATATATTAAATATATGATCCCAAATCATTGGTCTATCCCTATCACTAGCTTATTCCAAAACCCTCTCCTTGAGAATAGTTCTGAATCTCACTCACTGATACATTCCTTTGATATTCTAAATTTTATGGTAGCATAGAACTTATCTCATTGACCTTCACATTAACATCTCCTTAAATCACTCAAACACTTATAGCATTCCTCAATTTCAATTCCAATTATCTTATAAATCTTAATGGGTTCCCCTAATGGTTATAGTGCCCAAAAAAATTAGCTTACCATTCATTCTAAGAATATGTCATGAAGGATCTCTCCTTACATGTAGTGGTTCCTATTTATAGAAATTTCACTGCAATTGATGAAGTATTATATCATCCTATTATAAATAGATTTGGTTATTAAACCTATGATTTTAATGTGGTCAACAATCACATATCTCAAATTGGTAACCCATGTTTTTTGGATTAAATCTTAGAGGACTCAATTTACATCCCTTCAACTTACCTTTATCCTCATAGTGTTTTAACATCCTTTGTGTTAGCCCTATATACATTTTTGTATGTTTACCAATAAATTCAATGATGGTTGGACTCTCACAAACTGGATTATCTTTACTTTTGTTATAATATCTCATGTGACAAGGTAGGATCCTCAATATTCCATTTTTCTACAATGAAAACTTCTCACGTTGTATTAGGAATCACTATCACCCCCACCCCCTTGATGGTTGAAATAGACCAGACCTCATTCTAGTCCAAGAATCAAGACCATAAACTATTTTTAACTCATTTCAGAGAAATTTGTATATTATTTTGTCTCTTAGAGGATATATTCTTTTTGAGTTTGAAATCATATGTTCCAAAAAAATCCTTATGAAAAAAACATTCATTCCATTCTCTGTGACCTTATACTGGTGGTGACCTTAGTCCAAGAATCATGACCAAAAAATGTATGAAAAATCTATTTGAGATAATTATTTTGCACAAATCCTCATTGTCCCTCATTTCATGAAGGGTTCTCACTCTCCTTCATGCCACACAATATAATCCTCCCTTTTGGTCTGAGCTCCTTGACATTAAATTAGTTACATCATTGGTCTACATTATATTACATTAAAAACCAGAAACACCTACACTGCAGCCTAAATATGGGTAAATTATCTAATAATATATTTGTGTTTATAGATTCCCAAAAATTGTAACCTCCTTCTATGTCAGTTGTTCATTACCATTCATGTTGTACTAACTGAGCTTCTCCAAGAGTCCTAGTCTCCTAATGTTCAAATACTGGACATCATCATTGTCACATGTTTTTAATCAATTTGGCGTCTCATCCACATTGTATGACCTTAAATGGTCAATATAATATCCATTCCACAAGGTGTTAAACTAAACAGTTCGTATCCATGTCACATGACGTAATGATTCGTGATACATTACACCTCACCTAAGAGGTCATCAATAAAGTGATATTCTCCAATTGATCCCATTAAATGAAAAATAAACTGATTCAATATATTTTCCTGGGATGCATTGGAAAACCTGGATCCCACATCCTAGGTCAATACTGGACATTGATCTATTCTAAGTCCCTAACCTTTGAGAACTATTTTTGATCGCGCCCACCAATATGCATTTTTAGTCCATTTTACAATATGGTGGAAAATATGCTAGAGCATTGATATCTTCCTAAACAACCCCATTTCATCCCCAACACATTATTCCTTCCTAGATTTGGTTCTCCAATATCCTCAAAATATGAATAGGATCAACAAATATGTATGGGCCGGCCAAATTGGCCCACCTCCTATCACTGTAACATGCCTCCAAAGGTCTCATATGACAAGTAGTGGTTCCCATGTTTTAATAATGGTAAAAGTTTGATCCCAAAATTTCTCACCCCATTCATTATTGATGTTGTTGTGGAACATGTGTTTTGAATGTGGTTAGTAGTCGTTTCTCACCAATTTTTCACCCACCATTGTGGTTGAAATCCTAGAAGTCAATATTTACTTCCCTTCCAAATCTATTTTAAATAATTTAGTGTATGTCAACCCTCAATGATTTCGTGTACTTTCATCAAGAAAGTTGGTTTATTTTGGACCATATCGACTATAATTCCATCAACCCATACTATATGCTTCTATGTGATAGGGGATGTTCCCCACTACTCTTTATTTCGTACAATGATATTAGATCACATGGGATTAGGGGTCGTGGAATAGTCTTCACCTACATGTTTGAGATATACAATATTCTTATCCAATAATAATAAATATAATATGTATGAAACTCATTAAGGGGTGAAAATTACTTCCATATCAGGGTTATATTATATTTTATGTCACATATGTCTCCCAAAAGGAACCACGGTCCAATATTCCTAACCTTAAAATATATCCATGTTGTTTAAAAGTTGATTTTTTAGTATATGGACTCCTTATCCCTCCAGGAACATTCAATATCAGGTATCTTTTGTTCTATAAAAAATTCTATAAAACACAACCTCCATTGGTCCATTCTCTAAGACCTTAAAATATCACCCCTTGAATATTAATTATGAGCATAAAATATATGTGATGGTCCTTGAACACAACCATAAAACATTTTATCCTTTATGAATGATGCCACATATTTCATCTATAAACATATCGGGCCCCATCTATGACATTCTATTTTCATTTGGTGTGACTTGTTGTATCCAACTATATTGTATTAATCCCCTTAGTCGAAGCATCGTTACCTTAAAACATGTGTAGGCCTTATTATCCAAGAACCATGACAATAAAATATGTTCACTTGGACCTCCTTGGCCCTCAATCTTTATAACATGCATCTTCTTTGGATGACTAACATACCAATGTCTCCCTTTACATCATTAGTAAAGCATGATTTTAAACTGTATGATAGATTCCTCAATGCATTCCTTTAAACTACATAACCCCTTAAGTCCTCACTCAAGTGAACACAACTATTTTCATTGGTAACCTACCACACTACCTCCCCGAACAATGAGTGTATTGAATCCCATCTTCATGGGATTCATAGAGATTATTGGATATCCCATATTTGGACCAAAATAAAATCCTCTGTTACCTCGTGCCTTTTTTGAATTACTCCAACAATTTTGGTCCTGAATGTCTTTTTCCACTCCAAAGTTGTGTGATGCTCATATAGGGGTTTTCTAAGCATTATGAAATTAAATTATGTTCACCAATCTAAAGGAGGAAATGTGTATTATCATACATCACAGTGGACATCCATTTATGATGATTTGAAAATAACATATGTACTACAAAGGATTCCCCATAATAATTTTGGTTCAATTAGAATCACCATAAACCACCTAACACAAGAGGAGTAAATGAATGTCATGTTTAAAACCATAATTAGAAACCTGAAAAAATAAAATTAGCCTTTCACCTAAAAAATTACAATTATGACTAAGGAAAAATTATGTTCATATATAGAATTCGTAAAAGACTCATGAGACTCTCCACTAGGCGACAAAAAAATGGTTCTGCTCCCAAAAACCTTGGGTTATAGAAAATGTTTGAGCCAATCATTCACCACCATTTATACCCCTTTACAGGGTCCTCAATAAGGAACCTTCCTTTGAGTTTCCCATTTACGTACTCCATTATGTCAATATGGTGAATTATATATTTTTTGGTTTAGATGTCCCAGTCACCTAATATTAAACGATACGAGACACTACCGGTTTATATAATGTTAAACTATATGATACATGTCTAGGTTAGATGATGTGAAACTATTTAATAATATTCCATGATTCATTAAGAAAAACTATATAAAAAATTTTACTCACTGTATGATGTTGCGAGGCATGTTCAATATCCTCTCTATGAGGTATTAAACTACATGTTTCATGTCCTCATCGTATTATAGGAAACTATGTGATATCCTTGACTACATGAGTGGAATTAAACCCTTCAATTTCAGTCACTTATTGCACTAATTGTTTGAACGAAGAGTATCATGATTCCAATTTTCTAGATATGTAGTCACACATAAACACCCTGTCTTTTCCCCAATCAGAATGTTTTTCCCCATCAGTGAGGTTACTCAAATTATAATTTGATCAACCTTTTTCTTCCCACTCACATCAGAATTTTTTTTTACCTTGAACTGTATCCTCACCTCCTTACAGTCCAACCTGACCAACCTTAAATCCTATCACACTATGGTCATAGATAAATTACCCTAAACATCAGCACCCATATGAGTCCTAAGTAGAATGACATAAAATTTGAACTCCATTGTCAAAGATAAATGATTATAAACTAGTAAACCCAGTACGCCACTGTTCTCCTCCATGGAAATAGATCAATCTTCACTCTAATTCCTTCTACCAATTTTTCATGATCCCATGGATATTACTGATTCACGATGGACTTAAAATAGTAGTGTTTGAATTCTTTTTCAGCTTCCTGAAGCATTTGTACAAAATTTTTGTTCTCTTGATTTCGATTAACATCCACCTCACAAGTCTAAATGGTCTCCCCTATAGTCATGGTGTTTGTAAAAACTGGCTAAAATCATATATAGGGAGCACACATCTAAGGACTCATTTTCATTTTCCCTAAATGTAATCCCCCTATGACAATTACATCTTGATAAAATAGGATCACCTCCTATACAGGGAACACACCCTAAAGGATAAATTTTTAGTATTATGGTTTTGGATCCGTTGTTTCAATCATTTTCAATTTTTATCCTCATTCTATGTTCCTCCGCATGTCAATCTAGACTCTTGACAGTTCAATATAAATCTATCAAATTTTTTTTTCTCAAGTGGGATTCCAATACCCTTGGTATTACATCCCTGTGAACCATATAAAATAATAAGGCATATAAAACCCTTTTAATACCACTATCCTAGTTGCCAATGTCTTGGGACTTAGAGGTGATTGATTCCACAATCCAATCCCAAACTTTTAACACTTTCATTAAACTCTTATTTAAATGAGGAGTCTTAAATTTTACATTGGTTTTTAACACCAATATTAAATCAAATTATCATAGAGAATCATACTTTATTTTCTTGTTAATATGATAATGATACACATGTAACACATAAGGATTTTAACTAAAAAAATATTCCTTAAATTGACCAGTAGCAAGGAGGGTTATACATATGTTAGAGCCTCTCCATCATTACAAGAAAAATTCCACTTGTTGATCGGACTAGGTAAGAGACAACTCCATCTCACCCAACCCATTTCTAGTATTCTATAGGGTCTATATCTAGTATAACATATTCCAAGTCTACCCACCATCTACATATGAAACCTATCTAGCATGGATTCGCACATGATATTATTCATCCCTACACTCTGTCGCCAAGGCTACCACCCTCACAGACACAGTCTTGGCCATAACCAATTCTATAGTTAGCTAGATAATTATTATTTCAATGGATGTGATGAAGACCAAGTCCTGTTCTACCTAAGCCTCCAAATGAGAAATATATTTTTCAGCCACCTACAGCACCCTGGTTCATTTATAGGTTTTCTGATAATGGATGGAATCAAACTTCTAACATTTCATGTGCACATAATCGGTGAGAAAATCTGGTCCATGCAAGGAGTGAATAGTAGTCAACAATTCCAATCCCTAGATTCATTAGCCAATGTTGGATGGACCTCGTCTGCCTTATCAGATCCGGGTAGAAAGTGTCGGTGATGAAGCTTCAAACGTTCCTCCATACATTGCAGTCAATGAAATGGTTCTCCTTGGTAATTCAGACATGAAATATTCATGATCTTCAGGTGTCATATGCTAGTACTCATGGTATTTCATGATTTCAGTAAAAATAGGATCTTCCATAGGATCCCTCTAGATAGGCTATAGTCCATATTGAGAGAGAGACCTTCTTCACCAGAAATATTTACCAGTAGTGGGGTCCATTATATGCTTTGGCTCCATCAGCACATCACTCACCTCTATTGGTCTAATAGAACACTCTCTATATCTTGGGTCAAATCCCTACTGAATAAACAGATCCTTATGGCGTAAATTGACCATTGGAATAAGCTTCAATGCCCCATGTTCTATAAGAACATTTGAATATTGGGTCACCTCTTAAATTTTTTTTCCAAAATATAAAAACAATCTATAGGTAAAAATAGTATGAACATAACCCGTTTTAGAATTTAGTAACATGGAATGAATTAATTTAACACATCCATTTATATCACCCCTTATATGGTGACATCTAATGTGGTTACCACCCAAACTATGTGTATATGTATGAGTATTTAAACATGAGATCAACCAATGGACACTCCTCCCTTTGGATAGGCACACCATAACTTCACTGGGGTACTCTAGGGTTTCATTACCATGAACTATAAATGATAATAAAAAATGTTAGTGTAAGAATTTCCTCAATCATCATGGAAAATAAAAAATAAGGAGAATATAATTTTGAGTTTACCTCAAGGATTAATAAGAAACATAATGGATAGTCCAACAGGGAGACATTCCCACGTTTCGAGGGAGATTCCACCAAAATTACATGGTGAGGACCCTCTTAGATAATTCTGAGTATGGAAGAACCTAGTGCCTCTACTCCTTTTTCATATGTGGATGTTTCTTCTACACAGTTGACATCAGATGATTATGAGTTTTTCACCTTAGTACTTGTAGTGGCACCATCACTATCATTGACATAAGTAACATGGCCCCCTCCCCACAATTCTTACACTTTTTGATAGCATGATTTGGTGATGCTAATGTAAGAGATATTTACTATTGGAATTAAACATGTGGGGTAAAATATTTCCTCATATAAAGTAGCTCAGTAAAATCATCATCACTAGGGGTGTTTTTCACACACTTTATATGACTTTAATAATAATTAATTCCCAATGACCAATCATCACTAAAATATTGTAAATCAGCTTTTTGAGTTTGTCCCACTCATCTATTTTATCAGCGGTGGTTTCCTCAATAGGCTCCCCACTATGTATTTCCTACTATTGAGTTGTCTAAGTATTACCTTCCCAACACATGAGAAAAAATGATTCTAGGTCCACTAGTTTTTTTGACCTATCCTAGTAATCCACAATAGTTCCAAATATGTTATTCTAGATATTAGGGAAATAAATTCCAATTTTCTTCTTCCTCCACAATAGTTGATCCATCATCTTAGACAGATGCATTATATACTAGATGTACTTGATCTTAGGGAGGATTTCACCCCCATAACATGCACAATGTAGTTAAACTTCTTCCTATTGGCCTCTTGAAACCTACTGGTTATAGCCCTAGAGTATCCAGCCACCTCATAAGGTTGTTTTTTAGGGATCCACACACCTCTCGATATACCCAATCTTGTATAATTCTAGAAGATGGTTGTGTGGAGGGCCCTTGAATCCCTCAACTTTAATCTCACTAGATTGTTCACATATTACCCCTTGGTATGAAACCCCGACGGTAGCCTTCCTTCCACCCTACAATTATTGGGGCTCAGCTAAGGGATATTCCATCCTCACCCACCTCCATTGAATGGATCCAAGATATTCTTCCATCTAGTTATTGTATTATTTTGGGGTCTTAATGTGTTAAAATATTCGTTCTACAACTTTCTCACCTCCCTAGATCCCATAGTGGTGAAAATCCCACATTGATGACATGAGACACTCGAGGGACATTCAATAAATACCCCAGTAAATACCTAATTCTCTAGAAATAAAACGAAAAAAATAATCTCTGAAAATATGGATGGTTTTTATGATTCACAATATGGATTTCGATTGATAAATGAAACCAATGTCCCTTTTCAAAAGTCCTATATGTATTTCCTCCCATCTAGAATCCCTTTATGGTTGTCGATCATTTTTCTAGATGGGTCCAAGAATGAGTTGAATTTAACATTCCTAATATTATTAATAGTATCCACAACCCCTACCACATAGAGTGTCACTAGTGGAACACCACTGATTCTGAGGATATAATGTCCAAGACCAATGTTTGGGGGGCTTGAATTTGGAAATTAATACCCCCAAGAAGGGGACTATGATCCACGAATAGAAGAAGTGCAATAGACCAAAAATATTCATTTTCACCTCTCTTCTCATGACGTACCCCAACTAGTTGTATAACATTGGTAGAACTAGAACACCCATGATGACCTTGTAATCATATGACCTAATTTCCAACGTTACTGAGGTCCCCAACTATAGGACCATGTGTGGAGATAAGTTAGTAGTATCCACCTATGTATAAAGGTGGTAAATATCTATATAAACAAGACATCTATATGATAATTGTTCATGCTGTAAGCATAGTATTTATATTTCCCATCTACAATAATTAGTGAATATGACCTAAGCCACCTTTGGTGTAGCACATTAAAGAGTTTATTATCCCACTGTAGAATTTTCTCCACCAACAAGTTCATGGAGATTCCCACCTATATATTAAAGGATATTTCATATTTTAAGGGTGGATGATTCTTCTTGATCATCATCTTCTTGTCCAAAAATATTTTTTCTCCCCCCACTTTCAAGTCCACTTCCCCCAAGCATTGGGAACCAGAATGAATTCAAACTAACAATATCTCATTAATTAGATCCCACTACTGTGGTTAATTTCCAAAAAACTGTTTCTAAACTCCCCATTATGATGATAGAATACATTCATATTTGGACACCACTATCTAAGGAGAACACTAAGAAATTTTGGTTAGTAATAAAAATAGAATTGTTATGTACACACTATCATATACAACATGATATGGAAAACCCAATACCACACACCTAGAACATGTAGCATACCTAGTATTCCCCAACTACTAATCCATGATGTTTTTTCCCTTTCCAAAATACCAATTCTCATACCACACCATTTGTTTGTTTGGGTTGCTGACCCAAACAATACTTTAGTAAAGATATTATGACTCTTAATCCTATCGTTTCTACTCATAGACCATTATTTTCCTACCACTAAGGGTTTATATGGAACCAGAATTGCACTCCCAATGTCAATGGCCATTAAGATTAATGTTATACTATTGAATATTATCATGATTAGAGAACTAGAACCTTGACATATAAACACATGTGGTTTCTATTGTCATAATGTTTAGTATACCGATGTTGTAATTTAGTAATTTGTTTCTAAGAATAGACCTCATCATGCTTATTTTTTCAAGTTTAGTAGTTACATGTTATATGATACTACCCTTATAGAATGAATGATTTTGGGGTTTCCACATATTTCCCCCTTCAGGAAGTAGAAGTGAAAACAACAACAACATTATCATATTATTTGAGCATTTTTACAGACGTTATGGAATTCAAAATGTCAAAATTGAGAAAATAGGCTCTAACACATAAAAATAAACCTATTTCACAAAGATAAACCTAGGTTCAAGAAAAGTTGAAGTGAAAAATTGAATAAATCTAGATCACACAAGGCATTTCATGTAAGAGGGATATTGTGTGAACATCGCTATGCTAAAGCTCAAGAGTTCTCATAGGTTCGTTATGATAGACAAGTGATTGAGGGATGATCATGTACAAATCAAAGTAGACCATAACTATGACCCCTATCTATATTTTTGTAAAATACATCTCTTGGGTTTCATGAACCTAACTTATTGTGTCATCGAGAACCAATGTTTCACAATGAGGAAGAAAAATTTTCAATGTTCAGTGTCTTCGTTTAAATTTGACCCCCTCTTCCGCCATTAAGTCAATTTCTGGGGGGGATTTTTTTTGCTAAAATGTACCTCAAGATTTAGAACACATATTTTCCCATAATCTGGGTAACTAATCAGCATAGTGTATAATTATAGAGAAAAGGGGGTTTCTGTACACATCTTTATGAATTTTCCTGAATTCCAAATTTTGTCATGCATGTCACTTGTTCATGAATGATGTTGTTAAAACGATGCCTTATATAATTTCCTTCTACTGGAAAAGTTTATGATTCATGAAACATTAGTGAATTTCATGAAACTAAAATTTTGGAATTCAATTAAATTGTACATGAATTTTGACAAAAAACTCCTCAAATTGCACAAATGCTACAAAATCCAAAAAAAATAAAATATAACATGAAAACTGTCACACTATGCATGAAACTTTTTATATTTGTGAGATTACTAAGAATAGAGGCATTAAATTATAGGTATATGTGATCACCCGATAGAGGAAATGTTTTGATAGACACACATACCATACTATTTAAATCCCTCAAAAATTTTGTGTTGTGGTTGAAGATGCATGACCTCATGACTGACATTATATTTTTCCAATAAATTATACTTTGCATCCATATTTTTGGGAAGAACCTCAAAATGTTAATGTGTTGATCTCTCTATAATGTAACCATTTTTTCACACACTTGTGAAAATCAAGAACTTATCATGGGTTCATACTGGTAGATAAATATTTTGATAATCCTCAAATAGTCCCTTGATTACATTGTCTTATCATAGAGATGACTTCACAATACTTTCCTATTTTCCCTAATTATTTCTCACATGTATTCATGATTATGTATAACTATAGGGTTCATAAATAATCATAATATGTTTGAAATTATTCTTTTATCATATATTAACCTACCTAGTGATAGAGACCAAGGATCACACACCATTAAATGTTTATGAAACCCCGAAATGCATGAAGAAACATTTGGGTCTCTGAACCGGTGCCTCCTTTCACCAAACATAGTTGAATGAAAGTTGAGTGATATGGTTCTCTGGACCTATTAATAACATGTTCATTTATGGAAACCTTGTCCATGTGACTAGTATCATCAACCCTCATTCATTAACCCTCCACTCTAATAATTGGTTGGCCATCCTTTTTTCCTTTTTCATCTTGGAATAAGATCCCCTACCTCAAGACCCCTACATACAACCTGAAATGCGCAATTTCTATGAATTTTTCAATACAAAATCACATATACAATGGATATATATGAACCAATGGTGTCATTATCAATGGTTATCAATGTATTTTCCCTTCAATGAGTATTAGTGGGATCTTTGGATCCCTCTCTCATTATATTGTTACCATATCTCCTCCAACCTCAATTGGGAATGAGAATCCCCTTGCGTAATCCCCAAACCAATATTTTAGGTGGATTAAATTAAAAAAATAGAACATTTTTAGAGGCACATGATGTTAAATTTCATGAAAAAATAGTCAAAATATGGCATTGAAGTACAATTATCACCCCATGTAATGAATATGGTATTCAATGAGGGATTAACAGAAGATACTTTGTGTGATATGAACAAGATTTATCAAGTAATAGGAATGAGAAAAATACATCCACCATTGTGGATTATTCTATGCATAAGGCCCCAACCATTCCATTATGTATATCCTTTCATGACACAATCATACTTATAGTGTAAGGATAAACTACATGGACTTGTCCTGTCAAATGAATATAAACTATATAGTCAAACTATTTGGGTTTTGATCCATGTCTCCTAAAAGGGAATGTATTTTTATCCCTCTAAGTTCTATCCTTAGATATTATACTACTTTAAATTCACTTTTCCATTAGTGGTGGAAACTCAAAGCCTTTGTTGAGAACAAAAAAATCTCTCACCATCCAAATTTAATGTCCCCACTAGAATTTGGAACCACCGTCAGATTCTAACCAATATTCAGCCTAGTACATGAAAAGTGTATATGATAAATGTAACATAAATACAATTTACCATTGATGAAGTCACGGTTGATGAGCCCATGTGTGATAGTATTCACTAGAATCTTATTATGTGAAATATACTCACTCGACATTAAACCAGTGAACCCTTCTAGAGCATCTGAATCTATAATGGATGTGAGGATCATGATATTTTTTAGGTGAGGAACATAGGGATCCTTATGTGACCAGAATAAGTTTCCTATCATGACGTGTATCAGATGTCTCAGGTAATATATTATAAACATTATTCAATCTTTCTAACGTGTACCATATTAATGAGGAAAAAAACCTAATATTCCTTTCCCCTTATATATGCTTCCTTATAACAAAAGCATGATTCATTCTATTTTACTCCTAATATGTATCATAAATGATATTCCCTCCACATAAAAGGAGTATGACTTTTATATACATCTAATACACACAGCGTACCCAGATTCATGACATCCTAAATGTCCTCATCATCCCCAAACCATTTGTAGATACCCTTGTGAGATTGAAAACTACATAATTAATCTGTTTCAAATTCATGATGGAATTGGGAATGAGATTCATGAAAATGTCATCGATATATGAGGGATATCTGAACTAGGTAATAATAACCAAGGAGTAATCGAGGGAAGGATGAGTTGGCATACCTTCATCTAGTTCCAATCAATATGTATAAATCTACGACAATAGTAGGAGAGGATTCCTTCCATTGGAATAAGGGAATGGAGTGAAACTACATTGAGGGTCCATGACTAGTCCAAGGATGATGACCACTTCATAATATCGTACTAGATTCATTCCCCAATAAAAGATTTAGAAATAGAATTTAACTTATTATTAAAATATCATGTTATATCAATAAAATTAATGAAATAAATATAAACTAATAAAATTTTAATAGAAATATAAGAAAAAAATCAATAAATATAATATGGTAATAAGTTTTTCATATTGAGTTAATGATTAAAGAATAAGTCTTTCAATAAGGTATTGAAAAAACATAATTTGATTACCTAGGAATTAAAATTCATACATAGAAGGAATTTATAACAAGGTCAGATCTTTTTCTCAAATTCCTCTCTTTGGGAAATTTTATTCATTATGCACACAGTTTTCATTTATATAGTTTATATAGTTACTTTTTGAGAGAAAAAAATATTTTTTTCTCAAACATTAATTCAGTGAGATATGTTTATGTTATGAATAATCATTTCCTTTGGACCGTTTATTCGGGGTCCCCAAATATATCATTAGAATATATTTATTCAGTGAAAATATTAATCCAAAATAGTTATTTTCATCAAATGTCTTTTTTACTTGGTTATTACAGCTATTTTACGGCCATTTGGTAATTAGTTTTTTAGTCCTTGTGTTATGATCGTTTATCATATACATATATCATTATGTTGTTAACATTGTTCCATATGATTTTATTTTGTGTTATTTTATTTATTTATATATCTATCGTACAAAACCCCATTTTTAAAATTTTTATACTTCAAGTAGTAAGTTTCTGATAAGGGATATCGAAAAAACATTTATCTTTTCATTTGTTTATATTGTTTCATCATGAAATGATATCTATTATGTTTTTATTTTTATTAAATAATATTTTATTATTTTATAAGCCCTCTACCACTATGGCAAATATCTATATTTATATAAATTAATTTTTATAACTATTATTTCAATGTGAGTTTGATAAAATAATTTTAAAAATACTTAAATGGTTTTTCCCTTTAACTCTAATATGTTTTTCCAAAATTCCCTCATTTCTTCAATATAAGCATTATTTATTATAAATCATCCAATATTGGAGAATAGTTTTAAATGTAATGTTTTTAAAAAAATTTCACATAACATTTTAATATTGTTGAATTTGAATGTGATGTGTATGTTTTTGTTTTTTTTTTCTGAAAGAGAAAAATGTTTTCTAAACTATCCTTTATGTTTTTACTTCCACTTCCAATATAGTGTTCAAAAGGATTTTCCCTCATAGGATTTGTGTTGATGTATTTATAATGTTAAATTTATTTTCATATGGGTGATTGAACTCATGTTGTTGAATAGATCTAATATTGATCCCTTTTTTCTATACCATTTGAATAATTTTATTAAAGGGTTGGGTTTCATTTATTTCAACATCCATCTAAGATTATTTTTTATCCACTAGGGATGTGTTCTATTTCAACTATCCACCATATTTTTTATGATGTATTATCATAATTTTATTCAATTATTTACTTAATTGAATACTCATTACACTATATTGTTTGAACATATCATTATAAAAATTAATAGTAGAGGTTATTCACATATAAAAAATATTATTTATTGATTAGGGAAGTATAGATATTATTGATGAATACTATCTACTAAAATAGATTTGTTATGTATTTATATTATTTATTTTTTATTATGTAGAAATCAATTATTCAATTCACCCACAATTTTCTTAATGAATGTTATATAATGTATTGATGACTCATATATTGAATGCAATGTGTGTAATCAATTTCTAGATGAGGAGTAACATTTTATATCACATTGATACATCAATAGGTTCAATAAGAGAACATATTTCGGGTTTTGGAGTATTCCTCTTCTCATATGAGTATAATAAGTTAGAATAAGGCCTTGAAATCATGTTTCTGATGACATAAATCATGCATTACATCAGTTTGAGATTAGTAATTATTGTTAACATTTTTTTTCATTTACTATAATGGATAATGAATGTTGTTGTTTTTAGTGGATTAGGAAATTATTATTACTACTTACACATTCAGGAATATTTATTCTTGGTTTTTCCAAGATTTCTTCTGTTTTATGTATTACCTTGCTAAGAATTTACGATCACAAGTTCTTATGTTCCTATTTGCCCCATGTTATGAAGAAAATAATTGCACAAAATTTTCCCAATAGGATTGATTGTTTGGATAATTTTTGGGATATATTGAGGACTTATTATATATTAATTTGATTATTATTGTGGAAAACTATTACTTTAATAGAGAAATGAAATGGGTTTTATTAGTTCTTAATTTATCTTAAATCTCAAATGATTAAACCAGAAAGGATAATTAGGATGTAAGTGAGGCAATAATAATTTTTTAGTATATAATTAAGTATGGTTACATCCTGGATATTACACTTGGTATTAGAGAGAGTGTTTAAAATATGAATTTATGCCACTAGACCCATGATTGTGGGTCTGGGGAGTCAGAGTAGGTATAAAACCAGTGTTTAGATAACATTAGATATTTGGATATTTGTTGAGGATAATTTGAGGGTAAATTTGTAAATGATGTTCATAATTTTAATGGTATATAAAACCCATTGTGATAGTATATAATTTAATGTCATGTTAGTAATGTACACTAAATTTGGGGATTATGATATGGTAACATTATTTAAAACCATATAGATAATTCTACAATAGAACTATAAGTACAAGATAATATCATGACGTTTTGATAATGTAGATATTCTATGGTCCTCCTAGAAATTACATCCCTATATGGATACTACAGGTGGTTGCATGATGTCGAACAAATGTACCTATGGATAATAAACCAAAGATGGATATATTGTGTTTTCACTCAAACATCCATTGGTGCATTAAAAAAATTAACTAAAAAACTATTTTAAAACTCATAGGGGATATTTTTTGGTTAATTAAATTGTATATATGAACCATTATAAAGGATTAAAGTATGATTTTTTCTAATTAGGTTAGATAAACTAGTAGAATAATAACTAAGGATACCCCAAGAATTTACAAATTGAATTATTCACTGAGGTAAGTCTATAATTTGATGAAATGATGATTTCAATAGAGAAAAATATTTGGATTGGGTTTTCAACTTCATTTATTCTTATAAATTGGTTATCATAATAACAAAATTGGGTTTTAGTATTTGGTTGAAAAGGGATCAAAAAAATAATTATGAGAAAGTCTTGTATCTAGAAACTACTATATAGTATAACTAAATAAGGGAGTATACATAAATGGTTAGGAATCATGGTATATCCAGGTTATGATTGAAAATTTTAGTTTAATATTTTTAAACAAGGTTGTGTTTTTTATATCATAACATAAATTATTTCATGATAATGATAACTACTTTCATTAGTGATTGATATCCATTGATCATATTTTTCTATATTCTAAAGTTATGATGGTTGCATGAAACATCTAGGGATTTATTTTTAGTAGTTCTAGATTAATGGATTGGAAACGTCTATTAAATGGAAAGAGTAACACTGAAAATTTATTTTATGAAAATTCTATATTTTTTGGGATAACTATTAAAGAACACAAGAGTGAGGAATATGGAACTATTATAATTAATATATTCTTGGAGTTGAGGTAAAAAAGTCTCAATTGATTTTGTGAAAAGTGTGTTAGATAGTATTTTAAATAATTATCGATTTAAATAAAAATAAATTATATATATTTTTGGTGATGTGTATCTAATTTTTGGTAATTTGATATATATATCGACTTGTTTTGACTTTATAAACTAGCTCATAATTCATCGTAGGGTTAAATATAGTGAATCTTTTGGTTGGAACATGTGATTTTGATATTGTTTAATGTTTTTCTATATATAAATGGTTTTGGGAAAGTTAAGTAATAAAGAATATAATATTACGGTATATACACACATGATTATATGACTGTATGAATTCTTAATGTTATATTAAGAAATATTATTAACTTGATTCGGCCTAGTAGAGTAACGTATATGTAAAATTAGTGGTTATATCACAAATGATGAATACATAAAGATTGCCCTAGTCATTATTCATCATTTTGTAATAATTGAAATTGTGAGTATTCTATTTATTTGGGGGGGGGGAAGAATGCAACACCTATATATTTTAATATATAAATACTTTTAAATAATCCAAATTTGTTTGATAGATTTATCCACATGCAATATCAAAATAAAACAGAAACATGAAGTTTATATTCTGATAAAATATAAATATTTATTTATTTCCATTAATATATATATATATATATATATATTTAATTAGATATAATTAACAAGAGTAAATTATTTTTTAAATATAAGTATAAATAAAATAAATTATACATTCAATTTTAATGAAATTAAAATAGTTTACCTATAATGTCTAATAAGATCATTTAATGTTTAAAAACTATTTTTTTCTTCAAAATGTCCTTTAGGTGTGATATGAATTTATATTTATGGAAAATAATGATTAATAATGATAAAAATTTATTGATATTAATAATTTTTCAATGAAAATTTATTTTTAAAATGATATTTAATATGAATAATCATAGATAAAATTTGAAAAGGACATTTTCATGAAAGAATGGAGTTCCATTGTATTTTATGAATCTATTAAAAAAATTATATTTTATAAATTTCAAAATAAGAATTAAAAAAATGAAAATATTTATTTAATTTACGGTCACAATATTATCCTAATATGATATTTATGGATTTTTGTAAAATAATTGGGTTTTTTGGTGAATAGTGAAAATACTTATTTTGATGAAAAATAGAAATTTTATAACATTACCCTAACATTAGAATGAATTAATTGTTTTTGAAAACTATATTTAAGAAATATTTAAGTATATATATATTATTTAAAATGAATTACTTAAAATTATTATGAGTTTTTTATAAAACCCTTATATGTCATTTTAAAAATGTATGAAAAAATTTACTCTAAAAACTATTTTCATTCATAATATTAATAATTTAATTTAATCCCCTATATTAAATAAATATATAAAATAGAATTTCATATTTTATAACAATGATTCATATTATTTAACATGATAAATTTTATTTTTTCATAGAAGTATGACTATAAATATTAAAGGTAATGACCATGATAATAATAAAGTTGTTATTTTGGATAATTGTTCTATAAATATTTTGAAATTTTTATCTAATAAACTAAATTATTAAACTAATTAATTTTATAAAAACATATATAGTTATCTTAAGAGGCATTTAATTGGAAACCAGTGCTAAAAAATATTATGGATAAATAATGTTGAAAATCTGATTTCTTTATAAAAATATTTTCTCTATATATAAATTGTATTAATTTAAAAGATAATTTTAACTTATTTATTAATTGAAATATATTAATGGAAGATTAAATAGAGTTTTATCATTCCCAGTTTTGTTATTATATGATATTTTCTAATTTTAGTAAAACAAAAATTACTTAGTTAAAAACCAGGTACTTTGGTAAAAAAGGTAAAACTGAAAACCTAAACAAAATAACATCCAACATGAGTCAAAGAAGTGTAGAAATAATTTTTTGAGTATTTATATACCCATATCACCCAGAAATCCATTATTTCTAAAAGTTTGACTCTTTTACCTAGGGATTGTGTAATTATATCATTGATAATTAAAGAGTATTCTCAAAAGATCCATTTTCATCAGTTATAAAAGAGGATGATTCCACCCATTCATGCCACACAAATTATATAAAATTGCATCTTGAAACCTAACATGAATTTGAATCCTAAAATCATCTCTCAGGTAAATTAAAACAACCCCATCCCCAGCACCCCAGAGTTAGTGGTTGTTTTATTATATTTGAATAGATATAATAGATCACATCAGAAAGTATCGATCGGTTTGGTAGTTTTGATGTAATTGGATACATCCATGGTTCTCTTATTACATTGGTATTTAAACATTAAAAATTAAAAATAAAATAAACTTCTTCCTTGAAACTTATTCAAAGTTTTCATCTTTATAACCTAGTGAAGGAAAAAAAATTAAATGGGTGTGCTCAACTACACAATAAGGGTTATGTGAGTCAAAAATAAATGAAAAAAAGTATATAAGGAATAATTTATAGGTAAATAACTACAAATATTATACCATGAATAAAATGAGAATGAAAATTCATCCATATAATTATGGAATAATGGAAATATCATGGAAATTAATAACTAAAAACTAAATGAAAAAAATTCTAAATCATTGGATTTCATGTATCTAAAATGTGAACATTTATACAGTCAAGACGGTTTATGTCTCTAGGTATAAACCCATATTATTATACTTGGAATCAAACATGAAGGGTTTGAAGCCAACTATTTTGTCTCAAGAGACTTGTCAATACATCAGGGGGCTAAAATGGGCCCCACCAGTCACTGAATGTTCAAAACATTTTTCATATTTAGATTCAATTCATGAAAAAAATGACTTATCAAAATATTATTATCAAGTGTAGGATACACATTTTCAATAGTTCACCATTCAATGTAAATCCAATATGTTAAAATGGTTTACATCATAGACAATAATCATATCCCGTATACTAGAAAATAAACATATTTAAGGGGAATATAATTTATCATTTTAAATGATCTCAAATGGGTAGTTGATAAACCGTACAAAAAATAATTAGGTGCACAACTCCATATAAGTCTCAATGACAATTAAATTGAGACAAAGTCCCTTAACATACGCTCGAATGTGTCCTACACATGATCTTAATATCCAAAATAATCATATTAAATTAATTAATTAGTTAATTTAGAACTTTTTTATGCAGTTATTTAATTTATTATAATTTTATTAAGTTCATTTATAGCCTTTTGATAAGTTATAAATACAATTTTATCATTAACGAGCATTCATTTCCATGGTTTTCATGATCAGTTTAATTGTATATGTGTATGGAAAATCTCATAAAATGATAATTGTTTTCCATAATAGTTATTATATGTTATAAATGATCATTAATAATATCAAATGGTTATATATTTAGTTTTTTATATGGTATGAGGATGAATCATTAGAGTAAAAGTTAGTGATAATCATTTAGAATATTTTGGTGTTTTTTCGATCATCATGAAATAGTTTTTTATTAATTAAAATTATGTATACATACTGGTTCTAGAAAATTAAGCAAGATTTTACACATATATTATAATCAGGTTTAAACATATCAAATGTTTTATGACCTTACTTGAAAGTGGTAACAAAAATTGAATACTCGTTGACCATGATTGTGATAAATTAACACAAAAAAAGGATAATTTTATCTTTAGAACAAAAGGGGAGAGGAAGAGAAATTATGATCGATTATTCCATTAACATAAAAAAATTCAAGTATATATAAGATAATTTATTCAAAAATATTTCTTGGGTAGATGAGGTGATAGAATTATAATTAATAAAACTAAAAAGAAGAAAAATAATGTAAAGTATTATGGTTTTTACCTCTTCAATTCTCCCCCTTGAGAACCTCCTTAGGGGACCCGGGTTAGGCCTTTTATTGATAAAAAGGTGCATGGATGTATAATAGAGACTTGGGGAGAGTATTGGTTATAAATTATACAAGATTCAAGGAACTTGTGGTGTGAGGAGTGGAGGTGGTGAGGGGTGGTATTTATAGTGGCAGAGGGTGGTGTTTTTTGAATATTACAATAATTATTTAATTATTTTGGATCCAAAAATGAAATAACGATGAAACATTTGACTGAAGTAATTAACTAGTGCTTGTGAGTATGAAAAAGTGGTGGTTAAATATACTATACATCATCTATGACTCAATAATTTAGTTATTTATCTTATATCGTAAATTGTCGTATTTTACTATTCAAAAAAATTCAATTTTTTTAGAAAAATAACTAATATTTATCCAAACCATTTTTTGACAAATACTAAATTTTGTGAAATAAGTTTCTAAAAATGGTAAATTTAATTTTAAATTAAAATCATGATTTACTTGAAAAATACCATTTTTTAAATTGTAAATGATTTTCAACCACTTTTAAAAATTAATAAAGTGTCAAAAAATTCTCTTATAATCATAATAATGAAAAAAATATTAATTTTTTGTAATATTTATTAAGAAAAAATTCCTTTTAAATATTTATATTAATTTTAAAATTTTAAATAAACATATCTGTTTTTTTTAAATTTTCAACACTTAATTAATAATTTCTATGACTTTTATTTACTTATACTATAATATAATTTTATCACATTACTATTCATAAGATACAGAAAGTTTAATTATAATTTTATTAGTGAATATACTATTCAAATAGTCACCTTACTATTCCTAATGGTCACTTTACTATTACAACTGTCTAGTAACTATATATTAAAATATTATTGATTTTTTAAGATCGGTGTGGTGTGAATCATGAGCTATTTATTAAAGATGAAATATACCTAAAAAGTTTGGGGTGTTATATTCTTCCCTCTTTTCGAAATTTAATCCTCAAAAGTTTCATGAATATTTCCATTTAAATAGATGAGGGTGTATCTTATTCATATTATCTTTAGGTTCCCATATAGTTTCTTCTATTTTATGGTTTCTCCAAGAAACATTACAAGTAATGTTTTTTTATTTCTAAAAAAAATTATCTTATATTATGAATCCTGATAGGCTCTTCAGAGTAATAAAAATCATGTTGCAATTCTATTTCTTGATATATGATTACATGTGTTGTGTTCAGCTTTACTTCATTAACAATTATCTTTTAAAAACATTGATACCTTTGGATATACTTGGTGGAATTTCTAACGTGTAAGCTAGAGGTCCAATTATTTCCATACATTCAAATGGTCTGATGTTCCGGGGGCTCAGTTTCCCTTTCTTACTGAACCATAAGACACCCTTCCATGGAGATACTTTGAGCAATACGTGATCTCTCACCTGAAATACTAAATAATTCTCTATTTATCAACATAACTCTTCTGCCTACTTTGAGCTTCTTTAATACGATCCTCAATAGTATTTATATTTTTGTTGTCTCATAAATAGGTTTTGGTTCTATAAGTTTCCTCTCACCAACTTCATCCCATTAATTTTAATTTCAACATCTCATTCCATATAATGATTCATATGGTGCCATTTGAATACTAGAATGGAATGTCTTATTTTAGTAAAATTGCATCAAAGTGGAATATAAATCCCACATACCTTGATTGTCAACTGAGAATGATCTAAAAACATATTTCAATGTTTGAATAGTTCTTTAAAACTATCCCCCTTTTTGAGGATGATAAAAGTACTCATATGAAGCTCAGTATTCAATGCCTTCTAAATATTCTACTAGAATTTTGATATAAAAAGGGGATCTTGATCAAACACAATCAATAAAAGTGAACCCTGAAGTCTTACAACACAATTAATATAGATTCTTGTATGGATATCCGGTGTAAAATCCTTCCATATACTAAGTAAATGTGTTGATTTGGTATGTTTATAAGAAATTAAATATATTTAACCATTATTTATAGGTGCCCTTTATAGTACTAAGACAAGGTCCATTATGATGTCATCCCACATACCCAAAGAAATAAGTATATGCTGCATGAATCCTCTATGATTCTATCTCTCAAAATCACTTATTGACAAACTATACACAATGAAACATATCTGGAAATTCACCACTTCATTTTTTCTAACCAAAAATATTACTTTAGATATTAATACATCAAGGTACTAAATTTTTGTATATAGAAATTAGAGCTTTGAGAATCATTTAACAGTATAGTTTTTAGCTTCATTATTAATGAAACACATAAGATCATACCAAATATTATAATTCCTTGCACATATATGAAATCTATCATTTTTTAATCCTTAACGACTTTAATTTTAATTTAAAAAATTTCATCATCAGATGCAATGATTTTTTTCTTCTCCCAAAAGGATGGATTTGCAATCATTTGAAAAAGAAGAGATGTTTTCTCTTCCTTAAAAATTCCTATATCAATCTTTTACTAGATACATGAATCCACTACATTATTTTTTTTCCTAAGTGGTAGTGTATTGAGAAGTAATTATATTTCTATAACATGAGTCATTGTTTTTTCCTCATGTTGAGTTTTTTTGTGTAATATATATTTCAAACTACAGTGATCGGTATATATCTCACATATTTATATATAGAGATAGTGTCTTCATATCATCATAGAAAATATTAAAGATTATAACGAAATATCATGAGTTTAAAAATATTGTCAATGAGTTTTAAAATGTATTGTTTCATATGCAATAAATTTATCATTTATATAAGGACACAACCTAGTCTATTCTTCGATGGATCTCTGTGTATCATAAAATCATCTATTTCTAATGGAAGTGTCAAAATTGGAGCATTGGAAAATATTCAATTCAATTATAAAATTAAATATATAAATACTTTGGTCCATATAAACATAACCCCTTTACCTATGATCTTGGTTTGAGTGTTATCCAATCGGGAAAAGTTTTTAATGAAACAACAATTGTAACCTACAAAACCAATGTAACTACATTCCTCGGTTAAGTTCATTGGTTTGTTCCATTCATGGATTTATTTTTTATTTTCATGTTCAACTAATATTCTATCTGTAGATACAATATTCCCAAGAATAGAAGGTGTTTTATTCTAGAATTCATTATTGATAAACATCCCATATAACTCATTATGTCTAAGAGTCTTTAAAACAGTATACAAGTGTTTTAATAGTCTTGCTATTTTTTATAATATGTCAATATATCATCAATAAATACCACAAAAATCATCCTGATTTTCCTTGGACACTTTACTCATTAGATCTACAAAAATAGTGGGTGCATTAGTTAGTCCAAATGGAATTACTGTAAAGGAATCAGAAACAAGACAAGTCACCTTGTAAATGATATACAATGGAATTATAAATTTGAATAAGATAAATGGGAAATTAAATATGTGATAAAATAGAGACACCCTAGTTTTTTATTGGTGTTATGGAATTTTTAGGGAGAAATTTATTTTGAGGGTGTATAATGCATCACACATAAATTTTTTATTATATTTTCCTTTGAAAAAACACTTTCTTTGATTTCTTTTGATACATGACATATCATGTATAAATAAACCAAAATATAGTATTTAATTATTAAAAATAAGATAAATTATTTTATTTAATAATAAATACAACATTTCCAAAATTATTTATAATGTTTTTAGATAAAGGGAATATATTGATAAATAAGTACTCAATTTTTAATAATTTCTTAATATGATTTGAAAATACATTTTCCCACAAAATTTGTTTTGCGTCATTATAAGAGAAAATAATTTTCAACAATCAAACCTTATTTTTTAGAGAATGTAGTTTCTTTATTATAATAGTTTTAAATAAAATCAATGACATCCTGAATAAAAAAATAATTCATTGCTCTTGGTAATCTTGATGCTTACTTGAATCACACATTATATTCAAAATATAAATTCTCCATAGTATTTTCCATGGATGATAAATTTTACCTCTATAATTTCTCATAATATCATTGATGAAAAATTTCTTATCATCCTAGGTAAAGAAAATATAAGAATTATTCTCATTATGTGTATTAAAATAATGGAAGATAAATCAGGAATGAATAATATTTTATGAATTAAATATTAATATCATAATTACATATAAATAATCACTTCAAATGAAAACATATCAATTCATAAGAAAAATAATGTAATAATCACATGGAAATCAATAAATAATTTGTTTATTTTTTAATACATAATGATACACATTTGAAACTTGTCATTTAGGCCTCATCCAAGGAAAAAATATGCATACCATCAAGGTTGTGTTCCAAGACATATAATTTAAATACTATGGCCTCCACTAAAACCCAATCTATTTTGTCTCATGATACATACCAATGAATCAAGTGGGTATGTAATTATAAGACCCACCCATCACTTAATAGGTATAATAAATTCCATATATGAATGGCGTGAATCACAATCAACTTAATATTTTATATTGAAAAACACCGATACCAAATGTTAGTACTTTCCGAACTCAAAAAACATAATAATAAACATCCATAGTAATACGGAGATTGATGTCAAAATAGTACATCCTCATTCAAACTGATCATAAACAATTGAGATAGATATCGTGTATTGTATCGTAAGAGTATATCCTCTATATATGATTTAATAACTAATGTTGACATAGACTAAAATGATTTTAAAATATCACTTGAAATTTTTATAAGGAAAATTCCATTTTTGTTTGAAATATGAAATATTTACCAAATATTATGAAAAACAATATCTTACAATATCCTTATACACTAATAATTTATATTTCAATGCATTGATCAGTCATGATGGCATGTAATTCCATTCATGTCATATAATTTTAAAAATAATATTTTCACACTTTTATGAAAGGACAAAAAGTACATTATTATGAAAATTAAAAGAATATTACATTTAATAAATTTCCCAAAAATTTAAACATGGTAAAAGATCAATTAAAATAAATCACTGGATAATAGTATAAAAATTCACTAAAACATTTTTAGAATACAAGAATATATAAGAATAATGATTTTTGTCTGAAGAGATTTGTGAAGTCCGTTTTCAGTGAATAATTTATTTTCTTCTCATGAGTAATTAAAGGGAGTAATATTGAATGGGAAACATATAATTTATATAAATAAATAATGGATAAGAAATTATATGTTTTTTAATATTTAAATATAAAATAATATCTCTAAAAAATATAAAAACATTTTTAATCTCAAATGATGATGGGATTGTGAAATAAACACTAATGTCATGTTAGACTAATTTTTCATGTGTACAAAAATTATGTAAAAAAAGACATATATATTATACATATATTATAGGAAAATAATGATATATAGAATACCATATATACTAACTTAAAATCTATTGTCAACAATTTATTACCAATTATTTCTTAAAATCATTGTTTTGGGAATAACTATATTGTTTTTCTTGTAGGATTTGGTTATGTAGTTTCAGAATCTATAATTTGATCAAGGATCCATCATCTTCAAAAATTTAATAATTATTTAAATATCATATATCTTAATTGTATAAGTATTTATTGTAATATATTAAAGGAAGAGGTAGAAAAATGAATTACATCTTCCTTATAGGTGGGAGGCCGCACATATACATTGATGATGTTATCAGATTTTGATAGTTCGAATGAAAAAGAGTTAAATAATAACACACCTTTAAATGATAATTATAATAACATATAAATTATATATATTAATTACATATATCTCTATTACTGACAATATAAAATAGAAATTAAAAATGGATCACATCCCTTCTTGGAGGTCGTAGTCCATAAGTACGAATGAGCAACATAATCATTTTCTTTTGGATAGTAAGGTAAGTATGTTGATATTAAATTATAAATCAAGTATTATAATTATTTTTTAAAATAAAATATAAACAAAAGTTACTTCATTACAACCATCTAAGTAATCCGGTGATGAAAAATTAATTACACCTCTATATGGAGAAGATAAGATATACATATGCACGAGTGATGTTTTCTCTTTTTTAGGATAGAAAAGAGGTCTACAATGGTTATTAAATAGTCATAATAACCACCAATAATAATTATTATAATAGGTTTATTATTTTATTATAATGAAAACACATTAAGTGTAATGATATGGAGAAATAACTTGAAATACTCAATAATGATTATTTCCTATTAATTGGTAGACTTCCATTAGATATCTTATTAATGGACATTGAGATTATATTTTACAATGAAAAAAACTCTAAAACATTTCTATAGATGTTTATAAAAGGATTTGGTAGGGTTTTTAATGAATTACGGCTCAATTTGGTTTAATAATGAGAATGTTGGGGTGCCCTTTTATAAGTATGGAGATGACACACTTGTAATTTCTTAAAAGAATAAAATATAACAAAGTGATCATCAAGATAAATTATTCGTGAATACTAGAGATTTAATGTTTTGATATAATGAGGTTGTGATAAAATCATAAAATAGAATCTGGATATGTTCATGTACTCTATTAAACTATATATTTTGGTTTAACCCCAAAGATAAACCAATTTATCATTAGCCATAGTTATTATTTTTTCACTCATAAAGGATTATAATTTTACATATAAGTTAACTAATGACTCATACAGGGAAAAGGGATGATATTTTTTACCATTTTTTCAACATTTTCCTCTTTCAGGTATTTTTTAATTTTAAAATAAATTAAGAGAATATTATATTTATAAAATATCATATTTTCAATTTTAACACTATTAATTATATTTCAATTAAAATAAATAAAAAATTTAAATTAGAATACAATACATTAAAAAACATGAATATATTCATATTTATCTATATAATTCATTGAAAACTATTAATCAGTCAAATCATGTAACTTTTAATATTTTTTAAATAATTTTTTCCCATTAATTTAATAAAAACAATGTTTGTGTTTTGTAAGAATTTATGGTAATTATATAACACCTAAAAACATATGATAAATTTAATTCATGAAAATATCTTTTTTATTAATATCAAAATATACATGTATATTCATTCATAAATTTATTTTTTCTTATATGAACTCATATGATCTATATGAAACTACTAAGGTGAAATTTTGTACATTTTTGGATTTAAATATTATATTAGCCATTTTCATTGACTAGTTTCCATTAAACAATTTAATTTCAACCTTATGTTTATAAGGGTATAATTTAATACATTCATTAATAATTAATATAAAAAAATTATAACCATATCATTTAGTTTTAACAAATATTAATCTAATTTACCTTTTACCGAGTTGATAAATTTTACCACATTTACAATTTGTATTGCGAAAAAATAAAAGCGAAATAATTAAAAATTTTGGACCTCCTAATTCAAAATAATGAATCCATGTTATCAACTAGTATTAGTATTAGTGTAACATGTTTATTTTTAATATAACTTCACAAAACCTGATGAAAACAACTTTTAAAATGTTACAGTTGATTCAACATAAATCATGATTTGTTCTTATCCCATACAAAGTTTATGTTTTGGAAGAATCTTTAATCATTGGATTAAATATAAATTATATAAATTTAATTAAAATCATTCACCAATCATTATTAATAGTATTTATTAAAATAAAAACTAGTTTTCTACATAAAAACAGTTCTATAGAAGAACAACTCCAATATTTTATGTTGATTTTATTTTCATTTATAATTAATTGATTACCAATGAATTTAGATTATAAATAGTTAATAAATAAATTTCTGTATTATATCTAGTAACATTCATACATTCCAAAAAAAATTCTTGGTGATAATATTTTAATAGAAGATCTAAGTTCGTTTAAATTTAGTGGAGAATGAAACAAATATCATCAAATAAATAAAAGTTATTAAAGGGAAATATAAATTATTCAGGTGTTACATTCTACCCACCATTAAAATGAATTTTTCAATAGAAATTACATTAATCCACTAAAAATAAATGATTATATCACTTCCCCACTACATCCCCAGGTTCCCATGTTGCTTCCCGAAATTTATTATTTCATCACAAAAATATTGACCATGTGAGTGATCATATTCCATGGAACATTATTCCTATTATATATATTATCCTTTCAGTTTTCGTTATTATAAAAATATTATTATAGTAGTTCATTCTTTTAGATCTATATATGTGAAGGATCGGGTATGTACATTCTTAGGAGAGATATTTGTAACACATCATGGACTTGGGAGAGGTTTGGTGTAGGGGTCCGGCGATATGTTCCTCTCATGATACGATTCTGAATATCAAATGTTCTAATATAAATTTTTCTTAAATTTTACTTAATTTAAAATATTATCCCCCTCTTCTAGGAATATATTCATATTAATAAATTTTCTCCAAATAAAAATTCTACATATTTCTTATGATTTCTACCATAATGTTTTTTCAACTATGAGATGCTCTTATTTCCTGCAGAACGACTGAATCCTTTACTTCCATTTCCACTACTAGAACAGGTCTCAATAGCTTTATTTATGATATATAATTCCATAATGTTTTGATTATATATATTTTTTATATATAACAATTCATATGTTTATATAAAACCACTTTATTGAAAGCTCTTATTGTATAAAAATTACACCAAAGGAAGGTGTTGATCCCTACCAACAATGAATTCAATAGAGAATGATTTGAACATGTATTCTAGATTTTTATTGGTCCTCTAAAACATTTTCCCTATATTATTATGATAATTTGTACTGAAGCTCATCTTTGTATCCAGATCACCCAGATAAATTTTTTATAACTTTGAGAAAAACATCAGATCGTGGTCCAATACAATATAATGTCATAATTTGTGAGACCTTATTACATCCTTTATATGATTTATTATAATATGATAAACTATAAATTATTGTCTGATGGAAATAAATTATATTTATTTTGTAAGATGACTGACTTCATAAAATATAACATTGTTCCTGTTAAATGTTTTGGGGACTCCTGTGACAAAATACATTTTTATGTTTTCTTGTTTCCATTCTAGTATGGTAAATTGTTGTAAAATGTAGTCATATTTCTGTATCTCATCCTTAACATACTATCATTCCAAGAAACAAAAAAATATATTCTACATTATCTCCATTTATTTTTTACAAATTAAATTATCTTTCATATATCTATACATCTTCATACTTCCAGGATGAATAATGAACAATTCAATATGATCCTCATTAAATAGATCATTCTTCAATTATGTTATGGATGAGACACAAACACAATTACTTAATCTTGTCATTTAATCACTAAAAAGGAAAAATTATGGGAGTTTTCTAAAATTATTTTTTATATATAAATCTTCCATTCAATCCTCTTTAATTCTCACATAGATAGAATGTTGAACAATAATTTAAGAAAGATAATATGTCTCCCCTTCATTCAAGATTTCTATTTCCACACATTGAAAATACATAAATGTTGTATCTTTTATCATCCTCATTATAGATAAGTTATCATAATCCATTTGACATATAGAATCTTTCACGCTATTGTCTATCCAATGGTGGAAATGTATTGAGTATTAAAAAATCATTCATCAGCACCAAACATATTCATTGGCATATATTCAACTCTGTTATCTGAAAACATACATTAATATTTTATGACTAAGATATATGTCACACCAATATCTATAAAGGTAATGTCTCCATACCTTTAATGTAATAATTATAATACAAAACTAAGAATCATTTTTTAGGTTATTTCTCTCATATTGTTTTACTTGGAGTGAGGAATAATTTATCACTCTATTAAGCTTCCTGAGGATAATTCCCTATCCATTCTTCAATAAATCACTATATATTATAAAAACATCACTATTGTTGGCTTGTGTATGTATATGTCCATTCAATAACCTTCTATTTTATCAATAAAATATTCCTCACATTCATCTATCAAATGGAACTTGGATCCCTTCTCGGTTATCATAGTTTGTGGATTGTATAGTTGTGATAAACTCATTAAAATTTGTCCATAATAACCAGCCAAACTAAGAAATCCATGGTTTCTTAGTCACTATGGTTAGTTTAGTCCAATGTAAATTAACTATTTTCTTTTATAGATCCATAGATATACAATTTCATTAGATTATGTAACCCAATATGAATATTATTTTATCCAAAATTCAAACATGTAAAATTGTGCATTCAAATTTTCATTTATTTGGGTCTTCATTACAAATCCAGAAATGACCTGTATTCTAATCCTTTATCTTCAAATATATATGAATATCTTCTATAACAACTACCATGAAATGATCATGTTAATGCCTAAATTTTTTATTCGTTAAATCCCTAATGATATTTGGGTGTTATAAATAACAAATGAAGTCACTATAAATTATTTGAAATCATACCTTGTTCATAAGGATGTATTGTGTATATCCTCCTTCATTACCCTTAATTGGTGATATCCAGAATGAATTTCAATATTGGAAACATATTTTTCTTCATGTAATTTAACATATAATTCCTCAATACGGGGTAGGGGATACATGTTCTCGATAGTGATCTTGTTAAGTTCATGATAATTAATTTAGAGATGAAATGATCCATCTTTCATCATAATAAAAATAATAGGTTCACCCTATGACGACACACTTTTCCAAATAAATCACGTTTCATGATTCTCATGGACTTGATTAATCAATTATATTAACCCATTTTGGTACATTCTATATGGTTTCTTTGAAATATGTGTAGCATATAGAAACTGTTTTATTGAATACTCAACTTCATGATTATGTGGAAGACTAAAAAACTTATCTATAATGATATCAGAAAATTTCAACATAATAGATATATCATTAATATTTATTTTTTTACCAATCCATATGTGATTAGAAGACCCATTGAATAAAAATAAAGACCCATATAAAAGATTTTATTTCTATTAAGAGTTCATATTTACCATCACACTAATATATGGTCAAAAGATCCTTCAAAAAATTAAATGTAACATCCCTTTCATAAAATTTAATGTTTTATTTATATAGATATATCCAATCAATGAAAAATATATTATCAAATTCAAAAATAGTTAGAATTATTAGATTTATAGGAAGCATATTCACATAAACTTTTATGGTGTAGGTGTTATAAACTTAAGTAAGAATCATCGTACAATTAAGTGCTTTCACTACTAATTCAATATCTAATCATTATAGTGGTTATGTGATTCCCTTAAAAATTATACAGATATAAAAGTGTTGGTATAAATAGAACTAAATAAATCATTTTCAACTCTTGAGTGGATGATAAGTGTAATTTTTACCACGTCGCTAAAAATTCCACATTATATACAGTAATTGTATAATCCTGGCTTTCTTACTTATATTATTTTTTGGTAAGTTTCCTTTACGTTTGGGGTATTTTTTGTAATAATGCCCCATATCCTTAATTATAGAGAATTTTTCTTTGATGGATTCTCCCTTATATTGGAATTCGTGATAATGATGTCCTTTTTCACAAAAAATGGAGAAAACCCATTTTCATTTTATACATTTATAAAGGTGTTTATTTCTATAAGTATCACATGCTGAAAAATTATTCAATCTCTTCTTCCACTTATCCATTGTTTCTATCTCTTCCTCTTCAAATAATTCTTTCAATTTAATCCATAAATCTTGTAAAATTAATTTTATGTCTTGATAGAATATGATAACATATCGTTATATTATTAGAATGATTTGGGTAATAGTCTCCTTTGATGTATTTTCTTAATCCAATTATTGAAATGGTCAATATTTAAATTTTTATTATTTAGATAGTCATTATCTTACCTCTTTATCCATGTAATGAATGTATGATTCTTGGAAATAGATTCCTCTTCCTTTTATCTCAGACTCAAGAATATTCCTTCTGTATCTGCTAGTTGTTAGTGTGGAAAATATTTTTTTAAGAATACTTCCTTAAAATCCATCGATTACATGCTCTCTATTTCCTCCCCATCCTTAGTGTTTGAAATCAATGATCTCAAATTATCTACATTCTCTGAGATAGGATAAACTAACAAGAAACCATTCTCCCATTTATTACTTCCCAATTTGAGAAATATCATCTCTGTGAACATATAAATCATTATATAATAAAATATTTCCAATCCCATTGAATGATGGAGTATTCAGATGTATGAAGTGGGATAACATTATTACACCTTATTATGAATCATCATGATGCTCTATGTGGGAGAGGTTATTACTCATAACCTAAAATAGTATCCCCAATAGAGTTATAATATTTTCATATCTAGTAACATCTGTAGCTCAAGTTCCATTATTTGGCCTATGATGGAAATCCATACATGGAATATATGCATGGATATAGTTTCCATTCCTTCCTCAAGGTGTCATTCCTAAATAATAGCATACACTGGATTAGATTATAACATTATGAAACATAATTTATAATTATAATAAAAGATAAACACTTAATATAAATTGAAAATATATGAATAGATAATATTAAAATAATAAATGTGGTTTCATTTGTAATATTATATGGTTTTATTATAGGGTTTTCCCCTAATCAATTCTTTCCTAAATCTAGATCTCATGGTTTCAACTAAGCTTGGTCTGATAAAAAATGTCTAGACCCCATCCTTAGTAGCCTAGATCTAATGAATGAATTATTAAATTTTTATTAAATTTAATAAATAACATCCCAAAAGAACTAATAGATTTGTAACCTTGGAAAACTAGATGCACACTTGAATCCCACATGAAATTTGATAACATTAAAATAAAACTGCGTATTTTCTATGAGATAATCTTTATAACCACAAGAATATACATTTATATTAATGAAAAAACATTTACTATAATCATTGGTAAAGGAAACTTTTGGTGATCTTAGATAATCAATAGGTGTATGAATAGAACGAAAGATAAAGAAGGAATAAATAATTTGGTCAGAATGAAAATCAAATAATTCCACATAAATTATCACATAATCTAAACACTTATAAATGTATATAAAACTATTAAAATATCCACATGTACCTCAATAATGGATTTCATAATGATGGAATGCATACATTCTATCATCTAAAATGTACTGTCAAGGACTCATGCTAAGAAATCTAAAATATACAGTCAATCCCTCATGCATAGATATCCAATATAAATGTGTAATTCCTTGGCCAATACATAATACAATTTGTATCATGAGAGATAATGATGCATGAAGGGGTTATATAATTCTGGTCCCCACCTATGACATACTAAGTGAAATTTATTCCTAATATGAAAGGGAAAAATATAATCTAAGTATACAGTCTTAGTGAAGAGCTTCAATATGAAATGTTAATACATTACCAAATCAACAAAAATATTCATAAACCTTCTAGATCAATATAGATAATGGTATCAAAATAATACAACCCAAGTCAATCTAATCTAAAACAATCTATAGGCGTATGGTTGAGGGTATAATTTGAGCATATACATGGAATAATATTAAAAAATTATATTTACATGGATAAAAATCACTTGCTCACTATGAAATTTATTAAGGAAATTACATTTTTTACATAAAAATATAAAAAAATTATCAAATATTATGAAATAAAATCATTAAGAAAACCTTGTAAACATTAAAATAATAATTTATATCATTTAGTGGTCATGAATATGGGAAATTCTATTTTTGTTTTATAAGTTTAAAAAATTTCTTTTAACACTTTCATAAAATGTTAAAAAAACCGCCACATTCAGAGAATGAAAAGTTGATTCACTTGAAACAAATATTTAAAAATTAAAAAATGGTCACTATTTATCTTTTAATGAATCATTATAGAGAATTAAAAACATTCTTCAAATTATTTTTAGAGTACATGATTCTGGATAAAAAAGTACTTTCGACTGAAGAAAGAAATGAAGTGGGTTTTAAATAAATACATTCATATTGGATATTGAGTATTTAATGAGAATAAATTTGAAAATAAATTAATTAATTTCTATAAATAAGTATATTATAAGAAAATATATTGGTTTTAATTTATAAATATCAAAAAATTCCCCCAATAGATACTTAAAAATAAACAATATCGAATAATTATGTGACTATGACATAAAACCTTATCATAGATCTGACATACTTTGTATGTCGAAACATACAGTATGATAAATATCGATTTATTATATATATATATATATCAAAAAATTCATAAATATTTATCAAACCATAAATGACTTACTTATAATATTTTATCATTATTTAATTAAAAATTCGTTGTTAAAATCACTCTTTGTTTTCCATGAATCATTTGGTTCTATAGTTTGGGTATTACTACATTGAAGAAGTCTCTATAATATCAAAAAAAATCAATAATTATAAAAATATCATATATATTACATTATTTTTTGTTAGGAACAATAGGGGCATATATATCCTGAGAGGGGCGGTGAATCAGGGTATGGATATTCTTTTTAAAATTCTTCCTGCCCCACTAAATATTGACCTCTTTATTGCAAGGGAAACTTTGTTTGTACTTTTGTGTTTATTATGATCACTTATTTTCTTCTTTATCCGGTGATGATACTTTTAATGGAATGCAGGGAAACAAGAAGGAAGACACATGGATTTTTACTTGGTTCACCCTTACTGGGCTATATCCATGGAGCATACAATGATGATGTGCCGTTGTACCAAATCTACTAAGGATCACTTCCAATTTACAATGTTTGGGATATATCACTTCTATGCCCAGGTAAATTCCTTTACAAATTTTTGGGGCAGCTCACTGCTTTCCCAAGGGTCACTCCTTGTTTATCTCTCTCTGGCTCACTGCCGGTGAAGAGGATCACCTTCTTCCTCTTCTTTTGCTCACTACTCCATAAAGTATCCACTCACAGTTTATAGACCTATAAGTCTCCTCATTATCACTAATGAATGCATCCTCTTTTGTATGTAGATTCTCTTTTTATGTTTACCTTTCAACCATAGATGAATCTTACTTTCCACCGATGGTATCATGAAATCTTTGAGCTTTCACGCAGCCCCGAATCTCTACCATGAAACAACCTTACTTGGCGCCCTTCTCTAAGCCAGCGTGCAATTCTCGGCTCGCAAGTCCAAACTGGCGTGCAAGTCCACCTCAACCACTTGCGCGACACAAGCTTCTCCAACTCCAATCTTGCGTGACACACAACCTTTTACGCCCAGACCAATATTGGTGCGCAACCAAAAACATTCACACTTCTTCAAAAAATGGAGTGCAAGTGTCACCAAAACACTTATACGATGACTTCTTCTTCAACTCAAAACTTGAATGACTCACTTATTTTCTCACACAAACCACCTTAGGTGCACAACTATGACCAGGCGTGCAACTTCTACTTGCGCGACCACACATAACTTGTGCGACCACCACACCTGCGCGACGGGAGCTCTAATTTTTCTAAGTGTTTAAATATTCACTAAATGTGGAGGGTTCAAAATGTATTTATAGGAATTTGGACACCCTGCGCTACAGCATGCAAGTTTAGGCGCACAAGTCCTTTCCCTTTTCTCTTCCATGCTAGACACTTGCACGACCAAACCCAAAACATGTGCTACCCTTATCCATTTGATATATTTTGATGTTCTAATCGTGGAAAACATTAGTCGCACAAGTTTCCTCTCTTTAAAATACACATCACACAAGTCCCTTTTCCAAAAACCACTTTTCTTCATTTGTCGATTTTCAGGCACAAAAATTTGGAAAACACTGGAAAACGGCACCACCTTGTATCTACTTTTTTGTACCTCCTCTAGGTCATCCATTCCTTTTTCGAAGTTCTTGAATCAATCATGGATCATTAACTATAGACCTTGAAGTAGAAATTCCACCATGAAATCCTCTTTGTCAACAAATTTGTATGTCGTGGTTTTTTGTCAACAATCACAACACAGATGTCCACTTTATCAAAAAACACAACCACCTCAAAAATGCTTCAATGATACCTTGAGGGATTTTTTCCCAACAATCTCTCCCTTTGGGTTTGTTGACAACTCTTCCCTAAAAATATAAATCCTTAATTCTTCACCCACCATTATCCTATTGCGATTTCTATAGCGATCAAGGATTTACTCAACACATACTATAATCCCACATGAGCAATGCTCGGGGTGAGAAACAAGAGTAAATGAAAATTTCATCAATGAATCACTTTTACTCTGACATCACCTGTTGACACCAAACTAAAACCAATGTTTGGAAATATTATTACCGCATTCCAACACCACTCTTCTACATTTTTCACGATCCTCAGTTGTTGTGATATCTATTATTTGATCGATCACTTCTAGCATCATCAGATTTATTACACTCTCCCTTTCTCATTGATCTCCCACTCTCTCACTACTCCACCTGTCAGCTTCTATCCATATCATTCATGGTTTGTCAAATAGCCACACTATCTCTCCCTTGAACAATCACTATTTTCTCCCCCTTTTTCAATGAACCCAAAGGTCACTCCTTTGTAGTCTGTAATAGAGTAGAGAACACATATCATCACATTAGGGAAAGAAACATCATACCTCAGGGAGAGGGGGGTGTCCCACATCCACACTCTTTCAGGTGTGGGGAGTCGACTGAACTCTCAGAGCCAGTTGATGCCTCTCAAAAACAGCCTTGGGTAAGGCCTTTATCAGAATATCTGCAACTTGTAGCTCTGTAGGCACATACTCCAACTTCACGATTCCTTGCTCAACTTTCTCCTTGATAAAATGATAATTTTTTCCAATGTTCTTTGTCTATGAGTGATGTACGGGATTTTTGCTGAGATTTATAGAAATTGAGTTATCACACTCGATTACGATCAGAGACTTCACTTCAACTCCCATATCTTCAAGCTGCTACTTTATCCACAATAAATGTGTGCATGCTTGAGTTTCCTCAATATACTCAGCTTCCACGATGCTCAATGAAATGGAATATTACTTCTTTCTTAGCCAAGAAATAAAAAATCCACCAAGATATAATGCACCTCCTAATGTTGATTTTCTCTCATCTTCTGATCTGGCACAATCTGCATCTGTGTAACCCAATAACACTGATTGAGATTTGTCATTATACATCAGACTGAAATCCATGGTGCCTTTTAAATACACAAGTATTCCTTTCATTGCAAGCATGGGGCTTTCCTTGGGATTATTCTGATATCTCACTGCTTGGCATGCGGAGAAAAAAATATCAGGCCTTATTGTGGTGAATTACAACAAAGTTCCAATAATTTTCTTGAATTTTGTGATATTAACTGCCTTGCCATTCTCATATTTTGATAATTTCTTCCGAGTAGCAACCAGAGTCTTCATTTCCTTGTAATTCTCCATTCCAACCTTTCTCAAAACCTATTTGGCATATTTTGATTGAGAAATGAATGTTCTATTCCTTCCTTGTTCACTTATATTCCATGAAAAAATGTTAGCTCCCCAATCATTGACATTTCAAACTCATTTTTCATGAATTCAGAAAACTGTCTACACTGAGCTTCATCTGATCTTCCAAATATTATGTCATCAACATAAACTAACACCATAATCATTTGATTACTATTGTTTCTGAAATAGAGATTTTAATAAACTCCCCACACTGGAAACCATACTTCTTCAAGAACAGATCAAGCCTTGAGTACCACGCTCTTGGTGCTTGTTTCATCCCATACAATGCCTTCTTCAGCTTGAAAATTTTTTTCTCATCCCCATGAATGATTAATCCATATGTCTACTCAATTTAAACCTCTTCATCTTGAACCCCATTTAGAAATGCAGATTTGACGTCTGTCTGGAACACTTTGAATTTTCATTGCACTGTTGTGGCTAAAAAAAATCTGATTGTCTCCAGCCTCGCAACTGGTGCAAATGTCTCATCAACATCAATACCCTCAATTTGGGAGTATACTTTTCACACCAGTCGTGCTTTGTTTCGAATGACTATGCCATGTTCATTCATCTTGTTGCAAAAGACCCATTATTTATGATGACGTTCTTATCTGCTGGCCGCGAAACAATCTCCCACCCCTGGTTCTTCTCAATCTGATCAAACTCTTCATTCATAGCCTGAACCCAGTTTTCATCTTTAACTGCATCAGCAAATCATTTAGGATCCACCTGAGATAGAAAATATTTCTACCTCACTGACTTCATTATTCGTATCTGAACTGAAGCTTTCTGATCACCAATGATATTCTGCCTATCAATTTCGGCTCGACTATTTGAATTCCTTACAGGAACCGACTTGACACCTTCTTGTTAATCATCGGTGTCTTCTTCTGAGTTATAATTTTCACTTCTACTCCCCCTGAGTCTCTTACCACATCCTCACATTCAACACAAACCTTTTTAATGAGTCATTGTTCAATGATTTCATTTCTTTCAACTACTTTTCTTATCTTCATCTTGAAACATTGTTGATACTCTCTCGCCGCTTCTTGGTGTCCTGAAAATAGTTAGCTAATACCACATTATTAGAACTAAATTGATAAGCATGAGATGCATGATTTTTGCTGCTTCTCTAGCAATACTTCTTCTCTCAATAGAAAACACCTGATCTGGGTCATCCAATTATTTCTTTGATAGATATTGCATCTGATTATGATATTGAATTCTATCCCAATGCTATGCAACACTTCCTAGGATTAGGCCATCCTTTTAGACCCATAAACATTCTTCTTCTCCTGCATCATCTATTCTTATCTTCCACTCATAATGGAGCCATTAACAATATCTCTATGCCTAATGAGTTGAAACTCAGTGTAGGAAAAAAGAGAAAAAGTTAATAACCCAATCACTTCCTATTGTGCTATGTTACTCACTTTCTTCTTCAACATTAGTACCTGATTTGAGTCAATAAAAAATCTAAAGCATATCACCTTTCCAATTTTCATCTTTTAGATGCCACTTCCCGTTGGATCATATATCAATAAAACCTAAAACATTTGAATCATCAGTTAATATCATTTATAAACATAGGGAGAGGGGTTCTTCTGGAATCATCAAGATGAGGATTTCGGTTGATCATGATGGTTCAACCCTTTGATTCTTTCATGAAGAGCATCACACTCTTTCCTTGATTCTTCTAGCTGCATAGCCAACTTCAACTTCTCTGGCCATATCACTAAGCATTCATTACCTATATACTGATTATTTTTCTAATATGATGATTCTGTAGGCCTGGCCTTTCTCACCATTTGGGGTTTAAACCCACAAGTACACATTTCTATCTTCGATGTTCCACAAAAATTCCATTTCCCTTGATTCCTTTTCTGAGCAGGAATATCTATTCTTGTCATATTCCCTCGCACCTCCCTCCATTGTAGGGATCTTCCTCTTTCCTCCACTTCTTGTGGTGGCACATGACATGATACTTTTTCAATGCATTATTTGTTTATTTTTCTTTTATTATATTTCTGAGTTACCACACTATTTTTCATTGGTGGTGGGTCCTCCACTGAATGTACATTATTCTTACTCACAACATTAGAATTTCCTCTCTTTTTCTTACAGATTTGTTCATGTTATTTATTAGAGGGCGGTAGTGAGTGTGACAGAGGAGGTGATAGAAACACATTTCATTCTGCTCTATGTGATTCCTCTGAGGCTCTAAGCCTATTCTCCAACATTCCACTTTGTCTCCCGATGTAATATTTCTCTTTATACTTCACTAGAGTCAAGAATCTCATTTTGGGATCCTTTTCCTTTCTCACATTATTCTTGTTGTAATATTTTTCCAAATTCCCATGATTAGAACATATTTAACATCTACCATTAAAGGCATACCTCATTCCGTCATCTCTCAGTCGAGATGTTGATGCAGATTGATTTCTTCCTCTGACATTAATCTCTTGAGCTTCCTGACACATATTCATGTTGTGTACCATTCTTCCACAATAATAGCATCTGATGAATGCTTTACTCTAAGGGAATATTCTATCTGATTTCTCATGAGGCTTTTTATTATTCTCAGATTTGTCAAAGTTTCTATTTTCACATCCCGAAATGTATTCCAGAGCCTCTGAATAGAAGCTTGATGTGTGGCCTTGAATCCCGCAGAAATAGCACATGTCATCACTTATTTTTATAACTATCCTCTTAGGCCTATCTCTAGCACCTACAGGATTTTCTGTACATCTAGAACTTTTCACAACTCTCTTTCTATCATGAATGGGAGGTGATTCATCAAATCCAATACAATTTTTTCCCAAAATGTATGGTCTTTGAGCTGATTGAATTTGTTCTTGTCGCTTTTCAGAAATAGAAAATTGGCTTTTCATTTCATCATCACTTGCCGATGGATAATCAAATAGTAAGTGCAAGGCATCCTTCATTTTAGGCTTTCCTCTAGCATTGTATTTATCCAATTTCTTCTTCACTGATTCGAGTTCTTCTTCTAAATTTTGAACCTTCTTATACCTTAATTAATGATTGATATTGAGTTCTATTCTAAGATTCTTTCCACAACTCATTTCATCTTCCAGTTCTCGTATGAGCTTTTCTACCATGTCACCTTTCATCATTACTTTCAATTTTTCCTCAAAAACAAATTCATAGATAGATTCATTCTATTTTTGTAGCCTTTGATTCTTATGAACTTCTTTAGACAACTGTGTTACTAGATCATCATTTCTAGCTTTTAGATTTTGGACTTCATCTGACTTTTGATTCTCTTTATAATCACCAGACTTTTGTTTCCCTTCATTTTAGCCATCTTTTGTAGTTCTTCACCTTGAGAATCATTATTCTCCCTTAGTTCAGTAGCCACATCAATAAGCCTTTTATTTAAGCCTCTTAGCTTGTTGACCTCAATTTCCAATACTTGGATCCAAATGTCTTTATATTTAACTTCTTCATCCATGTTCTATTCCAATTGCTTTGTCATGTTGACAACATCTACTAGTGGACTCCATAAAACTTCTTCATTATCAGTTGTTTCAGTATCATTTTTATGTTCATGTACATAACTCATTCCAACATCATGATTGAGTTAACCAGTCTCTTCCCTATCAGATTCATCCAAAACATCCTTCAGTAATCTGTTTGATTCTTTTATTTGAATCACACTTTTTCCATAAACACATCCACACTGAGGAATACCACTTGACTTCTGATTCTTTTTTGATGTTTTTTCGTTTTCCATGGCACACCGAGATTATAGAAAACTGATTTAACCACACAAATCAACTACACCATGTCGGAGCAAACAAATCTGATAAAAGCAATCTTCCTTCAAATACCAATTGTTAGGACCAATAGGGGCCTATATACCCTTAGGGGGAGGGGGGGTGAATCGGGGTATGGATATTATTTTTAAAATTATTCCTCCCCCACTAGATCTTGACCTCTTTATTAAAAGGGTCACTTTTTTTTCACTTGTGTGTTTATTATGATAAATTCTTTTCTTCTATATCTAATGATGATACTTTGAAAGAAATGCATGGAAACAAGCAGGCAGACACAGAGATTTTTACTTGGTTCACCCTCACTGGGCTACGTCTAAGGACCATACACTGGCGATGTGTCGTTGTACCAAATACACTAAGTCTCACTACCAATTTACAATGTTTAGGCTAGATCACTTCTATGCCCAGGGTCACTACCTTTACAATTTTTAGGGTTAGCTCACTGCTTTCCCAAGTGTCACTCCCTATTTCTCTCTCTCTGGCTCGCTGCCGATGGGGAGGATCATCTTCTTCCTCTTCCATTTCTCACTGCTCCATAAAGGATCCACCCACAGTTTATAGACCTGTAGGTCTCTTCATTATCACTAATAAATGAATATTATATTTTATGTAGATGCTCTGTTGAAGTTCACCTTTCACTCATAGATGAATCTCACTTTGCACCGAGGGTATCAGGCAATCTTCCAGCATTCACACAGCCCTGAATCTCTTCCGTGAAACAACCTTACATGGCTCCCTTCTCTAAGTCGGCACGCGAGTTTCGGCGCACAAGTCAAAATTGGTGCACCAGTACCCCTTAGCCACTTGTGCGACACAAGCTTCTCCGACTCCAATCTTGCACGACACACAACCTTTTACGCCCAAACCAATATTGGCGCAAAACCAACAAATTCCATGATTCTTCAAAAACGAGAGCAAAAGTGTCACCAAACCACTTATGCGACTCATTCATATTCAACTCAATACATGTGTGAGTCACTTCCTTTCTCACCCAAACCACCTTAGGCGGGCAACTATCACCTGGCATGCAACTTCTACTTACGCGACCACTCACCACTTGCGTAACCACCACACCTGCACGATGGGAGATCTGATTTTTTCTAAGTGTTGAACTCTTCACCGAAAAAAGAGGGTTCATCCTATATTTATATGAATTTGGACACCCTGTGCGATGGCGCACAAGTCTCCCCTCGACGCGCAAGTTTCGAGGCACAAGTCTCTGCCCCTTGTATCTACCACACTAGTCAATTGCATAACCTAACCCAAAACCAATGCGACCCTTATCCCTTTGCCATATTTTGATGTTCTGATCATGGAAAACATTAGGCGCGCAAGTTTCCTCTTCTTCAAATACACGGCACGCAAGTCCCTTCGCCAAAAACCACTTTTCAACATTTGACAATTTTCAGGCCCAAAAATTTGGAAAACACTGGAAAATTGCACCACCATGTATCTGCACTTTTTGTACCACCTCCAGATGATATATTCCTTTTTCAAAATTCTTGAATCAATCATGGATTGTTAACCACAACCCTTGAACTCGACATGCCACCATAAAATCCCCTATGTCAACAAATTTGTATGTCATGGTTTGCTTTGTCAATAATCACAACACAGATGTCCACTTTGTCAACAAACACAACCACCTCAAAAATTCTTCAATGATACCTTGAGGGATTTTTTCCCAACATGTTTATTTATAATAATTCATAAAATATAGAGACATAAAAATTAATTACACCATTCATGGAGGCGGTTGGTGGTACGTATGCATGAACGCATATTTCACTTTTTAAAGGATGGAATGAAGCAAAGGTAAATAAGTATACAAATTTATAGGTTCATTATTATAACATATAAATAGTATATATTAATTAAATCTATTATTATTACAATCCATATAAAACTGAATTGAAAAACAGATCACATCACTTTGTGGAGGGGGTAATCCATAGAGACGCACATGCGACGTTATCATTTTCCAATAGATTGGAAGGTAAGAAGGTAGGTATGATATTATAACTCATGTATCATAATTAGGTCATAAATTTCCTATATAAACACTTTTTTAATCTATATAAAAATCTAAGTGAAAGGGTGTTCAAAAAATAAATACACTGCTATGTGGAGATAATAAGCCATACGTATGCCTGACCGATATTTGTGCTATTCATATGATGGAAAGGAGATGAATAATGGTTATAGAATAATCCTAATAACATATTAGAATATTTGTGATACTGGTTTTATTATTTTTGGATGGTTAAAAACATTAATTGTATCTAGTTGAATAAATATACATGGAAGGCTCGATAAAGATGATTTTTTCTTCTTCAGTATACCTAATTAAGATCTATTCTTAAGGTAAAATATTCCGGTCTTTTGGAATTACCAATACCTATTGTAATTAAATAATTATTTTTTGAAGAGTAACGAGTTGGGTAGGTTGATCTAAAAAGATCAATGATGTGTAAATATGAGAAAGGAATGGTTACTTTTTATAAGTGGGTTGGTGGACACACATGAACTTTCATAAAATAATAAAATATAACAATGTTATTATCCTAAAAAGTGATTAAAATAGCTATATATTAATTTTTTGGATAGTATTAAATTTTAATCCCTCTAAAAAATATAATTTTGTATACATTATGTTTTTTTAATCCTTATCTTTTTGTTTAAACGTATAGTTAAACCATTTTTACTTTAATCAAGATAATGATTTTTTTACTCAGAAAGGGTTATAATATTAAATATATGTTATGTATTTACAAATAAATGGCCAAGGGATGTCATTATGAGAAATATTTTATCCACCTTTTCCACTTTCATTATTTTTCTTATTCTTTAATAATTTTGGAAAATATTATTTTGAATAAATTTGATTAATGTCATTTTTGAACTTATTCATTTCATTTAAAGTAAAATCAATAAATACAAAGATTAAAATCAAATATAATAATTAAAAACAAAAATAATATTCAATTTTCTCTAGAATGTTTTTGAAACACTATAAATCACTCAAATTATATCACAATTAATATTTTTAATAACATTTATTTAATTTATCCCATTAATTTAATAAATATTGAGTTAGTGTTGTATAAGAATTTAAGGTAATTATATAATTCCAAAAAATTAATAATAAATTTAGATCAAGAAAATAATTTCCTTGATATAAAAATTTCTCTTTATATTTATTTCTAACATGATTTTATTCCTATATGAACACTTCATAGATATTTAAAACTACTTGAGTGAAATTTTGTAATGTAATTTGATTTAAATATTATATTGGTCATTATCATGGACAAGTTTACTTTATAAAATACAATTTTGATACTAAGGTAATTAGAGTAAAATTAAATTCAACAATTAAAAATTAATATAAATTTTTTTTCATCATCATTTAGTTTTAACATATATTAACTCAATTTACCTATAGATGTAATACATTTTACCACCTGTATTATTATTATTAATGAAAAAAAACAAAAGGTGCAAGGTTAACAAAATTGGTTTTCCTAATTAAAAATATTGGATAAATTTTATCAGATTCATGCTCTATGTATGGTAGAAATTATGTGGAATCGAAACTTTTATTACATAGCATTTCATTACATGGTACAAACTGAGGATCATTTAATGTTTAGTGTCGTAGAAATAAGGTACATAATACATGGAAACATAAATCATTATTCTACGTCCACATGAAGAAAACTTCCGGGGTTCACCCTAAGATAAATATAGTACAACTTATTTCCTTGGGACGAACATCAATGGAAAGGGGTAATCATAAAGCCTAGTTAGATAATAATCAAGAGAGAAATATAACATGTGATCAGGGGACATATCAAAAAGAACACAAGGAATAAAAATAATCTATATATAAGCGGTATATAATAATAATATGGTTCATAACATGGAAATGTGGCTATAATATTTAAATTATATATTCATAAGAATATCACCAAGGTGTCATAGTTGAAAATTACCAAGGCTATTCGCTAAGGTATCATAAAACATGTCATTTCTATAGATTAAATTCTTTTCCTAATTCATTGGATATATATCAAGTGGAACACATTATATGTATTAATTCCATGTGAGCCACATATATCATGATAAATAATTTCATTAATAACCCTTGGATAATTATTGAATGGTTTTTTATAAAAATCATATCACACAAAAGAGTTTAATGATATGATCTTTACATAATTTTAAGCCTATGAAAAGTGAATGTGGGTTTATTATGTGTTAAAACTCAAATAAAATAAAAACTAAATACATATTGGCTAATAAAATTGGTAAATGTAGAGGTTTGGGTTTTCAAAAATGTAAAATGATAGATAATTTCTTATGAAGAGAGGGAAATTTGATATGTATATTTGGTTATATGATAGGTATATAACATAGTTTTAGAAACGCATAAATTGAGAGGGGAAAAGGGTCTCACATTGGTAAGACATAACTTGGAATTTATGGAATGACCAAAACAGTAATAAAATACTTTAACCATAACATATAGAAGGCATATACAAAAATATTTGACTGAATTAAAGATAAACAGAGATTTCTCTTACCGTGAATAGTTACTCATAGATCTTGGTGAATAGAAACATAGAGGATTGAGGAAACCATATGGGGACTCCATAAGAGGGAAAACCACCATAACCTCATGGTAGATATATTGGTAGTGAAGGAAATGGAGAAATGAGTGGAAATTTATAGAAAAAGTGGATGAATTGTGTAATAATTTTGAAATATAGGTCTTGGAAAACTAGGTTGTGGAAGAAGGAAAAACAATGGCATAAACATGGTTATTTCTCATAGTTTGGCACATTATGGTAAATTGTTATGTTAATTTAGCCCACCAGAACTAAGAATCATTTTTTATTATTTATTTTGGAATGGAAAATTAATGTTTCCATAATATAATGTTACAATGAAAAAATATCCATTTTAGACTTTGGAAATTCACTTATATGTTTCTAAAATTTAATAAAACATAATAAAAAATTAATATTAATAAAATTACATATTTTAGGTCATCTAGTTCGGTTAATTATTTATCACATCATTATGACATAAATATGATGTCATTAAACATACTGAAAACCCACAAATGTATTTTTACTATACATGAAAAATTAATATATTTTAGGAAATTATCATAAATTCATAAAAACCTAATATCGATGTGATGATTTCAAATTTGAAGTTTGATTTTTCAATAAAAATCCTATAAATATGATAAATTTAAATTTTAAATAAAATATACATAATTTATATAAAAATTATCATTTTTATGGTAGAATTAAATTTTTGACACTTATAAAACATTTCCTAGGTCATTATAAAATAATTTTATCATTTATATTTATATAAATTTGTTTTAAAAAATTAATTTATTAAACAAAATTTTATTCAACATATTTTAATTTATTATAAAAATGTATATATTTCCTATAAAAATAAAATCATGTTTTATTTACATCTAAAAATTAAGTTATCAAATTAATCTCAATTAGACATATATTTTATTAACAAAAATAATTCCCAAGCGGAATTGATAGAATAAATAAATTTCTTATACAAAGAAATTTAAACATTATGTAACTAATTTCTTGTAATGTAATCCCTTATTACACCTGCATGCGCCCTAAGGATAATGTTTGAGATGGTAGTAGTTTTGGGGTGTAACTCTACTAACATCAACTAAGTGGTTATCTCCACTAACTTTAACTTCTCCCATATGCGATTTTGTTCAGGATGATCTTGATAAAACTCAAATTGGTATTGGTTAAGGTAGAACCCTAGTGACAATACCTCAATCCCATGTTTTGAAAAATGGTCTTCAAACAGCACAAATATACTGGTTGAGGCCATCTATTCTACTTTATGTGTCAAATATCCTTTTTCATTACTACTTATAATAAATAATTATAGTGGTGAAATCCTAAACCAATGGTATAGCTTCCAATAACCATTTTCACCAATAATGATATTGAAAAATGGTCATATAATGGTCAAATTTTGCTTTATACCATATAAATACATGTTCATTCATTCCCTCAATATTCACCACAAATTTATCAATAGTGTAATATTTTCATTTTATAAGATGTTTATTGGTTTACTAACATTTTTTCATTTATAATTCATTTTTATTTGGGGTAATTATTTTAGTAGATTTGGGTGATCCATAATTTCCTATTTTTGTTATTTTATTTTATATTTTTTATCTAGTTGTATTAATTTTAATTTTAATTGGTTTCATAGCTAACTAATGTAAAGATAATTGATAATGAGATAAAATTTTTCATTTTCCCTTTTATATTATTATAATATTATTTAGTATTTAACAAATGTTTTTTTAGGAAAAAAATATTATGTAAAATTTTTTGGGTCATTACTTTATCCTCCCAAAAAAATTTCATCTGTTAAATTTCAACTCATTTTCTCAGTTGAGAAAAGGCGAGGGTTCAATGTCTTATTTTATACTCTGGTTCCCAGGCCACTTCTTCATATTTAAGGTTCCTCTTGTAAAATTTGATAGGGTGGGTAGTCCATTTGCATAGAACCGTGTCTCTATGATCCATGATTTCCACTGGCTGCTCCTCGTATGGAAGGTCATGTTTTAGCTGTAGCACCACTAGATTCAGAACATGTGAGGGATAAAATATGTTCTTCGTGAAGAGAGATATATTTCAAATACATCCTAAATTTGAGAATTATTTGATGTAAGTTATAGCTAATTGGCCACTACTTCTATGCGATCAAATATTTATAAGGGGCCAATGTACATAGGGCTATGATTACCTTTCTTTGAAACCACATGAATCACATCCATTATAATATAAAATGGAAAGAATTATCCACAACATCAAACTTCAGGCCCCTTTAATGACTTTACGTATATCTTGTCTGTTAACTCTAAGAATCCTTTATATGTTATAGGATGACATTAAAACATTCTGTTATCTCTTCCACAAGATCAGACCCGAGAAACTTCTTCTCACCAACTTCATCCAAACAAGTATGAGTTATACATCTCTTTCCATATATAACATCATATGGTTCCTTCTAAACCCTCAAATGAAAGAAGTTTCTGTATAAATACTCAAATAACGATGGGTGTTGATCCTATACGCCATTAAATTCTACTTATAATTTCTCATCATTTCCTCATGTGTCTAAATAGTCGTTTATTATTGGCCATCGGTTTGGGGGTGATAGGAAGAACTGATATTAAATTTAGTATTTCATGAAAGTTGAAGGATTGTACAAAATTTAGATGTGAAACTTTGATCATGATCAGATATGACAAAAACTATAACTCTATGAAACAACACCACATCCTTTGTGTATATCATGGGAAGTTGTTTAATAGAGATATCTACCCGAATATTGATGAAATGGAAAGTCTTGGTGGGTTTGTCCTCTAGAATATATTCTTTCTGACGCTTTCTCTAGGGCGCTCACATCCATATGCAGAGGAAACACAGTTTTTTCCCCACATTCCTGCTTTCTAAAGGTAGGTGTTATCTGTTCCTTATTCTGGGATGTTTTCTCCTTAGGCTAAACGGGATGATGGGATGCCAGTTATTCCTTCTATGGATTCCTCCTCGGAACTCTTCACCTTGTCCGGGTCTCCCATGTAGATTAAGTCATGGTTCGTGAATCTCGTTCTCAGTGCCATATCATTGGGGATGCCGGTTAATAACACTACTTCCATCAGGACATTCCCTGGGCTCTTGACTTCGTAGAAACCTTCGGTCAGAGTAAATGAAAACATCATGAATGTCGGGGCATCTTTGGATGTATGGACATTGGGGAACCTGTATTCTTCCTCACAAGAGGGCATCTCAAGGGTGCAGGACCCGAGGCATCCCACATTAAATGCGGGGAATCATATTCCATAGGCATGTATCTGAGGTTTTCTTCAGCTTCCCATGTTTAACACAGGGTATGCCACAATTTTAACGTCTATCAGAGATGGTTACACACAAGTCATGTCTTCCGACGTTTTACTCAGGCATATCATGTTTATCACGAGGTAGGCTGTGAGTTTAACGTCTTGCAGAGACAAAATGTGGGTGATCATAACATCCCAAAGAGATGGATCAGATTGGTACATCCCAAGGAGGGAACACCTGGAAGATGGATGGATCAGAATGTTCAATGAGGACGGATCCAATGGGGTGCACACTATGGAGGGGATACTTCACACCATAATGGATGATCTGAACACCACTGAGGGTGGATCAGGTAGAGTGCACCCCAGAATGGGGGACACCAAAGTTTACCATTGGCTGGGATTGAACCTCATTGAGGTTTCTAACGTACCCTATGTAGACAATAGGGATCAAAACCCATGTAGTTCGAAGATGAATTTGGGTGTACACAGAGGACAAAAACCTGAATACATGCTGGGGATTGTGCATGGATAGCATCCGAGTACTGCTAGGAGTAGTGAGGGGGTGGATGACATGATCCCACCGGGGTGTGGCAGCCTGGGTGATAATCAGGATGGATGATGGATAGTTGAATAGAGTGGAGGGGGAATGAAATGGGACCATCAGGAAGGTGACAGAATTGTTGGTCTTGAGCCTCGAAGAGACTTACTATGTATCCCCGCGGCAGGGAATCAAAGTCTGCATAGTTTGGTGGGACGATGGTACACCTGAGGAGGCGGCCCGTGTGAATGGACTCATGGATGGGACCCAGCATAAGTAGAACCTCCAAGTTGGGGCATGATCTTCCTAGAACACATGGGGTCGAGGGATAGATCAGGATGAGACATGGGTCCTGGGCTTGAACCTCAAAGAGGCTTCCTACGTATCCCCGTGGCATGGAATCAAAGTCTGTGTAGTTCATATGATGACAGCTTACCGTTGATTGGGGTTTTCAATGGCTTAATACTGAATGGGGTCGCAATGGATTACCACTAAATGGGGTCGAAATGTCGTGAAGATGGTCGGGACGACCTGTGAATGGTGTTCTTGAACCTAAGGAAGGCTTCTTATGCACCTCGCCTTGGAAAGGATAAAATACCACATAGTTCAGATATGGGACAGGAGTCGGTGAACCGACGTGAATAAGGAATTGAGGTCCAGGTCGATGGTGGGCTTGACCCTCAGGAAGGCCTCCTACGTACCTCACCTTGGAAAAGATCATAGACCACATAGTTCAAGGGGAATTTGGGGCATACACACTAAGGCAACCCAAGGTGTTAGTGAACCGATGTGAATGGTGTCGGAGTGACCAATGGGTGGTGGGATTGAACCTCATGGAGGTTTTCTACGTTCGTTGCCTTAGTAAGGATCAAAGTCCTGGTAGTTCAGGATGGAGACATTTGGGGATTACACTCTAAGGAAACCGAAAGTGTTGGTGAACCGATGTGAAGATGGTTGGGATGACCAAGGTGGTGGGCTTGAACCTCAGGGAGGCTTCCTACGTACCATGCCTTAGCAATGATCAAAGACCACGTAGTTCATGCATGGGGTCTTGGAGCACCGACGTGAATATGGTCGGGACCAATGGATGGTGGTGGGCTTGAACCTTAGGGAGGCTTCCTATGTACCTTGCCTTGGAAAGGATCAAGGTACTCATAGTTCAGTATGGCATTTAGGGCTTACACTCAAGGCTTCCAAGAGAGGATGTCGTGGTCGATGCTTACTCTAAGCCCACATGAGGTATACTCAGTGTGAGAAACAATAGGTAGCAAGGACCTGATGATCACAGCACAAAGGTGCATCCATAAAGTATGGTTAATGGGGCTTATGCAAGGAAGCTTCCTGGGTGCCTCTATGGAGCGGTGATAGAGGATGCGGCTTACGCAATGAAGCTTCCCGGGTGCCGCTATGGAGCGACAATGGTAAATGGGGCTTAAGCAAGGGGGCTACCTTGGTGCCGCTATGGAGAGGCAATGGTGAATGGGGCTTACGCAAGGAAGCATCCCGAGTTCCGCTCAGGAGCAGCAATCGTGAATGGGGCTTACGCAAGGAAGCTACCCGGGTGCCGCCCTGGAGTGGAAATAATGCATAGGGATTACGCAAGGAAGCTGCCCGTGTGTCTTCCTCATGTCTGGCCATGAGGGAATCCCAACCCACTAGTGGGTTGAGGCCTTCACCTATGCGCTAGTGTACTATAGGGATAATTCCAAGGGCGTTGGAATCAGTCTTAAAAAAGGGATATGAAAAGAGTTAATCAAATGTTTGACATTCAGAATGCAATTAAGGTGGTGTGGCTTTGAAGGATAACTGTTGACCGTGTTCGAAACACGTCATCCATATTGCGTTATCCTAAAATGGGGACAAACAAATGAGGGTCGACTGTTTACCGTGTTTGAAACACAAGACCCAAGTAAAAGTTTCATCCAAAGTCTTCCGGGGCATTGTCCAGGACGGTAGGTGAGCCGATGCCGCATGGAACCAGGCCATTTGGGGGTCCCTTCAAACATGGAAGTAGATGATGAATCGAATGAAGTACACACAAAGCTTGAGGTGGAGTGGTGGAATGCTTGAATGGATTCCAACGCTCTTTAAATTATGCCACTATAATCACAACATTATTCATCTTATGCTTGGCGCATAAGGCATCTCTTTCTTGGAGCAAGAGGCGTCCTATTTTTGGCACATAGGGTGAACTACAGTTTATAGTCATGTAGATAGGAATATTGGACTCTTATTATTGGTGCACAAGGAATCTCTTATATTGAGTAAGAGGCATCCTATTTTTGGAACATAGGGTACACTACAGTTTAGAGTCATGTAGAATGGACTGTTAGCATCTCATGCTTGGCGCATAAGGAATCTCTGGTTTTGAGAAAGAGGCATCCTAAATTTTTAACATAGGGTTCACTACAGTTTATAGTCATATAGAGAGGACTATTGGAATCGCAAGGTTGGAGCATGAGGCATCTCTTATATTGAGTAAGAGGAATCATTTGTTTGGAACATAGGGAGTGCTAGAGTTTATAGTCACATAGAGAGGATTGTTGGAATCTCATGATTGAGCATGAAACATATCTTATATTGAGTAAGAGGCATCATTTTATTGAATGATAGGGAATGATGTAGTTTAAATTCATGTAGACATGACTATTGGCATAAGGCACCTAACAATGGTTGGTTTTTGGACTTACACCAGGGCGGCCCTTTCTGGTTTATCCTGGCATATCAGCCAATCAACAGGATTTGGGTGATTTACTTGAGGAATGGTTCGACTCAAGGTACTTGGGGAATTGATGATCAGAATCTCAAATCACGACATGGGAAACAAACCAAGAGAAATATATTGACTCAAAGTGTTTCATGATGTGGATATGAGTATCCCAAATCAGGGTATTCCATGGGTGGAAGGTGGGTGTGCATAAGGGTGGGATGGAATATCCAGATGTCTCAGACCGAAATGTTCGCGGTGGGACTCTCCATTTTTCATGGGGGTCAGTGACGGCAGCAAATGGAACGGACAGGAGGGCTGGGACCACAGGCCGACACTGACCATGAGTGGGGGTGTAGGGGCGCAACCCCCGCGGTATTGACCAGTGGGTGTAAAGGTAGGATCCTTGCAAAGGATAGGTTATCATGAAGTAGCTTCGCGGAGAAAAGGGGCTCGTGGAGCATGGGGTCTCGCGAAGCATGGACTCACGAAGCATGGACTCGTGGAGCGTGGACTCACAGAGCATGGACTCGCGAAGCATGGATTCGTGGAGAAGCATCACGAAAGAAGAGGCTCGCGGACATGGACGCGCGAAGCAAGGACTCGTGGAGCATGGACTTTTGGAGCAGTATGATGAAGGAAGCTGCTTGCGGAGCATGGACTCACGGAGCAGCCACACGAAAGAAGTTGCTCGTGGAGCATGGGCCGTGGAGCCGCTTTGCGAAGGAAAGTGGAGCTCCGCGAACCGGGAGATCGGCCACCCAATGGGCGGAATGGCCCTCTGGCGAAGGGGGGTAAGCTGGGTATTTATAGGGGAGAGGTGCTGTGAAGCAAATCTCGCTCGGCGTGAAGCGAGAGTCAGCTCTACGGCGAATCGCGAAGGATTAATGCGGTCGCGGAGCGTTACCACCTCCTTTCTTCGCGGCATGTCATGAACGTCAAAGGGGTTCATGGAGCATCCCGCCTCCTTGCTTTTCGGCTGGTTTGCGAACATCAAAGGGAGCTTCACGAATGGGTTTCACGAACCATTTTTCCAACCCAACTTCAAATGTCAATAACTCCTAATTTGTAACTCCGTTCGGGATCTACGACCAATCAAATCGAATCTTACGAAACAGGATATACTCTTGGATCATTTATGGGAGCATTTGAAAAAAAATTGTGACACATTTTTCGGTGTCAACATCTATATCACACTATTTTGTTTTGATGTTATTAGGAGACTAGTGATAAAGTCCATAGTAATAATGTGCAACTTCCATGTTGGTATGGATAGTTGTTGTAATACCCCGTTATGAATTTGTTACTCTACCTTCAATTATTGACAAAATAATAACCTTTTTTGTAGATAACAATATACCTTTTTATATTATCCCACCTATAATGATCACAAATGTCCCTATACATTTTAGGTATTCCATGATGTATAGAGAATTTTGATCTACGAGATTCATCCATCATGTCCTTCTTTATCTTTAGGATATATGGAACACATATCTTGGTATGAAATATCAACAGACCTTATTTATAAATATTTCATAGAGGAAACTTCCAACTCATCACATCCTCTATCTTTTTTAACAAAATATCTTATCTTTGATATTTCATGATCTTCTCAAATAATGATTCTTAAGAAATCATTTAGGATTGAGTTGATGATGTACCTTCTTTTATGATTCCCATGTAAAATTTTTCTAGTTCCTTGATCAATGGATCTCCTTTAATCATCATCATTTCTAGTATAACATGTTCTTTCATAATTAATACATTAAAAAATTAATTTTCTCTTTTAGGGTGATAATGAATTGAACAATCGTAGCCTTTAAGAAGTTCCAACCATCTCCTTTATCTCATGTAAAATTATATTTAAATGAAAATATACTTAAAACATTGGTAGATTATGAATATATCATATTTATACCTATAAATAAATTACCTTCATATCATTAGTGAAAAAAACTGTGGTTTACTCATGTTCATGCCTAGGTTAATTCTGTTTGTAAGGAATTAACTATCGAGATTCATAATAACTCACCTTGTCATTTTTAATGAGGATACACCAAATCTCTTTTTGAAATGAATAACTATAAATAATGAATACTTATACCATAGAGAGTAGAGTTAACCTAGTGGTAATAACCAATATCTTCTTCAGTTCTTGGAGGCTTTCCTTACACACCTTATTCTAGATTAACATATCCCTTTTTCATGTTAACTTGGTTTGTGGATTAGAATGTTGTGGATGGTTTTTCACAAATCACCTATAATACCATGCTAAACTAAGGAAACTAAGAATCCTAGTTACCATTGTATAAAGAGGCCAATACTCTATAGAATTTGTCTTTGAAGGGTTAATTGATACACCTTTAATGGTTACAATGCCCCAATAGTTAATCTTTTTTAAACTAGATATCCCGTTTATTGAGTTTTCCAAATAGATTCTACTAGCTCAGAGTTCCCAATATAACCCATAAATGATTGTCTTTTGTAATATATCAAAATAACACAAATAAAAAATACCATGAATTAACCAATGTATTTCATAAATCCTATATTCATAAAATCCCTAAATATAATAGGAGTAATTGTCAAGCTGAATGGAATTACAAAAAACTCCTAATTCTCAAATATAATTCAGAATATAGCTTTTTGAATATATTCTTTCTTCACCCACATTTAATGATACCTATATCAGAGGTCAGTCATGGAGAATAATTGACCCCCACAAAGCTATTCAAATAAATAATCAATCCTTAGATCCTGGTACATATTATTCACTATAATCCTATTCAGTTATCTATAATCGATGCATATTTGGATTGATCCATACTTTTTCTATAAAATGAGAATATTTTCTCTTGATGGAAAATCCCTTTGTCAGATAAATCCCTTCTCAAAAAGATCTTGAATTGGTTTATTTTATTACTCAAACACCATATTTTCTATTATATATGGGGTATTTGATATCAGCTTGGATCCATGTTTGAGTTCAATAGAGAACTCTTTCCCTCACTCTGGGGGAGATCCATGTAACTCTTCATGAAATACGTCAATGTATTTCTGAATGATGGGGACATTCTCTATATTTATGCATTCATTTCCTTCCCCCTCTTCACAAATTATCTCCATAAATAAGGCTATGGAAGGTTCATCTAAACAAATCTCATTACGAGAAATCCCTCCTTTAATAACGATTATAGGTTTTTCATTCAAGACAATTAAAATTTCCTTAAATTTTCATATGATCTTAGAATTTTACTTTGAGAGCTAGTCCATCCCTTGTATAGTGTATAATTCCACCATAGAGATGATTTCTAAATTTGCGATGAGATTTTACTCACCAATGGTAATACTAGATTTTATATAAACAGTTGATGCTATGATAATTTTTCCAGTAGTCTTGACTGATAACTCAACTTTGAGAAGTTCAAGGATTGATTTTATATTTTTTTTCAAATATAAATGAAATAATATAATTCTTTGAACGTGATTATAAAAGTAATTTCTAGCATTGAGAGCATAAAAAGTGTACCTTACACCACATCATTCAGTACCTTTATCATATACATCGTGATAAAAATTGATTGACCATGCTCTCTTGGCCTATACTTATGATGATGGTGGTTTCCCACCATTATCTTCTGATTTGGAAATTGACTTGAAATGCTCCTAACATATTCAAACATGAAGCATTTAACATCTAGATAGGCTTGTATAATATTCAAATTTTTGTTAGTATTGAAAATTTAAATCTTCACCTCACCACAATAGTTTCAAGTTATATGGTAATCTCCTACTCACTTATAGCACATTCCAATCCCAAGATACGAGTTCCTTGAATTCTTATTCCAAAATTTGTTTCATGTGGGATGTTTCACTTTCTTTCCTCATATTTTAGGATCAATTTTCAACCCTTTTATTAGATCCATGAATATCTTTTTTTCTTTCGATATATGTGACTATTGTGTCTCTCCAAGCTATAATTCATCCTTTATATAACTACACAATATCTCCTCAAAGATTTCATAGTCTTGATTTCCGATTTTTATCCACAGATCGGATCTCAATCCACCAAATAATCTACCAAACATAACTTTTGGATCCATAACAAAGGTAGTGTTATATTGAGAATGTCTTATAAAGTTCATCTCAGAGATTACTGCCAATTCATTTTCCTTCATATTGAGCTCAAAGAATTACTACTCATTTTTTCGCCTCTAACATGGGAAATATTTATTAGAAAATATTCCCATGAACTCTTACAACTCCATAACATCAATCTTTGTTATAGGATTCATATTTTTAATTAGTTTGTACTACTGATAAAATTCTTCTTCATAGCGTTATACAACCAAGGTAGCATTATCTTTCTGCAAATAATGAAGTACGTTAATTATACTTTCTATAGATATTATTTATTTTTTAGAAATAAATGGATCAGTTGATCTACTGAAAGAATGTGGTTTTCATGAATGACTAACTCAATTGAAATTAGTTCCCTTCAAGGTGAATCAGGTCTCTAGGCTTGATTGATTTTATTCTTCATAACTCGAGTTAGTTGATTCATCATTTCCATGATGGTTTCCATTCTGGATTCCTATGGAATGATGTTAGTTAATCATCTATTTTCACTCATCATTTACATGGTTCCACCAATTTACCTCCATTTCTTAAAAGAGGAAAATATTACTGAGAAACATGTTACATTTATGAATCATATAATTCTAAATGGATTTTATTTATTAAAAAATATTTATTAAATATGTTAATAATCTACTCTAATAAAAATTCTGTATAAAATATATCCTTCATAAATGTTCATAAAAATATTGTGATTTACCAAACCTATCCCCAGTGAGTGAAAAGCTAGGTGTGCAGAAAGAACTATTTTCATGCACCAATTCATATTCAAGTCTAGATCAATGAAGAATTTTTGGTTGTTAACCCTAGTTACATATGTTCCCATGCCCCATCAACTAGTAGTATTCGAAATGGATATATTTTATTGGAAACAAAATAAATTATACTTACCAAAATACAAGGATGTTTTACTAACTCTAGAATTTTCCATAGAGTATTTTATAATGTTTTAATGTATTATTTTCCACTAATATCTAAATTTTCATATGATACCAACCATGTAATCCCGCCATTTTATTACCTAACTTTTCATTACATGGTAAAAACAAAGTGTCTTTTAATGTTTAGATTTTTAGTAATAAGGAACATAATACTTGAAAACATAAATCTTTATTATATGTCCACTTAAAGACATCATCATGCATTCATCCTATGTTACATTTACTACATCTCATTTCATGGGGACATTCATCAAATGAAAGGGTTGCATATGAATCTGATTAGGATAATAAGCATGAGATACATATAACATGTGATCATGGGACATATCAAAAAAGAACATCAGGCATACCAATATGGTATAAACAAGTGGTATATAATAATAATAATAATAAGGGAATGAATCATTAAATGTAAATGTGGACAAAGAATTTAAAATATTCCTTCATAAGAATATCACCCTGGTTTATCACCAAGGTGTCCTAAATGAAAATGACATGGATATTCACCAAGGTATCGTACGAATTTCATCTATAGAGATTAAATTATTTACCCAATGAATTTGAGTGATATTAGGGTGCACCCCTAAAATGTATTAATCTCATATTCTAAATATAGATCATAGAAAATCATTTCATTAATAACCTATGCAGAAATATATAACAGATTTTGTATCCAAATCATGGCATGCAGAAAAGGTTAAATACATGATCATTACTTCATATTTATCCCATGAAAATAGAATGTGCATTTCTTATGTATAAATATCAAAACAAAAACATGAGTCATTTTTACATTTATGTGAATACACCTAAAAATTAACTAGTTTTTATTATTCAAAAATGGAAAATGAATGAAAATATTATAAGTTGAGAAGCAGATTTGGCAACATAATGGGTATGAATTTTGGTTATAGAAAATGGTAAATAGAGAGGGTACAAGGTAATGCAATTAATAAAACGTAATTTGGATGTAAGGTTATGATAAGGGAAATAAAATAGGTAAACCATAACATTTAGAACACATATACAAAAAGAGGTTCGTGAATTGAAGAGAAAGGAAGGATAATTCCATTAACATGAAGAGTTACTCCTAGATCATTAGGAATGGAACCATATGGGATTGACTAAACCTTGGTGGACTACGTGGGGGAAATACCACCATAAATACTAGTATTATTGATTGGGAGTGAATGAGAATGGATAAATGGGTAGGTATTTATAGGAAAATTGGAGGAATTGATTAACAATTTTGTAATATATGTCTTAGAAAACTAAGTTGTCCAAAATGAAAAAAATTGGCTCAACCATGTTCTTTGAACACGTTTTTGGAAATTTGAGGCACATTTTAAGTAATTTTATCCCAATGGAATGAAGCCACATTTTTTATTACTTTTTTTGGCATGGAAATATAAGTTTTCCACAAAGTAATGTTTTTAAATTCAATGTTTCCATTTTAGACTATTGAAAGTCTCTTATAAGTTTTGTAAATTGATATAAATATTTTAAAATAATAATTATTAATAAAATAAAATATAGTAGGTCATAAATTAAATTAAATTAATTATTAAATAATTACGAAATAAATATGATGTCATTGAACATACCAAAAACCCAAAACAATACATTTAATATTCACAGAAAAATTAAAGTATGTTATAAAAATTTCAAAAATCTTTCCATAACTTAATTTAGATGTGATAATTTCAAATATTGGGTTTATTGTTTCTTAAAAATACTCTATGTATTATAATTTGAACTTTTAAATTAAAAAACTATTATTTGGTTAAAAAAATATTGGTTTTTAAGGAACAATCAAATTTCTATCATTTATGAAAACTTTTATATGCCATTAAAAAATAATTTATCTTTTATATTTCAACATGTGTTTTTTAAAAGAATATTTTATTTAAAAAATACTATTCATCATACTTAATTTTTTTATAAATCAATTTATTTTTTCTATAAAAATATAAATATGTTTTATTTTCATCTAGAAAATCAAATTATCAAATTCATCTCAATTAAACATATATTTTTTTAAGAAAAAATATCATAAGGGGGTTTGATGGAATAAAAATTTTAATCATGAAAAGAAATTTTCATTTTATGTAACTAATGTATAGACATGTACCCCCTTATAAAACCCACATACGACCCACTGGTATGGTGTGCGATGGTGGTAGTCTCGTGGGGTGCCTTAGCTAACTTTGATATAGTGGAAATCTCCACAATCTTGAACTTATACCATAAGTGATTTCATTCAAGCTTCATTTGAAGATGATGAAATAGGTATTGATCATGTTTGAACACTAAGGAAAATACCTCCCACCGATTTTCTGACAAATGGTCTTCAAATGAATTGACTATACTAGTTGAGGTCATCAATTCCACTTTCTATATAAAATATCGTTTTTCATTAATACTTAGAAACAATAATTATAATGTTTAAATTATGAACTAGGGTTATAGTTTCCAACACACATATTTATTCATAGTCATATTAAACAATGGTCATATTTGAAAAATAATCATACAAGGGTCAAATTACAATGGACACATTTCCCTTTATACCCTATAAATACCACTTCATTATTTCACTCAAAATTCACTACAAATTTCTCCTAATGGTTTTATTTTCATTTCAAATATTGTTTATTGGTTTGTTATTATTTTGTTTCATTTATATGGAATTTGCGGTGGGGAGATGATTCTAGTATATTTGAGGAAAATATCTTTTCCCAATTTAGCTATTCTATTTTATATTATTCTTGTATAGTTGAAATGTTTGGGGTTTTAATTGGATTCATATATTACTAAAGTAATGATCATAATTAATGAGATAGAATTTTATTGGGTTCTCTTTAATTTTTATGTGTATAATATTATATAATATGTAAAATAAATTTAGGAAACAAATATAATTTAAGAAAGGATTGGTCATTAAAAATTAATCATAATGTAAATATGGAAAATGTGATGAAAACCATTTTTAAAAAAATACACATTTAAGCATAAAACTACATTTATTCTTATCACATGCTAAGTGAAATTTTGGATGAAATTTAATAAATATATTGAATATATAATATATAAAATTAATTTAAATAATTTACTAACATTTATTAATTTAATTTATTATGTTAAAACCACATTATAGGAAGATAAACTATTTTTTTTAAAAACATTCTATTATATTCAATTCATTTTATTTTAATTTCTAATTAATCACTAACAAATGAATTTATTTTTATACTTGTGTAAAAAATAAATTTTCATATTTTAGTTAGTCAAATTCATACCCACCAACCCAATAGTTAGGCAATAATATTTCAAAAGAGGATCACAATTTTCTTAAACTTGGGGTTGCGTATAAACCAAGTGATTAATGAAATTCAATTTATTAAACTGAAATACCAAATATCAAGATATTACGATAATTTAATAATTTTTATCTACATTTATAAAATTTATTTTATAAAAATATCTTCATTTATTAAATCATCATGTCAAAATTAACATTGAGTGACATTTAGAGAGTTTTATGAAAAGAATGATTTTTCAATGAATATTGAAAAATATTAATTTTTACTAAAAACTTCTATTTCATTTCAAGAATTTAAAAAGATATAATTTGGTATAAATTATTTTAAAAGTTAAAATAGTTCATATATATTATTAAATATATAATTAACTTTGTTGTAATTAGTTTTGTGTGGTATTTGTTTTATAAAAACTCTGTATACATAAGATAATATTTATTCTAGAAAATTGATTTTTATGGAATTTTGCAGGTATAAATTTTATTTAATTTCCTATTAATATTGAATTGAATCAGATAAAATGGATTCCATGTTATTAATCTTCATTACAAAAATTTATAATTATTTTACTTTTAATTATGGTCATAATGGATTGTAAAAACATAAAACATTTATCATTACAGTTAAGGTTACAATGTGTCTACCGGTGGTTATACCTAGAGATAAGGGTAATTTTAGAATTAAAAATGTCTAAATCCTATTTTACATAAATATTTAGACTTAATAATCTTTAAAATTCAAATATATTGTCATTTTGAATCATTTTTCTTGAATATAACATTATTATATTTTAATCATTTTAGAAATTCAATGTGTATCCTCTCCTCCAAATATAAAAGGACTTCCATACCTTATCCTCTTTACATCACAATGATCCATATAGATAAAAAAAATTCCTACCAAATTATATTTAAAACATATAAATAAATGATTTAAGGGTTATTTTATTCTTAAATGACCATTACAATGGTCCCTAAAAAGGACCTAAAAGAGTCTTGTCGAATATGCGGTAATCATTTTACCCAATATCATTCAATTTACTTCTTTTTTCATCATATAAATATATGGTAATCTTCATTAAATAGTAAAATAAACTTACAAAATATAATAAAATAGTAATATGATTATGAAACTACCTTTATTCACCCTCTTTTACAATTAACAAGAAGTAAACCTATTAATATTGGCTACCTATGGACTACCACCTCCATGAAGTGAAGTGGTATGATTTTCTTTTCATACGTACATGGATGTTAATAAGGATATATTTAATTAAAATATATGACAAATATGATATAATAATTTTTATTTAAATTTTAATTATGATTTTCTTTTCTTTCTTTCAATCATTTGAAAAGTAAAAATAACTTTCATGGCTACATATGTCCTGCAGACTCCATGAATGATATAATTAATTTCTCTATATATTCCTTTTATAGATGACTCCATATATATATTTATATATCAATAATGATTATATATGATATTTATATCTTTACTAACATTATATAGGTGATAAAATAATGATCAAATTATAGGTTTGAGAACTACTGAACTGAAATTCTCAAGAAAAGAAAATCTGTTGACAAGATGAAATACGTATTTTAATAAGGAATTATTAATTAACGGGTATTAAAGTGTTATAAGTTGATAAAATAATATAATATAAATATTTAATGGGATTTAAACTATATTTATAATAAAGATAAATTTATTATAAATGATATTGTATATCTTTTTAAGAAATTCAATTTGTGGTATGGGATTTAGGTTATAATAAAAAAAATTAGGGTTATTTATGAATAAATTTTTAATGATGAAATATTATTACCTCTATCTCAAATATCCGAATAATTTAATAAAATATTGGTTATTTTATGAGATTATCTATTTTCCATTTGGATTACACCCTTTAGAAAATCAAGAGACTCGATGAATTATAATAAGGGAATTGAATTTATTTCTCTCTTTTGTGGAAAATAGTTTTCCTTCCTTATCCTACTTCTCTAAAAAAAATAGTTTTTATTCTCTTATATGATTGTTTAATTTCATTTTTACAAATAATTTACTTTTAAAAAAATATTTGAAAAAGTATTTTCTTTTCATTTTTTAAACGTGGAACATTTGAAATGAAAATGTACAAAAGCAAACAAAACAAGATAGAGAAGCAACTATAGGTCATAAAATTCATACCCATCACCACATCAAGGATATAATGATTCATCCGCAGTAGCCGACTCCCACTCCGAACTTTCATAATGCCTCAGGATCTTGGCATACTTCCTTCTGTGATTCAACTTCTCCAATGAAATGAACTCCTTAGCAGACTGCGTATTCTTTTTCACACCCGAGGCTGCCCCACATTCCTTCCCAATAGTAGAACTAGTAGACATAGGCTTAGGCAGATATGAATAATATTTCCTCGACCATCTTCATGCTGGGTCAGACTTGGATCCCTCACTACCAGATATCTTCTTCTTCCCACCCTGTAGAATGTCACTATATAGGAGGGTCGGATCAAGCTGCCAACATTCTCCTTGCTGATATCAGATAAGTCTCCCCATTTTCCAGCAAGGCACACCTCTTGATATCCCTCATTCACTCCCTTATCCTACTGAGAAATAACGTTAGCATCAATCATTGCCAAGCAAAGTGGCTGTTTTGAAATTTCCAAAGTGCCATGAGTCCCCTTCTCTATTGCCGTTTCACCAGAAAAATCCTCCTTACTGCCACTTTCATTCAGAGAGCTACATCCCTCAGCATTATGGGCCTCCATATGCGCCAATAATTGAATGAAATTACCTGTGGGAACACTGAGAGCCACACCTCCAACACCATCTTCCTTCCCTTTTAACTCCTCAACAGAGGCATCTAAAACTCCCAAAGCTGAGCTATTTATAGAAGTATCAGGGTCCATGTCTGGCTGATTAACAGGTTCAGTCCGAGAAGAATAGCCAAGTACTTCAACTGAGAGATCCTTCTCAATACAAATATCACGTCTTAATGTATTTATAACCTACCTCACCATCGAAGTTTTCTCCCTCTGCTGCTCCTCCTTCCAAACAGTACCACCATTGATCACTGCAAGATCAGGCTTCCCCATTGCCTCTACTACTGTCACCATAGGTCGCATCCCAGCCACAATATGCTCCATGGACTTATCTTCCACACAAGACCCCAACATCTGAGAACCTTAAACAGAATCATGCCTTGAAGGAATTCTTTACATTGGAGTCTCCAACACCGGCACAACCAAAATAGGCGCATCACTGCCACTGTTACCCTTCCTCATCACCCTTTGTGAAACCCCAACCAATCTACTACTACAACAGACCATGTCCACATGTCCAAACCGACCGAAAACAGAAAAATAAGGCATCCAAGAATCAAATATTACCACTCTCTTCCACCATAATTCCTTCCCGTTAGTGATCCAGACCCACATCATAGGCGGTCACGCAACATCGATCTCAACAAAAATCCATGGACAGATGGGATGACATATAACCTCCGTTCGAAGATCCAAACACATATATCTACCTATTACGTTTTCAATCTCTCAAAGAATGGAAGGATTTTGAAATGATGAGGAAGGCCAGGAAGAATCACCCACGTCGCCATCGTCGAGGGATCACGCCACATGTGAAAATCGAAACTCCATCGAAACAGGAAAAATGAGTCTCCATTACAACATCGAGGGGATTTGGACTAGGTTGTAATCAAATCATCCTCTGTCTCAAACCGAATCATCAGATGTCATCTATCAATTAAGCCAACTACCACACGCTCTTGAAGATCCCAAGAGTTCAAAACAAACCAGTCGAACTCATCAACCGAAGGATGCTGATGTATAAATCGAGCCACCAGCGTGAGATTGCAAAGATCTGAGGCACGATTGGGCTCCGCTGGAGATAGAAGGAGTTGAGGTGCTCCCTGGAAGAGGTCCTGATCTTTCGGGGAAATCTGGATCTTTGTGAAATAAGGAAGATACTCAGGATTAGAGAATGGAAAGAACTGATTCCGTCCATTAGGCTGAGAACACATATCTCCCCCCTCCGATCGAGAGGGGGTAGCAACGATCAGCGGTATCGGATTAGGTCATCGCCACAAAGAGTCACCACCCGTGAGAGTAAAGTCCTCTTCTTTATGAAAATTAAATGTTTACCATCAAAGGAACATTTTACTTTCAACAAAATATGTGAATGGAATATTTTTATTAATATAAATGACATGAATGGAATTTCTTGTCATCATGAATTCAGAATTAGTTGATGATTCCATTATAAATTTCAATATATTTTAAATTTCTATATTATAAATACATGATTTCATAATTACAAAGTTGTTTTATTCAAGAAATATTCCATGTCATATTGGAATCTAATTTTTCATTTATGATAACATCGTTTGATGTTAATTTTTATTTTAATGGGGTATTATTCAATTATTCCATATGATGGATGGTTTATCATTATTATTATGATTTTGTTATTAAAAACACATTTACATAGATATTCTATGATGAATTGTTGAAATGTTTATAAAAACTATATATTTTCCATGTGTTATGATATAAGCTAAATGATTTTTGATCATCAAGAACACATGTGAACAGATAATGATTATGTGATGGGTGGGCCTCGAATTATAAGTCCCTTTATTGTTTGGGTAATGATGGATATCTCATGAGATTAAAATGACTGAAATGGAAAATGAACCCATTTCTTTTTGGGACTCTGTCCACTAAGATAGTCTTCAGGGTGAACCGAGACCAAGGATATTATAGAATGGTGAGTGAACTAAATTCACTAGGATTATCTTAGTATCTATACTTTAGTAAGTAATGATTTTTTATATTTATATGTATTCCAAGAACTCTATTCTTATTTCAATTCTATGATCTCATGGTTCATTTAGTTTTATTACTTTATGATTCATGTTTTATGAACTATCATGATTTATGTCATGACTCAAGATTATGGTGTATGATATGCTAAGTATTCTTATCAAATATCATGCTCATGTTCTCATACTATTATTCTCATGTTATTCTTAAGTGATAATTAATGTATCCCTTATTTAAAATTACAGGGAATTTGAGCACACCCTATCATACATTTCTTTTCCCTGGGATATCAACAATGGTTTTATGTTTGAAATGTGTATAAAGGGTACTATTTGTGAAGAAATTACTGGGAGATAATTTATATATATTTTTAATTAGTTATTCATGTATCCAATATTCCAATTACACTAAATATATATAATCCAGGAATGGATCTCCATTTTATGTATTTGAAGGTTATCAAATAATATGTAGTATTTTTCTATGAAAATAATGGGTCTCTTTAGACAAAATTTATGACTTGGAGGACTATCTAGATTTTTGGTGATATTATTCTTGATTTTATCCATTGAATTTGAGGAATTATGGATAATCATATAGCCATGGTGGTGATTTCTTATAATTTTTTTTAGGATTATTTTAATATGGAGCCATATTATTATTTTTATGGTTTTCTGTATAGATCAACATTATATTGGAATTAGGCTGGTGAGGCATCTAATGAGTGACTGAGCCTAGTCAAAGAGATTTAGGATACAATTATTAATATCCATAATTGGTTATTCTCCATTTAGAGTAGAAAGATATATTATTCTAATTACCTAAGGATAAATTTGGTGTTTACTATGGGTGATCACATTTTCCTTCAGGTGAATCCCCATTTTTAGAATCAACGTCTTCATAATCCTAGAAAACTAGCATTATGATTCTGGGGACTCTTCAAGATCATCAAGAATAAAAATATTCTGGATTATTATTTTGGTATTCCAAAGGAATAATGAGGTATGAATGAAATATTCCATGCATCTCATTTTATGATGTAATTTCTTGATCCTGTATATGTTATAAACATTGAGGATGTTGAGTTGGAGACATGTGCATTTTATGATGAACAATCAGTTTGTGTATACTCTAAGAGATATAATGTTTTACAGCTAAAGATGGTTCCATCACATAAGATATAATTGGGTCATGGAAAGGTTTATAAGGATATTTGGGAGTGATAATCCAATTCTACGTCACAATTTCCTAATTTATTGGATCACAAATATAGAGATACTTCATGAGGATGAGGTGTCCATATAGGAGGATAATTATAAGACCCTCATTTTATGTTGGTATGCCAATGTAATTTTTTTAATGTATGAAATGATGCATTTGAGCTCTATAATGGTTTAGAATTAGGTGTGGAATTTTTAAAATATTCTTATATGACTAAATTTGTGTTTTAGTGTTTTTATATCTAAAAAACCCCCATGGGTGCAGTGTTTTCCATAGAATTCCTAGTGAGCGTCAGTATGAAATGGGAAAGGGGGACACCACCAACATTGGGAAGGATTTAGTTGTGTAGCACTATGGATGGGAATTAGGTATATGTCTTAGGAAACCTCACCATGATCATTTTTGGGGCATTGGTGAGGGAAATGGTGGAAAAATATTGGAGACACGCTATAGGGAATCTATTTCACACTACATGTACAAAAACACTGTGTCCATGGAAACGTCATGGTGGAGGGGGTGATGATTGTTAATATGGACTTGAAATGGATAAATCAACCACTGCATTCATTCAATATTGATTGATCTAAATAGGAAACAAATTTGGAGTAAATTTAAAGTCTTGAATATTGTTTTAACAGAATTATTACCAATATTAATTGATTAAGGCTCCTTTTTAATGATTCCTTCAATTTTAAGAGACTCTAAGGTACATATGTTCTGACCTTTTTTGTCCTTCATGTATAATGTCTTTTCCCTATTCATTAGGTCTATATTTCTTATCATTGTGCCGATCTAAGGCCTCAATTCAACCATCTTTTTTGGTGCATCTGGTTTGGGATGTTTCGATGGGAAACTCCATGATTCATTATTTTTTTGTCTATTTACTCTTACCTTCTTAGAAAACCATGGAATGATAAAATAATGGATTATAATATGTTTTTAAAGTAGTATATCAAGGTTATTACCTTCTTTTTTCAAACAAAATACTTTCTTTATGATTTTTGTCATTCTATGATGTCTTGGTGGATCTCTTGTTCCCATTTTATTGACTCTCTAGCATTCAAGCCTTGATAGACCTCTCCATAATCTCTTTTATTGAAATCATATGTGACATTGGATATATTTATTAGTATATTTGGTGTGAGATAATTTTGGGTGACTTCCTTCTTGTATAAAATTGAAATTGATTTCTTCAATATTCTTGTAGGATGATCCTTAAGACTTCAATCCTTGTATATGGAGTTGTCTTGTTTTGATCAGGGATTCGTGGAACCCATTATTGATATATATTTCATATGGGTTCATGGGTGATCCCTCATAACCCATGCTTGTTGTGTTCTCTTGTGATATGTGTGTAGAATTTATAACCCATTCTTGTTTGTGTTTCCATGCAAGTGTATATAGCCTGAGGAGAAATGTTCTTGATATCCATTATCATCCCTTGTTATAATATGTATTTTTATTATATTTCATAAAATATATAACCTTATTATAGATGTCAAGATTAACATTTTGTTCAGTGTTAGATGGATGAATCCTTGGAGGGTTTGAATACTGAAGTTTAAATGTCTTCAAATGATAGCTTCTTTTATGGTATGAGTCATATTAGATACAAGTTCGATGACATTGTTGTGTACCATGTAGTGGTGTTGGGTATATTTTCGTTACATGCTGATACGAAATATTTCCATGATGGGGTGATGTTTATATCGAAATATATCAAACATTTCTCGTGGAACATACTATCATATGAGGATCACAACCACTTTTATAGTCGAGAATTCAGTGGTCCTATTAATGAATATCATTAGGGTTGGTGTGAAGTATTCATGTTAAAAATCACTATTAGGGTGAGTTATGTGGCTTCCTTAATGATGGATATCATAATTGGACTGATAATTATAGGATGCCTACTGATTTTTTAACTTGAGTCATTTCTTGTGATGAGTGGTGACACACACTGACATCCATATGAGCGTTGTGATGAATAAGGCGGGGAAAGGTACATAACATCTTGGTGAGTTTACATTAACCTGGAATATTAATGGATGTATTTTTATATTTTCATTTACACCATGTCACAACATAGTCTATTATATATTTTTAGTGCACCTGTGATGAGAAAACATTGCTGGTGTCCATCAAGGTATATTCATACTCCCAAGATAGGAATCTCGATGCACTTGAAGGATTCATCATCTGAGACCTAGGTAAAGGTTAAGTCATAGTGATAAAGAGCTAGGATATGAATTATTGTGTTTAGAGGAGTTATTAGGATGAACTCCAAAAGGATTCCATAGTGATTTATTAACTTAACTGTATTTCTTATAGTCTTGATAAACCTACCACGTTGGGGTTCCTTGGTTATTACTCTATATGACCTAAGGAATTTGACACACTATTTTGATTATAATTGGTTATTATTTCAAATTTTTGAATATTTATGTTTATTTATTCATTTTGGGGGTAAAATATCCCCATTTACAACATTTAGATAGTTACTGCTTATTAGTAACCTCTTATGTATAGGGAGGAGAACATGAGTCCATATGGAACTCTAGTAAAAATTTGATTATTCAGGCCAGGGTGTTGCATCTTTGATCTCTATAAATAAATTCTGTAATCCATTATACTAAATTAGAAACAATTGTTCCTACTTTTGAGTAGTGGAGGTACTATCTATTTATTTGTTGATACATGCTAAACACTAATTATAATAGCGTAAAATATTTATTTTTCTAAATTAGAACAAAATATGAGGTACCTTCGATGGGATGAATGCATAAAATCAGTTTATTTTGAGTTTCTATATGCTCTTGGGTAACTAATGAACATGGATGGATGGATAAAACTTAGAATTTGTAAGGATATAATGTAGTGGATTTATTATAGTGAATGCTACTAGAGTATCAACTAGATCACTATAACAAATTAAATAGGAAAATGATTCCTTCATTTTATGCTTTAACATAAAATAAAGTATATAATGTAATTTGAAATCATTGATCATGATTGTATTATTATTAATGATAGAATCAAGAGTGGTGAGATTATTTAAGGATAGTCTCAATATACTGATTCATTCCATTATGTTCGTGGAAGAATTTTTGTTCCAAACTATTTTTGGGAAGATGTTATAATGAAATACCATTCTACCCAATGAGGTTTTAAATCTAGAATATCTAAGATATATTATTATATTTTTATGTAATGATAGTAAAATAATAAAAAATCATATATATCTATTTTGGTTTTATGATATCACAGTTTAACAAAAGATTAAATTGTATAAAAAACAAAAAATGAATAGAAGAAACTTCCTTTACAGATATGGGTATGGGATGAAATCGTGATGCCTATTAAAACCATATTACCTCCAAATTTTAGAATTGAAAATATTTTTTGGATAATTTTTATTCCACTAACAAAAAACCACATTTCATATCTATCATGGAATCCTATTCTATAGATTGTTTGGGTACGTTATATGCCATAGAGATAGGGAAGGTTTAAAATGCCCCATCATGTGTTGTTTCTGATGGTGATCAAAGATTAACCCCTAGAATTTTGGAATGGATTTAAAAAATTTATTATAATAATTTTTAGCTGTGTAATTTATATCAGTGATTTTATAGACTCATAGTGAAATCATATATCATTATTCCCATTTATTATACAATAATTCTATCATTTATCCATATTTATGGATTCTATTTATGCATCAAATGATTATACTAATTTTTCTCTAGTATGTTAGGTAAGATATGAAGATGGATGTTAGTCGAGAGGAGGGTGGTGAATAGACATAATCAAAAACATTATACAGATAAACTAATTATCAATATATATTAGGTGCATGGGGGGATAATTATATTAAAACACACACACACAGGCCAGAAATGGGGGTCATAGCCCCCCAGGGGATAGCATAGTCATACGTCCTTATTTATTTAGTACATGGACCGTAAGACCTATCACGAATTATCCTGTGTTGACCTTGAACTGGTCGCCCGAGTTGGTCTGTTACATGTTCAAAAGGTTGTTCGCAATCCCCATGGGCTGGAAACTAGTGTTGAGTTTTAAAACTAAAAAAGTGGGAACTATTTGGCATGTAAATGAAGGACAAGAAAATAAATAAAGAGGGTCAAAAAAATGAAAACTAGCAGTGTAAGGAAAAAAATTTATACATACCCCCATGTAAAACTACAGGTCACCACCGACCTCAACCCAACATCGCACTAGGGAAACCGAATCCAAGAAAGGACCAACACCCGAAGCTAAAAACAAAGATAAAACTATATTCATGAGTATTAAAAATAATTAGTCATGCCCAAGTAATGTATTTTCATATTCATTTTATTTAAATAAAGAATCCATAAATTTTAATTTTGAAATAAAATGTATAAAAAAGGGTTTCCCACAATTTCATCTTTAAAATAAATCACTATCCATTACACTATGTTTTCATTTATAACCTGGTTCTTCATCAAGAAAGAAACATTAAATATTAGAGAGAAAAAATGTTTTCTATCACATAAAAAGGAATAAATAATGCGAAAACCAATTTAAAATTATTCTACATAAGCATTTTCAAACCAATTCATCACTATCTCAAAGAAGATACACCGCACAAGGAAGTAGGAACAACAACCACACAACAAGGGAAATGGAAAATAGAGCATATGAATATCAAGACAAATATGGCCCCACAATCATCTGTTAGAGAAATATATGTTCCAAAATACATGGGAGGACCTTGGATCACATGAATAATCTAGAACATACTATAAATTTGACTCATCCCGAACAAATTCCCTACCTGATGACGTCATAATTCTCAAATTCTCGATCGTCTCCCTACCTAGCCTAATAGAGGGTCCTAATATCATAGCAATAGTAATAATATGCCCCCCTACTATGGGCCACTATACAGTGTGTAATCTAAACTAGTGTAAAAATCATTTCCTGAAAATTTGCCAGCTATGCAGGGTTTTTATGTCACATATAATAAGGGGTTATCCAAAAATTTCAAACAAGAAACACATCACAAGCACATTCATCACACAATTTATTTATTACAGAACATTAATGAACCACACACACGCCACATTGAAAAATATAAACACACTTGGAAACCAAATTCCAAAAACCCAACCTAGCATTTTAATTCTAAAATACATTTACAATGGCCTGAGGGTAATTTTAAGAAGCACTTGATGTGAAAAATGAAACCATGTCATTTATTGATGCACATTACAAGAAGCCACATGAAATCAAGATAAAAAAATTTACTAACATTTCTTTATCAATAATTAATTTAAATCCTCAGTGTTAAAATCACGAAATATGTGATTCTTAAATTTATATTTCAATGCATAGAGATCCTACCTCATGGTGTAAGTAAACCAAACATTCATCCCATGGTGCTTTCTAACTAAGATATGTTGTCCCCACTGAGCATTTCCATATTCACATACATATAAGGACACCTATCCCCTATGCACACACCAACATGTCCATGAATGTGTACAAGGGGATCATTACATATATTTTTATATGCATATACCCATATCCACTAACCTACGTATGAATTTATATATATATATAGGCACACCTATCACTATATATATATATATATTCAATAACATCAATGAATATACACATAAAAGGGGTACGTACATATATATATATTGGTATATATATATATAATTACCAATGCATATGTAGGCGAGTAACTCTTAGCCCGACGACTCAAAACCATAAAACTGTTACCAATATACATTAATAAGAAAATTGGAATCCATAAACATCATGATTCCCTAATATAAAATTAATCCAAAACAAAGGAACTAACATTATTTAGAAAACAATAGACCATTCAAGAAACCAAGTCCATATTTATTCCAAAACTAAGAAAAAAATACACAACACCCTCCAAATGTCGAACATGCTTCCATATCATTTAAAATCTAACCATCTATTCTAAATAACAAAACTAACCATATATCCAATCATGAAATTTAAAAACAATAATTTTGATATCACATAAGGGAATCAATATTATTAAAAATTGAAGGAACCATTTATGATCCCAAATACCATTTTATGAAAATGATTTTTTTAACAGAATGTTATTCAAAGGTGCCATCTTCATTTGAAGTCACACCCATGTTTGCACCTAGTGCACCCATGGATGTGCCAACATCCAACGGCTTAAAATAAAAACACCAAGGGGAAATCTCAAAACCATATCCACAAAACACCAATTGATTTAATACCAAAACCAACTATTCATATCCTTAAAAGGACACAACCCATCCTGTTAAATCCATAAAAACATTTCCAAAACACCTTATCACATTTAGCATGCTAAAATATCACCAAAACACTAACAAAAAACAATGTTCTCAAACCAAAAGTACCATTATAATTCCATATGGTCCAAACCATTGATAAAAGACTTCATTCCACTTTATAGGAGAGTATTATTTTAAAACAACCATCCATGGTGTCTTAAACATACTCATTTCCCACAAGTCACATTTAGAACCTATTTTTAATAAATTCAATCAAAATAAAATCATCCTTTACATCTAGACATGGTTATATTAGTGGTGAAAATAGCCTTTATGAAGTAATTTAAAACATGAATGTTCCAATGGATCATTTCAAAAATCAATAATTAGAAACGCCTACCACAAATCAAGTTTGGATGGAGTAAAACATCAAGGAGAGGGATATTGAGACTTCGCAAGCCAAACACACACCCTAAACAATGAGAACAACACAAAAATTATACCCTAATAATTAGGGTTAGCCCAATGATGGAGGAAACCCCCAAAATGAGAAATAAAATGCAATGATTAGGCGTGTCATCACCACCGATGGTGGTGCACATCAGGGAGGATATTCAGAGAAGGGTCGTGTGCTTGGAAGGATGGCCAGAATGTACAACATGATAGGGGGTTTGACTAGAGAGTGGGTACACCATCGGAGTGGAAGGAGGAGGCATAATTGGGTAAATGCTGGCCGGAAAGGGGAGCAGATGAGGGAGATACGACCGGAGGGGCTGCTGACCGAAGCGCTGGCAAAGGTGGGGAGGGTCGGCCATCCGAGATGGTCATGCACATGCACATGGTTTAATTGGGGGGGGGGTGATTTACTTCATGGGAGAATAATAGGGGGGTCGCGACCCCCCACTAGGGATTCACCATATTAATTTTTTCATTTTTTTATATTAACTATACTAATAATAACAATAATAATAGTAATTATAATAGTAATAATATTTAGAATAATAACAACAATAATAATAATTACAATACAAATAATAATAATTACAATACTAATAATATAATTATAGTAATAAAAATAATAATTACATGAATACTAAAAATAAATAATTTTTATTCACTTCATTTTAAATAATAATTATATAAATAAAAATTGAATAATAATTATATTTATAACAATTTTTAATAATAAAAATAATTTTAACTACATAATAAATTTATTATATTTATTTATTATTAATTTACTTTATTTTATTCCCAAAAAAATATTATTTTATATAATTGGAAACTGCATAGGCACCGAGGTCAATCGCATGATTACCGCCAACAATGTAGTACCCGTGCACTGACCCGAAACCCACCAAAATCATCATACCTCAAATATTTTATGTCTGTATCCAAACCTGAACTTCAACCAAAGATTCAATGTTGAAAAATAATTAAAAATAAAAGAAACATGCGGTTGGGGTGTGCCAATTATCCCCACCACAAACACATTCTAAGTCCATGCCTGAACAAAACTAAATGAACAAGAATTTTTCGGGTTGACTATTTATTACCCAAGTCCCACCCGACTGATCTAAAAAAACACAACCAAAAACAAGGGGAGAACACAAGTAGGTTCTCCTTACCACCAGGATTCTTCTAGCATAGAAATTAAAATCAAACATATCATCCCGGTGAGGGGGGCCTATGCGAGATCTCATAACTGATCCAAAACACCCAATACAATGAGAGAGAATATCCACCGAAAGAATCTTAAACCGAACAACAAACTCGAATACAATATCAGCATTGATTTTTTCCACAAGCACTCATGTCTCCAAAGGATCACTAAAAAACCTAAACCATCACATATAAGGCCAAAATTATATTAAAAAACGAGAGATTTTAAAAACTATATCCTGAAGAAAAGAACTATTTGGACTACACTAGAACAAGTTTATCACAATATCTCATGGAAATGATGGATTTAAAATAAAGGTAAAACCTCAACTGAAAAAACAGAGAACTAAAATTCTTTAAATGTCCCAATCCCAGCATGAAACACAAATCCCTAACTGAGGCTTCACACCCCTAGAAACTCATGACTGCACCTGAGATATACCTGAGACCTGTGGTTGTGGATCTAATGGCTAAATCGTCTCCTACAACACAATTGGGCACTAGAATCCCCTGATTAGAACTCCTTCCTCAAATGAAGCTTCTAACAGAACATCCTCTGGTGACCCAAATGCACACAAATACAGTGAGGATTCAGTGGGATGTGACAATACAAATAGGAATGCACAATCCACCCATAATGATGGAACATCAGAAAGTGGTATGATTGAATAGAAGAAGAAACTAATGAAATAGATTCTTTAGAAATAGGTTCTTATTATACACCCCACTCACCAGATGGAGAAACCTTACAAATGACGAGAGGCACCACATTTTCCATGAACTTGCATTTCAGAAGCCAAATCCTTGAAGCTGCTGACACAGGCCCTCACCAACCATAGGCCTTGTTAACTATGAATGAGCTCTTACCTCTTTTCACTTTCACCTCCTCATGTATGATCCATTGGATGAAGACATACTTCTACACATCCCACATCAGCCCAACTACAACTATAATGATACATTCCCCTCCACTAGTCCAAAGTTGGACCCTCCACTACACCCTAGACAATATGAACTCTAACACACTAGAGTCCCCAACCTCTCGAAGATATGCTCTACTCCCCTAAAATCTCTTCTATTTCCCTAATGGACCCCAAAATCCTCGAGAACAAGTAACACCTTATAATAACCTGAATTGGGAAAGACATATTAATAACTTTTGGGACCATTTATAGGTGACATATTCATAACATAAAAAATAAAATTTTGAAACCAATATAAATCCAAAGAAAGATCAATAAATTCATCTTCATACAAAAAAAACCGGATCAAAAACCAAACAAATATAAACACGGCCAGAAAAATCCCATTCTAAAACCACCAATTTCATTAAACTCCAAAAAATCCTTCTTCTAAGGCCTCTATCAAAATAAAAAACCCCACATTTAAAAATAAATAAATTTCCATAATCATTTCTCCTTTTAAAAATCACCTCAGGAAAACAAGACCAAGCCTTTAATTTCAAATACACACCAAAGAAATCCCATGAGTTATTGCACATGTGTCTGTCGAGTTTATTTTGAAATTTTTTTTCATTCCAAAATAGCACTTCATTTTCAGCCTATGCTTACACAAACCAAAATTTTAATGGAACACAACCAACAATGAACCACCAGAATGAAGAACAAATGAATATGCCTAACCTAGAGACATGGTGGTACGTCATGACCTATGTTAGGAATAACCCTAAGTGGACCTTGAACATGGAAATTGGGCTCCACATGGGTCACCACACAATGTGATTCCATGAAATAATCCGACCTGTCTCCATTTACTCCCCCAATCTAAATAAAAACCAAAACAAAACACTCAAATCACAAAATTACCCTCGCTACATGAGGATTAGTGCTAGAAATATTTCGTGATGCTCTTCCCGCACCTACCTACTGAGTCCCGATAGTCCTAATATCTATCTACTAGACACACCAAAAATCAAGGGCCTCCTCTGACAACAATTTATCATGATCCAACCTGATTCAACCCTAAAAAAATAACATGAGTCAGTTCGTGCCATGGACGGAAGGGGTACCCAATCTCCACGGGCTAGAAACTAGTGTCGTACGTCAAAAATAAACTAGTGGGAACGATTTGGACCATAAATAAAAGAAAAATAGATAAATAAAGACATATAATAAAAATTAAAACAAGAATTGGATGGAAAAATTAATGGTATAAATACCTCCATCTTACCCTATTGGTCACCACTGACATCAAACCAACATCGTACTATGGAGACCGAATCCAAGAAAGGCCCATCACTCAATAAAAACCAAAAAAAATATAGGTGTGAGTATTAAAAATCTATATAAATTCCCAAAAAAAAATCTATTCTCATATGAATTTCCTCAAAATAAAAGAACCATCAATTTGAAGTTTGAAAAACAATTTTTGAAAATAGTTTTTCACAAGTTTTTCTCTTTAAAATAAATCATGACCCATTTACCTTTTTTATTTAAAATATGGTTCTTCTTCAAGAAAGAGACATTATCATATACAAGATAAATAATGTTTTCATTCACTTAAAATGAAATAAATATATTAAATAAAATTAACTTGTTTTCTATAAGCAATTTCCAACCAACTCATCACTTTATCAAATAGGTTACATGACAAAAGGAAGAAAGAAAAACAACTACACTAAAGGGAAATTGAAGATAAAGCACACAAATAACTATCCAAACAAGGCCCTCTAATCATCCACCATAGAAAGATAGGTTAAAAAATAAATTGGAGGGATTAGGAGCCCATTAATAATCTTGAAAATACTATACATGTTACTCATCCCGACGGAATTCCCTACCTGATAATGTTATAATTTCTAAACACCTGATCATCGACCTACCTAGACCGTTCTTGGGGCCCAATACCAGATAAATAATAGAAAAATGACCCCTAAAAGGACACCCAAAAACCACCTCAAGGAACATGTCTCTCACCGTTAAACAATCATTGTACATGGGAGGCATCAAAATAAGGAAACATCCATATTTTAGAAAACAATAGCTAGAGGAACTATTCTAATGAGGGTTTTCTGATGAAACCATTTTATTTAAAGTGCCAACTGAGCCTCGCATAACAATCACATGCTAAACAATGTCATAAAGAACCACGAAAAAACCACTTTGAAAACATGAAATACCCTTTGAAATCCAATTTAAGAAACCCAACCAAATATTTTAAATCTAAAATACATCAACAAAGTCCAATGGGGAATTTCATGAAGAATTTTATGTGAACAATAAAACCAAGTCATTTATTTCATCACATTACAAGAAACCACTTCTATTTAGGATAGAAATTTTAACTAATAGTTGTGTATCAATAATTAATATAAAACCTAGGTTAAAAAAGTAAGAAATAAGTGATTTTTAATCTTAAGGGTCAATTTATTGAGATCCTATCTTAGGGTAGAAGAAAACTAACCATTCGTCCCTTGGCGCTTTCTAACTAAGAGTTGATGCACCCCCACTGATCATATGCATTTTTACAATAATATAATGACACATATCCCCTATGCGCACACCCGCATGACCCTGAATGTGTGTAAGGGGATCCTTCAATATATTATTATATCCATATACCCATCTCCAGTCAACTACATATGCATTTACACACATATACATAGGCACACCTAGCCCGATACATGTATATTATCAACCATGGATGAGTATTCACATAATGATGTAACCTATATATATATATATACTTAACTTTGTATATGCAGGCGAGTCTCCTTAGGCCCGAGGAATTAAATCCCTAATGTACTGATAAACATACCTTAATAAACCAATATGAATCCATAAAAATCATAATTCCCAAAATAAAATTAATCCAAAACAAAGGAACTAACATTATTAAGAAACCAATTGACTATTCAAGATACCAAGTCCATTTTTATTTCAAAACTTATAAAAAATGCACAATGCACTCAAAATGTCAAAAAGACAACCATACCATTTAAAATCTAACCATGTTTTATAAATCACCAAACTGACCATAAATTGAAAACTGAATTTTAAAAAACATCATTTTAAAATCACATAATGGAACCAATATTTTTTAAAATTCAATGATCCATTTGAGAAATAAATTTTTTTATGAAATAGAGTTTTTTATGAAAACACCATTCAAATGTGGTGTCTTCTTTTGAAAGGAACCCCATGTGTTCGCATATTGCAGCCATGGATGGGCCAAAATTGAATGGAAGAAAAGAAAACAACCAAGGAGACATCTCAAAACCACCTCCAAAAAACACCAATTGCTTTAATATAAAAACCACACATTCACATCCTTAAAAGTATGCAACCCATCCCCTTAAATCAATGAAAATATTTCCAAAACACCTAAACACATTTAGGGAGATAAAATATCACTAAAAAAGACAAACCAAACCAGGTTCTCAAACTACAAGTACCATCATAATTCCATATGGGCCAAAACTATTATAAAAGACTTAATTCCACTTAAAATGGACAAGGAAATTTCATAATAATCATCATAGGTTTCTTAAACCTAAAAATTTCCCTCAAGTCACATTAGGAATCTATGTTTAATAAATTCAATCAACATAAAATCAACATTTATATCTAGCCAAGGGTATATTAGAGGTTTAGATAAAATTTTAAAATAAATTGAAAACATGTATGTGTCAATGAATCATCTAAGAAAGGAAAAAACTTGAAATGCCCACCAAAAACCAGGTACAGATCGAGTCAAACATCAAGGAGAGGGAGATCGACACTTCACGGACCAAATGCACACCCTAAACAATGAGGATAACACAGAAAGTATACCCCAAACATTGGGGTTCTTCCAAAGATGGAGGAAACCCCAAAATGGGAAGGCAAACACACTGATGAGGGGATTCGTCAGTAATAATGGAGGGTTGCATGATGTGAAGGCTCTTCGAAGAAGGGACAAATCCTGGGAAGGCTGGTCGGAAAGGGGAGAACGCTGGGGGGGGGGGTTTGGCTAGAGAGAGGAGGCACTGTCGGAGGCGAAGGAGGAAGCGTCGTCTGGTAAATTCTCTCCGGAAAGGTGGATAGACAAGGGAGATGTGGCCGGAGGGGACGCTTATAGAAGTTCTGTCGATGTTGTGGAGGGTCGTCCATCTAAGCTGGCTGCGTGTGTAAAGAAGGGGTAACCGGGGTGTGTGTCATGCTTCATGGGAGAAGAAAGGGGGGGTCATGACCTCTCTAGGGTTTCTACATATTATTTTTATAATAACTTTACTAACAAAATTGATAATAATAATAATTATTAAAATAATACTAAGAAACAGTAATTATTATTCACTTCAATTTAAATTGTAATGATAATAATAAAAATTTAATAATAACAATATTTATAACATTTTTTAAAAATAATTTTTTTTATCTGAACATTAATGTTTTTAGTATTATGTATTACACATATAAATTATTTTATTCTCATAAAATTTTTTATTTTATATAATGGGAAACCTCACGGGCAACGAGGCCTACATAACAATTACCGGAAACCATGTTGTGCCCATGCACCGGTCTAAAACCCACAAAAATCATCAAACCTAAAAAATTTTAATCACGGATCTGAACCTGAACTTCAAAAAAATATTCATCATTGAAAAATATTTAAAAATAAATCAAATCCACAGTCTGGGTTAGACAAGCCCATTGGGAATGAATCCCTTAACTTGGCCCGAAAGCCCATTGTATCATTATTCCTGCAACACTAAGAAGTAATGTTATAAATAAAAGAATCCAATAAAAATATATTGAAGGTTAAAATGAGAATCACATGTATTGGATCATGAGTAATTGATAAAATCGACTCTAGAATCCAATTGTAGTAGAATAAGTGGTTTAAACTTTAGAGATCATCCAGAAGATGAAAAATTATATTATAAGAATTCACAATTCTACAAAAATTAGACAGGTTATAGATTTTTTCAAGAGGGAATGACATGGTGTCAAAGTTGTTATTATTTATGTTTGATCTATTACCATATTATTTGACGTACCATTAAATGGAGAGTTATAAATACTAAAAAACACATTCCATAGTTAAAATAATTCTAAGTAAATAATAATAATTTTAAAATTGTTATATAAATTTTCATGGTGAGATAAATTAGTTCCTAGAATTATAATTTAAATAGTTATTTAAACAGATTTGAATAAAGTAAAATCAACATTCTAAATAATAGACAATATATTTTTTGAAAAAAAATTACTTTTAAAACATTTCCAATGTACATGGGAAAATATATTAACAAAAATATTATATAACATTTATATTTTAAATTCATGAATATAAATAGAATTTTAAAAAATTAACTAAAATGAAATAAAATTATTTTATGAAAATTACATATAAAATAGAATCATGATTAAGAAATTGTAATTTAGAAAAAAATCAGCACATAAAATATTAAAAATAATTAATTTTGTAATATTCTTGTTTAGACTTTTAGTTTTCTTTTTCAAAGGAAAGAATAAAAAATTAATATGAATAATATAAAAAAAAATATTACTATTTAGAAAAAATTATATATATAATTAAGAAAAATAAAAAATATACATATTTAAAAAAAGTTATTTAAATCATTCTTTCAAACATATATAAAACATAATATCATAAATAAAATTTTAAATTATGAGAAATTAATTTATTATTATACATGGAAGAATAAAAATAGCACATTTTTTTTGTTATAATATATGTCTCCTTCATCACAGGACATGGCCCTACTCTATATTCACACACCACAATTGCAAAAAAAAACTCAAAAACTCATGGTCTCTTCTTTTCTCATGGTCACATCACTTCATAAGGTTGCATCCTTTCATAAATCCTACACCAAACAAAAGAGATTCATTTATTTTGATATGCATCAATGTATTTTACAAATTAAATTTTTTTTGGTACATCCAGATTATGATTTTTTGATTGATTCCACATTTTGTAGTTTTGAGGCCTCCTTTAGTTTGGTAATAGATGAGTTCATATACATTGGTGGAATCTATGTACAATATAGAGCTAACATCAATTGGTAAGGTTAGTTGTACAACCTAGTGGATGAAGTAGAATATATAAGATTTCATAATTCTGAACTCTTCGTGTGATTAATCATGAATAAATAAAAAATCTTCTTTAGAGTATATAATATCTAGATAATTAATGATAAAAAGAGGAAGCAAACTTCCTCCACTATATCATGAGTCTACATTATGTTAGTAGTAAAGATATATTCTTCTTATAAGAAGGTGAAACAAATTATCCTTATTCACATTGTAGAAAAATATATACATATAAAATATTGAAATTTTTTCTCATGATCATAATAGAGTTTATGATATTTATATGTGGAAGAAAAAAATGCACAAGGTTTCATGTATATTAATAGATTGATGTATACCTCATGGTTGAAGATAAATAAATTGCATGAGAGTAGGAATAACATCCTCATGGTTGAATGATATAATTATCTTGGTACTATAAATATCATGAAGTGGTAGAATAAATTCTAAATAGACACGATAGTTCACAATTTAATGGTTGAAAAAAAATTAACACCGACTTTCCACTAAACTAGAAAAAATTTCTCAAACTATAAATACGATAAATATATTAATTTTACATATTTTTTAAAATATAAAAAACTAAAAATTAATCATGGGAAAAATAAAGTGAATAAAAATAGAAAACATGAGTTTTTTTAAAAAAATAAATATAAATTTAATAAATACTCAGAAATAATATAAAACAAAATAAACAAACTCTAACAATATCCCCTTTTAGGAAATTTTAAATTTTTACAACAATTACAAATTAATTTTTGAAGAGTCTCCCTCATATTAAATTTATCAAAAGTATTAAAATTAGAAAACGAATTCCACCATAAAAAATATTAAATCATATTCTAAAAAAAATCCCTAAATTTAATCAAATAATGATCTGTAGAATAATAGAAGAACCTAAAATATCCATCATTTTTTAACAACTATATATGCCAAAAATACCCCATTAATTTTGTAGATGGAGAAATAAAAAATTGATTTTAATATTAATGCAACAAGATAAAAAATTTATAAATAAATATAAAATAAAATATACATATTAAATGTTTAGGAAATCTGATAGTGATCCAAAAAATAAAATTAAAAGTTCATGTTCATGGGTCAAAAATAAACAAAATTTAATGCACTTTCCAATATACCATATGAAGAATCAATGTGAATATGAATGAAAGAAATAAAAAAAGTTAAAGACACAAACATAGGAATCCAATCCAGTTTTGGTCCAATAGGATTTAAAATGGTACTTTTGGTACCCATGATGTTGGGGTGTCTGTCTTCTTTTCATTAAATTTATATTTAGAAATAAAATCCTTAGTATTTGTAAGATAATGAACAAATTATAAAGACAGTTCAATAGAATAATGACAAATTAAGTCACATCTATGGTTTGTAATAGATGAGAACCTTCAGTTTTACCTTTGAAAAACATATTTTTATATATTTTAGGACAAATATAATTATAATAAATAAAATTTAAAAGGGACTTTTATGTAGAAATTTTTTAAATATTAAGAATTCATCTATATATTGACTTCCAATAGTAAATTTAAATCCAAATTCATTAAAACCTAAAATATTAACTGTGGGATTTTTATTTTAAATTTTAATAATTTCAAAATTGTCCAAAAATATATATTTAGTATCAGTAGGTGAATTTATTAAATAATAATAATAATTTTCTAGTGTAGAAAACTTAGTTTACAAAAAATACTTATATTATATTTTTCAATACCTATATGAAAAATAATTATTTTCAACTTTTTTAATTCCAATAATATATTTTTTCTTATGTTTAGTAACCTTATTATGTTCTTTAGATAAAAATTCATAATTTTTAACGATCCTTCCAATTTCCACATGAAATTAATTATATAATTCAGCTAATTATTTAACATTAGATTTATGACAATCAAAACTAGAATAAGATTCATAATTAGAATCATAACTGGCTATACTTGATTAATCCATCAATCATAAACCAGAATGTTTTAACAAGAATTTATATAATTATTTTTCCTATGATGATTTTACATCACAACTGGGATACCAGTCTCCTCCCAACATCAATAATCTATAATAGTGTTTGATTCTTCAATTTAATACCATCCTATAAAAAATTCATTTTTCTTTTTTCTCCATCATAACTTTTTCCTTTAAATCATTCAATATCAGACTCTAATATTTGGTATCATTTGATTTAATAAATTTATAAAAAATAATGGATCTAAATTACATAACATTTCTTTTGAAATAATTCTTGTATCTCTTGATTTTCAATTCATTATTTTTTCTATAATTTTTTGTCATTATGAGTAATTGAATGAATTTTTCAATATGATATAGATCATCATCCTTCTCTATGATACTTAATATGAGGAATAAGTAGAGGATCCATCAAAAACATATTAATCTTTAAAATAATCTCCCTTTATTTTTTTAGACTAACCAAGCCCATGGTTCTTCAAAACAATTCATATTTTAATAGAGATCCATTCATCTAATCAAAAGAGTATTATGAAAATGCCTTACTTTTTTCAAAATATTCATTCTTCTAATTCTTCTTATTTAGTAAGGATCAATAAATCCATTCCATCTGTAAAAAATGATTTATTTTTTAACCAATGGAAACCATGTTGTTGACAATAATTTAGAATCTATTGTACATCTTCTTTATACTTTCATGATCTGACATTCTAACATCATTAAACTCGCCCTTATAAATTTGAAACATTGTTTTAGGAAATTTTTTGGTTCCATGGTGAGTGAAATTTAAAGTACACTATTTTTCAAGAGCATTATTGTAAGAAAATATATAACTATAAATACTTTTAATAAGAGATAAGTAAATATAATTAATCACTTTTTAATTCAAAACGTATTTTGAAACTTCATTTCAATCTAATGTGATATGTTTAACCTCAAATATTTATTCACTACAATCATTAATAGCGTAAATTCAAATCAAATATTTGAAAAATTATCAATTCAATATCTCCACTAAATATAATAACATTTATTTAAATAAGGTGGTCTCACATAATTCAAGAATTAAAAATCCTAACATACCATCATTTAAATAGTTCTATCCTTAGTCCTATTATAAATTAGAATACAAGTTATAATAGAAAAAAATAAAAATTAACTTTTTAGTTCAATGTATGATACCAATTCCTAGTAATAGTAAAACAGATAATATAGCAAAACTGATAACTACTAATGTGATAAACCTTGGATAACACTTGTTAAGTAAGATACTGAAATGATATATTATCCCAAGAGGGGTTAATATACAATCTCAAAAAAATACCAAATAAAATTAGTATCATTGTTAGTTGATATATATAATTATAAATTGGAAATAAATGAATGAAAACATGATCTTTTTATAATGGTTATATCCAAAAATGATCTATTCCTCTTTTATACCTCTCCACTCGGTGGGAGATACATTGTGTGGTATGAAAACATTTTATGGTGAATCATAACCAAATTAAAAGGTTTTTTCTTGAAAAGTGGAGTAATAACCACACTAAAACACTAACTAATATATTGAGAGTCACAATCCAATTACACCAATGAGTTTGGGCTATGGTTGTTTAAACCCAAATGGTGAGGACATTATAATCAAGGTGTCACTACCCGATGGATGAAATAATTATTCTTAACATAAAATCATAGATAATAATGAAAGAATGTTTGAGAGATAAGATGTAGTATTACACACATAAGAACATAGGATGAAATATATAGATGATAGATAAGATAAGAATAAGTAGTGGTTCTTTAGTAAATGATAAAATGTTCTTGTTAAAGAAATGTTATTCAAAGATGTGTTTTAACACTTGAGAGATCATTGAGAAGACAAAACAATGACCACCCAAGACATTACAATTATTCAACACATTGAATGTTCAAAGATTTTTTCGTGAGGGATTGATATAGTGCCGAAAATGTTGTCAATGATGTTTGATATATTCCAAGAATACCCATCATTCCATTAAATAGATATCTATATAGGCTAACAAACAACATACATGGGTGAAATAATTTAAGGAATATAATAATTGTTCCAAAATTTTCATAAAAATAATCAAGGAGAGGACATAAGATCCAAGAATTATTATTACAATAGTTATTTGAATTCATTTGTATAAATTCAAAACATTATCCTTAATAATATATTAAACAATAATTTAAACAATAATACTAAAATCATTCCATATTAGTCTAATATATCAATAAGATCCTTCTATAACATTAATATTTACAATTTTATAACATCTTCTATAGATTTAGAATGCTAAAAATTTAATGTAAATACATTTAAATTAATTTAATAAAATTGGATGTAAAATAACATCATCGGTAATAAATAATTATTTACAAAAAATGGGCATATAAAATAATCAAAAAAATAAAAATTGAAATATTCATGAATATACATTCATTATTATATATCAAAATAAAGATGAAAAAAATATTAATTATTTCAAAATTAAAATTCCTTAAAAATAAATTCTTTATGGTGTAAAAATTATTAACATATATTTTTTTAATATAAACATACAAAATAGTTAAAAAATTGATTTCAATCATACTATCAAAAATATAAAAAACCGAGTACTGTAAGTATATTATAAAATTGAGGAAAATAACTTGTTTAGGCATGAAATAAGAAAAAGGTTACCTGTATTTCATAGTACCATTACAGTCCAGTGTTGTAGGTCACATTGGAAGTCTATAATCTCACATCATGGATGTAATAAAACATGGGAGAATCAAAACTCACGATCTCACCATTTCTCACCACCACAGATTTTCATATGGGTTTATCTCTTCATTAATACTAAATCAAATGGGTGATATTCAACCCTAATCTAGAAAAAATTTAGATCATCGATAAGAAAATTATAAAATATTGAGGAGGATTAATTTTAGATGATGTCAAAGTTTTGTGGCTACAAGACCACCTTCATCCACAAATGTTTATGAGTTTATCCATTATGGTGGAAATCATGTATACTTTAGAGATGTCATTAAGAGGTAATAATGGTTACAAAACCTCATGGATGATGTAAAACATGAAAGACATGGGAATTCCAAACTCTTCACATTAGAAAACAAGAATCTTCAAAATGATCTTCTTTTTATTGTATAGTATCAAGCCTATAAATGGAATGGTAGCAGATAAATCCTTCCTCTGTTGAATCATGTATCTCCATTATGGTAGAAACCAAAATATTTTCTTCATGTAATATGATGGAACAATACTATTCATGGATTGAGAAGAAAAATGTACACAGTGAATAAAATCAATTTTCTGTTCTCATTATCATAGAGAAAATCATGGTATTAAGAGGTGGTTCAAGAATAGAGTACTATATATGTTGTATATTAACTCATAGATTCATTCCCCATGGTTATATATAAATAAACATGGTAAAAAATTAGGACCAAATTTTTCTCGGTAGAAAGATATAATTTTCATGATAGAATAAATATAAAATAATGAAAAATAAACATAGAAATGATTGGATGTATAAAATTTAACAGTATAAAAAATAAAAAGGAATTAAAGTATTTTACAGTATATGAAAAAATATCTTAACCTATAAAGAGTATAAATAAAATAATAATATTTATTTTTAATAATAAAAAACATTAAATTAATCAAGGGAAAAATTTAAATAAAAAAATGGGCAACATTAGTTTTTTTAATTTAAAATTTTTAAATTTTATAAATACATTAAAATCATATTTATAAAAACAAAAAAATCCAAACATCAGCACAATACATTGGATAAAGTTTGCAGAATCACCCTTAATTTGACCATGAATAGTACATGAAATGGCATAATATGTAAAATTGATCTATAAATGGTTGATCATTACTCACTGTTGATATAAATAATATAATGGTTATAGGTAATGACATCTATGATTCTAGGTTACTGATCACATGTTTATATGAGTTTTCTCAACCTTGCGCCACAAAATAATTATAGAAAAATTGAAAAAAGAACACTTTATTTCATTGAACTTTTTGAAACCACGGGGTTTATTTGCAAGATAACATATTGTTTATAGTTCCCAACTTAGTTTAGTTTTATGAACATTGACTTATATTTATCTCAATTATAGATACATTTAAACTATCATTCTCATGTTGTTCAATGTGAAAATATAGAATTGTAATTTAATGGTTTATATATAGATCAACCCCTTTATATTATTGAACATAGATATAAGGCCATATATGGGGAATTATTCTATTCATTTGGGTATAGTGGAACCATGGTATGAATTGATATGAAATATTGGAATTTAATGACGATGATTGAGCTCAAGGACATAAGTAGTTCCATAATGAAGCTTTATGAAGTTTCTATTGGATTAAAAGAAAAATTGTGGAGCCTTTATATATAACCATGTCATTTTTGGTAAATATATTTCCTCAAATTTAAATTATTAAACTATTAAACAAATAAAAGGAGTTTTAAACGTATTAAAATAGAAATTCATGTGATAATAATGAAAATATAAAGAAAAGATAGAGGAAAATAGGCATGAAGTACCTAAAAGCATAGTAACGGGTACCTAATGTAATCTATTATAGAAAAAATAAATTCTAGTTTTGAAAATGGGTACTAAATGCCCTTACCCATATAACTGATGTTCCACCAGGAGGCTAGTTTCCCCACACCATATAACGACTAAAAATCACAAGGGGTTTTTTAATTAAGGTTAAAATATTAATGTTCACTTTAATATATAATAATTTTTAGCACATTCTATCCCTGTTATTCACTTTTCCTCCCTCTTTATAATCTATTTTTTTTCCAATTTTACCTTTTTTGGGTATCTTTCCAAGGTTTTATATGGAACTTTTCTTTATATGGTAGGGGTATGTTTTTATATTCTCTTGTTATATTTTCTTTTTGTCATGTAAGTAACATAAATCCATAAATTCCCCATAATAGGATTCCTTAATTAATTAAGTAGTTACATATTCACTTTCATTATCATGTGTTATAATAATTAGTAATAATTTTTTTTATTTTTCCCTCCTGTATCAAATTTCATTATAGTGGTTATGATATTAGTGGTATATGATGATGTAAGAAAAACCAAAAAAATGTTTTTAAAACTATTTCTAAAATTTTAAGTCATTTATTTAAAATTTAATATATGGATTTTTTTATGAACTATATAGAAATTTTATTTTTCATGATTATTTAATTTATTTTGAAATAATTCTTAATATGAAATTAGATATTAGATGTTACTATATGTTATATCAGTTTGTAAGAGCCTTTTTATTATTATATATTGTGTGTAATTGTATAGTCATCTTTCAAAACAGGTGTTACTTGTTGAAATGAGTACAAATAATATTCTTTTGTTTATGTTTTTGATTTAATTCTTTCCTATGATAAGTTGTGCCAACAAGGTAATGCCCCAAAATTCTAAATTAGGAACATTATATTTGATTTCATGTATGACATGCAACACCCAGTTCCTAATGGAATATTATTTACAAATACTTTATAATATATTTACCCTCTAAAATAAATTTCATATATTCAGTAATGTGAAATTCACACAAAATTGAGTTATCTTACATCTCATGACACAATGAATTTCCTTGAATGCTTACATTTCATGGAAGACCAAGTTTAATATAGCAACAATAAATTATTAATGTATTATTATATAGTATAATAAGACATAAACTAGATGTTAAATTAGTGTTTATAAGTATTATTAAATAACATATTAAAATATCTATTTATTAAAATATAAAATTAATTCATTGGTTACAAATTAATTATAAATGAATATAAGAACCAATGGAATATAAAAAATATATTTTTATATGAAACTATTCTTATTCTCATAAAGATATATTACCCTAAAAAATTAAATTAAAAAAACTAGAGAATTATATTAATTAAAGTTATATGATATATATTAAATGATTTTTTTTTACATTTATCCAATATATTTGATAGACATAACATTATAAGAAACCTAATATTACACATAAAACACATATTTTTGCAATGGCACTTTTAATGATTTTTAATAGAGAACCTATTTTGAATCTAATTTTTTCCATTTTATAAATCCTAATTTGCAAAAATAAATGAATATGTTAAATCCAATCATAATAAAATTCCTTATTTTGAATAGTTGGTATTTTTTTGAAGTTTTATTATTTGATGAATAATAAAAAATTTGAAATTTGACTCCAATATGTTTGGTTTTTCCAAATTTCATTATAAGATAAAAATATATTTTTTATAGGTTTTAAAGTTTAATCAGATCAATTATACATAAATTAATCCAATTTATTTAATTTGAATCAATTTCACTATGAATGTTTACATAATAACATAGAAAACTTTTGAATGTTTTGAAAAACCTACATTGTTGTCCCGACTACAAGATACATTTTACATTAGTTTCTACAACTTATGTGATTTTAATTTGGAAAAATGGATTCCATATTTAGAATCTGAATAATTTATAATGTAAAATAATTTCAACTTTGTTTCTGACCCAAAATATTAGTGAAAGTAATTAAAATTAATTTCAATGATTAAGATGAAATTAGTCTTCACAAATGACTAAACCTTAAACAGAACGGATAAAATTTCCTATAAACTTATATAAAATCCATTGGATGGATATATTTCTAACATATCTTCACTTTTATATACTTTGGTCCATTATTGGATCCAAATTCTATTGGAAAACATGGGTGTAATTCCCTTTGCAGAAATAGACAATAGTGCCACTCGTCCTCCATTATAAAAAGGCATTCATCCCTCCCAATTCCTCACACCTCAAAAGCCAATTTGGAACAACCAATATATGCACAAATAGTTCCTCAACTTCCATCCCCTTATCCTAGAAGCATCCTCTTGGGCATAATTTCATCCATGGAATCACTTTGGTGAAAACTAATTGGTGTTACCCAAAGAAGATCTATCATCTTTCCTCGTGGACATTAGTTTTATTTCCATTATCCACCCCCTAAACTCTACATATTCCATGAATTTATAATAAAAAAATTTTCTCTATATAATTATTTTTTTATGTTTCAGTTTCTACCAACACATACAAAAACTCCCATCTAATGGGTAACAAACTTACCATATATTTGTAAGGTAAACTACCTCCTCACAAAATGATGATGGTTTGTTCTTACTTTACCACCTCACTTGGTAGGAATTATTATGTACAAACTATTTATATATGATATAAATTATATTTATAATCTATTTATTATCCCTTAATTTTTATATAGAATAAACCTTTTTTCTATTCCATTTTCTATAAATATGATAACATAGTTTTTTGAAGTGTGGACTTCTGCCTCCTAAAACAGATGTGATTCATTCACACGATACAAGGAATGTAAAAACCCATTTCTTTATTAAATATTTGTTGAATGAAAAAAATATTATTTTAATAAAATAAATACCTTTCTATAAATATAGTATATATCAATTTCATTATTAGCCATTCATTCACTTGAAAAATAATAACATCGTCTGTGTATTTGTGGACTACCACCTCCTCGACACGATATGATTCCTTTTACATCACGAGAAATATATGTATATATAAGTATATATGATTAAATAATATGGTATTTATGATCTAATGACCATTCTGGAATGATTTATGTTACTTACCATCTTTCAATAATGATCATTAAATAATGCGAACGTTACTCATGAATATGTACAGCGTACCATCTCTGTGATTGTAACATTGGATCATTTTTCGAAACCATATTTAATTATTTGATTTAAAAGTATAATTTAAATATGATAATTATATCATTCTTATTATTATGGAGATGTTATATAATGATCATCATGGTGATTTTTTAGCTAGCAATGTTTTTTTGACATATAGACCAAATTTGGTCAAAACACATGACATAAAAATAATTGATTTTATTTGTAATTCCCCAACCCTAGTTACCCAAATTTGGTGCATTGTTACATAACATTGAAATTATCACAAGAGATCAAGTCTCAAAAGAATTATTAGTTTATTATCCCTATAATTAATAGATACATACATAAATTTTATATTACATCATAAAAAACAACATTGTGTCCCCTTTGAACACACATATACTTTGTCCTATCAATGTAGGTTAATCATAGTATACTTCTTCACATCCTGGAAAAAGTAAAAAAAAAGAAAGGGGTGATCTTAGATGCTCTGTAAGGATAAAAATATAACAGTAACTATCAAAAATAAGCATAAACATTTAAGGTAATGTATAAGATTGAAACAAATTCCTTTTAATCATAAACTTCAGAATAATATGGAAAAGCTAGTTCAAATAATTTCATTTTCTTATTCACATTGATATTCTACTAGTCGAGTAATCATATGTAATATCAATAGATAATTTCATAACGATGGAATGTATAATATCGGACACTATAAACACATAGTCAAGGCCTTGTGCCAAGACTACAAATTAGATTTTTTCAATGCCTTGTGCTAAGACACTAGTTTGTCTCATGAGACCTACCGATGCATCAATGATCTATAGCGAGATCCACATGTCACTTACTAAGTCCAATGCATTCCTCATATTAAAAGGTTAAAACATAACAAAACATTCGTATTAATACTATAATAAGAAATGTTAATAATTTAACCATAAACCATGAATGGTATAAAAATAACACACCCATAGTAAAACATATCACAAAACCTTCAATACAATATGGAATATTTTATCATAATAAATCAACTTAATAAAATTATAAAATCCATCAAAGGATGTTGACAAAGATGAAATCAAAAATATTTGAGAGAAATATCTCTTTCTATTTTGAAATCAATTAAAAGTTACATAATTATAAAAGAAAAAAAATTGAAAATATTTATATATGATTGTAAGGAAAACTTATATGGATCTGTAATGGAAGAAAATAATTGCACCTATCATATAAGTTAAAAAACATTCTAACCTTAATTTGTCAAAAAGGTCAAAAAGTACCTTATTTGAAAAATGACAGAAGGATTAATTTCAAAAAAAACTATAAAAATTAAAGTAAGGGTATAAATGAATTTAACCTATATTCAATGAAATAGTAAAATTATTTTGAAATATATTTCTAAGAAACACATATGAGTATGATAAAGAATTCCCAGTAGATGATTTTATATAAACAACCTCGGATATTAAAGAGATTGAAAAATTAACCCTTACCTTGAAATTTTTCTTAGTTGAGGGTACATTAACAACCAGAATAACTATTAAATCATTGTTATTATATTATACAAGAACCAAATACTTAAATATGATATCATATATTATCTTCTAATATTTCTTTGTTAATAATATTTCAGTAGAATCATTGTTTCGGGTGTTAATTTATTCGTTTCACTTTAAATGTTTTTTTTAAGTAAGTCATGTTTGTTATGGAAAGGATGCATATGATTCATATCAAGAATTATATTAAGTTATTAAACAATATTTTTAATAATTAAATGAAAATTATTCATTAATGGATATGATGGGTACGTAATCTAATCGTGTTCGTGGAGATAGTAATCCTAATGTACGCACGGGTGACAATATCATTATATTGATGGTGAAATCGTATGTAATTGGATGGTATATTACATATAAAGAATCATTAAAATGTTATATTTATTATTTAAATAAATTATACTCGTTATTATACGCATCCGAAAAATGATGTGTTGAATAACAAACTACACCACGACGTGGAGATGGTAAGTCGTACGTACGCACGTATGGTGACTTTTTCATTAATAGGATGGATGGAATAATGAATATGGCTATAAAATATTTATAATAGCATCACAGTATGTATAAGGTACTGTATTTTTTATTTTGGAATGGAAATAACAAAGAAAGAGGAAGCAGAAGAAGAAAACAACTTTGAAGAAGGTGATGAAATTATTATCTCTTCTTCATGTGCTTCCATTTTGATTTGATAAAAAATGATCCATATGTTAGATTTATGATCAATATAAGACCTATAGGTTTCAGTGAGGATAGTTGGGAAGATAGTTTAGTAGGTTTTGGCCATGCCAAATGGATTTAGAGGTGTGACTCTTAGAGAAAGGGAAGTTCCATTTTATAAGAGAGGTGAGGGTCACTTTTGGAAAAGATTAAAATATTATTTTTTTTAAAATCATTTTCGGTTTATAATGGCTCTAAATAAATTTATTTCAAGGATAAGGTGGGTATGGGTCGAAATCCTCTCAACCAATAGGTTTTAGACAAGTTTAGGTCACCATATTAACCTTATCTTTTAGATTTAACTCTTAGTTAAATAGTTTATGTTTTAAAATGTCTTTTTAAATTTTTATATTACAATGTTAATAAGATTACTATAAAATTATGATATAACCTCAATTGGTTCATTAATGACATATATATAATTTTATAAGTCCTTTGGATTAACCTTATATTTTTAGGAATATTATATCTTTTAATAATATTTTTGAAACCACATTTATGTAAATTTTGACACTATTTAGTATTTGGTTTTTTGTGAAAGTCAAAAAAACTAGATTAATTCAAAAAAAATATGTTAAATAAACAATAACATGTCATATTAACCTATAAAATTAGTTTAAGGTATCAAAAGTCCCAATTTAAATTTATCTGGATATTTTTAATATCAATTATTTTAATCTTTCATTAATAAGGTAATTACTGTATCGTCATTGTGTCATAAATAAATTTAATTATATAATGTCTAAAAATTAAAAATAAAATACCATGATGTAGGAAATATTTTTATCTTTATAATTAATATTTATAGTCAAATTTATCTTATGCATAACCATATGTTAAAAATGGTTTTCTTATAATAATTTGAATTTAACACTTTTAACTCTTTTTAAAATAAAATAATAATAAATGTCCTAATCTAATCCATGTGGATCAAAGAGGATCATATTTTATTCATAAAGTTTATTTTGGTCGAAATAAACTTATCCAATAGAATTAGGACATGTGTTATGGTAATTATAATATAATTTTTACCTTTAATTTCCCTATTTACTTTTAACCGTGGTAAATAAATTTTAAAAGTTACTATTCACAAAACCTTATTTCCATCCTATTGAACCACATTTTACATACGGATTTAAACTGTCTGTCTATGATATTTTAATTTCAATTCATATAAGTGGTAAAATTAATCTTTATGCAAATTTTCATATGCGAGTAGTAGGTGGGTAAAAGGCATTAAATAGTTAAATAAAATATTATATATCTACTATTATTATAATATGAATCCAATGAATTAAATTGAACTAATGTAGGTATTATGTATCTATTTTTAATTTAAAAGAAATTTAAATAAAAATAATATTTATTTGAAAAAAAGTCATTTTTAAACAATAAAAAAGTGTTTTTCACTATTCATCAAAAAACTGAATGTTTTCAGAGAAATATAATAAATTCACCCTAAGCTGATTTTGATATTGAAAATCCAAAAATTAAGTCCATTTTGAAAAATAAAATTTATAAAAATTCAAAAAATGGCTATTATGATTAATAACTAATTTTTAAATGGCTCGTTTGATTGGTCGTTGTGTGCTAGAACATGAAGTTGTGTATAACACAAGATATTGTATTATTCAAAGAGAAGTGTACCATGGATGCTTGGGGTGTTACATTATTCCATCCATCAAATAATTTTTTCTAAAAAAATTAATAGAATATTTTTGCATAAAATGATTTGGTTGGTTCTTCATCATAAGTTCCTCAGGTTCACCCATTGCCTCTTCCATCTTATGCTTTATCCATAGAACATTAACCAGACCAGTTGTTCAGCTTCTCAAAACTTGTTATCAGGTATTAAGAATCTTGACATGCGCTTTACAATAAGACATATTAGATTCAAGTTCTATTTCTTCATAGGCGAGTACAAGCGTTGAGTCAAGCATTTATTTTCTCAACCATGAAACATGGAACACATCATAAACATTGGAGACACTTGGAGGAATCACCAAAAGGTATGATACAACTCCAATTCATTCTAGAATTTTTAATGGTTCGATTTACCTGGGCCTTAATGTACCCTTCCTACTGAATCAAATAACACTCTTCAATAGAGATACCTTCAATAAAACATAATCTCCAACTTCAAATTCCAAATCCTTGCTTCGGTTATCAGTATAGATCTGTTGCCTACTTTGAGATGCTTTGATGTGGGTTTGGGTAATCATAACCTTTTCCATTGTTTCCACAACAAGTTCTAAGCCTATGAGTTTTCTTTCACTAACATCATCCCAATAAGTTCGGGTGAAACATCTCTTTCCATATAATGTTTCATATAGTGCCATCTGAATATTTGAATGGAATCTATTGTTATAAGAAAATCCTAACAGAGATAAATATTCATCCCACTTACCTTTAAATTCATGTGATGAAGATCTCAACATACCTTTTAAGGTTTGAATATTACATTATGATTGTGTATCATTTTGAGGGTGGTAGGCAATGCTCAAACGAAGTTCAGTGTCTAGGGATTTATGAAGTCTTTTCCAGAATCTTGATGTGAAACAGGGATCAAGATCAGAAAAAATTGATAAGGGTACTCCATGATGTCTTAAAAATTCATTAATATATATTTTTCTAAATGTTAAAGGGGTAAATCTTATCTTATAGAATAAAAATGTGCTGACTTCGTAAGAAGATCAACAATGACCCATATTGCATCATTCTTTCTTGGAGTCTTTAGTATCCCCATGACAAAGTCCATCATAAAATCATCTCATTTCCAATCAGGTATGGGAAGAGGTTTCATGACTCCTCCAAGTTGTTTTCTTCTATCCTTAACCTATTGAAAAACCATACATCCTGAAACATAATTAGCCATGTCACTCTTCATGTTGTCTCACCAAAAATGTTCCTTCAAATATCAATACATCTTAGTTCTAGAAGGGTGTATAGAGAAATTGGAGCTATGACCAACATCCAACAATTCCCTTTTTCAATAAGGTATGTCAGGAACACAATGTCTTTTCCCAAATATCAAAATTCCATCTTCATATATGATGTTAATCAATCTCCCATCATTCAAAACTTCAATTTTCTTTGGAAACTCCTCATCATTGGTCTGAGAACATTTTATCCTTTCTAGTTAAGATGGTTTGGCTACCATTGGAAAAATTATTGATGTTTCACCTTCCATGATTATTCCCATATCCATATTTACTGGATCCAGGAACATTAGATCCTTTTAAACTCCCATCTTGTTCAAAACTCTTTGATCCATTCTGATCAAAGCATCTTCCACCTTATTTTCCTTCCCTGGGTGGTAGTGTATAGTGAAATCCTAATCCTTGAGTAGTTAAAGCCATCGCCTTTTCCTCATGTAGAGTTCTTTATGTGAGAATATATACTTCAAACTCTTGTGATCGGTATATATCTCACATTATTCAACATAGATATAGTGTCTCCATATCTTCAAAGAAAATATTACTACTGCTAACTCAAGATCATGTGTAGGATAGTTTTGTTCATGAATTTTTAGCTGTTTTGATGCATAGGAAATAACTCTATCATTATGCATAAGGACACAACCAAGTCCTTTCTTTGATGCATTACTATAAATAACAAACCCATCATTACATGATGGTAGATTCATGATATGATAATTGAATAATATTCTCTTTAGTTATTCAAAACATTCGTCACACTTTTTTGTACAAAAAAATTTAACCCCTTTACGTGTGAGATTGGTTAATGGGTTAGCCTATCAGGAAATATTCTAGAACACTGATAATAACTTGATAAACCAATAAAACTATGCACCTTGGTTATACTCATCGGTGTTGGCCATTATTTTATTTCTCTTATATTATAAGGATCAATATGGATTCCATTTTAAGAGACAATATGGCCAAGAAAATAAATCTCATAATGCTAGAATTCACAATTTCTAAACATCCCATATAATTCATTTCTTCTAAGAGTCTTTAGAATAGTGTACAAGATATTTTCATGATCTTCATAGCTATTGGAGTATACCAAGATATCATCAATACATACCACTACAATGTCATGAAGATATTCCTTGAAAACACTATCTATTAGATCCATGAAGACAGAGCGTGAATTAGTCAGTCCAAAATCCATTACTGTAAACTCGTAATGCCTATACCAAGTATGAAATGTTGTCTTCGGAATGTCTTCCTTCATCACACACAACTGATGATATCAAATTAGAAGGTCAATCATTGAAAAATATTGAGCTCCATGATGTTTATTGAATAAATCACCAATTTGAGGTAAGGGATACTTTTTCTTTATTATTATAACATTGGTCTCTCTGTAGTAAACGCGCATCCTCATAGATCCATCTTTATTTTTTTCAAAATTAATATGGGATCCCTATGGAGAAACACTAGAGAAAATAAATCATTTATTACTTAATTACTCTAGTTGTTTATTTATTTCCTCTAATTACACTGTGGCCATTCTATAAGGGGTCTTCGATATGGGTAATGAACCAGGAATTAAATCAATGGAAAACTCAATTTCTCGTTCTGGAGGAAGTCTAGGTAAATCATCTGGAAACACATCAACATATTCTTACACAATAAGTGCATCCTCTAATTGATCATTCTTTTCCTCACCCATAGTTATTTCACTCTCTTTCTCCCAAAAAATTGAATTTTGTAGAGCTATTAGGGGTGGATCTAGAAGAGAATCAGATGGTGATGTTTCTGCTCTAAAGATAAGGTATTCCTTATCATCATCAAAAATTGTATCCTACTGCTTATAATAATAAATATTTGCATCATGGTCTGAAATCCAATCCATACCAAGTATTATATCAAATTCAATCATGGGTATGACGATGAGTTCAGCAAATAAAGCATGTTTATATGTTATAATGGTAACTGATTCAAAAACATTTGTTGTAATGATACTTCCCATAAGAGTTTTGACTCAAAACTACATTGAAAAATAAAATTCTAAATATAACATTTTATTGTCAAACATGGAAGATGTAAAAGAATGTGATGATCCAGAATCAAATAAAACATTGGCTAAATTTGAGGAAACGTTTAATGTACTTGCCACCACGTCATTTAGAACTTCAAGCTCTACAGTTTTGATCACATTAGCTTGACCTTTCTCCCTTGGCCTTTTCTGAGGTAACATTCCTTGATTCATAAGAAATTTATTTTCATAATGCCCCATTTCATTACAACATAAGAATTCATCGTTGAAATCCTCTTTCTTCCCTTTGTAATCACGAGCATGGTGGCCTTTTTCTCCATACATATAACAGACTCCCATTCCCTTCAGGCAAGTACCAGGGTGTTTCTTCCCACATATAGTACAGTAAAAAAAATTCAACTTTCCCCTTCTTCTACTTATTTCCATTTCAATAGTGTTCAACATATCTCTTCTTCTCTTGTTTTTCTTTAAATTTGTAAGAGTTAGATAATTCCTTTTCAGTCTTAGTAGCACATGAGACAATATCTTTGCATGATGAGAAGGATTATGAAACTAATTTTCAACAAATAAATGGTTTTAACCCATTAATGAATCGATCAATCTTAATACTTGGTTTACATATATAATCGGAGGAATGCCTTGCTAACCTAGTAATGTTATCCTCATACTTTGGGATATTCTCATCCTCCCTTTGACATAGACTCAAAAAATTTCATTCCATATCCGCTCAATGATCATGAGGAAAATATTTTTCTAATAAAAGATCTTTAAAATCCCTCCATTCCATATTTGATACTTCTTTATCCTCCTTTGTATTTTGAATTAATGACCACCATTGATCTAAATCTCTTGTCAGGTGATAAACTTCCACGACAACTTTTTCCCTTTTTCTACTCCCCAAAGCATGAAATATTTTCTATAAGGAACTCATCCATTGCTCGGCTATAAATAGATTTTTAGTCCCATTGAATGTTGGTGGTTGTTTTATCATGGAGCGGTATAACATTTATCCTCGGTGTTGTGGATCGGGGTGCTGCATATAGGTAATGTTATTATTCATACCCTGGGTGAGTTGTCCTAGTATCATTATAAGATATTCAAAACTAGTTGCATCCGCAGCTCCACTATAATTATATTGAGTAAGAGGAAAATCCCTACATGGATTACGTGGGTTGATACTATTTCCATTCCTTCCACCAGGTTCCATTTCTATACAATGGAATACACCTGATTAGTTTATGAATCTCAATACAAAATTACAAACTAGTAAAATACCAAACATAAATTGAATAGTTTAGGCATATAATACACAATAATAATAAAATGTTTTCATTGAAGAAGTATTTACTCATAAATCCTTCATAATGGTTTTTAAATAAAATTTGAAATATCCTAAGAATATCCCCTGGGTGTGTTGAAACCAAGAGTACAACAAGGCCTATTGTCATTCACCTGTTCCTATTTGAGTCTAGCTCAAAGTGGTGTTTTCAGGTTTTACCCCTAGATACATCTGTGCTTGAGCCGCCTATACATGCTCGTAGCAAGAAAGGGATGTATTTCATGGAAAATTCACAAAATATCTACATTACTAAAATTCTAGGAAGTTCTTCTATACTAATCCTCAAAGTATATCATAGTGTAATTTTCTCTAATCAGAGTTTTTCTAAATCTAGTTTCCTTGTTTTTTTATTCACTTTAGTTGATACCGACTATAATTCCCCGACCCAAGTGACCCAGAGCCGGTGTATTATTACATAACATTAACATAGTCACAAGAGATCAAATCTCTAAATACTTATTAGTTTTGTAGCTTTGTAAGTACTTGATACATACATAAGTTTTACATTACATCATTAAAAGAAATTGTGTCCCCTTTTAATACACTCAGATCCTTTGGCCAATCCATACAGTTTAATCATAATATACTTCTTCACATCTGGGGAAAAAGAAAAAATAAGATAGGGGGGATCTCATATGCTTAGTAAAGATAAAAATATAGTGGAAACTATCATAAATACACATAAACATTTAAGGCAATGTACTAGACTAAAACATAAGCCATTAAAAAAACTTCATCGTAATACGGAAAACATAAATTAAATAATTCCATTTACTTATTCACATGGATATTCTACATATTGAATAATCACATGTAAAATTAATAGTTAATTTCATAATGATGGAATGCATAATGTTGGACATCATAACCACATAGTCAAGGCCTAATACTGAGAATAAAAATAATATTTTGTCAGGGCCTTGTTCCAAGACACTAGTTTGTCTCATGATAACTATCGATGCATCGAGGAGCTATAGCAGGCTCCACCCATCACATACTATGTCCAATTCATTCCTCGTATTAAAATGTTGAAACATAACATAAACATTTGTATTAAAACTAGCATAAGAAATGTCAATACATTAACCTTATACCATGGATGGTATAAAAATAACACACCCACAATAAAACATATCAAAAAACCTTCAATACAATAGGGTAGATCGTATGATAATAAATCAACTTCAAATAAGTGTAAAATCCATTAAAGGATGTTAACATAGACGAAATCTAAACTATTTGAGAGAAATATATCATTCTATTTTGAAATCATTTAAATGTCACATAATTATAAATGAAAACATTTATTTTGAAAATATAGTTATAGGATTGTATGAGAAGCTTCAAAGGTGTTATAATGGTGGAAAATAGTCGCACCCTCCGTATAAGTTAAAAAAACATTCTTACCTTAATTTTTCAGAAAGGTCATAAAGTATCTTGTTTGGAAAACTACAGAATGATTCCTTTAAAAACATTTTATAAGTAGTCAAAAATGGGTATAAATAAATTTAACCCATATTATAGGAAATAGTAAAAAAATTGAAATACATTTTTAAGAAACATAGATGAGGATGATAAGGAATTCCTAGTAGATTCTTACGTATAAACAACCTCGGATAATAAAGAGAATGTGAAATTAACCCTTACCTTGTAATTTTACTTAGCTGAGGGATCGTTAACCTATTTTATAAAAGTTAGGTCATTGTTATTAAATTATAAAAATACCACATACATAAATATTATATCAAATATGATCTTCTAATATTTCATTGTTAATAAAATTCCAGTAGTATAATTGTTTTTGGTGTTAATTGACTTGTTTCCCTGTATATGTTTTATTATGTAAGTCATGTTTTTTATGGATAAGATGTCTTTGATTCATATCTAGAATGATATTAAGCTCTTAAAAATTATTTTTAATCATAAAATGAAAATTATTCTTGAATGGTTATGATGGGGAATTAATCTCATTGTGTTCGTGGAGATGGCAATCCGTACATTTGCACGAGCCACAATAACATTCTATTGATGGTGAAATAGTATTAATTGATGTTATATTACATATATAGAATAATTAACATGTTATATTTTTTATTTATATATTTTATACTCATTATTATACTAATCCAAAAAATGAAGTGTTGAATAAAAAACTACACCACGACGTGGAGACCGAAAGTTGTATGTACACACGTATTGTGACTTTGTCCTTCATAGGATAGATAGAATAATGAATATGGTTGTACCATATTTAGAATAACATCATACTGTGTAAAATTTACTGGATTTATTATTTCATTATGGAATCAACAAATAAAGAGGAAGTGGAAGAAGAAATGAACTTTGAAAGAGGTGATGAAATTATTACCACTTCTTCTAGTACTTCCTTTTATGATTTGATCAAAAGGGATCATTAGGTTTGTTTTCTGATCTATGTATGGCCTATAATATGAATTAAGGGTAGTTGGGAAGATATTTGGGCAGGGTTTGGCCGAGACAAATGGCATTGGAGGTGTGATTTGGAGAGAAGGGGAAGTACCCTTTTATAACAGAGGTGAGGGTCACTTTAGGAAAAGGGTGAAATATTATTTTATTATTATTCATTTTCTGTTTATAATGGATAAAAATGGATTTATATGGAGTATAATGATGGTATGGGTTAAAATCATCTCAACTAATATATTTTAGACAAGTTTAGGTTACCATAATAACTTTATCTTATAGATTTAACTCTTAGGTAAATTGTTTAACTTTTACAATATCTTCTTGTATTTTTATATTACATTGTTAATAAACATAATATAAAATTTCCAGAGAACCCCAAGTGGTTAATTAATGAAATATATTTCATTATATAAGCCCTTTGTCTGAACCTCAGATTTAAAAAAATATTTTATCAATTAATAATATTGTATTTTTTTTAAAACTCATTTATGTCAATTTTGACACTATTTAGTATTTGGTTTTTTTTAAGTCAAAAAAATTGTTTAATTGGAAAAAATACATTAAGTAAAGCCTAAAATGTCATATTAACCTATAAAATTAGTGTAATGCATCAAAAGACGCCATTTATATTTATTTTTATTTTTATAATATCAATTATTTTTATCTTTCATTAATAAGATAATTACTGCATCATCATTGTGTCAAAAATATATTTAAATATTTAATGTCTAAAAATTATAAATAAAATACCATTACATAGAAAATAGTTTTATATTTCAAATTAATATTTATAATTGAATTTATCTTATGTACAACCCTATATTAAAAAATTTTTAGTTATTAAAATTTGAATTAACACTTTTAACTCTTCTTTAATTAATATAATAATAAATGTCCTAATCTAATCCAAGTGGATAAAAAGGATCATATATTATTAATAAGGATTATTTTGGTCGATATATACTTATAAAATAGAATTAGGACATGTGTTAGGGTAATTATTAGATCATTGTTACCTTTAATTACCCTATATACCTTTAATCATAGTAAAAAAATTCAAAAGTTACTATTCCTAAAGAATTATATTCATCCTATTGAACCAAATTTTACTTATTTATTTCAACTTTGTCTCTTGGATTTTTAAAATTCAATCCATAGAAGCAATAAAATTATGTGTTATGAATATTTGTAAATGTGCCTTGAAGGTGTGTAAAAGGCGTTAAATAGTTCCATAAAATTTTATTTATCTAATCTTACTATAAAATTACTCTAATGAATTACATTGAACTAATATAAAGAATAAGTATCTATTTTGACATTAAATAAATTTAAATAAAAATAATAATTATATAAATAAATTTCGGTTTTAAACAATAACCTAGTGTTTTTTACTATTCATAAAAAATTGAATGTTTTTATAAAAATACCATAAATTCACTGTAAGATAATTTTGATATTTTTAATAAAAAAATGAAGTCCATTTTGAAAAATAAAATTTATTGAAATTCAAAAATTTGATATTACTATTCATAACTATTTTTTAAATTGCTAGTTTGATTGGTTATGGTGTGCTAGAACTCAAAGTTGCGTACAACGCAAACTATTGTATTATTCAAAGAGAAGCATATCATGGAAGCTTGGGGTGTTACAATATAGTTATATAAAAATGGTAATAAGTGAAATAAAAGTAATGATAAATATGAAAAATGATCTTAAGAAAATAAATACTTCAGATATGTTTATTATTCAGGAATATAATGACACACAAGACAAGTTATACTCAAGTTAACATATTTTGATCTCGCATTTTACATTTATGGGATAAATGTCATATTCACCACTTATATATTATTTGTTCTGTATATACTTCCCCTTTTAGTATATTATATCATTGATCCTTTTATGTTCATGGTATTTAAGACATTCATTTAATGTTATTCCTTTATGAGGATTATGATTTAAAACGTTTCAATGTGGTATAAGACACGTTGCAATGCTTAATTATTATTTTCTTCAAGAAAAATTTTAATGATCTGTCAATGGAATTTAATCTTGAGGAAATTATATAACCATTTTCATATGGAACGTTTAATTTTCCTCCCAACTGGTTATTCATGACCCTTTCCAAATATTAGTACCATTGATCCACTCTTTGGTACTCAAAATATTTTAAATAATTATTCTATTAAAACCTATATTCATTTTCCTCATTTTTTAGAGAACCTATTTTCTTCTAAAAACCCAGTTTTATAATAATATTTTTAGAAATTTTATTATATAGTAAAAGATAATTTATTAAATAAAGTATTTCCCTTTTTGTCTTTTACTATAATTTTCAAAAGAATATTCTTGTTTCTTTCCAGATAATAATTTTTTTCTAACATTTATACCATGAAAAAGGAATGTTCTTTTTTCCTCATAATACATGTATGTATTTACCCACAATTATTTCATAAAATGATACTTTTCATTTTTAAAAGGTTACACTTTCATGGAAAAAATTTCTATGTAATTTTTAAAAATAGTTTTTTATAAGGGTTTGAGAATAGAATGATGTTTTCCTCGTGAATTTTTTTAAGAGATCATTTTATAGTGTTTCCATCCATCAATGAAAACAACCCTTTATTTTTAATCCACGTGGGATATGTTTTATTGAAACTATCCTCATTCTTCTAATGGATTTATAATGATTTATTTTTCCAAGTATATTATTGTAATTCACATCATTGATTTCTTTAAGACCCCTTGAAATATTCAATTTCATATGATCATTTGGCATTAGATTTCCCTTAAATATCAATATCATATATCATGGACATTATTATTTATTAAACTATATACCGTTTTCATTTAGTTCTTACATTAAAATTTATTGTCTTATTTGGTAAAATATTTATAAATTTTTATTCTTTATTAAATAAAGATATTTAATCAGGCATATTTTTTATTAATTAAATTGATTAGTTGATATTAAAAATATAATGGACATGTTGTGATGGGTGGGGCCCAATCATTATATATCCCCTTGATGCATCAACAGGTTCTTTTGGGACAATTATGTTTGCCAATTTAATCAGGATACTACCTATTTTTTTAAATTGTTTAGAGGATGGATCTTCACAGTATGGGTTCTCATGTGCCTTAGACATCACATCCAGTAATTATTCATTTCCATCATAGATATTTCATTAGTCGTAGTTATTATCCATTTGGATTTTATATGATACAATCTATGGATGCATTTAATTAATATTTTATAAATTAAATGGCATGTGTTTTCAATTTCATACATTTCCATATTGATTATTCCTTAGATTGTAATTTAAAGGGAGTGTTTTATCACTTATTTACCATTCCTAGTAGATTTCTTCTCATTAAATCAATATGTATACCTCTTTATATACAATTAATAAACCTTTCAAATCCCATTAATAGGTTTCCTTTCAATGGGTTATGAAGAATAATATATTTAATGAGTTTCATGGATGATATTAATTTCACTTTATTATGTATCATTTTTTTATTTTCCATTTCCCAATGTATTATGGGTATGATGTATTTAATATGACCTTTAAAAACATCTAAATTGGAAGGTCCTTTAGGAGTTGATTCCTACTAATCATTCCAATGTAATTGTAGTAGATGCTGACTCTAGGCTCTATGGGGTTGGGGCACTATAGTTGGTATCAAAATAAGATACATAGAAACCTTGGGAACTAGATTTAGAAAATCATAGATTATAGAACATAGTCCTTAGGTATAATATGAGGATATGTGTAGATGAAATCCATATAATTTATGTAATGTAGAGATTTTTTGGGCCTTCCTATAAATACATCTATATCTGGATAACACAAGTGGACACGATTCTGGCATATATGTACCTTATATTAATAACTATGACCCGGTGCATCGAGCTTGGATCAGTGTAAACTGGTACATGACTTCATGCCATACTGCCCACCCAGTTAGACACTCCTAGGGTATTTTCTAGGGATAGTTAAAATTTTATTTAGAAACCATTATGAAGGATTAGGAGCTTTAATTTCCCGGGATTAACCAAAGGGGTTTTAGACTTAATATAAAGTGTATTAATTTAAATATCATATAAATGATTGTATGTTTTCTATGAAACGTTTTATTCACACTATTCATTCTGATTCTAGTCAATGGATAGCACTCGAAGGAATCAAGTTAACATAGAACATGAAGGAAAAGTTGGTGGCAATGTGTAGCCAAATGTTGTTTTTATAGGAGTGAATGATATCATGTTTATACGTAATGACTCTTTCCTGAAATATGATTAAAAACGTATAACATAACCAACCTTTCACTCACCAAAGAATAGATTAATGGTATTTTTTAAGAGCTCATTTGGTGGAGACCATGGAGAGAAGAAGTAATTATTTAAATCATACAAGAAATATAGATGGATACAAATAGTTTAGTGTCTCAATGGAATATATGAATTAATTGTGTTTGGGAAGGAAGGATATAGAGTAAAGATTTTATGAGGAGAAATGATGAGTATGATGGAATGAAATTAATATCATCCTAAGGATCCATATGTAGTTCATTGTTGTAAATGTGTAGAACCTGAACATTACCAAAGGCAATGCCTTATTCTATAGTAAAAACTCTATACTAGGTAAATATCAATGTGGAGGTAAGTGGATGAATTATTTTTATATTATTTTTGTATTGAATCCCGTATTTAAATGGATATTTATTTATTAACCTTATTTAAAGGATTTAAATCATATTGACTTTTGAAATTATATCAATATGGTTTTAGAAAAGTACAACTTGTATGATGCGTGAAAACCCATCACATTCGGAATGTTCGTGGTGCATAAACCCATGCCGAAGTACGATAAGGGTTTAACACCAACTGTTGGCCAACATGATGTTATAATTATACTTATGTTTTTTTCAGTTAAAAATTTGATGAATATATATTAATAATGAACCATTAGTGTTACTTTTTATTTTTTTAGATTAATTTATTAACCATATATTTAGAGAACAGTTATAGGCCAATTACTATAATTGTCACTCTTTTATGGTCCTTAAGATCCACCAAAAGTATATTTTAGTGTTTTAGGCATCATATTTATGTTTTCAATATCTATTTATTGATGTAGGGGATGCAATATAATATGATTGAATCACAACCAAAATATGTCATTTTTTATATGTAATTGAAACGTATTGAGTATGTAAATTCTTGGTCAATAAAAGGATTATTCATCATTGGGAAAATGATCCTAAAATAAAAATTTTATCATAATACTATAATTTTTACTGAACCATCGAAATTTTAATTCATCACGGATTTAAATCATTGACGCCCTCAATATTCAATTTTTTGTGATTGAATAACTCAATAACTCCTTATAAATATTTATGACTTCCCTTCCTGTATATATCTTTACATTCCACTAATATTCTCATACATAGAGACATAGTTATATGTCAGTCCATGTGAACTTTTTACAACCCATTATCTCTTTTATATAAGATTTTTTACGATTCTTTCTTAGGATGTGTGATCATAACATAGGAAATATAAAACAATATATTACCATGACTGATTTTAAATTATTATGATTATATTTAATTATGGTGTGTAGAATGTAATGCCCAAAAATTCTAAAATAACAACAAGATAATTGATAGCGAGTATGACATTAAACACCAAGAACTTAAAGGAATATGATATCCCAAGTCGTTATAATATATTTATGATCGGAAATAAAATTAATATAAAACATAACTTGAAATACATGAATCATTTATTTTTCCTACATCACACATAACAATGAACCTCTTTGAAAGGTTACATTACACGCACGACCGAGTTTTACTGAAATTCAATATATTATTAATGTAATATTATTTAATATATTACGTCATTAAATAGACATTAAACTAGGGGATATAAATATTATTAAATAACTTATAACAATATATGGTTTATAAAAATATAAAAATAAATCCTTGGTGAAAATTAATTAGAAATGAATATTAGAACCAATTGAATATAAATGGAATATTTTTATAGAAAACTATTCTTACGTTAGAAAAGATACTTTAAAACAATCAGGTAAATTTATTAAAGTTATTTAAAGTTATTAATGCAATGTATTTTTTATATATTCAATAATTATTTTTTATATTTATCCAATAGATTTAATAGACATAAGATTATAACCAACCCAAAATCACACATAAAAACAGATATTTTTATAAAGGCTCTTTTATCGCTATTAAATATAAGACCTATTTTAAATCCAATTTTTCACTTATATAAATCATCTATTTCAAAATATACATAATATTTTAAATAATAATAGAAAAATTAGGTTAGGGTTATTTTTTGGTATTTTTATGTGTTGCGCCATTTTTTATGATTAATGAGAAATGCATAATTTTAACTCAAATATTATTTATCATCTAATTTATTTTTAATGTTAATTTATATTTTTTTTAGTTTAAAATCTTAATTAGATAAATTATTCATCAATTAATATATTTTATTAAAAGTTAAACAATTTCCCTTTCAAATTAGATATAAAAATAGAATGATTTTGTATTTGTTCTTTAAAAACCCCCATTGTAGGCCCCACAATGGGATAAATTTTAAATTAATTTATTCCAATTATGTTATTGGATTTTATAAAAATGAATTATATTTTTGGATTAATAAAAATTTTTAATTTCTCATAATTTTAACTTAGTTTTTGACCAAAAAATAAGGAATGTAATTATAATTATTTATAATGATTAAGGGGAAATTAAGATTCACATGGGATTAAAACATAAACATAAGGCTAAAATTGACCTATAAACAAGTAAAATATACCTTGGATGGAAATATTTAGAACCTATCCTACCATTTCTATAATTGGTTCCATTATTGGATTTACTTTAAATGGGAAAAATGTTGGTGGAATTTCCTTCCCAAAAATTTTACAGGAGTGTCACTCCTCATCGACTATAAAAAGGCACTCACACCTCCCACTTCCCCACACACCTCAAGACACTCTTTCTTGAACATGATCTTACAAATATCTATTCAATATCCCTAAAATAATTCTATAGGCCTCCCGTTTGGAATAATTCCTTCCAAGGAATACATACAGTTTAAACCAGAAGGAGTTACCCAATGTAGAGGTAACATCTTTCCTCTAGATCATTAGTTTTATTTCCATTCTACAGCCTCATCTCTCCTTATTACATGATTATATAAAACACCAGTATTTTCAATAAAATTATATTTTGTTATTCTGTCATTTCAATTAAAAATTACACACACTCATATCTAATAGGTATCAAACATACCATTTATGTAAAAGGAAATCAACTACCTCGCGAAACAATGTCGGTTCATTAATCCTTTACCACATGTCATGGCGGGGATTTTAATGGGAAATTTTTCTATACATGATATATATGATATATATTATTTATTTATTCATATTTAGTTTTCATATAGAACATACCATTATTCTTTCAATATTTTATAATCATGATAACATCATTTTTGGGACCGTGGACTACAACATCCATAAAGCAATGTGATTCATTCACATGATACATGGAATGTATATAGGATGATTTTAATTAATAATATGTGAAATAAAACCATATATATTATCGTTATGAAATAATTAACTTTATTGAAATATAATATATATTATTTTCATTATTACCATTTCACACACATAAAAAGTGATAACGTCGTTCGTGGATGTGTGGACTACCGCCTCTTCAACCTGAGGTTATTACATTTACAGTATAAAATCTATATATAAGCATATAAGATTATATTATATTATATTTATGATATAATTATCATTCTAAAAAGATTATTGTTACTTATCTTCTATCTATAATGATCATGGAACAATGGGAGTGTTAGTTAGGTGTAAGTACAACCAGCCATCTCCATGATTGTAGCACTGGTTTATTTTTCATTACCATATTTAATGATTAGTATTAAAACTATAATTTATATATAAATATAATAATTATTTCATGATTATTATTCTAGATATGTTTTATAATGACCCTTCGACCATAGTTTACCACCTATGGTTTTTTGTCACATATCGAATTTAGTCAAAACACCAGATGTAAATTTAATTTTTATGTATTTCTATAAAATAACATAATAAGTGAAATAAAAGTAATTATAAACATGAAATGGTTTTGGAGAATGTAAAAAATAAATATAATTTTATTATTCAATAATATAATGATACATAATACAATTCAGACTCAATGTAAGTGATTTTCATCTCATGTTATACATCTATGAGAGAAATGTCATATTCACCACTTATTAATTTTTTTGGTGTATCTACTACCAATTTTGACAAATTATATCACTAATAATTTTATATTTAGGGTATATAAACATTAAATTTAATTTTATTCCTTATTCAGGCTTATAATTTAAATGTTTTTAATGTGTTATGGGAAACTTTGGAATGTTTAAAGATTATTTTCCTCAAGAATATTTTTATTTATTTTAAAAGTTATTACTATTTGATGAAATTATATAAATTTTTTTCAAAAACCCCTTTAATTTTAGTCTCCTATTATTATTAATGACCTTTTTTATTATTAGTACCATTTTCCCACACTTTGGTAACAAAAATGTTTTAGGAAATTCTTTTACGAAAACCTAAATTCATTTCCCTCTTTATTCGAGGAACCTATTTTCTTATAAAACACTGTTTTATAGAAAATAATTTCAAAAATTATTTTAACTGTTAAAAAAATATTTTTTATTTAAATTTTACCTCTTTTTTATTTTACCATTTTTTTCATGGGAATTTTCTTATCTCTTTCCAAATATGAATTTTTATATCCTTCTTACCGTGGAAAGGAAATGTTCTTTTTACCTTGTACAACATGTACATATTAACCTAATGCCATTTGATCAAAGCATCCATTTTATATTAAAATGGACACTTTTTAAAGGAAATAATTTAAATAGTTCTTTTAAAATAATTTTTTTTCAAACATTATTTTCAAAAAAATGTTGGATTCATCAAGAATGTTTTTAGGAGATATTTGTATTGTGTGACCATTCATCAATGAAAACAAAATATTATTTTTACTCAATATGGGATATGTTTTATTGATTCCATCATTTTTATTCCACTAGATTGTTTATTATTGATTTTCCAATTATTTTTTTAGCATTCACTTCCTTGATTCCTTTTAATCCACATGATATATTCTATTTCAAAGATCATTTGACATTGTATTTCCCCAAAATATCCATATCATTTTTCAAGGGTATTAATATTTCCTAAAATTTATACCATTTTCCATATGGTGTTTACTTTTAATGGTATTTTATTATTTTGGGAAATATAGATAAATATGTATAATTTATTAAGTACAAATATTTGATAATGAATAGTTTTTATTAATAAAATCTATTAATCGATATGAAAATGGATTGGAAATGAAGTGATGAGTGGGGATCATACTTTATATCTCCCCTCGATGCATATATAGGTTTTCATGATACAATTACATTAGCCAAATAAAATAGGATTCTACATATAGATTTAAACTGCCTGGAGGCTGGATCTTTACCATATAGGTTCTCATATCCCATAGACACGATGTACAATAATTTAGCATATCCTTAAAATATATTCTAGTTATCACGATTATTATCCATGATTTTTTCATAGGATAAAATATATGGATGCATTTCATTTTCATATAATTACACTACTATAAATTAATCTTATACCAACGGTTTCAAACTGTTGGTAAAAGCCCCCAAACCATTGGGAATTTCTATACAAATGGTTCACTGAATCGTTGGGATGTGAGGCATGGGAATAGAAATATCCCAATGGTTTAAGCTGAACTATTGGGATAGGTTGTCTAAATTTTCAAAATACCAACGGTTTAGTATTAACCATTGGTAAATTTATATCCCAATGGTAAATAACTATAGGTTTATACAACAACACAAATGGTTTCTAACCATTGGTATACACCAATTGCAATGGTTCAAAGTGAAATACGTCCATAATCCATGTTGAATGGATTTGTATACCTTTGGTTCTATGAACCGTTGGTATTTAGTCATCTATACAAAACAAATCGTGGGCACCTCTTCCTACCAGCCCCCTTCCAGCTAGCCAGAACCGACATACAGTGACCTCCCTTCCCCAATTCCAGTAATGTAATTCCAACAAGTTGGTGGTAGCTGGATCTACTCTAGAATTATAGTACAAACCTTTAGAATAATGATGAATACAAAAAAACACTCATACAGACAATATACAATGATGAATACAACACCTGAAAATATAGAATTTAAAAAAATAGTGATGGATACAATATAATGTACATAATTCAAAGAAAAACAACCCCACATCCCCCCACCTTTGAACACCCTGTAGAGACCCGAAGCCTGACGTACATGGACATTACATTACATTTGCGGAATACTTAGTACATAACAAAAACACACACACAAGGATCGTAATAGTTTAGTGTCTTTGGAAACTCGGAACATAATCTTCTAATCCTGGTGAAAGATCTTCAATATCTCCCGTAAAGATCTTCCATTTTTTTTACCTAAAACCTTTCTTTATATCCTGGGGAAAAGAAAACATAAAAGGGTGAGCTCAAATGCTCAGTAAGGGTATACAAAAGAAATAAAAATCATATCATATCTTTTTGAAAATCATAACCTGCAAAAGAGATCATAATATCTTAACATGGAACAAATCAAAGAAGTGAAAATGAGATCACCATAATCATAACATGAAACTTGAAACTTTGTGGCATGCACACATAATCATGGAAAATCATTTCTTGTTAGTCATGACTCATTGCCAAGACTATCTTAGTGGACAAAGTCCCTTTCTGAATCGAGTAACCCTCGTTTCAGTCCTGTTTCACTGAACCGGTATAACCTACCATTCCAGCCATGTCTATCTCATGAGATATAAAATCTTTACCCAATGCATTGGAGGGAGATATAGGTCCCACCCATCTTATAATGAATCCTTTCTTATGTGTGCCACATAATCATAAATCATACATCATCGCATAACCCATGTAATAAAAATGGGATTCTTAAACAACATGACATCATAAAACAATTCATATAAGATAAAGGAATTCATAAAAATGTTTCCATAAAAACATAATCAAATCCATGTAATAATAGGGATAAAAACAGAACCCTTTTATTATCTTAGATGGAAAATAATTTTGATAAAATACTTGAACTCCATTCTTGAGGAAAATATCCTTTCTACTTCAAAAACATTTTTCATTTCATAACATGTCATACGACTTTAAAATAAAAGAAGTTGATTAAAAATAAACTTGAAAACTTGTAAAGTAAGTTTCTTGGAAATAAAGTTTTAAAAATCCATTCATGCCGTATAAGTTAAAAAAAACATTCTTCGTACTTTTGTCGGAAAAGTCAAAAAGTACCTCGTACAAAAAATGACAAAAGATTCCTTTCATACATATTACTAAAAACTCACCGAACGGTAAAAATGGATTTAAACAATTGTAGGTGGATGGAAATAATATTACATATTTATGAAACATGGATGTGGATGATAAAATACACCTCAGTAAATACTTGCGAATAAACAATCTCGGATAAAAATGAGATTGTGATATTTCCCTTACCTTAGGTCCAATTTGCTTCGTATGTGTCCGAACCTCCTGTATAATGATTTAAATAATGTCATTGACTTATTACAGAATCATATTCATTGTTATGATATCATATATGGTTCACTTATGACATTATATTACCCGTTCTTTTGTAAATTCCATGTTAAAGAAGCGTTTTGGGTAAAATCGTTTCATTTATCGTGGGTGTTTTGACTTGTTGTTCTTGACATCATTATTACTTATATCATGATTTACATACTTCCAGAATATAAAATATGATTTATATATCATATATATTCAGTATATATATATATATATAATAGATAGATAAATAAAATGAAAAACACCGTTCATGGAGACGGTAGTCCGTACGTACGAATGAACGCTGTTTTACTTTCCTTATTGTCTTGAAATGGAAGTAAGTAGATGACATACATATATATATATATATATACATAAATCCAGTAGCTTTATAATGTCATATATTTCATTATTATTTCTTATATATACTTTATAATCATTCTTAAATGGTTAACATGGAGAATGAATCTCATCGCGTCGTGGAGACGGTAGTCCGTACGTACGCACGAGCGATGATATCATTTCCATTAATATTGAACTGAATTGAATTGGATTATACAATATATCAGAATCAATATGATGTTGTAATAACTATGTATAGTTATTCTTTACACCATTATACCCATCCATGTAAGGTGGTGGTGGAAAATAGATTACACCACGGCGTGGAGACGGTATTCCGTACGTACGCACGCGCGGTGATTTCTTTTTCCGTAGGATGGATACATAGTGAAATAGGGTTGTTTCATACTTATAATAACATATCAGTATATGAGTTATACTGATGTTATTACTTCATAATGAAACAACCTAAGAAGAAGAAGTGGAAGAAGAAATAAAAATGAAAGAATTGGTAACGGTAATTACCTCTTCTTTGAAGCGCCTCTTTGAGACCTCCTCTTAGGGCACTAAAATTGGTCTTTGAGGAAGACCAGAACCTCTAGGATGTTTATAGGGAAGTGGAGAAGAAATTTGTGCAGGGGTTGGCCGAGCTTGAGTGCTCAAATTGGTGTGAGGAGGAGGGGGAGGAGGTGTCCTTTTATAAGGGAGGAGAGGGGCACCTTAGGAATACCTCAAAATATTATTTTATATTAATGTAAAAATCGGTTTATAATGGTTCCAAATGGTCTTATTTAGAAGATAAAGTGGGGATGGGTCGAAATCCTATCAACCAATAGGATTTAGACAAGTTTAGGTTATTATTTTAACCTTATCAATTAGATTTAACTCTAAGTTAAATAATTTAACTTTTACCGTGTCTTTTTTTTTCTTTCACTATATGGTTAATACACTTACTATAAAATGCCAAACTAACCCCAAATTGTATATTATTAATAAATATATCCTTATCTAAGTCATTTGGCCGAACCTTATATTTTTAGAAATAAAATAACAATTAATAATATAATATTTGATTTAAAAACTATTTTGTGTCAATTTTAACACTATTTGATATATGATTTTTTTGAAAGTCATAACAGAATTATATGTTCGAACCAAGTTTATTAAATCAACACTAATACATCATAGTAACCTAGAAAATTATTTTAATTCATAAAAAGTCTTAAATTACATTCATTTGAGCATTTATAACATCAATTATGTTAATATTTCCTTAAAAGGGTAATTACTGCATCATCGTTGTGTCAAAATAAATTATTTTATATAAAGTCTAAAAATTATAAATAAAATATCATTATGTAGAAAATCGTTTTAGCTTTCTAATGAATATTTATAGTCGAATTTATCTTATGTATAACCCCATATTAAAAATGTTTTAGTAAATAAACTTTGATTTTAACTCTTTTAACTCTTCTTTGAATTAAATAATAATAAATGTCCTAATCTAATCCAAGTGGGCCTAAATGGTCATATTATATTCATAAGGTTGTTTTTGGCCGAATTAAACTTATCCAATAGAATTAGGACATGTGTTAGGGTAATAGTAATATCATATTTACCCTTAGTTACCCTATTTACTATTAACCGTGGTAAAAAAAAGTAAAAAGTTACTATTCACCAAAAATTATTTTCATCTCATTGAACCACATTTTAGTCCTTGATATTAACCGTGTCTGTCGGATTTTCGAAATTCCATTCACAGAAGTGGTAAAATTAAGTTTTATGCAAAATTCAGTTTTTAACCTACCACTTAGTAGTTTCACTATTCATCAAAAATTGATGTTTTTCAGAACAATGCCAAAATTTCATCCTAAGCTATATTTCATATTCCGAATTCAAAAATGAAGTCTATTTTACCAAATTCATATCATAGAAGTTGCATTAATTAATTTTATAATTAAATCCCGCTGTTAAAACAAAGAGCGTGTTTTTAAGAAACAATATCTATCAAAAGATTGACACTTGATTATGTCTGGTTTAAATGTGAAATTACAACCAATGACCAACATTGTATTAAATTGTAAAAATATATTCTAAATATACTTTAAAACCACTCAAATTAATGATTTATCACTATTAATTATTTCGACTAAAAAAGTTGTTTTTAATTAAAATTTAGTAATTTTCACTATTCATCAGAATATGAAAGTTATCCGAAAAGTACCAAAATTTCACCTTAGGCTAAATTCGATACTCCGAATCCAAAAATGAAGTTCATTTTGAAAAATAAGATTTACAGAATTTTAAAAAGTGGTTATTACTATTCATAACGGCTAGTTTTAATAATATTTTAATAGCACATCGTTGTTTAGTGAAACTCGGTATTGCGTATTACACACGCTATCGAGGAAGGTCGCGATTGCGTGTAATGCAAGGCAAGACAAGGATGTGTGTTGTGCAAGATCCTTTTGGTGTAGCGTACAACACAAGACATTAATAAAATTAAAAAATATATTTTTTTATAAAATCTTGGGTTGTTACATTCTACCCCCCTTAAAATGAATTTCGCCCTCGAAATTCGTCGGGGTTATAAATGGTTTACTATTCGAAAGTTTCTTTAATAGAAACCCACATCGTAAAAAGTAATATCAAAACCAATCTTTAAAAACAAAAGTATGAAACGTAACGGTTACCCAAATAAACTAATCATTGGGTTTCCACATAGGTGAAAATATGGATATGGAAGAGAAATCTAACCATCATGTTCTGATGGAGAGTGGTAGATAACATGGCTATGGAAAAGCCAGTAATCACAAATCCATAGATTTGTGATGATATAAGGTACCATCTGATTCATCAGGTATAAGATCACTAGGACAACATTTTTGGTTTTTACGATCATTTCCCTAAAGTTGAAAATTTGAATTAGAATAAATACTTACTTTGTTTTGGTACAATCTCACTATTGTCCGTGTCTTTAACAATTTCCACATCATCCCTTAAAGAAATGAAGTTGAATTTGTCATTCGCGATGTGTTAGCAGATCATGTGATAGAATGATGGGTCATTCCATCTGTCTCAAACAAAATGTTAGAAAAGTTATCAAAAAATACATAAGTCCATCTATAGTGAGATTAATCATATATGGTTCCTAAAATGAACTTATACATCACATATCATACTGCTTAATATAATAAAACTAGTTTCTACTAAACAGGGACTTCCTGTGGGCCAGTGGTAGGCGATAAAGGCCAGTCGCACTTCGGTTGTGGGTTCGATTCCTACAGCCTTGTCCGAAGCGATGGGCTGTCGCCCGTCCTGCAGGTTGTCCTTTTTCCAAAACTATATTACTATAACATCCCATCAATAATATCGAAAAAAAAATCTATCCTTAAACAATACTAACTTACGTCCAACACAATCCATTCCAATCTTTAGGCTTATCCATAATACTGCAGTCCACTCTCATAACATAGTGAAAACAATTACCAGAGATTTAATATCATCGTTGATCCCCATATATCATAAGATATGTTTTGTTGGTCACATTCCAAACATTCAAAGTCCTTAATCATGTATACTCTTGAATACCCATTGAACCTTAGTGAAAACTTGAATGCAGTTAAAAGTTAACACTTTACACATACCAAAATTCTCAAAATTATTTATACTCAAACCATCATATCACTTAGTCCTTATATCAATCATGAGCTCATGAATACAATCAAACATCTCATTATCTTCTTATCCTTTCATTATGCACTTATCATTTACTTTCCAAAAGTATCTGAATAACCTTTAATGGTTACTGGTAACATTAATCAGACAACAATGTAACAATCCATAAATGTCTCTTTATTCCATAGTACCATGAGATTACTTATACAACATTACACATGATAAACATGTAATCATTCCACTACATTCTTAAACCATTGACCGAGCTTCAAAAATTATTTCATCTCACATATCATTTGTAGTCTCATCATCATCATCCACATAAATACTACCCATATGACCATACTGATTCTCTTCATGAGTCTTTCCCTTAGGGCAATTGTTTGCATAATGCCCATACATTCCACATTTAAAACACTTAACCATTTTTGATGTCGTAGCAATACCATTATCCTCATCCATGGTGTTAACCGACCCTTTTCCTTTGCACTTACTTGCTTTGTGTCCTTCTTTTCCACACCCAAAGAATCTTCCAGTTCCCTTGAAACATTCTCCTTGATGCCTCTTCCCACATGATTTACATAGGGGAAATTGAACTTTCTTTCCTCTATGATCATCATGAAACTCCATCTTTCTCTTATTAGCCGAGTCAGGAAACTTACAAAATTTTACTTTATTGATCATATTATGAGATTGCTAATTCGGCATAATAATGATTTTTGGACTTCCAAATCCCATTTCATTATAAAGAATATCATTCCATTGTCCATAATATCCTCCATTATCGTGAATCATCTTGTTTCCAGCCATTTTCTAAAACCCAAAAAAGAATAGTGTGAGAGGCAAAAATCATGCTAGGGAAAACTACATAATAAAGGGGTAGTACCCTCAATATCTAACATCTTAGGTTAAATTCAAAGATCGTTAGCGCAATTCTAGGACTATAACCTATATGTATACTTAACCTTAGAGACATCCCTAGACATACCTTAGAAATATCTCTAGGGATCTCACTAACGTTTTTGCATACTAGTTTCCAAAGGTTGACTAAACCTTTCCTCTGATTCCAACTGTAGAGACCCGAAGCCTGACGTACATGGACATTACATTACATTTGCGGAATACTTAGTACATAACAAAAACACACACACAAGGATCGTAATAGTTTAGTGTCTTTGGAAACTTGGAACATAATCTTCTAATCCTGGTGAAAGATCTTCAATATCTCCCGTAAGGATCTTCCATTTTTTTTTTACCTAAAACCTTTCTTTATATCCTGGGAAAAAGAAAACATAAAAGGGTGAGCTCAAATGCTCAGTAAGGGTATACAAAAGAAATAAAAATCATATCATATCTTTTTGAAAATCATAACCTGCAAAAGAGATCATAATATCTTAACATGGAACAAATCATAGAAGTGAAAATGAGATCACCATAATCATAACATGAAACTTGAAACTTTGTGGCATGCACACATAATCATGGAAAATCATTTCTTGTTAGTCATGACTCATTGCCAAGACTATCTTAGTGGACAAAGTCCCTTTCTGAATCGAGTAACCCTCGTTTCAGTCCTGTTTCACTAAACCGGTATAACCTACCATTCCAGCCATGTCTATCTCATGAGATATAAAATCTTTACCCAATGCATTGGAGGGAGATATAGGTCCCACCCATCTTATAATGAATCCTTTCTTATGTGTGCCACATAATCATAAATCATACATCATCGCATAACCCATGTAATAAAAATGGGATTCTTAAACAACATGACATCATAAAACAATTCATATAAGATAAAGGAATTCATAAAAATGTTTCCATCAAAACACAATCAAATCCATGTAATAATAGGGATAAAAACAGAACCCTTTTATTATCTTAGATGGAAAATAATTTTGATAAAATACTTGAACTCCATTCTTGAGGAAAATATCCTTTCTACTTCAAAAACATTTTTCATTTCATAACATGTCATACGACTTTAAAATAAAAGAAGTTCATTAAAAATAAACTTGAAAACTTGTAAAGGAAGTTTCTTGGAAATAAAGTTTTAAAAATCCATTCATGCCGTATAAGTTAAAAAAAACATTCTTCGTACTTTTGTCGGAAAAGTCAAAAAGTACCTCGTACAAAAAATGACAAAAGATTCCTTTCATACATATTACTAAAAACTCACCGAAGGGTAAAAATGGATTTAAAAAATTGTAGGTGAATGGAAATAATATTACATATTTATGAAACATGGATGTGGATGATAAAATACACCCCAGTAAATACTTGCGAATAAACAATCTCGGATAAAAATGAGATTGTGATATTTCCCTTACCTTAGGTCCAATTTGCTTCGTATGTGTCCGAACCTCCTGTATAATGATTTAAATAATGTCATTGACTTATTACAGAATCATATTCATTGTTATGATATCATATATGGTTCACTTATGACATTATATTACCCGTTCTTTTGTAAATTCCATGTTAAAGAAGCGTTTTGGGTAAAATCGTTTCATTTATCGTGGGTGTTTTGACTTGTTGTTCTTGACATCATTATTACTTATATCATGATTTACTTACTTCCAGAATATAAAATATGATTTATATATCATATATATTCAGTATATATATATATATATATAATAGATAGATAAATAAAATGAAAAACACCGTTCATGGAGACGGTAGTCCGTACGTACGCATGAACGCTGTTTTACTTTCCTTATTGTCTTGAAATGGAAGTAAGTAGATGACATACATATATATATATATACATAAATCCAGTAGCTTTATAATGTCATATATTTCATTATTATTTCTTATATATACTTTATAATCATTCTTAAATGGTTAACATGGAAAATGAATCTCATCGCGTCGTGGAGACGGTAGTCCGTACGTACGCACGAGCGATGATATCATTTCCATAAATATTGAACTGAATTGAAGTGGATTATACAATATATCAGAATCAATATGATGTTGTAATAACTATGTATAGTTATTCTTTACACCATTATACCCATCCATGTAAGGTGGTGGTGGAAAGTAGATTACACCACGGCGTGGAGACGGTATTCCGTACGTACGCACGCGCGGTGATTTCTTTTTCCGTAGGATGGATAGATAGTGAAATAGGATTGTTTCATACTTATAATAACATATCAGTATATGAGTGATAGTGATGTTATTACTTCATAATGAAACAACCTAATAAGAAGAAGTGGAAGAAGAAATAAAGATGAAAGAATTGGTAACGGTAATTACCTCTTCTTTGAAGCGCCTCTTTGAGACCTCCTCTTAGGGCACTAAAATTGGACTTTGAGGAAGACCAGAACCTCTAGTATGTTTCTAGGGAAGTGGAGAAGAGATTTTGGCAGGGTTTGGCCGAGCTTGAGTGCTCAAATTGGTGTGAGGAGGAGGGGGAGGAGGTGTCCTTTTATAAGGGAGGAGAGGGGCACCTTAGGAATACCTCAAAATATTATTTTATATTAATGTCAAAATCGGTTTATAATGGTTCCAAATGGTCTTATTTAGAAGATAAAGTGGGGATGGGTCGAAATCCTATCAACCAATAGGATTTAGACAAGTTTAGGTTATTATTTTAACCTTATCAATTAGATTTAACTCTAAGTTAAATAATTTAACTTTTACCGTGTCTTTTTGTTTTCTTTCACTATATGGTTAATACACTTACTATAACATGCCAAAATAACCCCAAATTGTATATTATTAATATATATATCCTTATCTAAGTCATTTGGCCGAACCTTAGATTTTTAGAAATAAAATTACAATTAATAATATAATATTTGATTTAAAAACTATTTTGTGTCAATTTTGACACTATTAGATATATGATTTTTTTGAAAGTCATAACAGAATTATATGTTCTAACCAAGTTGATTATATCAACACTAATACATCATAGTATCCTAGAAAATTAGTTTAATTCATAAAAAGTCTTAAATTGCATTCATTTGAGCATTTATAACATCAATTATGTTAATATTTCCTTAAAAGGGTAATTACTGCATCATCGTTGTGTCAAAAATAAATTAATTTATTTAAAGTCTAAAAATTATAAATAAAATATCATTATGTAGGAAATCTTTTTAGCTTTCTAATTAATATTTATAGTCGAATTTATCTTATTTATAACCCCATATTAAAAATGTTTTAGTAAATAAACCTTGATTTTAACTCTCTTAACTCTTCTTTGAATTAAATAATAATAAATGTCCTAATCTAATCCAAGTGGGCCTAAATGGTCATATTATATTCATAAGGTTGTTTTTGGCCGAATTACACTTATCCAATAGAATTAGGACATGTGTTAGGGTAATAGTAATATCATATTTACCCTTAGTTACCCTATTTACTATTAACCGTGGTAAAAAAAAGTAAAAAGTTACTATTCACCAAAAATTATTTTCATCTCATTGAACCACATTTTAGTCCTTGATATTAACCGTGTCTGTCGGATTTTCGAAATTCCATTCACAGAAGTGGTAAAATTAAGTTTTATGCAAAATTCAGTTTTTAACCTACCACTTAGTAGTTTCACTATTCATCAAAAATTGATGTTTTTCAGAACAATGCCAAAATTTCATCCTAAGCTATATTTCATATTCCGAATTCAAAAATGAAGTCTATTTTACCAAATTGATATCATAGAAGTTGCATTAATTAATTTTATAATTAAATCCCGCTGTTAAAACAAAGAGCGTGTTTTTAAGAAACAATATCTATCAAAAGATTGACACTTGATTATGTCTGGTTTAAATTTGAAATTACAACCAATGACCAACATTGTATTAAATTGTAAAAATATATTCTAAATATACTTTAAAACCACTCAAATTAATGATTTATCACTATTAATTATTTCGATTAAAAAAGTTTTTTTTAATTATAATTTAGTAATTTTCACTATTCATCAGAATATGAAAGTTATCCGAAAAGTACCAAAATTTCACCTTAGGCTAAATTCGATACTCCGAATCCAAAAATGAAGTTCATTTTGAAAAATAAGATTTACAGAATTTTAAAAAGTGGTTATTACTATTCATAACGGCTAGTTTTAATAATATTTTAATAGCACATCGTTGTTTAGTGAAACTCGGTATTGCGTATTACACACGCTATCGAGGAAGGTCGCGATTGCGTGTAATGCAAGGCAAGACAAGGATGTGTGTTGTGCAAGATCCTTTTGGTGTAGCGTACAACACAAGACATTAATAAAATTAAAAAATATATTTTTTTATAAAATCTTGGGCTGTTACACCCCCCCCCCCCCCCCGCACCCCCATGCACCCCCCCCCCCCGAGAGAGCCCCAGTGCAACCCCTTGAACACCCCTCATTCCCCCCTAGACAGCCTCCTTGCACCCCCACTGGACACTACCTCCCCCTAGACACCCCTAGACACCCTTGGACACCCCTTCCCCCAAGACCCCCCCCCCCCCAAGACACCCCCTGGACACCCCCATGCCCCCTGGACAGCCCCCTAACACCTCCATTGAACACCCCATGCCACCACTGGATATCCCCCTTTCACCCCCTGGATGGCCCCGTTGCACCCCCACTAGACACCCCTTCCACATAGACACCCCTCTGGGATAGCCCCCCAGACCCCCTGGACACCCCCCCCCCCCCTGACAGACCCTGTACACCCCCTCCTAGACACCCCACTAGCACCCTCCCCCTGCCCTGCAGACCCCCCGAACAGCCCTTGGACACCCCCCAAATAGCCCTTGGACACCCCCTTGGATAACCACCCTAGACATCCCACCTACGCCCTGCCCCTACCCTATATACTCCTTGGACCCCCCAGACATCCCTTGGACTCCCCCTAGATAGCCCCTCCTAGACACCCCACCTGCACCCTCCCCCTTCCCTACAGACCTCCCGGCACCCCCCTTGGACACCCCCATGGACATCCCCTCCTAGACACCCCACCTACACCCTGTCCTGCAACCCCCCCCCCCTCAGGCAGCCCTTAGACACCCCCCTAGACATCCCCTCCAAGACACCCCACCTGCACCCTCCCCCTACCCTGCAGACCCACTGGAACCCCCCCCCCCCCCAACTGGATAGCCCTCCTTGACACCCCACCTTCACCCTGTCCGGAAGACCCCCCATCAGACAACCCTTGGACACCCCCGTGGACAACCTCCTTAGAAAACCCACTTGTACCCTCCCCCTGCCCTGCAGACCCCCCAGAACCACCCAGAAAACCCTTGGACACCCCCCCTGGACAACCCCTCCTAGACACCCCACCTACACCCTCCCCCTACCCTGCTTACCCCCCTGCACCACCCAAGCATCCAGCTACTACACAACAGCTTTCCTATTTTCCCAGTACAACCAAAATTACATTCTGGATAGTTAAGATATTAACCAATATAACAAAACAAATATGAATCACCTCAATGGTTTCCATATCCCAAAGACTTCATTTGGTAGTCTAAATTGATTCACATAACCCAATATATTCACATTGTTTATACTTCATCTGGTAGTTTAAAACCAAATACCTATGATGATCCTAAAAACAATGTTTCATATGTCCCACTTTTTGGCACTGATATAAAACAATGTATTTTATCCTATAAGAAACTGGTGAGAAAAAAATATTGTTTTTAAACCACTACATATAGGGTCTCACATAGAACTTCCTTTTTCCCTTATTGGAGATTCCACCACAACACCCAGGAATGGAAGAAACATGAATATATGAAACATGATATACCTATTGAGAAATCGTCAAGAGTCGAAATGAAAGAAATTAGAAATGAAAGAAAATGAAAAAGGAAATAAAGCACACAGAACACAAAAATTTACGTGCTTCGGGAATAATCACTACGTCCATGGAGAGGCATAATTCTCACTAAAAATCGGGAGCACAAATTACATTATTTTTTTTGTTACAATCCTGATCCCAAAAATTGGATACATATGGAGAAGATGCTCCACTATATCAAACAAGAAGTCCACATCGCTACAGTGAATGGTGGCCACCTTTGTCAAATGTGCTATAGTGGATGCCGGCTGGAAGTCAAAAGTGAAACAGTATATTTGACCCTACTTATCTTGCATCAACATTGATAACTTATCTCATAATCACTTTATATAAGTGGATTCCAAAGGAAGAAATTTCTACTGAGAAGTCATCAATGAATTTACTCAAGAAACCAAGCCATTAAAGAATCATCCAAGTCTAGATGAGGAATGTATGGAATGAACTGGATAAAATGATTTTTGTACTCAAACACAATTTCATATGTTTACTTGAGCCTAGAAAATTATATATCCATTAGTACCTTTACTTCATTATGAAGGAATGAAAAATGAACTATGCCTTGAAACTTTTCCAAGAAAAGTATTTGTCTGGCTTAGTCTGAATAATAGACTTCCACCACATATATCTCGAACCCACTAGAAGGATGGTTACAAAAATAACCTTAAGAGACTCATAAATATAAAGTTGGATAAAAATATCCTTAAACTTTAGTACCAAAACCAATTCATCGTAAGAATTTTGTTAACCATGAATTATTTTGGGGCTACCATCTTGATTCTTGGGTTCTTAGGTGTGCATTCAAGATCGATTTATTCAAGGCTTTGGATTCTGTGAGGTGGAACTTCTTGTGGGATGCTTTCGATCTGTGCGGATTTCTGGATAGGTTCTCATCTTGGGTTAAAATATGCGTCTCTACCCCAATGTTCTCGGTGAACATTAATGGTAGTTTACATGGGTACCTTTCCGGGAAAAGAGGGCTCAGGAAAGGGGATCTGCTTTCACCTTTCCTTTTTTTGATTTCCATAGAGATTTTCTCACACATCCTGGACTCTCTTATTTGATCTTCAGATGCTTACAAGATTCATTGGAGATGTGGTAAAATCATTATTTTTCACATTTGTTTTGCAAATAACCTTATCTTATTTTCTTATGGTGATTTGGATTCATCTTTAGTCACAAAGCATGCTTTGGATCTTTTTTCTTCCCTGTCTCGACTGAATGTTAATCTTTCAAAGTCCATAATGTTTGTGGCTTGTATCCCTCCTGATTTTTTTTATTCTATTGAGACTGTTATGGGGGTTAGGAAGGGGTCTATTCCTCTTCGTTATCTAGGAGTTTTCCTCATCACTTCCAAGCTTAGAGCTTCTGATTGTGTGGTCTTGGAAGATTAAATTGTTTAAAGAGTTAATGTTTGTACTAATAAATCTCTCTCATATGTTGGGCGGATATAGAGTGTTCCATCGATTCTTTTTAGTATGAAAGATTATTGGTGTTATCACATCATTTTACCCAATAGAGTGGTCAAATCCATTGAATCCAACCTTAGGAATTGTCTTTGGAAAGGTCTTTCACTAGATTCCTTTGGGGGTGGAAAGCTATTTTTTCTATGTTGGAGGTGTGGTTTGCATGGGGGCTGGAGTACTGGTTTTGTAGGCTGGTTGTTTTTCATGTATGTAGTGTCAATGGTTTTCTGGTTAATGTGGTGTTGTTTTGTTGTGGATCTGGGTGCGGGTTGGTGGTGTGCAGGGGCTGGGGTTTTTGGCTATTGTGGTTGGTGTCTGTGGCTAGTTTTGGCCGGAGTGGCTGGTGCGGGTTGGAATGCAGGTGGCAAGCGGCTGGCAGGGGGCTAGTGTGTGTTGGAACATGTGGTATGAGACTATTTTGCAGGTGGAAGGGTGTTGGTGTGGGCTGGAATGTAGGAGGCTGGGGGCTAGTGTGGTGGCTGGTGCGGGCTGGAGTGGCTGGTGCGGGTGGGAAGGAAGGCTACAGGGGGATGGCGGGGGCTGGTGCGAGATGGAATAGGTGGCAGGGGCTAGTGTGGGATGAATTGCAGGTGACTGGGGACTATTGGGCATGTGGAAGGGGCTGGTGCGGGCTGGGATATAGTAAGTCGAGGGCTGGTGAGGGTTGGAATTGGTGTTTGGGGCTGTTTTGCCGATGGAAGAGGGATAGAATGAGAGTTTTGCAGGTGGTTGGGGGTAGGGGTGGTGTGGTGGTTGGTGTGGTGGCTGGTGCGGGAAGGATTGCAGGTGGGTGGGGGCTGGTGCGGGCTCAAATGCAGGTGGAAGGGGGATGGAATGCTGGTGGAAGGGGGATGGTTGTAGGTGGGGGGGGGGGTGGTGTGGGCTGATTTAAAGGTGTTGGGGGGGGGGGGGCTGCTGTGGGTTGGAATTCTGGTGGAAGCGGGTTGAAATGAAGGTGGAAGGGGGCTGGTGTGGGCTAGATGTGGCTATAGAAGGGCCAAATCATAGCCTTACTATGGCGTGACCACGGCTAGACCGTGGAGTGACTGTGGCATGACGTCGGCTTGACCGCGGCGTGACTACAGTGTGACCGCGGCATGTTGGCCCGGTCCAGTGACATCTGCGGGGTAGCAACTTCCGACCAGGAGTGAAGGGAGCGGGAGGAGGCATGGAAACATTCCAGTAGTCTCCCCGCTGATAGAAATTGTGATCAGTCGGTCTCAACATTGATCACAAGACTCATCGAATACTATCATTGTGAACCACTGCAGGGTGTCATCCTAGTGCAGGTCCAAATCACAACATTAACGCGGCGTGACCGCGGCGTGAACGGGGCTTGACCTCAGCGTGACGGCAGCGTGACCGCGGTGTGACTGCGGCATGATCGGGGTGTGACCGTGGTGTGACCGCGGCGTGACTGTGTCGTGACAGTGGCGTGACAGCGGCGTGTTGGCCCGGTCTAGCGACATCCGCGAGGCAGAATCTTCTGACTAGGAGTGAAGGGAGTAGGAGGAGTCAGGGCAACATTCCAGTCGTCACCCCGCCGGCAGAAATTTTGATTAGAAAGTCTCAACATTGATCACAAGAATCATGGAATACTATCACTGCGAACTGCCGTGGGGTGTCATCCTGGAGCAGGGCCAAATCATGACATTACTGCAGTGTCATGGCGGCATGACTATAGCTTGACCGTGGAGTGACCACGGCATGACCGCGGTGTGACCGCGGCGTGACCGCGGTGTGATCGCGGCGTGACCGCGGCGTGACCCCCGCTTGACCGCAGCTTGACCACGGCGTGACTGCGTCGTGACCGCGGTGGGACTGCGGTGTGTTGGCTCGGTTCAGCTACATCCGTAGGGAAGCATCATCCAGCCAGGATTGAAGGGAGCCGGAGGAGGCAGGGAAACATTTCGGTCATCACCCCACCGACAGAAATTGTGATTAGTCAGCCTCAACACTGATTATAAGACTCATGTAATACTATCACTGCAAACCGTTGTGGGGTGTCATCCTAAAGTAGGGACAAATCACGGCATTACCGCGGCGTGGCCGTGGTGTGACCGTGGCATGACCATTGCGTGACCGCGGCATGACCGCGACGTGTTGGCCCGTTCCAATGACATCTGCAGGGCAACATCTTCTATCCAGGAGCGAAGGGAGTGGGAGGAGGTGGGGCAACATTCCGGTCATCGCCCGACCGACAGATGATATAAAAAATCAACTATTTAATTTTCTATAACACGGGATCACCAAAAGGTTGTAGAGAGAGGTGCAATGATGCAATGTATAAGGGAAACAAAATGATGGAAAAGAATCATACACCCCAAAAAAACCTTATACAAATTCATTCACTTCTCTTAAACATGGAAATTTTATTTATAATATTCATAGCGTGAAAAGGAAAGTGTCATGATCAAGGCATATACCTATTCGGGCAATTTCATTTGAGTTAAACGAGTATGATATGACAATTTGTATTATTCAAAGAAAACAAAAACTAACTAGCCAAAAAAAACACCAACAAGAGGCATATCAAAGACTCAAACCAAATCTAAACATGATACAAATAACTATCACAACTCTTTTGTTTAGAAGACAGCTCACATCTGTTGGAGGGGTTTTATTATAAATTTATCACATTGCTTTATCACACAATTCAATTAATTATATTTAACATTTATTCTAAAACTCATTCTGCATAAATCAATTGCAATAATTTAAGCAACTAGATCAACATAACTATCACTGTGAGTTTTTGCAGACAGCACACCTCCATTGGAGTGGTTTTATTATAAAAACATGAATTTATTTATCAAATGAAACAATTATATTAAAGAACACATATTCAAGATATGTAATTAATTATAATTACGGACAATTTAGAAAGAAGATAAATGCAATTTAAATCATTCTTGAATTAAAGAGGCTAGAAGTGGGATTCTACCTCAAGGTGTAACCAATCCATCCAATTTGGCTCTTGGAGCTTTCTAAAAAAATGTTTCTACTCTTCCACTGGGTATACACACCTTCCCACACATGCAAGGACACCTAACCCCTATTCACACACACGCATGGCCATGAGCATGTGCAATGGGATCCTTGCACATATGATTATATGCATATACTAGTCTCCACTCACATGCGTTTGCATTTACATATATATACATGGGCACACATAGCCCCATACATGAATAATCACTGCCATGGTTCACTATACACGTAACGGGGGAACCCACATACATATACTTTCTTACCTATGCACATGCAGGCGAGTCACCCTTAACTTGGCTACACAACTAGAAGAAAGACCTATTGTCATGGTTCAAAACCATGACAATAGACCAAAAAACCATGGTCGTAGGCTACAACCATGGTTTTGGACAACCGTGGCTGCTATCGTCATGGAAGTAGGTCCTAGCCTATTTCCATGGTTTTAAACGTGGAAATAGCTTCATATAGCCATAGTTTTGAAAACTGTGGCAATAGGTCTTAAAAACATCCACCATGGCAGTTGACATATGGCCACTGTTTAAAACGTGGATATAGGAAGCTATTTACACATTTTTAACTGTGGCTATAGCCATGGTAAATAGTGGCAGTAGCCTAAATATAAAATGTCACCAGCAGGTTTCGATCCCTGCACCTTTGCTCTACGAAGCAGAGTACATACCACTACACTGAGCGACATTACGGGTATATATATATATATATATATATTATGATATATATATTAATATAAACCATGGGAAAATCCTCAAAACCATGGTGGTAGGTCTTCCCACCAATTTTTTGGTGGGAAATTTTCTTCCCGCCAAAGAGTGGGAACCCTATTTCCATGGTTTTGAGAAACCGTGGCAATAGGTCATTGAATAATGTTTCATAAAGCCACGGTTCTAAAACCATGGTTATAGGCCATAGAACCATGGCTATAGCCACTATATATTTCCATGGTTCTGAAAACTTTGGCCATAAGCCACGATAACCGGCCTATATCCACGGTTTTGAAACTGTGGCAATAGGCCACAAAAACCATGGCTATAGACACCTATAGCCACGATTTTAAAACCATGTCTATAGTCCTGTGGTAGTAGCCTAATATTATAGTTATGATACTCAAAACCAATGAGTAGGGATCAACGCACTTCAAAAAGGATATTAGGAACATTAAAACACATAAAGGATGCTACATAACCAGTGAGAAACCAACCAACAACATTAAATCCTTACCTCAATTGGGAGAACCAAATCCACCCGAACCAACACAAAATGATCCAACTCCCTATGAAAAAAATAATATGGTGACAAAAAAACTCAAATCCCCAAATACATGAGGTGTGAGACAGGTAGTAACCATATAATCTTGCCTCCGATCAAATCTGGTAGATTGAATCAATCTGAACCCCATTTTCCCACCATCGTAGAATATAACTTCCTATTGTCAACATGAAGAAGTAAAAGACCTATGTGGAAAATGTGGTAAAGAAAAGAATATAAAAACTAAACTAAAACATACATGTCTTATGTGACTCTACACGTCACCACCCAACATATAATAACCACAATGCCCAATGGGTCAAATCATGTTCCTGCAAGCAAGGGGGAAATAGGTCCTTGTTTCAAAATGATACTATAAAATAGTAAATTCTTATTGATTAACAATTATTCTTCCTGTTAAAGGTATATAGTTAGTTTGGATTGAGTATCATCTTAATTTGTTTTGTTCGATACAAGTTTTCATCCCACCTGATAATAAATGTTTACTAGAGGACACAATTTCTAATCAAATAGATAATATCATAAGAAAAAATGGATCTACGCCTATGAAGAAGGTTGAACATGATCAGAAAGAATGTTTGATGTTATAGTATGATGAGTTATAAAAGGATAAACCAAAAAAACATTGAGAGTTATCTAATTGCTCAAATGAATATGCAATTTTTAAACAATAATAAACTTTTGAAATTGGAGAAAACCATGTTTCCTCAATATAAATTTTTAGAATGTGAGAAATAAGAAACCGAAAAGAAAATCAAACACTTTTTAGCTACAAATAAATGTTCTCTAGTGTTGAGAAAAAAGCCTAATAACTTAGAAGTTGATAAAACCACCTTATTACCATACTTGTTGATATAAAAAAACTCAAATGGAAATTTCACATAACACACACATCACATATATATTTTTCTGAAGGAAAATAATTTTTAAAAATGAATCTCTCATATAGTGCTATTATTCCATTGAAAAAATCAACATGGAGAAAATAAGAAAATACATTCTAGTTAATCACATCTCTAAAAAAGATTCAACACCTTTCCCATGATTTAATGCTATATTTATAGGGAACATTTCATCTAGATAACAATTTGTAATTTAATAAAACATGGTTACCCATTCAACTGTATGTGAATCCAAAAAGAACAAAACATTTATCCATAAACCAATTTCCATTCACATGTATCATTAACATATTTAATCAGTATGCCTTAGATAACATTTTCATTTGCAAATTATAACCCTCCATTCACATGAAAAATGCATCTACAATGCATCAATGATATGAATAATTCTACACATAAAATATTCATAACATTTTTATGAGCTCCAAATGATTTTACATAGAATATGACATTCTTTATGAAACTAGAAACACATCATATATTGTTCACCTAAATCGTAAAGAAATATTGTTCTCGTGGTATCTTCTATGTGAACATCCATGATTTATATCTACAAACACAATAATGATTACTATTTTTATGTTTTGAGAAAACCAAAATCAATCATATATCATAGTATGATATTGATTTTCATGAATTCGTTAAATTAATGTTGAACATAAAATTATCCTGCCAACACTAGAGCTCTAGTTTGATACTCGGGTATTCCAAACTTGATTAAATAGCGTTCCATATATGCCACTCCAAGCCTACAATTATCAGGGATGATTCCCTTAATAAGAAACCATGATAAGGAACATTACCCATTCCATGGACCACTGACTTAACACACATTACCATTTCCTGGGATTTCAGTCATCTTCTATTGGTTAATGGACTTTCTGTGAATTCTCATTACAGAAAAGATTACATTCCCAAGGATAATAAATAATGGTAAGAGCGGTGTAACCATTCTAGGTATTATATAACCATGTCTCAAGAACAACCAAGAGAAAAACCCCTAACAAAACACAAAAACATGACAAATATTTTAACATATGAATCATTTTTTAATTCATTAAAATTACCAATTCTCATTCCTCATATTCAATTATGTCAAATATCACTTCTTGTCAATATAATAATTGGTCTTTTCCAATTTCATACAAATTATACAGTTACATGCTACATTATCAATTCATGTTTCAATTGTGTCAATTCTAATTCACATACAGATAATTAAAAATTATAATTCACTTGTCATGAGAAGAAAAAATTAAATTCAAAATTCTATTTATTCCTTAATCAATTTCGCATTCCAGGTATAAGGCACTAGACTCATACCATCCATGCTCTAACCCATGTTTATAGATAATAACACCTCTTTGGTGGCCAAAGAATCATGGTATTCATAACCAATGGACCCAACAGGATATGTGGAAGGTCTAACAGTGATTATTTGAGAAGTTCCCATGGATTATTAATAGAAGAGGTCACACTAACGACATGATGAAACTATCATAAAAGATGTAGATACTATAAAACCAATGAAGACATTAGAAAGATTTTTCAAATCACCCACCTCAATACGAATAATATTAATCCGAAATCAAAATATTTTGATGAATGTAATCCACTATAATACCGTATAGAAGCTGATAAATACACAACATCAAGTCCATTTGAAGAATATCAAAGTGGAAAATAAAAGGAATTAAAAAATTTTGAGCAGAACACAATGAATATAGATGTTTGAATCAAATAATGGATTGAGAGATCTATGAATAAAGGTGTCCTAAAAATGAGGTAGACATCGATTAGGGATGAAAGCCTGTAGAGATCCATTCTGGAGAAAGTGAGATCATGATAGAGGAAGTGAGCTTGCCAAGTCAGGTTCATGCTCGGGAGGTAGGGTTGGAGGACAGATCACATTAGAGGAGGAGATCTCATTTAGTGGAGAGATCTGTTCGAGAGATTTTGATCGACGGAGGAAGTGAGCTCGTGGGCTCGTGCTCCGGAAGTAGGGTTCAATGGAGGAGAGATCAGTTCAACGATGTGTGGAAAGATCTGTTTGCAGGTTAGCTATGATTATTTGGGTGTTTTTTCCCAACAGTTTCTAAAACCATAGAGAAATATTATTGTGGGGGGGGGGGGGTTCCCTATAGTTTCTAAAAACCCTAGGAAAATATTGTCTAATGTAATCCATTCTCAATGGTTTAATGAAAACCTTTGGAAAACACATCAAATTATTACTTAAACTAATAATTTTTTCAAATTGTTGGTATGAAGGGGTTGGAATAAGTGGGATTTCCACCACTGTTAATTAAAAGGAATGTTTTTTCATTTTCTTACCTTGCTATATTGATTATTCCTTATCTTTTTATTTGAATGGAACATGTTATTAGATATTTAACTTTACAATTTGATTTATTTTCATTGAATCATTATTGATTTCTCTTTACTTACACTTATTGATCATTTGAGATCACACATATTGTGTTTCCTTTCCCCATGTTATATAGAAGAATCCTTTGAATTATTTTCAATGATACTATTTATTTCAGTTCTTATTTATCATGATTTTATTTTACATTTCCCAATTTATTATGGGTATCATGTTTGTAATCTGGATTTCTAAAAATTGTAAACTGGATAGACCATTAGGATTTGATTAATTGTACTCGTGCCAAAAAAATAATGCACTGGCTCAGGGATTATAGGGCAAGGGTGTTATAACCCCTGCATATATAAATATATACATTTATTGGTATATAAATATTTATGCATCTCATATTATGAAAATAGTGGCATCTTTAGAGTGGTTGGATACACACACATACACAATCATTAAAAGATATTTTTATTTTATTCTAATAGTGTATTTCTATATTTCCTTTGATTTTATTTCAAGGATCCATGAAATTATATATTGTTAATTTCTATTGTTTATTTATAGAAACATGGATATAAATTTCCATGTATAATATTTTTTTATTTATTTCATTACATCTATGATAAATTATTTATTAATATATTTTAAAAATATTTGGTACTATGTTTTTAACTCATAATCCTGTTCATATATTATTTATGAATAGGTTGTGTAATAATTTTTATTGGGTAGGTTGTACTCACACACTACACAACTCAACTTGGGATGTGTGTACAATTTTTTTGATCGAGTTAAATGAATGGAATGAAAGTATCAACCAAGGTTTGTAAATTCATAAGTGGTCTCGGTTCAGTTTGGTTTATGGTTCTTTTCTTAGGAACTAGGTGTGTTGGATTTGTGTTTTTTGGAATGATCCTCTATTATATCTTTGTAATAGCTCTCCCACATGGGTTCTTCCAGGATTTTTGGGTGAAAATGGGGGGTTTTGTGTGAATAGTACCATGATCAAGCTTACCGAATGGTCCATCAAGCCATGCAACATGACCGAGGTAACCGTGCATTAGGTTACAGAACTTAACACATGGACACGTGGTAGATTCATGGTAACCATAAAACCCCGAGGTTACTCAGTAGTAGTGGTTTCATGGATAACCCATGGCTGTACAGACCATGAGGACTTACCTTATGACCTTCCCAGTATAAAAAATAGGATTTTTCCAATTTTCCATGCTTGAGTTTTAACACAAAAACGCACCTTCCTCCCCCTTTGTGGTTCATTCGACCTAAGCACCTGTAACACCCCGCCCCCACCTCAATGGATTGAGGAGGAGGTGAGGGTTACATGGACTTAAGAGACGTTCCCAAGGCACAAAAGCTGGTAATAAATGCTGAGGGATCCTAGAAGAATTGTGGAACGATTTTCCCTTGAAACAAAACCAACCAAACAACCACAACTATATGATGCATATCGACAAAACCAAAATCATACATTACCAAAGACAACCAGATAATCCATAACGATCTCATATAAAAACACAACCCAATATAACATCAAAGTTCAATGTAGAAGACTCAACAAGAAACACCACGATCTATGACATCACCACAGCTCCACACCATGCTCCATGCTCCATCCTCCACCAAGACATCACAAAGCTCCTCTAAAGGAGGGAGATGCCTTACCTTTGCCCACGTCACGGTACACAACATCTGCAAAGACACCACAGTGCCAAAGTAGGGGTGAGTACTAAAACTCAGTAGGATTTCCCCAAATGACTTCCTTACACACGCCACAAGGATAAAACTGTTAGCACATTTATATAAAACATTTTATATAAATTAAATCACAATTGCAACCATTTTCATAAGCCAAACGTGCCCTTACCAAGACAACACATCCAACCCAATCAACCAAGGGAAAGCCCAAGCAACCATGCCTCAAACCATTTCATCATGTACACGTTAGCACAACAATTCCACCTTGCAAAGCAATGAACAACACACAACCCAAACTAACAACAACCAAATGGTGGAGATTCCGTCCAACCCGTTCACCCATTCACACTTGGCGGCACTTCCCATCCAATTATCCTTGATGGTGGCCCTTCAATCCACTCTCTATACCCTTTTTATAGTGTTACTTCTCGCCACTACCACACCACATTCACAACAAGCCAATGCCAAGAATATAACCCACCATGGTCACAACCACATGCAATCAACCAATTCCACTGCAAATCAATCAACTTCAATAAATTACCCATTTATTAAAAACCATTTTCCATCCCAAAAAACATTTCAATAAAACAAACCTTTTATTTAAAACCATTTCCATCAATCATTTTCACAAATCAACCATAGAATCCCATTTTAACAAGAATATCATTTCACCATAAAACCCCCATTTTTCCCAAAAATTCCCAGAACATAACCCAAGGGATTTCTAATCAATATCGCACATCAAAACAAAATTAATTTCAAGAAAAAAATATTAATTGTAACCAAAACCATTAGATCTAACCAAATGGAGTTGATAGAGTAGCCATCTACCTTTAGGGTTCCCGAGAAATCGGCCCACAACCAAACGCACCTCAAATCCGGCGAACACACCCCCGAAACCTTTCTAGATCCTTTTCCCTAACATCCACAAGCCTTAATATTCACATCCAAGGCCAACCCAAACCTATATCTACACACAAAAAGTGTAGATCTAGAAAATCAAGAAAGAGAGGGATGTAGATCTAGAGGAAAACACAAGAGAAGTAAGAGGAGAGACTTACCTGGAAGCAATCACCTTCAAAGAACCTTGATTCCTCTCCAAAACCCTTCCAAAATGAGTGGGATAGCACACTTATCCCCTGAGAACCCAAAATCCCAAGTGAGGTTTGAGTGGGAGGAAGAGAGGAGTGAAATGAAGCAATATCGATTGAGATCGGGTTTTAAAACCCTATATTTTAGTGGTCGCACGGTTAGCCCGCACGGTTTGGAAAACTGTGCGCTAACAGTGCGCACGACACAACCTCGAGAGCTAGGGTCCACACAGTTTCATCCCACAGTATGGAAAACTGTGCGCAGGCCGTGCGAGGCCTACTATCTCGAGAACAAGGTTCCTCACAGTTTCTTGGGGAATCCGCACGGTTTCCACTAACCGTGCTCAAACCATGCACCCTTTTAAAAGCCCCCAATCTTATTCAAAATTAATCCAAACTCACCCAACCTCTTCCCAACTCATATCATGCACTTTAAACACATAAAAATGCATATACAAAGGCCGCATACCTCAAACTGGGGGGTGCTACATTCTCCACACCATTGGACATTCCGTCCTCAGAAAGTAGTTTACCCGCCCTTTACGTAAAGAGCTTCGGCCACTACTCAACCATATCTTTTTCATGCTCCCATGTCTCCTCTTGAATCTGACCATGTTGCCAAAAAACATGAACTAAGCCAATGTTTTTACCATGCAATACTTTATCTTGCCTATCCACAACCCGCACTCGCACATGCACCAAGGAAGCATTCGGTTCTAGATCAACATGATCCCATCAAATAACATGGTCATGATTCGGCTGATACTTTTTCAATTGTGACACATGAAACACATTGTGCACCCCACTGAACCTAGGTGGCAAATCCAAATGATAAGCCACCTCAAAAACACGCTCAAGAATCTCAAATGTTTCAAAATACCTCGGAGATAACTTTCACTGCTTCCCAAACGGATGACGTCCCATCCTAGGAGAGATCCTCAAGAACACATGATCACTCACCTCGAACGACAACGGCCATCGACGATGATCCACATATGATTTCTAAAGACATTGATCCATCTCAATTCTCTTCCTGATCAACTTGATCTTCTCCATAGTCTCTTGGACAAGGCTCTGTCCGACCATCGAGGACTCACCTGTTTCCACCCAACATAGTGGAGAACGACATTGTCTCCCATACAATGATTCAAACGGATCCATCTGTATGGAGTCCCGATAAATGTTATTGTAAAAGAACTCAACTAACGACAAGTGCTCCTGCCACGAGCCACCAAAATCCATGACACAGACCCGTAACATATCCTCCAGAGTTTGTATTGTCCTCTCGGATTGGCCATATATCTGAGGGTGATACTCCATGCTCATAGTCAACTGTGTCCCAAGGGCTTGCTGCAAGGATTTCCATAAACGAGATGTAAACCTCAGATCTCTATCTGATATAATCAAAACTGAAACATCATGCCTCTTTACCACCTCCCAGATATAGATTTTGGATAGATCCTCCACCGTATGAGATCACGAATTGGAATGAAATGGGACGACTTCATTAGTCGATCCACTATCACCCAAATGGCATCGTGATTTCTGACCGTTCTTAGGAGACCTGTAACAAAATACATCGCTATTTGCTACCACTTTCAAACAGGGATTGGTAAAGACTGCAACATTCATGCTAGCCTCTGATACTCTGCCTTGACCAGCTGACAAGTCAAGCATCTTGAAACAAACTCAGCCACACTTCTTTTCATACCATCCCACAAGAACTGCGCTTTCAGCACTTTATACATTTTCTGAATTCTAGGATGAAAAACCCACGTGGAATGATGATACGCCTAGAGAATATCCTACTGACAAACAACTAGTACAACCATTTGATTCAAAAAACACAAAACTGAATCTCCATTCAGTTGCCAACCCTCAATGGTCTCCCCACTATTGAGTGTCGACCCCATGGTCACACACTTAGAATCGAATATATGTGCCTCTCTAACCAGGACAACCAAGTCATAAATCAAAAAAACTGGAAATAAGACAGCTCTATCACCCTGGTCCTCACATTCCAACCGCATATCGGCTATAACCGACATCAACTTCCACTGATCTAATGCCTATTTTACCACCTGAGCATATGATTTCCTACTTAATGCATCCACCACCGAATTTCCCTTACCCGATCTGTACATTAATTCAAAATCCAACATCTGGAGATATTCCATCCATCAACTTTTCCTCAAGTTCAAATCCCTTTGTGAGAAAATGTTCTTTAAGCTCTTATGATCTGTATATACCATAAATTTCTCATCTAAGAGATAATGACACCACACTTTCAAAGCATGGACCACTACTACCAACTCTAAATCATGAGTTTGGTAGTTCTTCTCATGCAATCTCAACTGTCGTGAGCCATACACAACCACATGATTCCCCTACAGGAGAACGCATCCCAACCCTAATCCTGATGCATGTCAATACACCATGTACACTTTTCCTGGTTCTGGAAAAACAAATATTTGTGCTGATGTCATAAAAACCTTTAGCTCTTTGAAACACTACTGACACTATTCATTCCACTGGAATGGAACATTCGTTCTTGTCAATGCTGTCATCGGTGAAGCCAAACATGAAAAATCATGATAAAATGCTGATAATACCCAGCTAGACCAAGGAAACTCTGTATCTCAAACACATTCTTTAGTGGTTGCCATGAGATAACAGCCTCTATCTTTTCCAGATCCATTGAAACACCCCTTTCAGAAATTACATGGCCAAGAAAATAAACTTCCCGTATACAAAAGTCACACTTTGAAAATTTGGCATACAGCCTATGATCCCTCACGATCCCCAGCACTGTCACCAAGTGCCGCTCATGCTCCACCCTTGTATTTGAATACACCAGAATATCGTCCACAAACACCACCACAAATAAATCCAAATATCTCTGAAATATTTGATTCATCAATTCCGTAAACATCGTTGGCGCATTCGTTAGACCAAAGGGCATAACCATATATTCATAATGGTCATATCTAGTTCTGAAATCTTTTTTAGAAATATCCTCCTTCCTCACCTGCAATTGATGATATCCCGACCTCAGGTCAATCTTGGAGAACCAGTGGTATCGCCTCAACTGGTCGAACAAATCATCAATTCGTGGAAGTGGATATCTATTCTTTATCGTGACTAAGTTAAGTCTACGATAATCAACACATAGCCTCAAGGTTCCATCCGCCTGTTTCACAAACAACATCGGAGCTGCCCACGGAGACGTGCTAGGCTGGATAAAACCTTTGCTTTTTAGCTCCTCCAACTGGATTTTCAATTCCCGCAATTCAGTAGGTGCCATCTGATAAGACGAAATTGATATAGGTGTGGTCCCCAGAAGGAGATCAATCGTAAAATCCCCTTCTCTTACAAGAGGTGACCCATATAATTCATCAGAAAAAACATCAAAGAAATGATCAACCACTGCAAGAGGAACACTCTTCTCAACACCCTCTACCGATTCCAATGAGAAAAGTTCCAACTGATACGATAATGTACCCACTGTTGGTGCCAACAAACCCGTTGCACCCTGCCTTTCATGTTTCTCCCCTCTAAAGAGATGTCTAACGCCATCGTGTGTCATAAAATCCACTGTTCGCGCATCATAATTGGTGTGGTCCTTAAAATCTACCAGCCGATCTATTCCTAGGATTACATCATACCCGTCCATCTCAAGCATTGAGAAATTCTACACTATCTCAACTTCACCCACAACGATACAACATTTTCTAAACAAGAAGGCTTAACACTCTCTTCAACCTAGAGGAGTTTGATGTTTCAAAAAAAGGGCATCACTTCTACCCTTAAACCCATCAAATCAACCACACGTGAAACAATAAAAGAGTGTGAAGCACCCATATCAAACAACGCATGCATCAAGGAAGAATTTAATAGAATAGTACCTCACACCGTGGATGGTCCCGAATGATCATCCACCACAACCTTCTTAGATCCGAAAACATGTTTTATTTCCACACTCTACTCTTTATTACTCTGCTGAGGCGTCGTGGTATTCTGAGAATCACCATGACCCACTTTACTCTGCTGATGAGGGGTGTGTTGCGGTCGTCGTCCCATCGAAGCATACGACGTCTGCGATCCCTGAGGAGTGTAACGCGCACCCGACCTTGAAAAATTCTAACAATAACACTTCATATTCCCTAGCTCCTTACAATTATTACACACTCGAGGTTGTGTTGTACCATCCCGCTTGATGTGGCTCATGGAACCACGCTGAAAACATCCCGACTTGCTCTGGGGCTTCGGAGGAATATTTACCGATCCTTCCGTCGGATTAAAATACAGATTCCCGTCCTGGGAATAAGTTTCCCTCATTCTCTTGAAACCAGCATTAGAGCTCCCACTATTCGCCATGGGTACCACCGTGCTTCCTCCGCGCAGATCTCCAAACAAATCCCACCCAGCCACCGAGGATCTATTCACCATCATTGTGTAATCATCTAGACACAACACTGATATCTTTGAATGGATTTCTTGCCTTAACCCCACCTCAAATATTCATGCATTCAACGACTTGATACCCGCCACCTCAGGTTCAAATCGTACAATGTTCATAAAATTATGTGTATACTCTGTCACAGACAGAATCTCTTGCTTCAAACTGAAGAAATCAGTTGTACGATGAATTCTGAATGTATGTGGGTAGAATTGTTTGTTAAACAATTCCTCAAAGCCTTCCCACATCATACCCTGATTCGTCCTTTCTTGGACCACCAACTCCCACAACTGAAGGGCAAGATCTTACAATATATATGTGGCCAACTTCACATTCAGCTCTACCGGTGTTCCCAGGAACTAAAAGATCTTGATCATTCTATTCAACCATGCTTCTGCCCTCTCTAGCTCTGAATCACCCCTGAATATGGGTGGATTCTTCTTTTGAAACTGAACAGCATGATCCACATGCCAAGGTTAATCCATTTTATTTCCACTTCCCACAGCTTGGAAAACGTTCACTATACATTTCACTAGATGTTGGTTCACCTAAGGCTCAAGTGAAACCACATTCTTAGAAGCCTCCTCTGGTTGGTCTCTACAACGCCTACCCAGTTCCATTTCTATAAACAGAAAATAAACAACCATAAGTCTCACTTCTGTAGTCATCATGAAATCCCATTACAAATCACATTACATAATACTATCAGAACAAGGCATTCCACACTTTTTCACATGTTCCATGTTTCACCATTTTGAAAACCAAAAGATTTTCAAAATACCCATTTATTCACATTACAATCTCACACATTCATATCACATCATAAATCATTATACCTTAATGAAATATGAATCCTAGTGGGAGGTCATTTCTACTATGCTTGACATGCTCATATCATTGGCTACACCCACGATAATGAGATTTCCAATGCCTATAAGTGTCTCCAAAACACTTATGTGCCCAAATCACTGGTAACTTGAATTTACGTATAAAAGGGTTATCTACATCCTTTTATGCCATACATTCCAAGTTCCAACATTCCTACGCCTTTCTACCATCTTGACTCAAGGAGTATACCACACAGATGTCAACACCAAATCCGAGAATCAACTCCAAAGGACCAAAAAAACTAATACCACTTGTAACACCCAGCCCCTACCTCATTGGATTGAGGAGGCAGTGAGGGTTACTTGGCCTTAAGAGACATTCCCAAGGCACCAAAGGCAGGGAATAAATGTCGAGGGCTCCTAGAACAATTTGGGAATGCTTTTCCCTTGAGACAAAACCAACCAAACAACCACAACTATATGATGCATGTCGACAAAACCAAACTCATACATTACCAAAGACAACTAGATAATCCATAACGATCTCACATGCCAACACAACCCAATACAACATCAGAGTACAATACAGAAGAATCAACAAGAAACACCATGAGCCATGACACCACCACATCTCCACCCCAAGCTCCAAGCTCTATGCTCCACCAAGACATCAAAAAGCTCCAATAAATAAGGGAGATGCCTTACCTTTTCCCACGTCATGGTACACGACATCTCCAAAGACACCACAATGCCAAAACAAGGGGTGAGAACTAAAACTCAGTAGGATTTCCCCAAATGACTTCCCTACACATGCCACTAGGATAAAACTGTTAGCACATTTATATGAAAAAGTTTATATAAATTAAATCACAAGTGCAACCATTTTCAAAAGCCAAACGTGCCCTTACCAAGCCAACACATCCAACACAATCAACCAAGGGAAAGACAAAGAAACCATGCCTCAACCCATTTCATCATTTACATGTTAGCACAATAATTCCACCTTGAAAAGCAATGCACAACACACAACCCAAACAACCAACAACCAAATGGGGGAGCTTCCGTCCAACCCGTTAACCTATTCACACTAAGTGGCACTTCCAGTCCACTTATCCTTGACGGTGGACCTTCCGTCCACTCTCCATCCCCTTTTTATAGTGTTTCTTCTCGCCCCTACCACACCACATTCACAACAAGACAATTACAAGAATATAACCCACCAAGGTCTCAACCACATGCAATCAACCAATTACATTGCATATCCATCCACTTCAATAAATCATCCACTTATTGAAAACCATTTTCCATGCCAAACAACATTTCAATAAAACTACACTTTTATTGAAAACCATTTCCATAAATAATTTTCACAGATCAACCATAGAATCCCATTTTAAAATATCCATTTCAAAATCCACAAGAATAGAATTTCACCATAAACCCCCCTTTTCCCAAAAAACCTTCAAAACATCACCCAAGGGATTTTTAATCCATATCGCACATCAAAACACAATTAATTTCAAGAACAAAAAATTAATTGTAACCAAAACCATTAGCTCTAACCAAATGGAGTCCAAAGTGAAGCCACCTACCTTTTAGGTTCTCGAGAAATTGTCCCACGAACAACCACGCCTCAAATCCGGCAAACGTACCACCGAAACCTCTCAAGATCCTTTTCCCTAACATCCACAAGCCTTAACATTAACATCCAAGGAAAAACCTACCCTATATCTACACACAACAAGTGTAGATCTAGAAAACCAAGAAAGAGAGGGATGTAGATCTAGAGGAAAACACAAGAGAAGCTAGAGGAGAGACTTACCCAGAAGCAATCACCTTCAAACCACCTTAAATCATCTTCAAAACCCTTCCAAAATGAGTGAGAGAGCACCCTTAACCCCTGAGAGCCCAAAATCCCAAGTGAGGCTCGAGTGGGAGGTAGAGAAGAGTGAAATAAGGCAATCTCGAGTGATCCCAGGTTTTAAAACCCTAACTTTAAGTGGTCGCATGGTTTGCCCACACGGATTGGTAAACTGTGCGCTAACCGTGCGCACGCCACTTCCTCGAAAGCCAGGGTCTGCACAGTTTCATCACACGGTTTGGAAAACCATGTACAGGTCGTGCGAGGCCTACTGTCTCGAGAACAAGGGTACTCACGGTTTCCTGGGGAATCTGCACGGTTTCCACTAACCGTGCTCAAACTGTGCACCCTTTTAAAAGCCTCCAAACTTATTCAAAACCAATCCAAAATCTCCCAACCTCTTCCCAACTCATCTCATGCACATTAAACTCATAGAAATGCATAACCAAGGGCCACATACCTCAAACTGAGGGTGATACAACACTTCCTCCCCCTTCTCCCAGCTTATTGTAACTCCACTCCTTGGGTACTATTGGCATGATTCCAATCAAGGGATCACGATTTAAGTTCATAATCCTTTGATTTATCTCATTTCCCTAGGTTTTTTCTTCCCCATTTTAGGTTTCCTTTTCTATAGTGGTTGGGATCTAATTTTTAATGTTTTATACTTAAATTTTGGCTTCAATTTTGTTTTTTTAGGTTGGTTTGAGTCTACCTTGGGTGAGGTGGTGGTGAGATTGACGTTTTGCACTGGATTTTATAAGTTTCTCCATTCTTGAGGTTGGACCTCAATGCTTATTTCCTTTAAAGTTATGTTTATAATGATTTCATGTTTTTTCCATATTTAATTTCTTTGTAGGAATATATTAATGTTTGAATAATTATATCTTGTGAAATTAGATGGCTTCCCATTTTTTATTTTTTTAATGGTCGGAAAGGATATTTTTCCCAAAGTGGTTATTAAATGTCCCGATAGGCACTTTGAGGTGATTAATTGTGTTTAAGAACATGGTATAATTTCTATAAATGTATTGCGGATATTCAAAACAATGATCTAAGTTTTGAATGTATTTTTTTCACATTATTTTCTTGTTGAGATTCCCCCTTTTCCATTTTAAAATCATTTTAGTTTTGAATGGTGGGTTGGATTATAAAATGTGGTTGTGTTTGGATATTTATGAAATGAATTTTTTTGTGAAAATTTTATAAGTCTCATTTGGAATCTTGAATTTTTTCATTATAAAACCCCTTTAGGAGGGATCCATTAGCTAGTTTTATGATTAATGGTGGGAATTTCATCCGTATCAGACTCCACCTGTGTGATTATTGTTTTAAGGCATGGGATACTTCTTGAGGAGGCCAGGGTGGTGATCATTGTTGGAGTGTAGGATAAAATGTATATATATATATATATCTTTGTTTTTGTGTGTGACATGTTTCTTTAATCATTTGGAACACCCCAGTACAAACATAGCATGAGAACATAGCATAGAGAAGTGGAATTATTAGACCATTTTCTACACTAGTATAGCTTATTGTACTATATAGTTTCCTCTAGGAGGTGGATAATTTGGTTTTTTTCTAAGGGGATCAGGCCCCTCAACTAGGCCATGTGAGGTGTTGGTTGGGCATTAGAAAATTATTATGTCATTGAATAGGGCATGAATTTAGGATGAGTAACGTGTACAGTATGTTCAATTTCTCCTCAGACTTCCTACTTGTTTCTATGTTGATCCGAAAATAGTATAGTTATAAATTTTCCTCATTGTGTGTATATATCCCTTATTCATGGTTTTGGGTGTTCTTCTAGATAATTGAGAAAGTATAGTTTTTTTAATAGGGGTTGAAAAATGAATTTGTGAACAAAATTCTTCCCCTTTTTGTTGAAAAATGGATGTTTCTTATAATTTTCCTATTTTCCCATCATCCCTATGTTACCAACATATATTCCATGAGTTATCCTTGTTTTAAAATGTTAGGGCAGTGGGTTGTGACTTTCATACTCTAAAATGTAATGTATAGGAAAACCTATTTTTATAGTTTTTATTTCAATCCTGAAAATCAATGTTTCTTTATTTAAAGATATGCATTATGAATATAACTATTTCAGGCCTATCTACTATGTTTTAATACCCATGCCTATAGCGTTTTCTTATTTTTGGTTTCCTTTTTAGGTTTTGTCTTTGGTTCAATCGACATGGATTATAGTTGGTTTTGGATTGGGGATTGACCTTCGGGGACACATGGAGATGTTGGGTTATCATTTTTTTTCTTGTGTATTTGTTGTTTAATTTGTTGTATTTTAGGTTTTAATGAAAATTATGTAATTTATTAAAAATAATATTGGGTTTTTTTCTATTTTATTTGTTTGGTTGCTTTTTATATTCATTTTTTATTGGGAGAAAACATTCTCATTGTCTCTAATGAGTACCTTAGTGCTTGTCACCATCCCATTAGGATCAGGAACACCACTCGGGCTTTTCCACAGATCAGATCTGGTGACCAGATCAGGGTCAACCTGAGTTGGTTCATGAAAAAATGGTATTATAAGAGGTCAGCTCTTTTGAGGACCTTGCATTTAGAGTAACAATTTTTAGTTAGGGTTGTCAAGTTAGAAGGAGTATGATTATGGGTCTTGAGGTATAGGTGTGTAAAGAAAATACAAAACTCTTACTCATTTTGTTCTTTGGGTTACCATGGGTTGTGTGGGTTTGTCGGTGTTTTTGGTTCTTGTGGATTTCTTGGTATTAGGAAATTGAATGTGAGTTGGGAAGTGGACTCTACAAGGTTGTAGGGTTGGACAAGCCATGTGGATCTGAAGAAATTAACTTATAATGATCTCTATGATGGAGGCATGACTAGAATATGGCCACCAACCATATGGCAGGGTCACCCATAGATGTTAGTTTCCCCCTTATGAATTGTTTGGGTCTTATCTAATTCTGATTTTTTTTAAAGTCATGTTTTGGAATTCTGAATAAGTGAATTTAGAATGGAAATGAAATTGTCTTGGTTAGTGGAAATTAGGGTTTTTGTGGAATAAATTTTTGAGGTAAAACAAAATGGGTTTCAATTTTGTGGTTAGTAAATATTTGGGATGTTTTTAATTTTTTTTGAAATAAATGAAAAGATTTAGATTTGATATGGAAAGCAGAAAATGAGTTCTAACTAAATGGTTGGTGTTTCATTGAAAATTTTTTTTAGATATTTTGATGGGATTTAAAATTATTATCGATAAAAGTTTTTGAAAAGGGTATTATAGGATTTGAAGAGGATGGGTGACTTAATTTTTCTACTATTGGCGTTTCTATGACCTATCACATACATAAATATTTATGGGAAAATGGTTAGGTGCTCGGTATGGCACAAGAATGTTCATGGGTGAGGCCCATGGGACACCATTTCTTATTGTATAATTATTTCATGATTTTTATTTTTTCGAAAGTGGTTTATGGAAAAAGTTTATTTTTTGATAGCATGCGATAGAGTGTCATGTCCCTTCTATTTTATAAGTTGATTATTATTTTGTGATGTTTGAAATGATGGATCCATGTTGTTGGACTGGTTTATGATTGAGTCCCTTGTTTTCCTCGTTTCATATTGTGCGCCCTCACTGTGGTTTCACAAGATGCAGCTTCAGATAGTACACCTCTAGTGAATTCTCTAGTTGGTAATCTTTTAGACTAAAGTATCATGTTCCAAAAGTTAAGGCCCCCCTATTTTATATGGTCAAGAAGATCCTCTTGAAACGGTGGAATTATTGAAGAGGATTGAGAGGGACTTCAGTGACCTCATGCTTCTTGAGGAATTGAATGTACAGCTTACTACCTTTATGATCGATTTCCAAACCTAGAAATGGTATAAGTATTTTTCTCAAAGAATGTCTCGGAAAGATCTTACCTTGGAGTTATTCAAGTATTCATTCATCAAACAATAATTTTCTGAGATGATAATAGTGTGGAAGAGGATGGATTCGTGCGGTCTTCAGCAAGGTGTTGGATCAGTGTTGAAATTATATTGTCTCTTATTAAACCCTCCTCTCTCTGAACAATGGTATGTTTGAAATTATCTTGTGAAATCTTAGAATATATAGAAGAGGCTACATCCTCAGTTGTAGTCGAAGGTGGAAGAATATAACCTAACCAACATCCCTAATTTAGTGAGACAAACCCTTCATGTTGAAGCTGGGCTAGTAGGAGGGATTGATATGGATTGTTTTCCACTGGTCTCTAAAATGGATAATATTACTCCGAGAAGATGAATTGGAAGCATCCAGATGTTGGCAGTGCTGGTAGGGGAATTAAGAGGCCTTTATACCACTCCTCAACCACTTCAGGGTCGAATGTTGGGACATTCCATAAGTTTGGAAAGCATGGTCATAAGATAAAATCCTAATAAATTTATCCAAGAACCTTCAACATGTGTGGATATTTGGGTCAATTGAAGCAGTTCTATCATGATGTTTCCCAGAAGCTCCATGAAGCCAAACCGGACACCTCTATGGAAACCCCAACCAATTTTCAGAAGTAGGGAACTATTTGGGGTTAGTTCTAGATCTCTCTTACTATAATTTTAGATATTTTAGTAGTAGTTTTTGGTTTCGTTCTATGGTTATTACTTTTTATTTTGATTCTAAGAGTGGTTTTTTATGAGCAATGATGAACTCATATTTCAATTGAAGTATATTTCTTGATGTTTTGATCTGTTTTTTCTATTTATGGGTTTCTGAATCTTGACTGAAAGACAGGAGATGCTTCCATCATTATAGCTCCAGCCTTAGATCCAGAATAAAATTTGTAATGTAGTCAAGAGAACCCTAGAAGTGTGTAAAGGATTAGGTTTATGGTATATTATTGGTGTCGGAAGTGCAGGTAGTTTAAACCTCATGCATAGTTGTATTGTTTTTAGTTGAACTATTTGTTGGAAGGTGGCGTGGGAACCTTGTTTCTACGTTGTGACCCATCCGGGTGTAAGACATTTCTCCTTAGTTATGAGGATACATAGTCATCTCGTTTTCTTAAGATATCAGTGGTTGTGTTCCACTGAATACATGCCTCTTTTTTATGTCCCTTTCATCATTCCTATAATAGTTAAGTTTTGTTTGTTGGTGGTTCTCTAGGGAACGATGAGCGATTGGTGTATGTCAGTCATTGTTTTGAATGTTCATTAGATGGTCCCTCCCTCACCTCCCTGTTAGTGGGGATATTTGGTTCATGTGGTAAATTTGTCATGTTCATTATATCTCATTAGTTCTTATGGTGGGGAGACCCATCATGTGTCTCATTGAACTATTCTCATGATGGAATGATGTGTAATCCTATCTCTTATGGTGGGGAGTCCGTTCAGGATCCTCGTGTTTGTGTATTGGTCCCTTTCATACTATTGGTTGGTCGTGGGAGGTCTTGTATGGGACCACCTAATTCTATTTTCCTTCTTTGAGTAAAAGGTTTGGATGTATGTGTTCTAGTGTTTGGTCAGAGTATAGTTTTAAAAGGTACTCATTGGTTGTATTTTAATCTGTTTTGTTTGTTTTGAGAGGATATTTTTATTCCTATTAGTGTCTTTCATGATGTTTTCTTTTAAAGATGGATTGAGGGTGTTGAAAAATTGAATGTCCTTGGACTGATCAACAATAGGTGTTTAAGCTCTTGGGGCGGTGACACTGAGTTGGGAGCCTAATTTGGTCTCCTTAGTCTTTCTTTCTAGTTTCTATCCTTGTTAGTGATGTCTTGGTAACCTCTTCATTTGAAATTCATTGGAAATATCCATGTGTTGTAATGGAATAGTGTTTATTCTTCTAGATTGAGACTTAGGTCTACTTTTCGTTGGTGGAAATCATTGTGGTGGGAAGAATTGTCACACCCGGGTTTTGAAATTCATCTTTCTTCCTGGTTCGTTAAAGTTTTCGGTTCTTCTCTGGAAAACTGAGTGTGATGGACTAGATTTTTTGTAAGGTTAATCCATTTTATCCGTGGCCTAGCTCTCATCCCTGCATTGTTCCTTCAGATATGGTTGGAAATGGGGGGTTTTGTGGTTAAATGTACCCTGAGCACAGTTATTTGACACTCTGTCAAATCGTGCGGCACGACCCAGTTAACCATGAGGTAAGTTAGCGAACCTACCGCATGGCTACCGCACAACCATGTGGTAGGTTATAGGTAACTATGGAGAACCTCCAATCCTTATTAGTAGCAGTCTCATGGCCACCGCACAATCATACAGACTGTGCGTACTAACCTTATGACCTTCTAAGTTAAAAATGGTATCTTTCTAATTTCCCTCTAGGATTTTAACCCAAATAACCCATTCCTCCCCCATTTGGGTTTTCCCAACCAAGGAGACTCCCCCTTCTCTTAGATACCTATAACTCCACTCCTTGGGTGTTTGTGGCTCAATTTCAATGTCTTGTCTCCATGTACGTTCCTCCTCCTTTGATTTCTCTCATTTCCCTAGGGTTTTTCTTCCCCTTACATGGGTTTCCTTTTCTCCAACGATAGGGGTCTAATTTTTAGGGTTGTATCCATAAATTATGGGTTTAATATTGTTGTTTTAGGTTGTTTTGAGTCTCCCTTGGGTGAAGTTGTGTTGTAATTAAAGTTTCACAACAGATTCTAGAATTTTCTCCATTCTTATGGTAGGACCACATTGCAAATTTTTTTAAAAGTTTCATTTACATAGATTTATAGGTTTTTGAACCATATTTAACTACTACTTAGGCATCTATTATGATTTTAATAATTATATCATGTGACATTCGCTAGTTTCCCCTTGTTTTGTTATTGTTTGGAATGGTTGGAAATGATTTTACACCACAATTGGTTGTTAAATGGCCTGGTTGGCACATTGTAGTGATTAGTGGTTTTTAATATTGTGGATTAGTTTTTATAACGTATTAGGTATTTTAAAAATGGTGATTGGTGTTCTAAATGGATTTTTTCACAATATCTTCTTATTGATATGTCCCTTTGGACATTGTAAATACATTTTGATTTTGAAGGGTGATTGGGATTATAAAATGGATTTGTGTATGGATATTTTTGAAATGAATGGTTTCTGTGAAAATGTTATAAGGCTCCTTGGGAATCATGAATTTTTTATTTGGAAGAACCCTCTACAAGGGATCTATTTCCTAGTTGGATGGAAAATGTGTGGGAATTTCCATGTCATGGGACTCCATCTGTGTGATTATTTTTTTTAAAGAATGGACTTCTTCTTGAGTAGTCAGGTATGGTTCCAATTGTGGGAGTGTATGATAGAATATGTATATATACGTGTGTGTGACTTGTTTCTTTAATTTTTTAGAATACCCCCTTATTAACATAGCATGGGAACCTAGAATCATAAATATAATTTCTGAGAACGTTTGATGCACTAGTATCAGTAATTTTAGTAGCTAGTGCCCCATAGAAGGTGGATACATGGGATTATTACTATGAGATTAGTCCCCTTGACCATGACAGGTGGGGTGATAGTCAAGAATTAGGGCATTATGATGTCATCAAGTATTAATTCTCGCTCAAATTTACCCAAGAGTACAAGGTAGGACAGTCCTTGTAGTCTATCTTGGGTTGTCGAATTCTCAGAGACCTAAGAAGTACCTACAGACACGTACATTATATGGACTGTTTTTTGATATGAAGTGGCCAACTTGGGTTGATATTATATGGGTTTAAGGTATCACTAATAGTTTTAAGTTAATTTAAATTAAGGTATTGAGTTGATTCTAGGTTATCACTCGGGGTGGATTGGATGAATTCCTTTTTTAATGATTTGAATTTCTTATAATTGAGATGGGGTCATTTAAGAAGATCAAACATAATCATCACTTACTAGATTAATTCCTACACACCCTAATACTAATCACCCATACACTTGAGGGATCAAATCATTGAGCCCTCCAAGGTAAAGGTTCGTATTAGCACTTAAAATATGTGAACTTAAATTCAATAAGGATGAAGATGTTTTAAAATCATCAAATAAAAATATCATTTAAAAGAAGTGATTAGACATTAATGGAGTGAGAAATAAAATCCAATCCAGTCCCTTTTTACATCCTTAAATCAACTCATAAAATTGTTATCCCTCCATTGGTGACATGTCTTCAATGGAAGCGGGAAGTAGACTTACGAGGGTGGATGTGAAGAATTAAAAAAAACAACAAAAATCGATCACTCCACTATTGTGTGATAAATATCATAAAGTATGGTGTGAATAAATTAACACCATGAACTAACAGTATAAATGTGATATGTAGAACAATATAATAAGAGTATAAGAAGAACATTTATTAAGAAACTAGGATGAATTGAACAACTTACATGTGAAAGACAAACTTGAGACAACAAAATCGCAGCATAACATTACAATTGAACAAAGCACCAAAGATCCTTAAATAATCCAACAACACTACCTTAAATAGGCATTTGGAGCCCTTGGGTATATCCTCTAATAGTCCAAGTCTCCTCAATTAATTTTGGTAGGCCATAGGTGGGTGGAATGTAAGGGAGAGTTGATTTTTCCACCCTTGACCTGAGGTGGTAGCCATATTTCCTTCACCGAACAGGCATGCTTTCAAGACCTTCTATTTGGCCGAATCAAAGTGGGACATAGTAAAAGAAAATGGTTCCCAGGATGTTTTATAACTTAATGTAAAATATGGGCTCATTTGGAGTTGTGTATTCTAAGATATGATCATATTAGTGGGCTGTTTTTCTGGGCCGCAGAATCTGGCCCAGAATTTTATCTCTAACATGGGTCGCCTAAATGGACACCATGGAGGCCGAATTAGCATTGGATCCTGAAGAGTTATTTGTTCCTATACATGTCTTGTATAATAAAACGAATGTTGGGATTCATTGGGCCTTTATGTTGGGCCCCACATTCTCATCAGTGGGATGGTGTCCAATCTGTCTTCTCCAGAATTGCTTCCTTTCATTCCCAAATATCTCCATCATCCTTAATGAATCTTTCATTGATCATTTAATGAAATGTGTTCATATTAATTTCAATATACAGTTAAAAATAATATCAAAATAAAATATGTATAATTATATTTCTTAAAATTAGATGAATCATAGGGTACTTCAAATGATGTTCAAAAATATACCACATAATAGTGCATTTTATGAAGCTATTACAATCATAATGTGAAATGATGTTCAAAGTGTAAAATGAACTAAAATGGTGTTTATGAATAATAAAGAACATGAATATTATGTATATTAAAAATGAATATTAGCCTCATTTAGTGGCTAATCACACCCCCAACTTGAGTTTTGCTAGTCCCGAGAAAAATATATCTCAACAATATGAAATTCGAATTCCCTTTTTCCAAAATCATTTTAATACACAATGATCACCAGAAAACCATATACCAAACAATCATGAAACCCATAAAAATATTTTAAAACAAGATAGTTTCATAAGAATATCTCAATCCCAAGCCCATTCCTTTGTTCAAAATTATTGCCATATTTCATCCAATATCAATTATGTATGAGGATGTGTTGGGAATCACAATAGACATAAGAGTTCATTTTTATTCAAGGGGGAAATGATGGAAGGGATAGGTGGAATCACATTTCAATATTAACATGACTATTCATTTTTTTTATTGTATTAATTTTTTTTTGTTTTTTTTTGGAATTTTTCCAGGGTAATTGAAGTTTCACTCAAAAGAGTCAACCCCTGTAGAGAGACTTTTCCGATGACTCCCTAGCTCAAAGACCTTTGGTCACCAAGTGAAAATCACATAATCGGGCATCATCTCGAGTTAACTCAATCAAAAATATTAAAATTACCAAAAATAGAGATAAAATTACTAACTCTGGGCCAGACAACTATGAAGTCACGATCCCCAAGTGTCGAAAGCCACACATTAGGTAATTTTATTGCTCTACGCACAATTTTTTTTGAATAATAAAATTAAACTAAAATGATCACCAAACCTATGATATTTATTTGGGAGACCCCATTACTCAAACTAATTCCCCACTATCCAAATGACGTGCATTGTGATCTTTTTTTTATTTGGATGAAAATATAAATGATGAAATATCACATTGGAAATCCACACTTTCCAAAATCTATGCTCATGAAATTATACAAAGATTAAAATCAGAATCATGGCATGCTAAATTATATGATATTCAGTTTCAAAGTGTGCAATTTGTATTACCATGTTCAAAGTTAAAAGGAATTTTTCCTTCCATTTACACATTTTTTTTACACAAAATCATTTTTTTTATTTTATCCCCCCCCCCAACATAAAACAACACTATCCCCAGTGTTTAAAGAAAAGAAAATTTAGAAGGGGTAGAGGTAGAGAATGAATGTTCAAAAATGAAATTGAAAATGAGGATTATGGAATGAAGTCACCTAGTGGTTGAATTTGAAATTCATGTTGCTCCCTTTTAATCCTTTGATATCCATGTCACTTGCAGAGTTCCCTAGTAGAAAAAAACAAAATAAAACAAAACAAAACAAAACAATATATATATATATATATATTTATATAATAAATAAAATAAAATATAAGTATATATATAAAAATTATAGAATAAGGAATCACAAAAAGTCGTAGGTTAGTGGTAAGCGTGCGCCCATGTCTTCCTTCGGTCCAGGGGTCGAATCCTCATGGCTTTAATGGTTGTGATGGGGTTTTCCCCACGACCCATGACGTGTCCCTTTTTATTATTATTATTATATTATTATTTATTTTTTTTGTATTTTTATTTTAACCTACAAACAAATTAAAAAACAAACTGATGATACATTGTCTTCTTTTAAATTTCTGGGTAAGTCATTACTCATGGATCACACCACGTGACACGGATGAATATGGCGCTCCCCTTTCGTACCCATCCATACTCAGAATAGAAAAACAGGTCAACAGTCTAATTTTTTTTTAAATATCAAAATTAAATAATCCTATTTGAAAAATAAAGATGGAAAAAAATTGTAAACATGAAAACCACGGGTTGCCTCATGTGTAGTGCTTTGTTTAACGTCATTAGCCCGACATGGACCCCTAATTGATTAATTTTTTCCATCATAGAAGGTAGGTTCACACAATTCTTCATCAACTTCATGTTTTTGGAATAGTTTTATGAATGGTTTGACTCTATGACCATTAACATTAAATGTTTGACCATTGGTGGATTCTTGAATTTCAATAGCCCCATGGGGGTACACCTTATGTACTATGTATGGACCTGACCATCTAGAACTCAACTTTCCCACGTGTAGATGAAGTTTTGAACTATACAAGAACACAAGTTTACCGGGTTCAAAATGTTTGACCTTGATATTCCTAGATTGGTAGGCTTGAACTCTAGCTTTATTGATCCTTGAATTTTCATAAACCTTCATCCTAAGTTTCTTAAGTTCATTAAGATCTAATTTCCTCTTTTATTCGGCTAAAGAAATGTCGAAATTCATTTTTTTTGATTGCCCAAAATTCCTTATGCTAAATTTCAATAGGTAAATGGCATGCTTTTCCATAAACCAACCTGTATGGGGATATTCCTAAAATGGTTTTATATGCGGTTCGATAGGCCCAAAGAGCATCTAAGAGTTTCTCATAACAATCTTTCCTAGAGGGGATGATAGTTTTTCCAAGAATTTTATTAATCTCTATATTTGCTAACTCAGCTTGACCATTGGTTTGAGGATAGTATGCAGTGGACACTTTATGAGAAAGATCATACTTAGACATGAGTGAAGAGAATGGGCGGTTGTAGAAATGGGTTCCTCGATCACTGATTAGAGCCCTATGAATTCCAAATCGAGAAAATATGTTCTCTTTCAGAAATAGAATCACAACTTGATGATAATTGGACTTAGTGGGAATGGCCTCAACCCATTTCGAGACATAATCTATAGCTAATAGAATGTAGTGGTATCCCCTAGAGTTTGGGAAGGGACCCATGAAATAAATTCCCCAACAGTCAAAGATTTCAATCACTAAGATGGGAGTGAGTGGCATTTGATTCCTTTTTGTGATGGACCCTACTTTTTGACACCTTGGACAGCTTTGACAAAATGTATAGGAGTCCTTTGAGAGGGTGGTCCAAAAGAGACCACATTAAAGAATCTTATCAGATGTTTTCTTAGATGAAAATTGACCCTCACATGCCTCACTATGACAGAAATTAAGGATGAACTTTTGTTCAGATTCTGGGACACACCTCCTAATGACTTGGTCAGGGAAGAACATATAAAGGTATGGATAATCAAACACATAGTGTCTAGCATCATAAAGAAATTTCCTTTGAGCTTGAGTCCCTAATAATTTTGGAATTACTCCCATAACTAAGAAGTTGGCTATGTCAGCATACCAAGGGCATTCACTTACAGAGTATAGGTGTTCATCAGGAAATGAATCAGACACAGAAATGTGATTTTATGTGTCTTTGAATTCCATCCTAGAGAGGTGATAAGCTACAAACTTTTCAACACCCTTTTTATCCTTGATTGTGAGGTCAAATTATTGTAAGAGAAGGACCCACCTAATCATTCTAGCATTAGCATCTTGTTTTTGGAAGAGGTATTTTAGTGCAGAATGGTCAGTGAACACAGTGATGGGGGATCCTAAGAGGTAGGACCTAAACTTTCCTAAGGTAAAAACAATATCAAGTAACTCCTTTTTAGTAGTGTTGTAGTTGAATTGGGAATCATTTAAGGATTTTCTCACATAAGCAATGACATAAAGAGTTTTATCACAACATTGTCCTAACACAGCTCCTACAGCAGAGTCACTGGCATCACACATAAGTTTGAAAGGAAGCTTCCAATTTATAGATTTAATAATGGGAGGAGAGGTGAGAGAGGATTTGAGGGTTGATAATGAACCCTCACAGCTTTCTGTCCAAACAAATGGAGCATCCTTTACTAGGAGAGCACAAAGGGGATATGAGATTGAACTAAAGTCCTCAATGAATCTTCTATAGAAACCAGCATGTCCTAAGAAAGACCTCACTTCCTTGATAGTTTTTGGTGATGGAAGGTGACGAATGATTTCAACCTTGGATTTATCAACTTCAATCCCCTACCTGAGACCAGATGGCCTAGAACTAGTCCCTCTTTAACCATGAAATCGAATTTTTTCCAGTTTAGGACAAGATTGTTTTCTTCACCTCTTGACAAGACTCTCTCCACATTCTGCAGACATCCCTCAAATGTAACCCAAAACACAGAGAAGTCATCCATGAAGACCTCTAGAAAATCCCCTACCATGTGTGAGAAGAATCCCGTCATGCACCGCTGGAAGGTTCCAGGAGCATTGCATAAACCAAAGGGCATGTGTTTGAAGGAAAAGGTTCTGAATGTACATGTGAATGTAGTCTTCCCTTGATCATCTAGGGAGACCTCAATTTGATTATACCCTGAGTACCCATATAAGAAACAGTAGAAGGCATGACCTACCACTCTCTCAAGGTCTTGTTCAATGAATGGTAAGGGAAAATGGGGTAAATGGTCCTTCTTGGTGAATGAGTTTAGCTTCCTATAGTCAATACAGACCCTCCATCTAGTACACACCCTTGTTTGACGAATTTCTCCATCCTAATTGGTTATCACTGTGATTCCAGCCTTTTTTTGGAACCACTTGGATTGGGCTCACCCATTCACTCTCAGCTATGGGATATATGATACCAGATTTTAACAATTTTAGAAGTTCTTTCCTTACTACCTCCATGATATTAGGATTGAGTCGCCGTTGAGGTTGACGACATGGCTTTGAATCAGATTCCAGAACAATCCTATGAGTCCCAACAAGTGGTCTAATCCCGGGAATATCAGACAGGGTCCAACCAATGGATTTCTTATGTTTCGTAAGGACATCTAGAATCATCCTATCATGATTGGATTCAAGATAAGAAGAAATGAAAATAGGATGTGTTTGATTGTCCCCTAGGAAGGCATACTTTAGTGCAGTAGGAGAGTGGGAAAAAACTCTCTCATGGGGTGCTGCACGCTGAACCTATCCTAGGGTTTTAGTGATGGCGATGGCCGCTGCATCGGTCTCTCTCCCCCCGGTGGGGGAGGGGCCTTTGTTGATCCGCAAGGGTGCGGGTTCCCCCTTCACACCCTTTTCGAACCCATATCTACTTCCTCCCTTTCCCCAAGCCTCGCTATGTCTGAAGGTTGCAGATATTCACGAAGGGTGCCCTAATCTTCCGCTTTCGCTTTCGAAGTTTCATGAAGCCTCTTCCCTTCTGAATCTCACCATGGTGGTTTGGTTCAAACAGTGGCGCCCCTCGGTTGATTCATCTGACCATCATGTTTTCACGGCGTGGGATTTACAAAAGTGAACAACGGTGTGTTCGCTCGATAGTAGGCATATTATGATTCGATTCTCATCGTAGGAAGACCTCATCAGAGTCTAGTCTGGGGCCCCTCTCAGCCTCAACGACACCCGCTTCTACCTTTTTTTTTGTCGTATAATTTCCATATGCGGCGTGATTCTCCGATGATGGAGGTTTGGGTGAGTTTCCCTAATCTCCCATTACATTTTCGAAATCCTTCTGTGATTCGAATGTTGCCCAATTTGGTCGAGATATATCTCTATTCCGATAGCTTAACGGAGTCCCTGTGCCACCCGGTTTTTCCGTGCGTCTGTGTGGAGGCCGACGTGTCCAGGGAGCCCTTCGAGTACGTGTGGATTACAGTGGGTGAATAATTTAGGTGTAATCATCCGGTGTTTTACGAAGCATCGTCTGATTTTTGATCGGGATGCAAGCGTTTGGGTCACTCGCAACCTCTCTGTCGTCAGGGGGCACTGAATTCCTCCAAGGAGATGACCATGGATTGTGGTATGGCGAGGCAAGCCTCCACTGAGCCTAGGGTGCCTGAGCAGAATATTGCGGGTGAGGTTCCTGAGAGTACAGATGCATGGGGGTTCACTGAGTGGACCGCGGGAGGAAGTTCCCATGGCGGCTGAGGATCCTGAGCAGTCCCCAGTTTGTGTGGAGCCTGGATGTGCTGATGAAAGGGGTTTTCAGAACGATCTGCATGAGATGAAGGCCATTTCGGGGCTTGGGGGATCTGGCGAGGCAGAGGATATGTCTGGAAGTTCCCACCACTGGGAGGTGCTACAATTGGTGGATGAGGGAGTCTGCATGTTGCAAGGCAAGGCCTCTTATGCTGAGGTGTTTATCTCGGATGGTTGTAAGAGCGATAGAGGTGTTAAGCTCTTTGAACAGGCTGGAAAGAGTATAGTTGCCTTCAGGGGGGCTCTGTAGAGGTTGACGGTATTGAGATGGAAAACCGGTTTGAAGCTCTGGTTGTTGAGGATCCTGAGTATGTAGAGAAAGTGGAGACATCTTCAGAGGAAGTGTCTAGTGATGAATGTTCAAGCCGTTTAGTTGGAGATACAGAGGACGAGGACTAGGAGCGAAGGTATCCTAGTCCGAGGTGGAGTAAGAATAGAAGGGGAAAATGGAAAGAGAAAAAGGACTATTTTTATTTACCCTTACTAATGGAGACCCGGTCGGTGAAGAAGGCAAAGAAAAAACCAAAGGATTGTGACCCCCCCCCCCAAGGGGGCAAGCCAGCAACGAGAGAGGGATGATAATCCTCTTGAGATGCTTATGAGTTCGGATGAGATTATGATAGAAACTAGTCTGATTATCAACTCTCCTAAGGAGGAGGCAAAAAGAATGATGAAAAAGATGCTTAATATGGAAACCAATGATGAGCAGAGTGATTGGATGGACAAGAAGGATTTGATTTTGGTTCGGGGGTTTAACAACGGAATGATCAATGTAGAGGAGTACATACAGTCTTGGGGAAAGCTGGCATTCAGATTTTAAGATCTTCTGATGAAGCAACCAAACATCTAGGTAAACACCATATCTTGGAAACTACATAGAGAGGTTAAAACAGGCAGGCTGCAATTTCAATTTCGTGGCTTAGTTTTATCTTTCAGTGCTTGACTCAGTTTCTCACTTTATTCCTTAAAAGTGTTTGATAATAAAAATTTAAATTTGCAGTGCAGTTAGTGCAGTAGGAAGTTCCTTGAATTCAAGATTAGGTTGGTTCAGAATATCAGCAGAAGATTTGGACATTGGATCAAGATCAATTTTATTTCCTAATGTTTTAGATAGGATTGATTCCCCACATGTAGAAGTTTCAGCTACTAGATTGACCTGATCAGATTTAGGGAAGGAAGTTGGAGTGGTGTCCATGAAAGTGGTTTCCTGAAAGGTTCCACTAATTGTTGGACCTAAGACTTCATCATAAGAGCAATTTGAGAATGATTCAAGACAAGGAGATAAACATCCTTCATGTGAATAAAGATAATCAATCTCATCCTGACTTAAACATTCATCAAATATTACTTGATGTTCTATGGATTCATTATCAATGATTCCTATCATGTTTACCTCATGAATTTCCTCATCATGCCCTATTTGTGAGCTTTCATTATAGATGTTCAAGTCTAGACTCATGTTTCCAAAGGTAATGGTCATGTTCCCATTTTGGACTCAGATAACAGAGTTTATTGTTGCAAGGAAAGGACAACCAAGGGTGATTGGGGTTTGTTCCTTATTTCCTACATTTGGATGGTTGTCAAGGGAAATGAAATCAGCAGGGTAGATGAAGTTTTCAAACTTTACCAGAACTTCCTTTAAAATCCCCTTTGGAACCCTAATTCTACGATCATCAAGATGAAGTGTGACAGATGTGGGTTGGAGCTCTTCTAGGCCTAACTGGCAGTACACAACATGTGGGATGATATTTACACTAGCACCTAGGTCACACAAGGTCTTGACAACTTTTCTCTCTCCTAGTTCAACATTGATGTAAGGGAAACCTGTGTCTTTCAACTTAGGAGGAATGGTCCATTGAATGGTGGTACTCACATTAGAATCCAAAAGGACTTGGTTTTTATGTGAAAATTTTCTTTTAAAAGTGAACAGGTCCTTAAGGTACTTTGAGTATGCAGGTACGGTTTGGATTGCATCGAGAAGAGGAATTTTCAACTTGACTTTTGAGAAGATTTCCCTCAATGTTTCACTCAATTCAGTCTTGGTTTTTACCCTCATGCATTGAGGAAATGGTGCAGGTTGTGGGGTTATTTGTTGAACAGTTGTTTCTTTGACAATCTTATCATGTTTTTTAATTTGATCATTTGGTTCATATGAATTTTCATCCAAGCTTGAATCTTCATGTGGGTTTTGAATTAGTTGTTCAGGTTTCTCAATTGATTTCCCACTTTTTAAAATAGTCACAACCTTTAGTTGTTCATGAGTTGTTTGAGTACAACTTGACTCTCCGTTTGAAGTTGAGGATGGAACCGCCTGAGTAGGCATGGGTACCTTTCCAGTTTTGATGGTTTGAAGTTCCTATTTTAGGGAAGAGACTTCTGATTTCATCCTCTCCATTTTTTTTCACAGTTGTTTTAGTAGGCTTTGTGGAACAGTTTGGGTTGGTGCTTGAGAAGATTGGTTTATCCCGGGGGGATATTTTGGAATGGGATGGTTTGTTGAAAATGGACCGGTGGCTATTGGTATTGAATAGGTTGGGTTTGGAACTGGTTATGGGTTTGGTAGTTCTGATGGGGGTAAGTATTTTGTCCCTGTGGTTGGCTAGGTTGTTGGTTATCTTTCCAGCGGAAGCCTGGGTGGTCATTATACCTTGGGTTGAAGTTGTTTTGGAATTGAGACTTTTGAAAGTTCAAAGCATTTAATTTCTCTAGGGGTCCTCCTAAAAGAACATCCTTGATGGATGGAATGGTTGGGAAGTTATCTGTCTTATGGTCATGTTTGTCACAAATTGTGAAAACAGGGTCAACAGTTTTGATTTCATGGAATTTCCTAAGGTCTATCTCTTCAACATTCCTAGAGAGTGCAGCGAGTTTATCCCTAAGGATTTCATCTTCTATATGTGTATGGATTATAGTAGTTCTTTGTGGATTTTCAGAATAAGGTAAAGTTCCCCACGTTTGGTTTTGTTCATAAATGATTTCTAGATACTCGTAAGCATCATTTGGGGCTTTGTTTTTAAAGGTTCCATTACACATCTTGTTAATGAGTTGTTTGTTACTTGGACCCAACCCTTCATAGAAAATTCTCACTTGTTCAAGAATAAAAAAACCATGGTGTGAAACCATGTTTAGAGTGTCTTTGAACATCTCCCATGTTTCATAGAATGACTCTCCCTCTTTTTCAAAAACGTTTTGTATACTCATTTTAAGTGCAATTTTTTTGTGGCTGGGAAAGTATTTTTTGTAGAATTTTCTTTGTAGTTGGTCCTAAGAGATTATGGATGATGGTATCAAATTGTTTATCCAATTTTTAGCTCGATCATTTAAATTAAAAGTAAATAGCTTCATCTTAGATTATTCTAGTTGGTGTGGGGGACACATGGTTTCTACAATGTCATTGAACTCCTTAATGTGAAGGTAGGGCATCTCGGACTCCATTCCATGGAATCTGGGAAGATGCTTTTGGATATGGGGTTTAAATATGTAGTTGGAATCTACTAGGGAGTTGTGTCTAATGCATGAGGGGGCATTGGTCTAGGAAGGTGTTAGGTAGTCATTCATGGTTTGATCAATTGCATTCCCCAAGTTTGGGGCTGCCTCATTTGGGTTACTATTTTGGTTCCAACCCGTGTATATAAGTTGGTTTCTTTGAAGAAATTCCATTGAAATAGGCTCAATTTTGGACTCTGGATTATTAGGAATATTAGGATCTAATGGAAAGAGTTCCCTTGGTGTACATGACTCCCCAACCCCAGGACTATCCACCCTAACTAGACGGTTTGATTGATCGCGGGTGTAGGCGGACATGCGCCAAAAGAAAAAAATGAGAAAGGGACAAGATACGAGAATTTGGATGAGAAAAGAATAAATGGGGGAGAATAGAATTGGTGTTTAGATGACTTACTTGGGTCCCCAGAAACGACACCAAAATTTTATTCTCACTCAAATTTATCCAAGAGAAGAATGTAGGACGGTTCTTGTTGTCTAGCTTGGGTTGTCGAATCCTCAGAGACCTAAGAAGTACCTACATACACATACATTATATGGACTATTTTTGGCTATGAAGTGGCCAACTTGGGTTGATTTTATATGGGTTTAAGGTATCACTTATAGTTTTAAGTTAATTCCAATTAAGGTAATGAGTTGATCCTAGGTTATCGCTCGAGGTGGATTGGATGAATTCCTTTTTTAATGATTTCAATTTCTTATAATTGAGATGGGATCATTTAATAAGATCAAACAGAATCATCACTTACTGGTTTAATTACTACACACCCTAATAATAATCACCCATACTCTTGAAGGATCAAAGCATTGAGCACTCCAAGGTAAAGGATCGTATTAGTACTTAAAATGTGTGACCTTAAATTCAATAAGGATGAAGATGTTTTAAAATCATCAAATAAAAATCTCATTTAAAAGAAGTGATTAGCCATTAATAGAGTGAGAAATAACATCCAATCCAGGACCTTGCTACTCCCTTTAGTCAACCCATAAAATAGTTATCCCTCCATTGGTTACATGTCTTCAACGGAAGCGGGAAGTAGACTTATGAGGGTGGAATTGAAGAAGTAAAAAAACAACAACAAAAATCGATCACTCCACCGTTGTGTGATAAATATCACAATGTATGGTGTGAATAAATTCACACATGGAACCAACAATATCAACGTGATATGTATAAAAATAGAATAAGATTAGAATAAGAACTTTTATTAAGAAACTAGGATGAATTGAACAACTTACATGTGAAAGACAAACTTGAGACAACAAAATCACAGCATAACATTACAATTGAACAAATCACAAAAGATCCTTCAATCCTCCAACACCACAGCCTTAAATAGGAATTTTTAATCCCTTGGTTTGAGCCTCCAACAGTCCAAGTCTCCTCAATTAATTGTGGTAGGCCATAGGTGGTTGTAAAGTAAGGGAGAGTTGATTTTTCCACCCTTGACACGAGGTGGCATCCAACTTTCCTTCACCTAACAGATGCGCTTAGAAGACCTTCTAGATGGCTAAATCAGAGTGGGAAATAGAAGATTAAAATGGTACCCCTAATGTCTTATAACCTCCTGTAAAATAGGGGCCCATTTGGAGTTGTGGATTTCAAGATATGATCATATTAGTGGGATGTTTTTCTGGGCCGCAGAATCTGGCCCAGACTTTTATCTCTGACTTGGATCGTCTAAAGGGACACCATGGAGGAAGAATTAGCATTGGACCCTGAAGAGGGATTTGTTCCTATACATTCCTTCTAGCATACCACGATATTTGGGATTAATTGGGACTGTATGTTGGGCCCCACATTCTCATCGGTGGGCTGGTGTCCAATCTGTCTTCTCCAGAATTGCTTCCTTTCATTGTAAAATATCTCCATCACCCTTTATGAATCTTTCATTGATCCTTTAATGAAAAATGTTCTATTGAAGTGAATATCCAGTTCAAAATAATATCAAATTAAAATATTTATAATTAGATTCCTTAAAATTATATGAATCATTGGGTACTTCAAATGATGTTCATAAATGTACCACATAATAGTGCATTTTAAGAAGGTATTACAATCATAATGTGAAATGATGTTCACAGTGTAAAATGCACTAAAATGGTGTTTATGAATAATAAATAACATGAATATTATGTATATTAACAATGAATATTAGCCTCATTTAGTGTCTAATCAAGTATGTAATTTCTTTAAGATGATTCACATGTATAGGATGTTCTAGTTATTATCTAAGTTCCTAGGTGTTTTCATGTTGATTCAACACTAGTAACATTATCCATTTCCCTCATTGTGTAACATTGACCCTTGTTCTTTAATTTGGGTGTTATCCTTAAATATTGTGAATGTTATTTTTTGTTTAAAATGGTTTCAACAATGAATTTTTAACAAAAAAAAATTCCCTTGTTGATGAACAATTTATGTTTCTTTTATTTTTCCCATCTTCCCTACGATCCCAACATAACATCAGTGGGTGAATGTTGTTTTAAAATGTGAGGGTAGTGGTTTATGATTTTCCTACTCTAAAAGGTAATTTATGAAGAAAACTATTTTTATAGTTGGTATTCTAAACCAAAAAAATCAATGTTGCATTATTTAATCAATATTCATTGGTAATAAACTATTTCGGGCATCCCTACTTATTTTTAATACTCATGAATATCGTGTTTTTATGTTTTTAGTTTCCCCTATATGTTTCGTATTTGGTAGGATTTTCTTGGATGATGGTTGGATGTGGGTTGGTTAGTGACCTTCAGGGTCATATAGAGATGTTGGGATGTCATCTTTAGTTGAGTTTTCTTGTATAGTTGATGTTAAAAGTATTTTATTTTAATTTTTAATGTAAATCATGTCATGTATTGAGACTCATATTAGGTTTGGTTATCTCTTTTATGTGTTCCAATGAAATTTTTTTTCATTTTATTGTTGGCAGAAATCATTCCTATTGACTCTGATGAAGGCCTTGAAACTTGTTTCCAGACCATGAGGATCATGAACACCTCTCTGTCCTTTCATCAGATCAGATTGGGTGACTGATTCAGGGTTGACCCGGGTTGGTTTGTGAAAAACAGCCTAAGGATTTCTTGATTTTATTTCTAGGACTATTAGTGATTGATAGAGTCTGTGATAGTTATCGAGTGTATAGATACATATGGGATTTTTTATTATTCATTCTAATTAGATGTCCTGAATAGAATTTTTCCATTACCTAGTATTATTTTGGTCATATTATTTGATCTTTTACATTTATGGTTTTTTTTATTTTTGGATTATTTCTTATCAAAAGTATGCATATATTTATATATATATAGTTTACATATATGTTTATACATGGGAAAAAACATCCATAATATTTATTTTTAATTGTAATAAAACCAACAATAAAAATGGGTAATTTAAATTTATTATAAGGTTGTATTATTTTACACATTAAATTACTCAGTGGTAAAATGACCACAACTTTTACCATACCTTATCAAATTAAATTTATTCAGGTATTTGGAAATTAAGAAGTGAATCTTAGGTATTTTTGTGGTCTTGTTGATCTTATTTGTGGGTGTAAGCTATTTTATTATATTCCTTTTAATGATATTATTTATATACATTTCATTTTTCTTAATGTTTGACATTAGCTTCATCAAAATAAAATACTAGTGATGTTACCATATTTTTAATCTTAAAAATGTTCTCTTTATATGAAGTTATTTTATTAATTGATTTCATAATTCCTATTTTATAGTTACATTTTTTGATTTCACAAAACTTCTTTATAAAATCTAAATACATGATTTCAAAATAGTATATTCAATATCAGAATTACTATTTTAATAGAAATATTACTATTTATGTAGTTACATAAATGTTATGTTTTTTTACTATAATTATTTTAATTTATATGATAGAGAATATATTAGAACATTTTTCAATGGGACATTCATTATTGTGAACTATGATTTTCATACATAGATATTGCATTTTTTAGATGAATATTCAATATATTATAAAATTAAATTCCAATGGACCATAATTGTTTTCTGCCTTTGGAAACATATGAAAAAGTATTATAATCTAATATTTTTTTAAGCTTCCAACAAAAACATTCCCATTTAGTACTCTTCATAAAAATACACTACATAAGTCTATTTTTCATAACCTGACGAAATTAAACATAAGAAAGGGAGAGCTCAGATGCTCTTCAAGGGTAAATATAAGAGATATAAAATAATAACATTAATATAAAAGTATCAAAACATGATAATTACATTGTCAAACCATACCATTCATATTAAAGATCATAATATAGAATTATAAAATAGATATTTTCAATTCATAAGAAATTAATCCTAAGATAATCAACGATCATGATCCATAAGAGCATAAAATTGGAATAAGACATAGAATTATTGGAATACATAGATTCATGGAAAATAATTCCAATATTGGTTATAGCTCAATTTCAAGTCCATCATAGAGGATAAATTAATTTACTATACTAATTTCACCCCTCATTATGGCCCTATATTACTCTACCAGGCTCACTCTATATTACATTCATGTATTACTAAACTAGGTTCACCCCCGGTTCCATCCATGTCTATATTCTGAGATATATAAATCATCACCCAATGCATTAAAGTAAATTATAGGTCCAACCAATCTCATAATGAAAACCATAATTATGTGTTCCATAAGATCATAAACACCCACCATTTCATAACCCATGAAAAAATGGGTATCACTAACATTTATTTATATCATAACATATTGAAAAAAGAAAGTTCCATAACAATTTCATCACATCATAACATGTTAAAATAATCAGGTCTCAAAAACATTTTATCATTCGATAACCCATGAAGGATAAATTGGTTTCATTAAAATATTCCCATAAAAACATTAACCTTTTAAATAAATAATATTAATGAAATCTTTGGATCATACCCCCAGTGAAGAATAAGCAACCTCAAAGAATATCATTATATATGGGAAATAATTTTGAAAGACTAATTGGGAAATTTCTTGTGGAAAATAACTTATATTTGAAAATAATATTTTAAAATGTAAAATATAATAAAAATATTTTTCTTTTAAAAGAACATTGAAAACATATAAAAAATATTTTAAAAATAATTTAAATTATTTCATGAGAAAAATATCCTTTTTATCTAAAAATATATTTTTAAAACGTTAAAAACTCTAAAACCCATATTCTGGGAAAATAACCTTGAAATATTATAAACAAATTTTTGAAAATCATTAAAAATATTTTTAGAATATATTTTTTTCGAAAAAAACATATTTCTGTCTGAATAGATAAATAATGTCTTATATTATTAAAAATACTTTATTAATTATCTTAAGTACCAAAGAGTAGAAAAATGGTACCATTACATGATTATATCATTAAAGAATATAGGATAAGATAATCCATGTTAATTCTTGAGAGATACATCATAATATTTTATCAGTATAATAATAATCATAAATAATCTAGGTTAATAATGAGATTATAATATAAAATCATAACAACTATGGTAACATTGAATAATATTCCACATTAAGGAATAACATAAAATTTAATATAAAATATGTAAGGATAGATTATTTCGTGATATTACTATACCAATGGGATTTATATACACCTCCTGAAATAATATAGGTTCATATCATAACGTACATCTCGAAGAAGGTAAATTGAGGAAGACATATTTTACCAATTTGGAGAATTTTGAATTGTAAAACCCATGATGGAGTGATCCTAAAATGGATATATGGATACAAATAAGTTTTATTTTAAATCTAATAACATTAATTTATGAGTAGTATATACAACACATATAATAAAGGGGTGGTCAATATAGTATGTGTCTCAGAAAATTAAAAAAAGTGAGTTGGAAATCCCATACTATTTGAGTAGATTTTGAATCATAAGAACTGTAATAAAATGACATTAACAAAAAATATTAATTATCTTGAATTAATTTTGATTCATTATATATCATGTAATAGAGAATTATATATATAACAAAAAATGTGTGGTGAATAGGTCACAAGTCTTTCAGAAATAAATGTGAGAGTAGAAATCCCCTAACACTACATCCTGACCCCCTTCGTACACATTCAATCATAAAATATAATAAATATAAGTTTAATATACATTTTTTAATGAAACATATTCATATATAACATACCATATATGATTTTATTATGATCCATTACTACTCATTTATTAAAAATTCCATGTTAAAGTTTCCTTTCAGGTAATAACATCTTTTTTTCCTAGATGTTTTAATTTTTTTTAGATTTTTGGTAATCTTACATTGATAAAGGTTAAATAATCTCCAAAATTATAACCATGATATAAATATCATATATATTCAGTATATATTCATTTATATTCAACCAAAATATTTAGTGATAGGAAACATAAATCACTATTTAAGGAGAGAGTAGGTCATTCGTATGAATTAATTTTGTCTTTCATTTTTTTTGTTTTCAATGAAAGAAAGGTTAATGATACATATTAACAAAAAGTAATAATTTTTATTTCATATATATCACATATTTTTATTCAATACATCCTTAATACATTATAGGTAAAGCGTAAAAGGATCAAATTTCTTAATGAGATAGTAGTCCTCCGTACACATGAATGATGTTCATGTATTACCAGAAATCGGAAAGAATTAAGTATTTTATGATATAAGAATTAAAAAGTAGTAATAAAATAATAAATATCATAAATATAATATATAAACCGTATTTACCTTATTATAACCTACCTTGAGATGTTGTAAAGGAAAAAATGAATGACATCGGTTTGGGATGTGGTAGTCTGCTGACATAAGAATGATGATTTCGCCGCCCACTTGATGAAAGTATTTATGGTTGTAGGTCATAACCCTAATATAAAAACATCCAAGGATATGAAAAATACTAAGGATTTTATATACTCTTGATCTAAAAATAATTTAATGGGATTGAAGATGAAATAAAACACAAATTTTCGTTGATGAAAATTACCTCTTATCTGAGTATCTCATTTCAGTTTGCACCAAAGGCCATCATTGGTTGTTTTATAGACCAAAGTAAGGATTATATTATGATAGGATTTAATTTGGGATGTTATTTTTTCTGATATTTGTTTAGGAAATTTTTTTAAGATGTGTGAATATGTGGGGAGAGTGAGTACCCTTTTATAGTTGAGGAGGAGTGACATTCTTCTAAATACTCAAAATTATTAACTTTTGGGAGGTCAATATTTATTTATGTGGAACAAAATTAGATAATTAATGTTTTGGAGGGGTTATGTCATCTATAAATATCTCCAACTTATAAAAAAACATATTTTTAAGCATTTTGTTCCTAAACACCTATTTTTTCTTTATTTTTATCATTTTGGTTCTTCATTATGATAACTAGTTTTCGAACCAATGTAATTTATCTCTTAAGACTAAAATAAAATTATACTTATTAGATTATTTATAAAAAATAATAATGATTATTATAATAATATTTATATATTATAAATTATATGTGTTCGGAGTTAAAGTTAATACATGCACATGTAACGTGCATAAACAATGCTTTGACCGTAACCGCACCAACAGAGTTTATATTACATAAATGTCAATTTTTTAATTATAATAGTAAAATTGGTAAATTAATGGAACATAGTTTAAATTTATTAATATTTAAAACTTTCTTGACAGATGGTGACACTTTTTAGTCATTTTAAATCAATTAATAAAATATCATTTATTATAAAATGACATTAATGTCAGTTTCAAAATTATTCATTTAATTTAAATTATAGATAATTTCAAGATAATAATGTAATTTAAATATATTTTTTTTCACAAATTTTTATTTTGATATATTGATATAAAAAAATAACACGTCATAATAATTCGTTAAATTTACATCACAATAAATATTTTTAGTCTTAGTTATTTTTTTATTTATTAACTAAATAATTACTGAGTTGTTGATTCATAAGAATTTTATGTAATAATTTCATATATAAATATTAAAGAAAAATTATTATGATAAAAAATATTCTTTATCTTTCAAAATGATAAATAAAATTTAACACCCTGAAATTTTTTGAATTTATTTTGAGTTAATTATTTCTTGTCGACACTTTTCATTTCACCGGACACTGAATATAACTCATGTATTGTGAAAGAACCAAGATATTCGTTCATTATAAAAAACCCTAATTCAATGTTTTCCAATATGAGACACTTATATTAAATTGTGTTATATAAAATAATATTATTTAATTTTGTTAAACACAACTTTGAGTTATTTTGATAGCTTGTATTACACTCAACACTGAGTTCTACATTACAATTTTATATTATTAAATAATTATCATTTAATAAAATAAAATATAACATATATTTTAAATTAAATTTTATGAATAATATTAAATAAATTATTAAAATATAAGATTTATAATATGAATTCACTAGTTTTCAATTAATTATAAAAGAATACATATACCAAATTGATTATAAAGGAAATAGTTTTATTTTTATGCCCCTAAAGTAGTTTTGAGTTAATAAAATAAATTAAATATAATTATTGATTGATATTAATGACATATATATATATTATATATTCAATAAAATATTGTTGGTATTCATCAAGTAGATTTTATAGGCATAAGATAAGAAAAAACCTAATGTTACACATAAAACCATATGTTTTTCTAAATGGTATTTTATCGCATTTTAATGGAGAACCAATTTTAAATATAATTTTGCAGACTTTTACAATTATTATATGAAAAATATACTTATTAATTTAAATATGTATATAAAAATTTAATTTTGGTTGATATTTTTTATTTTTCTATTAAGTTTCATGTTTTAATGAATATTGAAAATAATAAATTTTAATTTATTCCTATTTTTCACGAAAACAATTTATAGTTTTTATTATATATTTTATTGGTTTTAGTATATATATATATATATAGGTTTTATCAGTTAATATAATATAATTAATTGGAATTAATTTAAAATTGAATTTGGAAAATAAAACATGTCAATCTTTTGGACGTTTTCACTTTAAAAACCATTTTTCTCATTCCATCAATGGGATACATTTTTCATAAATTTTAGAAAAATAAATGTTTTAAATCATGAAAAATGGACACAATATTTTGAATCTTATTGTCCAAATTTATTAAAAATATCCCTTTTAGTTTTGGATAATAAAAATATGAACATTACAAATTTTTATTACCACATCTAAGGGTAAATTAGGTAAATTTAGGAATTAAATAATATTATAAATATTTGAACACTACCCTAAACCATTAAAAAATGTTATTGGATGGATTTAATTCTACCCTTAATATATAGTTATCATAATTAATTAAATTAATGGACACTTTTCTTGGAAAATGAATTAAAAATTTAAAAACTCAAATGAAGTGACAACATGTCACACTTTTACTTTTAATATGTATAATAATTTAAATATGGGTATAAATATAAGCTATTATCAAATATATAAATTACTATGAAATATATAATATTTATCTACATTGTATAAATTTATATTTAATTTTAACTGATGATGTAATTATCATATATTATTACAAAATGACGATGCAATAATTACTCAATTAATGAAACAATCAATTAAATGATATTATAAATATTAAAATAAATATAATTTCACTAAATTAAGGTGATAATAGATTTTTTTGATGTATATGAAATGTTAGTGTAGAGTTATTTAAACTAGTTTGATGTTATCTTACTATATGTATTTTCATATAGTAAATGTTATGAATACTTTCAAAATTGACACTGTAGATTTTTATGAAAATAATAATTTATTATATTATTTAGAAATATTAAAAATTTAAAATAACTACTTGGGGATGGGATATAGAATAAAATATCATAAATTATTTATTTATTGACCAATTAAATCTTTATAAGTGAAAAATTACATTCTCTTGGTATAGAAAAATTTGTTACCATAGTTAAAATTAAAATGTGTTAATTAAAGGTTAATCAAAATGATAAGGATTAAAATTATTCAAAAAAAATTAAAATATATTTTTTATTATATTATAACTTTATCATATACTATATTAAATTAAATGTATTTTGGATGTATTTTTATTGATATTTAGTTTATTTTAAATTAATCTTTTTGGGAAATTTGAAATGTTCCCCTCCCCTATTATATAAAATGGAACCCATTATACTCCTCTCACCACAATTGAAAACCTATTTTTAAGCCATGATCTTCCCAATTAACTTCCAATAATACCAATCCACATTCTATTGTCATTTTGGTAGGCATAAAACCCTCCAGAGAGGTGATAAGTTGTAAATGAAAGCAGTCGTTCTCAAGAAGAGGTAATCGCTCTAGCTGATCACTCTTTTTTTCTACTCTTCTGTACCTACTATACATCTATGATATATATCATAAAATAATAATTTAATAATGAAAAATATGATTAAATTTTATTATTATTATTAACATGCCATTATACATCCCCTTAACAATCAAACTACAAGTGAATGCATCAATCAAGCGTATGTAGGGCTTATTGTCTCCACATAGCGATAGAATTCATTTTCCTTCACAATATTTTATGTGTGTTAATTATGATAGGTTAAATATATATATATATATATGTGATATTTATGATATTATTATACTTATCTAATCATAAAATCATATCTACCATTAACCAACTAATATTTTGGAAAAATGATAATGTCGCTCATCCGTACGTATGGCCTTCCATCTCCAGAATGTGATGTGATTTGTTATAAACCTATATTTGTCATGGATGGTAAAAAATATTAATTTTTTGAATATATATGTTATATATGAAATAAATGTGATTCTTTAATAATAATATATCATATATTTTCTTTTCTTTTAACTCGATAAGAAAAGGAAAACTATATTAATGTGTACGTATGACCTACTGTCTCCAGGAATGGCATATTTTATTTTCTATCTCCAAAAATTATGAATAACCATGAATAATTATATAATTTATATATATATATATATATGATATTTATATAATTATTATCAACATGAATATTATTAAATCATGAACTATTTAAGATGAAAAATAATAATAAGTAATAACATGAATAAAAAACAACGTGGTTATTACTCGAGCCATAACTTTAACATGGGTAATATAAAGGCATAATTTAATTATATATGGTATTAAATATATGATTATGGTTCTATTTATGATTTATTATAAACCAATAATTATAATTCATTAGTTTTTAACGTGTGTGAATGAATTCAATACTTAAGATAAGTGAATTTCATCTCACTTTTTATTTCCATGTGATACATGTCATATTCACCACTTGCTTAATTTGTGGTGTATAGAAAGTCTAATAACATTTTATATAATTAATTTCCTTTATTTAATGATATTAAAATATTAAATTTATGTTATTATTTTATGGATTGCAGGATTATAAAGTTAATCAACTAGTAAGGGATTTTCATGTCACGTTTATTTCCTATGATATACAAGCCATGTTCACCAAAACTTTCTTATATGTGGTTAATATAATTACCATGAATGAAATATATTATTATTAATAATTTTATGGGTAATTACATATACATTTTATGATCACTCTTCTATGGGGTTTATGGTTCAAATGTTACCAAATTTGTAAGCCAATTTTTCCTAAATATCCTTTCTTTGAGACACATGTTATGTTATGCACCTGTATTCTGTTATGAGGTGTATATATTTCCCTTTTTGATGTTGTGTCATGAATATCTGTTGATTCATTATATTATATGTTGTATGTAATTTTATTCTCTCTTAATTAAAAAAATTTGGGTCCCTCCAAAACAATGTTTTTAAAAAAATGTTCTAAAAATATTTTGAATCATAATTTATATATTTTCCAGGAAAAAGGATTTAAAAGATGATTCAAATGGGTTTCAAATATTAATTATATGTTTTCAATTTTATATTAAATGAAAAAAATTTATAAATATTTTATGATTAAAATATAATTTTTGAATGTGGAAAGGATATCTTCCTCAATAATTATTTAAAATGATATTCCAAAACTATTTTCCAAATATGACAACATTTTTTTTATGTTAATTATGTTTTATTAAGATTATGATTCATGAGTTTTATTATCATTATTTCTATAAATATTTCATGTTTATGATGGATTTAAGTTTATTAATCATGATTATTTTCATGAGTTATGTTATAATGAAATGTTTATGAAACTAATTTCTTTTTGTGGGTTATATTATAATGAATTATTTATGTTCTTGTGACACACTTACTTATATTTTTCATTATGTGATGGGTGGGACGTATATCCCCAACAAATTTATTGGGTAAATATTTATTCCTCACGATATAATGATGGGAATCATGTTAATAGACTTGATACACTATGGGATGATGGGGAAACATGATATACTATGGGAAGATGGTGAAACACGATCCACTATGGGAAGATATGGAAACCTGATACACTATGGGATAATGGGAAAAACGAATCCAATATAAGAAAATGGTAAAAGATATACCTCAAAATGGGAGGGAATGATATTGGGGATGGTGATGTCTCCCTACCCATAGGTGTAGTGACTAGTACAAAAACTATTTTTAACATTGCCTTTTCGCACATCGGTCTTTTAGAACCAACTTGTAAATATTTGAAAACTAATTTTTCACGTTAGTTATTAAAGAACCGACATGGAAAATTAATTCTTTCTAATTTAGGATATATAAAAATAGATGTGAAAAATTTCTAAAAACATGTATTTCATTTCTCAAACTTTGATTTGATAGGTCACAAAGATCAAATGGAGTTACGAATTAAAATTTATAGTCATCAGAAGTTTATCATCTCTAAATGAAGTCTTAGGGAAGGTCAATTTATATAGGCCATAACTTTTGATATGTAACTCTGTTTGAGCATTGTGACCTATAAAATAAATTCTTGAGAAGTGAACTACATTTTAAAAAAAATCATGTCAGTTATTAAATGACCAACATGAGAAATCCCTTTTAACGTTGGTTATTAAATAATCGACGTGAAAAAGTGATGAAAATTGATATTTCACATCGATTTTTAAATATTCGACATGAAAAATTTGTTAAAGGATTCATATATTTTCATGATGATTATCACTAAACTGACGTGATAGATAATTTTAATATCCACCCAATGCGAAATTTCATTTTTTTACATCATGGTATCAAAATTTCCATTTTCCACTTAAATTTTTTAATATCGGATTTTCTTTTACCTTCTAAAATATATGTTTCCATTATACACATATACTAATTTAATGATCATTTCATTCAACCATCATCGTTCCCCCATCTCGACTCATTTGATCTTCAAATTGAATCATTTTTTTCTGCTTCTTGCGATCTCGTCAAGGTAATTGAAATTATTTATCCATGATTTATGGTTTTTATTATTTTTTTAATAATAGATATACCATTTAATGATAATTTCTTTACACCATCATTGTTCCACCTACTCTAATTGTTTGGTCTTCCACGTGAATCTACTATTTCTTCTTTCTACAATCCCGTCATAGCATTTGTAATTATTTTTCAATGATTTATATTTTTTATGAGTAGTTTTCTTAATTGATAAACCATTGAATGATTCATATTTTATTAAAATTATGGATAATTATTTATATCATGTTAAACAAAAAATAATTTTCCGGATTCTAAAATTCATTCAAAGACGAAGCTATGGTTGGCCCATTCGATCTTTCCTCAAAACAAATATACCAAACTTCTGATGGTCATAAATTTTGATCTGTAGTTCCATTTGAGCTCTACAACCTGTTGAATCGAAGAATATGAAATTATCTACATAATTCCAAACATTTTGTATGTCATTTATTTAAAAACCAACATTAAAATTACTTTTAACGTTGTTTTTTATAAATTGATGTAAAAATGCGTTTTAATATCATTTACAGCTGGTCTTTCACATCGGTCTAAAAAAACAATGTTAAAAACCTTAGAACCCCATTTTAACATCGGTTATTCAATAAATAACATAAAAATAATATTTTCAATGTCACCCGCAATAATATCGCCTCAAAACCGACGTTAAAAAGCTAAAAATTGACGTAAAAATATTTCAATACTAGTGAGTCATGATGATGTTCCCGGATATGTTATTGGACTATGTCTCAACTTATAGGGAATGATATTACATGTTTATGTGCCTGACTTAATTTTATATATTACTCCTATGTTATGATTTCATGTATTATTCTCTTGATTCACTTATTATTCATGTCTTATGAATTTAAAATATTTATTCCCTGATTCAGGTGTATGATATTTAATATGAAGGGTATGATATTATAAGGATCATGACAACATTATCATACACTTATGTTCAAGATATGATTACACATTTCCTTTAATTACCCTTAAATATCTTTTCATCTCACCCATTTCTCATGTTTACCTTCCCCATGTTCTGATAAAATGTTTTTATATATATTTACTAATGTGTATGATCATTATGGGATATATTGAAGATATTTCATGGAGTTAGAAGTATGTGTTCCAAGATTCAAAAGGCACTAAACTATTACAGTCTTTCATTATCTTTTATTGTAATTTTTAAGTATTATAAAAAAGTGATGTCATATAAATGTATGTCAATCCTAGTTTGTTATATATAACTAAACATCTGTTTTTCCCTTTACCAAGGCTGTATACATATTAAAAGTAGGGAATTTTTTTTTTCTCTTTATAAAAAAAATTATATAGGCCACATTCATGGAAAATAAACCCAAAAATTCATAAAAATAGAGAAATATATTATATGTGTATAAATATTTCCAACCCATGGGTGGTGGAAATGTTTTTTGGATATTTTAAAACTTGTCTACTATATTTAATCTACTAATAAACTCGTTCTTCCATTAATTGTGGTATTTATTTTTACTTTTTTTTCGTAATCATTATAGTAAAAATTTATGTTAAACATATTATATAATATAAAATATTCTTATTAAAAAATGAAATCCACTTTTTGAAAATTAATCTCACATTATTGTAATAATTATATTTAAAATTTACCCCGTTGACACAATGAGAAAGCGGAGTTTTAAAGTAAAATAATTCAAATGTTTATATTGATTTTATATCAAATTTCATTATTAAATTAATAAAAATGACCTAAGTTATATTAATAGTAATATAGTAGAGCTAATTATAATTTAAAACCAATATAAATATATTATTAATTTATAAATTGATTAAATGAAAAGGGAGTTATCATTAATTTTTTTGTATTGTTAATTATTCATCAATAAAATGAAACATCTCAGAAAATTCATAAAAATTCACCAAGATATAATTTTGATATCCTTATTTTAAAATTAAGGTATATTTTTTCAAATAAATTTTATAAAAGTGGGATCCTTTATTAAATAAATACACCATAAAATGTTACAAAACATATTTTTTAAAGAATATTGTTTTTAAGAATAAAATTATATTTATTCATTTCTATTGTCAAGAGAAAATATAATATAAATATTTAAAATTTAATTTAATTTATAATATATAAATATCATTAAAATTAATACCTAAAATTTATTTGGTAAATTTATTGATATAGAATACACATGTGCGTATAAAAATTATTTTTTATAAAATTATTTCATTCAGTTTTAAAGTCTTTTATTTGAATTTCTAATTAATTATTCATAAAATAATTATATAAAATTATGTAGTCCATTTTTTTATAATTTAACTAATCATATTAAAACCCTCTATTCAAAAAGGTAATAAAAAACTATAATATTAAATAATAATATTTAAATATTTTGTCATATTTTGTTTCAACATAGTGGCGCATGTAACATAAGTTAAACTGGTAATTGTATGTAACACAATCCAAACATAGTATATTGTGAAACACCAGATAAAATTAGTTTTTCATATAACATAAAATATCAAAAATATTAAATATATTTTAAAATAATAAAAAATTATAATGTTGTTAAATTCGACCCCCCTTAAAATGAATTTCACCTTCAAACTTTACTCGACCTTTAAAGGTTTAACATTTCAAAATTCCATCATAGAAACCCACAACATACAAATTAAAAATAAAACATCCCTTAAAAGGGAGTGTTGAAAACATACTGGTTACTCAATGTAATGTAGAACAAGGTTTCCATATATGAGAGAAGAGGTGGGCAGTGGAAACCTGGTAAAAAAATGAGAAGACTAATACCAAAATACTGATGCAGGGTGATAAAGAACAGGTTCTAAAAGAAGTTAATAAAAAATAATAAAAAAATAAAGGATTAAAAATTTTATTGATATCATCATAAATGATCAAAATATTAAAATAATATATTTCAAGACCCCATTCCTATATTTGAATAATTTTCATAGAAGATAAAGATGCCTTATTTCATTGCAATTCATAAGCCCAATTTCACCCTTTGGTTTTTCCTTGATCAACTTCAACCTCATCACTTACTCCAAAAAATGAAGGTGAATTTTTTATTCCTATATAAATAATGTATCATGTGATCCATAAATAGAATCATATTTCATTTTATCTATCTTTAGTTATCATAAAAAAAGGATATCACATGTTATCCAATATGCATAAATATTTATTGGGATAAATACTAAAATATCCCCTAAAACCTCATTCATTGTTAAAAAAACCCATTTTATAACAGGCTTACACTTTTGACCATTCTAAATGATGAAAATATAAATATTTATTATGATGTTTACTAAATTTCTCAAAATCAGGTTTACATTGATCCCTTATTTTTTATAAAGTACCTCTTTATTTTTGCATACCAAACATGTGAGTACCCTTATCATGTATTATATTAGAAAATGGTAATTTCTAGAATTAATATAAAACCATATTTAAAGCATTCATTATTCATAGATCCATATATAGGTTACATATTACTAAATATATTCCTTAAATCCTTAAAATGTTGTAAACTCAATCCATGATAGAATAAACAACTTTTAAAAAAAACCAGTTCCAAGGTAATTAGTGAATTTCATTTTACTTTATATAAATCATTCATCTATTTTCCTAAAATTATTATCTAAACATCAGAAACATATTATAGGTTATCTTTCCCTTAACCATGTGTTTTACATTAATTTCACATTTCCATTAATTAAATTTTCTATTCCATTAATATCATTCAAAATATCATTTAAAATACTTAATGAAAAACATTTATTTAGTAGTACATGTATATTACATGATTCATATAAAAAATATTTTAATTCGAATAAAAAATAATTCATTAATCTTACTTCCATCTCAAAAAATTAACATTGATTCATCATCTTATTTCTTAACACTTAATTATCTACGCATTTAATTTGTAGTCTCTTCATCATCGTCAATATAACAATTACTTGTACCACCTTTCTGATTTTCTTCAAAAAAATTCCATGAGCTAATAGATTTTCATAATAACAATACTTTCCACATTTAAAGAATTCATCCATTGATAATAAAATAGGGAGACCAATAGTCTCATCCATTTCAATAACTGAAATCTCCATTTTTTTCATTACAGTTAGTTTATTTGTTTTTTTATTTTCAATATTAAAAAAATATGAATGTTCCTCTAGAAAATTCACTTGGGTGTTTCATCCCACATTGTTGAAATTTATGAAACATAATCTTCTTTCATTTATGGTCTCCAATGCCCAAACTCTCTGTAAAATCATTAATTCTCTAATTTGGCGAGTTAGAACATTTCTTAAGGTATACATTGCCAATCATGTTCCTTGAAAACTAGATTATAATATTCAAAAATCCATTCAATCTCATTATTATCCCATTTGACTTCTCATTAGAAAATTTTCTATCACCTTAAAATGTAACATAGTTTGTTTGAGGTTGGGTTGTGGTTCTCTGCGGAGTAGGATGTGAAATCAGGATAACATGGTCTTTCTCATTCTGGATTCTTCATTGGCCTTCTATGGATGTGTTCTTCCCAGAAGATTTTCAAGAGTCCATCTCACATCAATGGAGGGCTTGTGTGACCTTATATTGGAGTTCGCTGGGGTTCGTGGTTTTGGGCTGGTGTTGATGGTCACATCGGTGGCGTTCGAGGAGACCAGTTCTGAGGGTTTTTATGATTTTATGAGGTTTTTTCTTTCTGCTTTCTAGTTCGAGGTTCATTGGTCTTCTCTTGGGTGATTCTGGCTCCAATAGTTATGTTTTCAGTTTGAATGGAGTGGTTGATTTTGTATGTTGAATGATTTTTTGGTGGGACATTTTATTTTGATCAATGGTGGTTGAATGTTGTAAGTCATGAAGTCTTGTTTGGTTCACCACTTTTCCTCAAATTGTTTATTGGTTTCTCACTTTTTCCTCAAAAGTGTTTAGAAAATAAAAATTTTAATTTTCAGTCAGTTCTCCATATCATGAATACTTATTTTAAATATATGAAATCTTATGATTCAAAAATTTCATTCATGATCATCATATATTTGAATCATTCATGATGGTTTATAAAGATTTTGGTAATTTCCAATGAATAACACATGGAAGTGTCAAACTAGGTGTGTAGAAATGTGTGTTGTTGTGCACCAATTTTCAATCAATTCTGCATCAATTCAATCTTTTCTGACTATTACCCCTAGGTAGGTATGGGTTAGTACAAAATCCACTAGTAGTATCCATATAAGAGTGAAATTTCATTAAAACCACTTTCTCTATCCTTAACAAAAATTCCGATACATTTTCCTATACATTGGCTCATCCTTGGACTTATCCTTAGATACAACCATAGATATATCCTTATAAATGATCCTAGGTCTATAAAAATATCATTATAATCCTATTTTCAATTGGTTAACTAAACTTTTCTCTTGATAGTAGCTATAGAAACCCCGATATATCATACATAGATATTAGATCTTTTTATATGAATATTCATTACATTCCAAATGTACAGGCCAGAGGATCATAATAATTTAGTGCCTTTTGAAATATAGAACAAAATATTATTAATTGGTGTAAGATAGTAATTATTTCCCATAAATATCTTCTCATTTGGTACTCTTCATAGACATTCTCTATTTAAAAACTTTTTTCATAACTGGTGGAAAGGAAACATAAGAATATGTGAGCTGAGATTCTCTGTAAGGTTGAACAAAATGGATTGTTATGAATAACATGAATATGAGGGGATGAGAACTTGAGTATAAAATTTTAAAACCAGACCCATCATATCATAGATGATAATATTGATTCATGGAATAATGATTTCCATTTTAAAATGCATGAATCATAAGATAATCATTGAACATGATACAGGAGAGCATAACATTGACAAAGGAAATGGATGTTCTGGAAAACACATGAGCATAGAAAATAGTTTCAATAATTGTAATGTCTCACTGCCTAAGCCATCATAGGTGTAAAAGTAATTTATTATAGTTAGTTCACTATGCATTGAAGCCAATTATTACTATACCAGGTTCTCTCCCTATTCCAATTATATATTGTGGTACTATGTTCACATGTCATTCTAGCAATGTCTATCTTAGGATATAGATAAATATTTATCCAATGCATTGGAGGGAGATATAGGTCACGCCCATTTCAAAATTAAACCCATATTTTTGTGTTCCATAAGATCATAAACATTCATTATATCATAACCCCTTAACTAAAATGGGCATAAAAAATATTTCATGATATCATAACATTTCGAAAATAAAGAGGTTTCATAATAAATTCATCATTGTATAACATGCGAAAAGAAGTGAGTTTCATAATAATTTTATCATGGAATAACCTATGGAAGTGAAATGGGTTTCATAAACCAGATTCCATAAAATCATAAACCATTCAATGATACAATATGAATAGTATCATTGGATTATACCCCCATTAAAGAATAAGTAACCTCATATAGTGAAATTAAAGATGGAAAATAATTTTGAAATACTACTTGGAACATTTTTTTAAGAAATTTCATTTTATTAAAAATAAATTTTCAAAATTAATTCATTATGAAAATATATCTCTTTTAAAGGACATTGAAAATTTAGAAAGAAATATTTTAAAATCATTTAAATCATTAGTTGAGAAAAATATCATTTCCAATCAAATATTTTTTTATCAAAAAAAAAATGGAAACATTTTCATTGAAAATATACCATAAAAATTATAATGTAATATTTGAAAATCATTTTAAAAATGTTTTAATTTTTTTAGAAAACGTGGTTTTGGAAGAAAACATATTTCTGGCCGAAGGGAGAAATAAAGACAAATTTTCTAAAAAACATTTTCTTATTTTGTCATAACAAAGAGAGAGTAGTATAAAATTACAATTACATGAAGATACCATGAATAAATAGATATTTATAAAACTTGTGATAATTATAGAGATATTGATCATAATATTTTTTCATTAGAAGAGTAATTATAAACAATGTGGATAAACAATTAGATTGTGACATAAAATCATTACAAATTTGGTAACCTTGAATTAAATCCCTGTGAAGAAATAACATAACAAGGAACATAAAATATACTAAGTAAATAAAAATTTATGATATTACAAGTGAAATGGGATATATATATGAATCTCATTAAATAATATAGTTGAATATCATAACATGCATATCAATGAAAGAAAAAAGAGACAATAAATAACTACTGATTTGGTAACTTTTTAACTATAAACCCCATGATGGGCAAAGAATAAAATGGATTTCTATATAACATTAAATTTTATTATAAAAATAAAAATAAAAATTCATGGGTAGTATATATACCACATATATGAATGATGTGTTAAATGTAACATGTGTCTCGTAAATGTAATAAAGAGACTGAAATCCCTTACTATTTGATAACCTTTTAAATCACAAGACCCATGAAATAATAACATAAATAGAAACATTAATAATATTTGAATTAGGAAGATTCATGATATATCATGTCAATAGGTAGTATATATAGCACACAAAATAAATAAGTGGTGAATATAGCATAAGTCTCTCAAGATATAAAATTGAGGCCAGAAATCCACATACTGTAAGTCCTAACTCCCATAGTACACATTCAAAGGTTATATAAAATAAATATATTTTTATTATAAAAATATTAGAAAACCATATTCATATATATAATACCCTATATGATTTTCAAAAAACCTTTTATTACCCTTTTATTAACAATTCCATGCTAAAATTGCCTTTTGGGTAAACACTGCTTTGTTTTTCATATAAGTTTTGATTTTTAATATTTTTGTGCCTCTTACAATGATCATTGATCCATCATATCCTGATTTAAAAAATTATATATATTTAATATAAATTTATTATATATGTGTTAATAGTAATCCATAATATTTAGTGATAGGAAATGAATTTCACAATTCTTTAAGATGGTATGTTGTACGTGCGCATGAAACCTGTTTTTCATTTTCTTCATGGATTAAAAGAAGAAAAAATATATTATATATATTATAATCCCAGAATAATTTTTATTTTATATATATCACATATTTTTATTAAACCATTCCTTAATAAATTCCATGTAAATCATGAACAAATCCCATTGCTTCGTGATACGGTAGTCCGTGGTATAAACGAACTACATTATAGTATTCCCTCAATATGGAAATCATGAAGGAATGTATGACATATAAATTATATAATCATAATAAAATCGTAAATATAATAAATATCATATATAAATAGTATTTACAACATTATACCAAACCTTGATAGGTGGTAATGGAAAAATGAATAACATCGGTTTGGAAGGTGTTAGTCCTTTGAACATAAAAATGACGATTTTCATAACCCATTTTATTGTAGTGGGGGTATTTATAGTTTGTACCCTTAACATAAATATATCTTATTAAATTTAGGACACTAATTATTCTATATAATCATGATAAAAATTAATTCTTTGTCTTTGGGGAAGAAATTACACATAAATGAGTTGATTCAATACGGTTTTCCTTATGACTTTTTCATTCCCTCATTCTTGGGGAAAATTGTTAAGATAATAAGTTTTCCTTATAACTTGACCATTCCTTCTAGTTTTGAAAATCAAAAACATCTTATCTTAAGAAAAAACTCTTTTTACTCTATGTTTTACTTCTATAAGGAAAAATTTTCTTCCCCAAGGAAATTTATCCTTACCATGTTTTATTATTCATATCATAATTTTTCTAAGTGTAAAATTTGGTTTGAAACCAAAACTTCGGAATCCTATATTTACCTAGATACTAAGACTTTAGTTTTAGGATCTGAATTCTTAGAATTCCGTTTAAAAACTCTTCTGAGTTCTGACTCTAAATTCTAAATCATAATTCTGGTAACAAACTCTTCTGAGTTCAAACTCCGAATTATGAATATGAATTCTGGATACGAACTTCTCTGAGTTCTAACACCAAATACTGAATACAAATTCTTGATACAAAATTCTCTAAGTTATGACTCTGAATTCTAATTATGAATGTGAGATACAAACATCTCTGAGTTTTAACTCTGAGTTCACTGAATTCAAACTCCGAACTCTTATGATTTCTGACTCTGAATTCTCATGAACTCCGACTCCAAACATTGTAAGTTTAGGTTCTGAATACTTATGAATCTAGATTCCAAATTTCCTTGAAATTCTAACTCTGGAATTCTATAGAATTCAGGTTCTGAATTCCTTGAAAACAAAATCTGAATATCCTTGTATTATAGACCCTAAATTCATTTTTTGGTTAAACTCTGAACATTCATATTTTCTTACAATACGAATGTTGGATTTTCTTTATGCTTACACTTGTTTTGTTATAAAACTATGTCGTGATTTTAGTTATCAACTAACTGTTGTTTGAGTGACACGTGTAAAGGTCCCACCAAAATTCAAGGAAAAATATGATCGTTGGAGGAGGGAGCTGACTGTTGAAGCCATGCCTATAAATAAGAGCTCATTTGAAAGAGCTCTATACTGTTTGATGACTCTAGAGATTCCATGATGTTGAAGTGATTTCTAGAGAGAGAATTTCATTGCTTAGTGTGTAGTAAACTACTTTTTCAGTTTTTCTTTGTGTGACTACAATTGTTGCTATGTACAATCGAGGGCTTCCGGGGATAGGAAGACAGAGGTGCCGACTACCTAAAATACGAGGGCTTCCTTGCTGAGGAAGACAGAGGTGATGACTACCTTGAAGTTGAGGGCTTTTGGGGATAGCAAGACAGACTATGTTCTTCTTATTGATGGATTACCCTGGTGTGGGTAAGACAGACATTCTTGAAAGTATACATCAAGGGACCTTTATCCAAGGTTTTGGATACCCTTCTCTTTGGGTCAAAATACATAATACATGTTACTTGCTTTGTTACAATTTTTATGTTGCATTTGTATTGTTGAGGAAAGTATAACTATCTTATACTTCCTTATACTTGAACTCTAATTTAGTTAGATTATACTCACTTTAAGGTAGAATCTTATTTGTTGTAAACTTTTTTTATGTTTCATTTCTGGAATCACTTTTCTGGAATAAAGCAAGTTATTATAACTTAGAGGTGTTGTAAATTTTGGTTATGCAAAATTTCCTTAGGGATTTTTTTAAAGTGTGAAATTCACCCCCCTCTTGTATTTGAGCATCTCATCTTTACATATTTGATACTAAATTTGGTATTATGGAGTATATCATACTCACATACCTTCTCAAAAATTTGTATTAGAGGGTTGGTTCTGTCTGATTTAATCTCACGCTTAGATTCAGAAGAGAATTCTTCTACTTCTTATTACTTTCGGAATTGAATTTCTGAATTCAAACTTTTTTGGAATCAGTTTTTCATACTCGTATAGTTCGGATACATTTTTTCTTAGATATACTCTTGTTTTATATTTTCCTAGGTTAGGAATATTTTCCTTGTTTACAAACCTTTTTTTGTTAAAATGTTTTTTTGGAAATAATTTTCTTTAAGATGGAATGAATCAATGTTGGTTCCACAGACAATCTCAATCCAACTAGACAACCTATCATTGATGGAAATGATTATCAGTAATAGAGACATCTTATGATGACTTTCATTATCAATACTGGTGTTGATAATTGTTTTATGCATACCGGAGGATACAAAATCCCTGTCAAAGAAGTTAGTACATTTACAAATGAAGAAAAGTATGAATATCAACTAAATTATAAGGCACACAATAATTTTCATGGCTCCATGACTAGAAACATATATAACCAAATTTCATCTTGTGAAGTATAAAATTCAATATGAATGAAACTTGAAGTTACTCACTTTTTAACTTCCAAAGTAATTGAAACAAGAAGAGCCATGCTCAAAGCTGAATATCATGGTTTTTGCGTTCCTTATAGAGAACCCATTTGTAAGGTGAAACAAAGATTCATGACTATTGTTAATAGTTTACAATCCATGGGTGAGAAAGGATTAGATGATGAATCTCTAGTTGAAAAGATCATAGACATCAAAACAAATGTGTTGGAATCCAACAGAACAACTATAGATGAGAATAGAAAGGTTACTCAGATTTCCTTAGATGAGTTGTTTGGAACTCTTCATCAGTATGAGACTAGAATGATGAGAGATGCTGATAACGTAAAGAAGAAGAATGGAAATGGTAGTGTTTCTTTTACTAAAACTTCTAATCATATGATATCCAAGACTCCTAATAGAGTTACAAGATCCAAATTTAAGAAAGTTTTTATCCAATCCGAATCTAGTGGAAGTGAATCCTCAGAGTGTGAATTAGAAAATCTTTCTCGAAGGATCAAAAAGATAGGTGGATAGAGGAACTCTCAATCCATAAATAATAAGAAAGAAAGAAAAGATAAGAAAGATTCTGAATTTACAAGTTATGAATGAAAGAGAGCTGGACATATAAGACTTGATTGTCCTATGCTCATGAGAAAAGAAAGGAAAGGCATTTCGAGAGAAACAGAAAGAAGTATCACAAGGCTAAATCTAATAAAGTCTTAAAAGATAATGACACCTGGAGTGCTAGTGGTAGTGACTCTTTAGATGAATCTTTAGATTATGAATCTTCTGGATAGAATAATCTTGGTCTAGTATCCAAACTACCTATTGAAAATCATTGCTTAATGGCTAAGGTCTATAATGTTGAATCATTGACTAGTGTTTCTTTAAATTCTAATGATTGTAAATATTATAACTCTTCATATGAATAATAATCTTCAGATGATGATAATACTTTTCCTTCCTATGAAGAAGTTTCTAGGTTTTCCAAGCTTCTTGAGATTGAGAACTCAAAACTCATGAAAAAACATGATAAGGAAAAATCTAAGAATACTATTCTTAATAAGGAAATATCAGATCCTTCTAAAGATCTTGATAAGAAAAATGACTATTTTGAATGTATTTCAAAAAATCTTGGGGAAGTAAATCCTGTGAAGAATAAACTTTCTAAAGATCTAGAAAACGTAATTTCTAAGAAAAATGTTTTCGATCCATGCTGTAGTTAAAAATCAAATATTTTTGAAGAAAAGGACTTGGTTATCAAACTCAAATCTGAAATATTTTCCTTAAGGAAATGTTTGTCAAACATTACCTTAGGTAAAGAAAATTTTGATAAAATGTATTCTCAAATCCGACCTCTAAGGAATAGTTCTGGTTTTGGTTATACTGGTTCTAAACCAATTTTTAGTAATAATTACTTTGATCCTCAAAGTGCTCCATTCTGCACTAAGTGTCAGTGTGGTGGACATTGGCCAAAGATTTTTTCTCTAAACAAAACCCATTCTTTAGGATTTCATAAAGCATATTTTTTAAGAAGATGTGGGTGCCGAAAATTTTGTTTTCAATGAATTCCAGATCCAAGGAAGTTTGGATTCTAAAAACCTACATTTTTACTTATTTTCAGGAAAATAGAGAAGGTACCAACAACAATACGTGGTACATGGAAAGTGGATGATCCCGAAATATGACTGGTAACAAAAAATACTTTGAAAATATTATCAAGACGAAAGGAGGAAAAGTAACCTTTAGAGATAATGCTCAAGGAGAAATCATTGGTATAGGTAACATCGTTCTTCTTGTAAAAACTTTGAGTTCAAATGTTTTATTCATTAAGGGTCTTAAGAACAACCTCATTAGCATAAGACAATTATGTGATGAAGGTTAACTCGTGAATTTTAGGAATGACAAGTGCTTAGTACACAATTCCAAGGAATATTATATTCTTTCTGCTCATATGCAAGAGATTGTTTACACACTAAATATAGAAGACCATAGGAGTCAAGATCTACCTTGCCTTAGTGAAATGGAAGATCATTCTGGGTTATGGCATAGAAGGTTAGGACACTGTAACCATAGGAACATATTCAAACTTTCTAAGAAAAGATTAGTTAAGGATCTACCGGAGCTTAGATTTGATTCATTAAAAGTTTGTGAACCTTGTCAATATGGAAATCAACATAAATCAACTTTTAAATCAATTGGTAAAGTCTCAACTACTAATGCATTACAGCTAGTGCATATGGATATTTTTGGTCCAACACAAACTGGTAGCATTGGAGGAAAGTACTATGTATTTGTCTTGGTTGACGATTACACTAGATTTATGTGGGTCTATTTTCTAGAAAAGATGTTTGAAGATTTTTCTTATTTAAAAATTTGTAGAGCCCAAGTTAAAAATGAGAAAAGCCTTCCATTGAAAACTATTCATAGTGATCATGGTGGAGAATGCCAAAATTCATATTTTGAAACTTTTTGTAGTAAAAAAGGCATTATACACAACTTCGCAGCACCCAGAACACATCAACTGAATGGTGTTGTTGAAAGAATAAATATAATTATTCAAAAGATAAAAAGAACAATGTTTAGTGAATATTCTGTAGCCAAACATTTTTGGGCTGAAGCTGCAAGTACTTCTTGTTAAACTATAAATCGATTTTTGATTAGACCTTTTCATAATAAAACTTATTATGAGTTATGGAATTATATAAGACTTATACTTTCCTACTTCAAGGTTTTTGGTTGTATGGTATTCATTCGGAATACTAAAGATAATCTACATAAATTGTCACCAAAATATGATGAAGGAATTTTCTTAGGCTACTCCACAACTTATAAGGCATATGGATTTTTCAATAAAAACACATGTACTATTGAAGAAACAGTACATGTCAAATTTGATGAAACCGATCCTTTTGTTTTTAAACAACCCCAACATACATCCTTAGATGTGTTTTCAAAAACTGATTATCAACCTTTGATAGAAGATCCTTCTAATAAGGAAAATGTTCAAGAGGATACTACTAAAACATTTACCCCAGAATATTTCCTACCCTATGTTGATGAACAGTTTTACAAAATCCAAATTAGTTGTTTCTAAAGAATCATCCTAGTGATAGCATCATTGGTGATGTAAATCAACCTATAAGGACAAGAAGTTCCTTAAGAAATGAAGTATAAAATCTAGCATCCCATTCCCAATTAGAACCTATAAGTCCTGATGAAGATTTAGGTGATGATTATTGGACTAAATCCATGCAAGATGAACTAAATGAGTTCGAAAGGAATAAAGTCCAAACCTTGGTTGAAAGACCTAAGGAAAATTCTATTATTGGAGAAAAATGGGTCTTCAGAAATAAGTGTGATGAAAATGGAATCATTGTAAGAAATAAAGATAGATTAGTTTCTAAAGGATATAATCAACAAGAAGGAATAGACTATGAAGAAACCTATGCTATGGTAGCTAGACTTGAATCTATTCATATTTTACTTTCTTTTGTAGCATTCTTCAATTTCAAACATTTTCAAATGGATGTGAAATGTGCTTTCCTTAATGTTTATGTCCAAGTGGAAGTTTTTGTTGAACAACCTTCTGTATTTGAAGATACAAAACATCTTGATCATGTTTTTAGACTTACCAAAGCTTTGTATGGACTTAAACAGGCACCTAGAACTTGGTATGATAGACTTACATGATTTTTTCATCAAAATAACTAAGTTAAGGGAAATTCAGATCCAACCCTTTTTATAAAGAAAGATAAGAAAAATGTTTTGATTGTTCAAATTTATATTGATGACATTATATTTGGTTCAACTCAGCAATCATTAACTGATTCCTTTGCGGATCTAATGAAATCAGAGTTTGAAATGAGTATGATGGGTGAGTTAACATTTTCCCTTGGTTTTCAAATCTCTCAAAAACCATAAAGAATCTATATATCCCAACATAAGTATATTAAAGATATTATTAAAACGTATGTATATGAAAACACTAAATGTATAAGTACTCCCATTGGTACCTCAAAAACACTTGATCTTGACGAATCTGGGAAACCAGTATATCAAACAACATTTAGAGGTATGATTGTAAGTTTACTTTACTTGAGTGCTATTCATCCAGAATTAATGTTTTCAGTATGCTTATGTGAAAGGTATCAATCCAATCCTAAGGAATATCACTTAAAGGTGGTGAATAGGTTTCTTTGATACTTAATGGGAACCATGGATTTAGGACTCTACTATACTTCTGAAAATGATTTTGTTTCAAAATATTTTTTTTCGGATGGTGACTTTGGTGGATGTAGAATGGATAGAAAGAGTACATACAAAACATGTCATTTCTTAGGAGAATCATTAGTTTCTTGGTCTTTAATGAATCAACACTCAGTAGCACATTCCACTATTGAAGCTGAATATGTTGCAGCTGGAAGTTGATGTGCTCAAGTGTTGTGGATGAAACACATGCTCACAGACTAAGGTAGGAGTTTTACCAAAACACAAATTTTGTGTTATAATACAAGTTCCATTTCCCTTAGTAAAAACCCTACACATCACTCTTGTGAAAATCACATAGATATTAGGCATCACTTTCTTAGGGATCACACAAAAAAATGAGATATCATTCTTCGGTTTATCAGAATTCAAGATCAACTTGCGGACATTTTCACAAAATCATTATCTTCTGATATATTTGAATACATTAAACAGAAGTTAGGGATGATATCCATAAGGTAATGTTCCTTGATTAACTTCTTGTTTCCCCAATCTCCTTATAGTAATAAACTTCTTTTCATAGGGGGAGTACATTTGTTTATGAAGTTTATCATATTTTTTCAATGAAGTTTTTCATGTTTTTCATAATGAAGTTTTTCATGTTTTTCATAATGAACTTTTTCATGTTATTCGTAATGAATTTTTTCATGTTTTTCGTAATGATGTTTTTCATGTTTTTCATAATAATGTTTTTTATGTTTTTCGTAATGAAGATTTTCGTATTGAAATTTTTTTAATGAAGATTTTCGTATTGAAGTTTTCGTAATGTATATTTTTGTACTTGATGTTTATTTTTGTAATGAGTTTTTTTTGGTCGAATTAGTTTTTTAAACTAATGTTCTTCAAGAAGAAAATAACATATTATGAATAACCTTCCTAACAATCTGAAAGGAATGATTCTTTCTTATGTTTTCGTAGTCATTATTTCATTGTTGTGAGTTTCTTTTGTTTTAAAAATTTCTCGGATTCAAGTTTTCTTAAATTTGAAATTTTTTCCCTTTAAAAACCTCAAAAGATTAGATCCTACCAAATTTTCCTTGAGGATATTTTTTCAACCGTTAGATCAGATCAGAAGGTTTGTCAACCATTATATTGGATTTGGAAGATGAAAGGACACTTCCATCGCCTATATAAAGGAAACCTTAAGGGTTGTCCCACATCGGTTTTCAAGCTCTCACCTACTGAAGTTCTGCCCGCCTTTCTTATTTCCGTTCAAAATTTATCAGAGTTCATCCTATCCGAATGTCTGTAGAAGCCTCTTCTCAATATATGTCTACCGTGAATCCAATTTCAAGTTGGAAAGTGTACAGGGAATGGTTGGTCCATCCGAACTTTTTCAAATACGATTCTATTATTTATAAGAATATCATGCTTAATGGATGGGAGAGCATGTGCATATCAAAGCCAGAAATTAAGATTTGGTTTATCTAGATTTTCTTTTAGAATTTTATGAGTCGGTTTCTTTCTTTAAGGAAGATGTTAGAGAAAAATTTTCCTTCAAGAGTTATGGAACAACTTATAAACTCTCATACACCAAGGCTGTTAGCTTGGTGGAGTTATCTTATGAAGGACAACCTGAGTTTTTCTCTCACAAACTACCGGATGTTCAAGGAAGTTTTATTAAAGTGAAAGCTTTAGAATGTCTCAAACTATCAGATGTCAAGACCACAAAGATTTCACAATTATTTATCAACAATTGGATCCTACAGTTATGGGTTCAAGGTTTTTTGATACCAAGAAATGGTGATAAGTACACCTTAAAGAAAAGTGACATATATATTTTGGATTTCATGGTAAATCTAACGAAAATAAATTTGAGGAGGCACATTCTCATTACGATAGAGAATATCAAAAATGGGAATTTGAGAGCTCAAATTATTATTTATCCTGCCTTTCTTTCCAAGCTGATAGTTAGGTGTCTTGAATCATTCAAGATCCCTTACAGTTCCAAGCCAAAGAATTATAAATATATGCTTGTAAGTAATAACACTTTGAAATGAATGAATATGTGTTTTTCTAAGGAGTCAGGACAATTTTATAATCAACCAGAAGAACAGGAAGAAGTCATTCTAAAAAATGATGAAAAAGTTGAACCATCAAAGAAGGCTGGAAAGAAAAGAAAGTTGAAGGATTTGGAAGTAGAAGGAAAAATTCCTAAATCTAAAAAAGTCCAATCCGCACCTCCTAAACCCGAGAAGAAGAAAGCCTGCCCAGATGAGGTTGTAAAAAAATGGAGGGAGGTTATAAAAAATATAAAAGCAGGGGAGCCACAGTTCGGTTGGGATCCTACTGAGGCTAAGGCCTTAAAAGAATCAACTGCTGAAGAGCTTGAAAAGCAATCCAAAGAGAAGAAACTTAAGAAAAAGATGTTTGAGGCTGAGATTGTGCAATATCTCTTGAAATCTATTGAAGTAGCATCCAAAAATATTCTGGTGCCACAATCATTCTTGACCGAGCGTTTACCTAAGACTCTAGGGAAGAATTTATTCACTCTAAAAAAAGCTAAAGAAAAACTTGTTGAAGAAGTGGACGATGTAGAAGAAGAAGAAGAAGAAGAAGAAGTTACTGGTAACATGGATGATCTTATAAAGAAATTTGATCATTATCAAGACAAGGGAACTGCATCTGAAAAATTGTCACTCTAAACATCTGAAGCCGAGTCCTCTAGGATTGTCACTCCTGGGAAAGATGAAGAGAATATTGAAGAAGAAGTAAACAAATTGTCTGAAGAAGAAAGTCTAAATCATGATTTCATTCATCCTGAGGATGTTGAGGCTTGAAATCATAAATAAGAGGTAAATGAAGATAGAGTTGGGAAGTTGTCTGACAGTGAGGATGATTCCTCTGTTGAGGAAGCCATACCAAGAATTGATAATGGAAAACATGTGTCTGTTGATACACCTAGAAAAAACTATAGTGAAGAATAAGGATTTTGAAGGAACTTCAAAGAGGAATCTTGTTGAGCTAGAAAAACCAGTCTCACCAATCAGATCCTTGGATTCAGAATCATCTTCACTTGGTCATGATTTTGTTGAACAATCCTTAAAGAAGATTGTTGGGTCCATTCTGACTTTTTCGAGCATAGATTCAAGATGCCAGATGCTCCAAAACACACTTAATCAGAAATCGGATTTGGTGTCCATGGTGATAGACAAGTGTGTCAATATGGAATCAGATTTCAAAACATTCCTCATAGGCTACGGAGCTCATAAAAATTCATGTAAGAAGACATCCATCTGGTCAAAGAGGTCAATTCAAGAAAAGACTGAGCTTGATGAATTCCAAGATGGAGTTAAGGAAGCTTTTGATATAGAAGATGGAAATATCAAGGATCTTACAAGTACTTTTGGAGAAAAACTGACTCTAGAACAATATACTCAGATTCAAGAGGTGATTTACTTGAATGAGAAGTTGAACTCTATAGGTCAAAGCTGGAAGAGGGAAAAAGATCTCCAGATTGAGTTTGAAGAGAAGCTTGTGAAGCAAGGTGAGTTACTGAAGTCTTAAGCAGAAGTTCTTAAGTCTCAAGAAGATAGAATCAAAGCTCTATAGAAGAAAGATGAGGAAGACCACAAATAATTCAAGAAACTAAAACCCATTTTGAAGAAGCTAATACCCAAGGAAAAAGAAGAAAAATAGACCCAATCCAATCTTTTGTTGTAATGTTTTGTCGTGTACATATTCTTATAATCATAATGAAATTATGGTTTATTGTTGTTTGGATATTTGTACTAATATTTCAGGTACCATAATTTTTTTCCATTCCCTCAAACTCTTTTTGAAAATCACAAAGGGGGAGAAGGAAAAATAATTCAAAGGGGGAGAAGGAAAAATATTTATATGTATAAAAGAAATATCCCTAATTAAGGAGGAGTTTTTTATTACAGAGATTTCCCTACTCAAGATAAATCTCATTCCAGAAATCTAGAATATGATCCTTAGTGTTCTAAAGCCTAAGGGGGAGTTAGTTGTATTCATCATTGCCAATGTAAAAAGGGAGATAGTTTTTTAAGACTTGAAATTGTTCTATGTCCATTTACTCTTTTTCTTAAGGATGTTTGTGCTTTCCAAAAAGGGAAAGATTGTTGAGTCAATAAGGTTTTCCTTATGAATTTTACATTCATTCATAGTTAGGGAAGATTGTTAAGATAATAAGGTTTCCTTATAACTTGACCATTCATTCTTGTTTTGAAAATAACAAACACCTTTTCTTAAGGAAGAACTCCTTTTACCCTATGTTTTACTTCTATAAGGAAAAATATCCTTCCCCAAGAAAATTTATCCTTACCATGTTTTATTGTTCATATAATAATTTTTCTAAGTGTAAAGTTTGGTTTGAAATCTTAACCTTAGAATCATATATTTACCTATATATGAATCATTCTGTTTTAGGATCTGAATTCTCAGAATTATGGTTACAAACTCTTCTGAGCTCTGACTCCGAATTCTGAGTCAGAATTCTAGTTATGAACTCTTCAGAGTTCTGACTCCGAATTTTGAATATGAATTCTGGATACGAACTTCTCTGAGTTCTAACTCCGAATTCTGAATATGAATTATAGATACGGACTTCTCTAAGTTCTGATTCCAAATTCTGATTATGAATTCTGGATATGAACTTCTCTTAGTTCTCACTCCGAGTTCTCGGAATTCAAACTCCGAACTCTTATGAGTTCGGACTCCGAATTATCATGAACTCTGACACCGAACTTTGTAAGTTCATGTTCCGAATACTTGTGCATCCAGATTGGAAACTTCCTTGAAATCCAGACTTCGGGATTCTATAGAATTCTGGTTCTGAATTCCTAGAAAACATAATCCGAATATCATTGTATTTTAGACCCTGAATTCAATTTTTGGTTAAACTCCGAACATTCATATTTTATTACATTTCGAATATTGGATTTTAGTTATGCTTACTCTTGTTTTATTATAAAACGATGTCGTGCGTTCAGTTATCAACTAACTATTGTTTGAGTGACCTATGTACATGTCCCTACGAAATTCAAAGAAAGATATGACCATTGGAGGAGGGAGTCGACCGTTGAAGCCATTCTTATAAATATGAGCTCATTTTAAAAAGATCTATACTGTTTGATGACTCTAGAGATTACATGTTGTTGAAGTGATTTCTAGAGAGAGACATTCATTGGTTAGTGCATACTGAACTACTTGTTCAGTTTTTCTTTGTGTGACTCTGATTGTTGTTTTATACAATCGAGGGCTTCCGGGGATATGAAGACAGAGGTTCCGACTACCTTGAAGTTGAGGGCTTGCAGGGATAGTAAGACAGACTCCAATATTCGTAATGAGGGCTTACCTTGGTGTGTGTAAGACAGAATTTCCGGAATGTATAAATCAAGGGACCTTTATCCATGGTTGTTGGATACCCTTCTCTTTGGGTTAAAAGAATTACTACTTGTTACTTTCTTTGTTACAAGTTTTCCACTGTACTTGTATTGCTGATGAAAGTATAACTATCTTATACTTCCTTAAACGTGAACTTTGATTTAGTTAGATTTTATATTCTTTAAGGAATAATATTATTTGTTGTAAACATTTGTTAAGTTTCATTTCAGGAATCACTTTTCCAGAATCAAGCATGTTATTAGAACTTAGAGGTGTTTTGAATTTTGGTTATGCAAAATTTCCTTAAGGATTTATTTTTAAAGTGTACAATTCACCCCCCCCCCTTCTACTTATATTTGAGCATCTAATATTTATATATTCGATCCTACATTTGGTATTATAGAGTATATCATACTCACATACCATCTCAACAAAATGTTCATTGATGAATGTACCCTCTTCAAGGAGTATCTCCTTAGGGTTTTCACAAAAGGCCTTATTTGGTTGGATTTATTCCCAAAAATAAAGATTATAGGATTTGTGGAGGGAATTTTGGAAGTTATTTTTGATTATATTATAAATAAAAATGTCTTGAGATATGTGAATAAGTGGGTAGAGGGAGATCCCTTTTATAGTTCAAGAGGAGTGGAAGTCTTGTAAATACTCAAATCCATTTAATATTAGGAGGTAAATACAACATCAGGTGGCTATAAGATTGATACATAATGGGTAATAGGGATGATATGGTTTATAAAATCCTCTAATACACAATAAAACACATTTTTAAATATTTGGTTCTCTAACTCCCATGTTTTCTAATTTTTACCATTTTGGTATTTTATTAAGCTAAATAGTTTTCTACCATTAGTAATTTTTCCTTTAATAATAAAATATATTTATACTCACTAGATAATTTCTACCTAAAAATTATAAACATTAACATCCAATTTATTAACTATATATCATATGTGTGTTGGAATATAATTTTAACCCTAGCACATGTAACACACAAAAAACATGCGTTAATGATAACTTTGCTAATAATGTTTTGACAACATAAAGGTTAATATAGTCATTAAAATAAGAAATTTTTTCTTTAATGGAATAGAGTTTATATTTTTTAATATTTAAAAATTACTTGATAGAATATAGTATTTCTTAAAAAATTTAATCAATTAATAAAATAATATTTATTACAAAAGGACATTAATGTCAATTTTGATACTATTAATTTAATTTATGTTACACAAATATAAATAAAATAATGGAATTGAAATATATTATCTTCAAACCTATGAAATATGATATATTCTTCTAAAAAATTCATTAAATTTACTTCACTTTCAATATTTTTATTATTTGTTATTTTAATTGTTATTAACTAAATAATTATTGAGATGGTGTTTCCTATGAATTTTACGTAATCATGTGATCCCTAAAAATTAAAGATAATTTATTATGATAACAAAAAAATATTAATTTCATGAGGATATATATAACAACGCATATGTTTCTTCCCTATCCCTAGGTTTTATAGATATTAATAATTAGATATTTCTCTTTTTTGTCCTTTTCTTTACTTAAATTATTATATGAAACAAATTCATGGAAACTTATTCTAAAAACTCATAAAAATATATAAAAAGGTAATAAGCGATGAAATATTTCCATAAAATGTGTTATGTACAATTTTTTAGTACATTTTACCCCTTCTCTAATAAGAATAATCCCCCAACAAACCGTTTTTCCCATAATCTTGGTATTTAATTTTAACATTTTTCATTAATCATTATGGTAAAAAATGAAGTTAAACATATTATAAAATATAAATTATTATTATTCTGTATATGGATTCCAATTTTGAAAATTCTACACATAAAATTGGTAGTATTTAATTTAATATAAAGCCCACATACAAGATGAATAAGTCGGTTTTTAAAGTGAAAATGTTAAAAGTTTATAATTTTTTTATCATATTTCAATATGAAATGGATTATAATTACCAAAATTTTATTAATATATGTATAATTTACTAATTATACTTTAAACATAATTTAAAATTTATTTTATCTATAGAAATAAATAAATGTAAAAGGATGTTTTCATTTAAATTTTTTTATTTCCCATTGTTAATCAAAAAATAAAACATTTTGGATAAGTCGTAAAAACTCACCCTAACCAAATTTTTGTATTTCAATTTCCAAAATGATACTTATTTTAGAAAAAATAAAATGGTTTCAAAATTTATTTTTAAAATATGTGCTTCATAAAAAGGTGACAAAACCGTTTTTTTTAATACAGTTCTTAAACGTAAAATTGTATTTATTATTATCTCTTATATAAAAAACATATAAGAGTAATGTCAATAATTTATTTTATTTTATAATATATAAATTTTTTAATTGTAATTAAGATAAATGTATTCAGTTAATTAATTGATAAAGAAAAAAATTATGCACTTAAAAACTTGTTTTAAAAAATACTTTTTTCAAAGGTGTTTTATTTTAATCTATAATAGTTCACCAAAAATTTATACAATAAATTTTAAACCATTTTTCATAATATAATTATTCCTAATCATACATACCATTCCAATATCTAGTTGATAACTATTATATTAAATAATAATATTTAAATAGTATGTCCTGTTTGGTTTAAACATAACATTGTGTTTAATGTAATGTAAAATAAAAATTATGTATAACACAAGGCAAAGTTCATATTATGTATAAAAAATTATAATATCAGTTTTTACCATAACATAAAATATCATAAAAATTAAATAAATTTGAAAAAAATTACAAAATCTCATAGTTATATATGCATATTGGTAACCTTTATTGGTTTTCAGTTTAAATATTTATTCTGGTATTTTAGATAAAGTGGAAATCCCTATAGGTAATAATAGAGTATTTTTATCTACAAAATTGAATAATTTTATATTTATCGACATTATATCTATTATATCTATCACTACTAGAAAAACGGCCTATACCCACGGTTCAAAACCGTGGGTATAGCCCCCAAAACCGTTTGTATAGCCTATCCCCACAGTTTTGGGAACCGTGGGCTGGAACAGCGTCGGGATAGGTCCCCAGCCTATAACCACGGTTTTGGAAAACCATGGGTATAGGTTTCCTGCCACCGTGTCACCGAAACATGTCCAATTGTCATAGTGTCAATGACTTTTACCCACGGATTCAAAACCGTGGGTATAGGTCCTAAAATAATGCAGGTGCCGAGTTTCGATCTTGCGACCTCTCCGCTACAAACACCGCGTATAACCACTACCCTAACATCACGTATATGTATATATATATATTTAGTTAAATATATTTATAAAAACCGTGGGTATAAAGGGAAGAACCATGGTTATAGGGTTCCCACCAAAAAAAATTCCTTCCCGCGGAAAAAAAAAATTTCCCGCGCACACAAAAGTGACATATACCCACGGTTTTTCAAAACCGTGGGTATAGGAATTTTAGCCTAGACCTATCCCCACAGTTTTCTCCAAAGCCGTGGGGATGGGTATCCCCATGGTTTGGGAAAACCGTGGGGATAGACCCCCCTATACCCACGGTTTTGGAAAACCGTTGGTATAGGTCTTGAATAGACACATATACCCACGGTTTTCCAAAACCATGGGTATAGGGGGGGTCTATCCCCACGGTTTTGGAGAAAACCGTGGGGATATGTCCATTTTCCAGTAGTGTATCAATCTATATATATATGTACAAATTTATTAATTTTTTATTTTATAAAACTATTTATAAAGTATTCCCCTTTATACAGACAATACCAACCAAAATATCAGTCTGAAAATTTATATCATAGAGCAATGCATAAACAAGATTGTGAAATTTTATTTTATCACATCCTTTAGTACCCATGATGTCAATATAAACTACTTATTACTCCATATATCTTTGATGAATTGAGTCATTTTATTTCCATTGACACAGTTTTTTTTACATGTGAATGATGAGATTTAATGGAAATTACCTCAATAAGGAATGAATTGAACAACACTAAGGAAAATGTAGGTGTTCACTAAGGTCAACCTATGTGCACACATCCTACACACCATGTGGCTCATGTAGGACCTACCTACATGACTTAGAAGAGGAATCCACACATATACATGATACATGTGCACGAAACATGCTTGATAGACTTGAGAAAAAAACACCTTTCACCCATGGTCATGTATTAACCTATAAATAGAACCATGGGGTTCCTCATTTTACATGATAAAAAACCCTAGAGAAGCCCCAAAGGATTTCTCACCCTATTCTATCTCCCAAATCCCTCAAGACCATCTAGGAAACTCACCAAAACATGTGAGAAGGGGTAATTAAAGGGGATAATAAGATAACATTCCTAAAATGATTGAAACCTAAATCACCCTCATGAGAAACTACTTCCCACTAATCGAATGAAACTAGTGAAAAGGTCCCCTTCAATCATGGGACCTAAGCAATTCGCATCCAAAGAAAACTGAGTAAACCATTTAATCCTAGAGATAGTCCCCACATAAATTTTGTTTCCCAAGATATCTCTTGTACAAAAGTCACTTTTACCTCATGAATTCCTACCCTAGAAGATGCAATTATGGTTCCCCCAATGACTTACCCTACCCAAAGTGTTCTCTATCTCGCCCTACCTCTACATGTACAAGACCCATTTTTCGCACATAGTCCTTACTTGTGTAGGATTCCATTGACCAGTCTTTTATTCCATCAATGGTATAAAATCTCTTCCCTCAGATCCATTTTCTAAGAGAGACCACACCAAGACCTCTCCCAATGCCTCTGGATGTGTGTGATCTAACAATAGTAAAAACCATGATGTCCTATCAATTATACAATATTTTGGTAATTTAAGTCCTATATTTAACCACCCTTGTAAATGTTTTCTTCATAGTGTGCTCAATTATATATTCCCTTATAATGATGGTCCCAAAATTGGAGGCAATTCCAATCACTTTCTAGTCAGAGACATTAGGGGTAGGGCTCTGTTCTCCCCTTTTCATCTCTCATAACCAAGCACTAAGGGTTTTTTCCTCCCATATCCTCTCTAATACTAGGGACATACACACATCATATGGTGGGGGAGATATGATTTCATTTCCTTTTTATGAATGTTTGTGTCTAATCCTCTTATCCTCTCTAGATTCAGGTTGATTGAATCCCGATGGAGTAACCCCCTTGCTTTCATATGAATTGTGGCCAGATGTGTCGCCAGACATGCCTACTAGGGTTATAAAAACAAGAGATGAGTTGGGTTCAAATCCCATCATCTCTCCTATTGCCTTGGCCTCATCCACTAGTGGATGAAAGAGATTGTGTGGTTTTACAAATCATCTACTTCCTCTTGTTTCTCACATTGGGAATGAATCAAGTGGGCATAGAGGTTAGTGATGATCATGACATGTTCACAATCAGAATAATTTCCTCATAAGATAATAATTTTCATGATCTTCCTCATGCCTTCCATCAAAGGGCATCTATATTAATGGTTCCTAAAATACACGTATCAATCTTGATGTTCCATATCCCCTAAGAGACAAACCTTCTGATGGACTACATAGTCTTGGGTCCCCAATCATTTAAACTACATGATAATTGATTCATATCTAAATAGGTTACATAGGAATCCTCCCGGAGGTTCAAACCCAACACAAAAAATAAATCCTAATTCATTATGGGAAACATTCCTATTAGATTCATATCCAACGTCAGGAGCCCACATCTTTTTTTGGTTACTTGGGCCTCTTAAGTGTAATTACCACACTAAAATTTGGCTAATTACATTTATTCAAGCTATCCTTGCTGGATGATGTTAAATTGCATGGTTTGGTCATCATAAAAAGAACATAAAATGTATGATCATTCCTATTAATTAGAATAAAAAAGAATGGTTTTAGATTCCTTTCAAACAGATATATAGTAATCCCATTCTATGGACCCAATACTGATATTAAAAAATACACCCATATCTCTGGATGAGGATAAATTTTAGAGAGATGCACAAAGTGGCATAAAATTGGCATTATTATAATAAATGACCAATAAATTAATAATCAACATGTAAAAGGTTACTGTCAATGGAGGGCCTTGGATACATACATATGTCTTTGTTGATGAAGAAAATCAGATATATATATATATATATATGATTCTAATAATAAATCATGATAATAATTGATTGTTAACATAGGTCTAACCCATGTTATACATGTGATTTAATAATGGATTTTAAAACTCGTATTAAATATTTAAGATACTTCTAGAGTTGGAAATAATTCACCCCAAATGGGTTAGATGAACCCGAAATCCAATCCTCTCAACCAATTCTAGTCTATAAGAATCATTAGATGCATTTCCAACTGACCATGTGCCTTCATGAAATAAGGTCATTAAAAATCTCGAATGAGGGAATCATTTGGTGTTTTCATATCTATGAACAAAACATACTGAAATGTGTTAAAAATTGTGAATCTAATGTGAATGATTGTGAAAACATTAACACCCACACAATCAAATAGTCCTGAATGAGACAAACAACATCATGCCACATTTTTCTAAAAAATGATGAACCCGATTTGAATAATTATCCAATTTAATTGTGTCCCCCACATGTCAGGCCCCTTTATCACAAAAAAATGATATTGGTCCAAAAAAAGATCCCAAAGAATCAATTTTTCATATGTTCAATGATTGAGATTATACTATTATGGGTTTTTATTGTTTTTGTTTTTCACTTATATATTTTAGGGACCTTCAACAAGAACTAAATTCAATCCAAATGGTTTCATACCAGTTTTAGTATACACTAGCATCAAATAAGGCACAAGCTAGGTCCTTAACTAAGAAAAGGAAGCTATCACTATCCTAGTATCTCCAATGCTGGGTCTCAAATGCTCTTGTTTTGGAGTACAACATAAATAATACTATATTAATCATGGAGACTGTTTGACAAGACCTCAAGCCCATGAATCCCCACTAACCTCTCATTAAACAATTTTTGGTTGCAAAGAAGAAGATTCCTCTAATTGTCATCTCAAATCGTTTTGGGGTCCCATCCACAAAATATAATAATAATATCCTCCAATATCTTATGAAGGAATATCAATAGGGAACTGGTGGTTATATATAGAGAACATTAGGGTCCCTCCAATTGGATCCTATAAGAATCTGATGTTGTATAATGACAAACCATCAGTATGATGGGGGTGTTGTCCTCGAGAGTCTAATGCTAGTCACTTAGACCCAGGCACACAATAGGGGCCACTAAGGGTAGAAACAAGGAAACATGAATTAGAGTTGTATATATCATCCCTATAAATAATTCTAAGATTAAAATTCAGTATAAAACCATGAGTATGCATAAACATCTTCTCACACTATTCTGAAACATTCAGAGAAGTCTTCCATCCTAATTTGGTAGAGAGTTGTGAGTACTAGTAAACAATTTTCTGCAATAACAATGTTCAATTGTCAAATTTTGTTGCAATTCATGAGAAGTTTCATACACATACAAACAAATTTCAATCCATCCATCCTAACTAGGAATCATTCAAAGAAATTATCTATCAAATCATGTTAAAAAATATAGTGCATGCCTATAACTATACCCCCACAGCTGAGAGCTATCAGAGAATAATATATAAAAATATAGGATATGAGTATGAACACACCCATGATCTAGCCACGACTTGTGAATTTGTTCTCATTTGAGTCACTAATGTTACCCAAAACATCCTAACAATTGTGAAAGGGAAGACACAAATTCCAACCCACATCCTACAAAATTTCCTGGATAAAATAAAATCAACAGAAAAGGAATAGGGGTTGATACACAACACCATCCCCATAATCGGGGAGACTCAAAAACATAAAGCATGGGTCACTCCGGAGAAGACACAAAGCTCTAATCCCATCCAAGAGGATTGTGGGATAAATTATCCCAAGATATATAGTCAACAGGATCAGGACCATACACTCATTCGTACTAGAGATCATCATTATATCTTAGTGGATATTAATGGTTTGGCAGAAATCCCTTTCAATATTCCATATATCTACAAGAAAATTATTTCAGCGACACCATAGCTAATAAAACAAGATTCTGTATATGAATTATGTCCCACCCTGATAGAGTCCCTGGTTGCCTGCAAGATGGAATCCAAAAAAGAGACTCACCAAAGGTGATTATAAAATGAAGAACCAATCTAAAATACCACTATTATTAATGCTAGAGTTCTTAAAACTCTTAAATGTTTATTTTTTGAAGCTCAAGATCCTACTCTTCAGTTACCTAATTACAGAAATAGATTCATTTTTTCCAGAGGTCCCCCAGCCTTATTACCATGAAGGATAGCTTTATGTCCATAATATGATTAATCTCAATAGTCTATATACATATGAACACCACGACAACCCTCTATGTCCATAACATCAAAAAAGAGAAGAGATCCTCCCCTTTATATCATCACCCTTTTGGTCATCCATAGATTATATACCAAAATAACTCTCCTTATATCCACGAATCGAACTGTGATGGTAGTCCTCCCCCTAATGGATTTTCACTTCATCATGGATTTCATCTCCATGTTAATTTAATGATGAGAAATACCTCATACTAGGAGGAAATTGGGAAAAATATTTCATTAATTACTGATACCTCTTCATTGGCAGGTGACATCCTTTCTCAGTCAGAAGATATCCCAAGGAAATGGTATTTTTTGAACCACCCTTGTATCTCCTACCATCCAGTATGATAGTAAAAGTCTATAATGATATTTTTTTACAAAAAATAAGTATAGAAATGTGAACATTAGTTATAGTAGGTTGAGGATACTTCAGAGAAATACAAAGAAGACATGATGATTATGGGGAGACTGTTGGTTAAAGAATTCATACCATTAATGTTGTAGCCTTTATCCACTACCCAATATAGTATTCTAAAGGCATGGATTGAATATTGTGTTCATTAAATCCACATAAATATATAGAATAGTCTTTTTAATTAAAAGAATAAAATTTCCATATGAGGACTATCCCATAAATTTCCAGGTAATAGAGGGGATGCACTATCAAATTGAATTGGTGGCCCTCCTAGCCGTACAACACTCAGAATTTGGAAAAAAAGTTAGAATTCATTCAGTGTGCATGTCTTGATACATTAAAATAGATGTGTCATCTGATTATAGATTCCTCATATGGCGATATTATTGAAGGATAAGAAAAACATGGGGCATTTCATTTCCCAAATCTCCCAAATCAGTAAAACCATCCTAAAAATACAGTGTACAAAGTCATGCCATTATGTTGGATTCAAGAAATAATATTTGTTCACGAATGATGGTATGCTCAGAAAAAAACCCACTATGGACGACTCTATAAGACATCAGGTGATAAGAGATATAGATCCATAAAACATTATGTTCCAAGAATCGAAAAAAGTTAGCAGGCTTCCCACCTAAGGGAGTCCAGTCATCAAGCATTACCAATATAATTAGAAATATGTGGATTTGGTGATAACTATAATTCACCCCCACCATGTTCGAACATGGATTCATAAAGTTAGGAAATTATCCAAATTAGTAGTATCCATGACTATGAAGGAGAAAACCTAGAGGATGAGACTGGTTGATTTTATAACACAACCCTTGAGATCTGGAAAACATTCTAAAAAGTATGTTAAAAGGGAACATGAATAGACCCATCCCACAAGGATGTTTTATTTTTTTACTTCAATAACCTCCTCCTCACCAAAATACTTCCTTCTCCGAACTAGGGGGAATGCCCTCAAATGGATCTTCCTAACTCATCCTATCTTCTGACCAGTTTTCCTTCCTTATAACATGCATGAAAACATTATCTGCATATTTCCTTTAGATTACTAGTCATCAAACCATTCTGTGAGGACCAATAAAAGAGATCATTGGGCCTAAATGTGGTAAAAACAAAAAAGGTCTCCCAAAGAGACTCATGAAATTCATTAAATGGATTACACATTAGCGAATGTTATTAACAATAACATTACAGACATTGCAGAACATGGGGATAAAATAAAGGATCATGAGGAGGAAGTTATAGTTCAAAATACAATCCACACCAAAAAAATTAAAGGATGTGTTCATTCCATGAACTATAGACTTTCTATGAATTTTGGAATTCCTTCAACCACTATATTACTACATCCTCAATGAGAATATACCAACGAAAAGGGTAGATGAAATGTTTTCCCTCCCCAATATCTCGAAGAAGTTTAACTCTATACACTTGAAGCGATGTTTTCATAATAGGGGAAATAGATTAAGTAATTAAGGAAACTCAATTAAGAATTACTCTGAGGGAATATTATTTCTAGATATGTCATTTAAGAAGAGATTCAAATTTCAGTCCCAACTGGTGTACCACAACAATGAGAGTTTTTTCTAGCATAAAAACAGAACAATAAAATTATTAAAAAAATTTGCACCGAATAACCATATTCTTTTTTCTTTGACCCCAATAATTGATATATCAAGAGTTCCCTCTCTTGGGATCTCATCCAAGGCTGGGACAGACACACCGTCACGTACCATCCTGAATGGGATACCTATCAGAGGTACAATTAGAGCCCCAACATATGGATCTACATGTTATTTCCCCACCTCAATCTATTGTTCAACCACACATCACTCAAGTTATAATCATTATAATTGAGTCATTAAAAGATATATTATATGATATGGAACAACGGCATGAACCAGTATAGTCGGAATGAAATCATTACCCTGAATTGGATTATCCAATTCTTACCCCCCCAAATATTTTCAACCCTACATATGAAAATTCTACTGGTATTGGGGTTTGAAATAGATTTTTATGAACAATGTTTATTGTCTTGATCTCATAATGGGAACCCATGAAAAATGATAAGTGGTGAAAATCCAATGGTTCCTGAAATCATTGTCAGATATAGCATTAATATACTACACCAGTTTGTTGGCTCAATCAATATTTGGATGGGATGATCTCCATAATACATTTATCATTCAATTAATCTCCATGATGTTGATAAAAACAATCTTTGACCTATTTAACTACTTATAGATGGAGAATGATAGGGACTTAAATTTACACTGCATGATGTAAAATTTCATGGTCCTCTTTTTTGATACACGATGCAAAACTGAATATTATTTCAGTCCATGCTTGAGTGGATCATAATATTTAGTGTTTGTATCCCACAACACATATATTCTAAGAACTGTGCATGGATTGATTCTTTACATCTCATGATATGCAGTGATGCTTGGGTTTCTAATCCTTTGTCAAGCTAAAAGATAAAAATGTCCCCCTTTAATGTGTGTGGGACATACCTGCATTGCAGAACCATTCTATAATAAATACATGTGTCTTGATTCTATAACCAAATGGGATATGTAGTGATTCCTAGAACCTATATACTAGGCCCAACCATGAAGAAATAAATTCCCCATCCCCTATAAAAAAGTATTGGTATATTCATGATGACCTTAACATAGGTTCCCTTATCAAGGATTACATTAGGGGAAAATAAATATTCCACTCACACATATAAATAGAAAATATATTCTAGGGAATTCACACTCCATGGAAAATTATGATGAACATGTTTACTTTTTGATTGGAAAAATTCCATACACACATCATATTCCAGGTCTTGGGAAATTTCAGATCTCCATAAGCATTCCTTTTCCATCTAGGATATGATTTTATATTCCTTAATAGTATGTTTCTTGATAATGTTTCAATGTGACCATTTTATATTTTTATATGTTTCCCATAGAAATTTACTTTCTATTATAGAAGTTAATAGTTTTACTATGCCCTAGTAAGCCACATCTGGGTTTGTATAAATCAACCACCATATAAATTTTCAACCAGGGGAACATTTTTTCTTAGGATCGACCTCTTAAATATCTATAAAACTCAACAAAATTAGGTTGGGTTCCTTATTTTCAAACATTGGTATGGGTTCATTCCTAGAATTATTTTCCTTTATCACTTCTCCATATTTGAGAATCCCCAAGATCATGGTTTACAATTTCTCTCTTCACATCAAAAGTATGATGGAACATTCTTGGCCTGTTAAGCGTTGCATCACTCATAATTTCAATGAAATATGGTCCTAACCAAAAAACCTAAAATTTCAAGAAACTATGTCATCCTAGACAAATGGTGTTAAGATGTACTACTACATATTTAGCAGATGATGTTAAAAAGAAGTATTACCATGTGTATCTAGAAAGAATTCCATGTGAACCAATCATAGTAAGACTCATATCATAAATATGGGATTCCACTCATGGTTTAATTTCATAAATTCTCATACTCCAGTCATAAGGCTTCATACCTTTTTTCTGTGTCAGTATACCTTTTTCCTTACTACATAACACTAAACTTCATGGTTAAAGTCCCACTAAATTGGAATTAAAATTCAATAATTATGTGTGTACTGATTCTTATCATTAAAATTTACAAAGTGATTCCTAGATATACAATCATGGGTTTATGTTAAATATATTTTTTTCGAATCGAGTCATCTTCATCATTACTACTTGTCGGTAATGTTCATGGCTAATGACCTGATGGCATGGAATTACACTACAAGATTTGCGTGGACAATGTGTGTACTGAATATAATTCCCATGAGATTCATAGTTATTCCCATATAATAAATCCTTGTACACCCACCACAAAATAGATATACCCATATCCGTCCTTTTAAACACATTTTTATTGTAGACGAAACCATTTTCACTCCTTGTTTCTCACACCAACCATAACTCATGTGGGCTTAATAATTTTGGTAAATGATTCCCGACATGACCAAGGAGTCTTTGGTTATATTATTTTTACCACTTCCTTAGTCTCTATACCTTAAAAAGAGCACTTTTTTTCCTTACTTCGTGATGTTAAACTACATGGTTGACATCTCATGAATGATTTAAATTAAATAATTTCATATTTTATGTTCATATCTTTGATGAGATAAGTAGTGATGTCTGGATCCCATGTCCTAGTCCAGCTGTAATATAACCCCACACTCCACCCTCCAAGGTAAGATCTTTTTCTATACAGGGGGTCCATTATTGGCTTTCACCCTAATCATGAGCCCATTTTTGTAATGAAAACCCTTCTCCACCAATGAATTATATCACTATAAGGAATCCTTCTAAGAAATACACATTGGTTGATTCTTTATTTTACCGAATATGTAACAATTCCTAGATCCAATATCTTAGGCATATCAACAATATAAAAAATCCCCATTTCTAGTGTAAAGATAAAACCTATACAGGGAAACACTTTTCCCCATTTTTTGATTGATTTTGATATAAAATGGTCTTTTCTTGTTCAGGGACATTCTATCCACAAACCAAACACGGTGTCTAGGGAAATATGAATCTCTTAAATCTATCACCGATCACCGGTAATATAATTTCATATTCTAGAAGACACCATTGTATGAATATATATTAATACACACCAGTTCGGTTTTCATAAGTCACCCACCAAAAAGGAATGTCAGCTAGATGATGTCATAGTTTTACTATACATTAGTTCACACCATTTTTATTTTCATATATCGTCTAAAAAAGGCTATTAACTAGAGATGCCATATTTATTAGGATAAACTTGTTCTATCTCAATAATCCTGACAAATATTTTTCTCCCATATCACTCTTTAGTTATTGGAATTCAATAATTACATCTTACGAAACATCCCCCATCATTCTTAAAGATGATGGAACATTATTGGAATAATTTCAATGAAAGGAAAAATCATTAATCAATCGGTCAAAGATAAATGATAATAAAATATTTTTCTCAACTTCCTTTCTATATAATGTAATGATACATAAAATGTATCATATTTGTACAAAATTAAACTTTATATTGTTCAAACCCTTTTCATGGATGGTCCATTTTTCATGATATTGGTCAACCAATGGAATTATCCCTCCATTATACACACAACTTAATTTTTTGTAGGAGTAGATTCCCATTCATGGAATATTGCATCACATGTGATCCATTAATTATCAGTCAATTTCCCTATATAAAACTCCCATCACGGTCTTGAAAAATATGGATCTTCAAAAACTCACTGACCATTGATAATAGAATCTCATATTCCTGAATATGCCTTTGTCAAACTATGTAGCACTTTTCCCAGTTGGATCTTCATGAGTCTCTCACAAAAATGGATTGTCAACTAGAGGAAAATTCATCCTTGTTAAAGACCACTTCTACTCTATAATCAAGAAAGAAATCATGCTACAAACCAATTTTTTAATATGATTCTTAGTAATCCATTACACACTTGTCTCACACCATGTTTCAAACATAGAAATCACAAAAAAATGACCAAAAATTCAATTTTTTGTGCGACTGAAAAATGTTGGAACATTAAAATCCATTAATACATACAAGGGTCATCGTCCCATAACTCATGGCAAATGATATTTGACCTAAGACACCATTCACAGTAGTCCATCACGCAAGATTCTAAACTGCCCCAAAAGAGACACACAACTCACTAACCGTGTTGTCATGAGAAGTCAAATTGATTATGTTTTTAATGTTTATTTATAGTATAGGGAAGAACCTAGCTCATATATCATGGAGTGTTGATAGGTTTAAATTATGTGTTTTTAATAGAAATCACTAAATGGGGTGGTTTAGAAAATAGTTACAAGAAAATAATTTGACCTAAAGAGTTTAATAGTTGATAAATCATAGTGGGTTTTTAATAATGATGAGATAAGTAGGTCATTTCATGTTCACTATAAATCTTAAATTGTTCATTGTTATAAAAAAATTCACATGTTTTTGTTTTATTCATTCATTGAGGGTTGTCAGGATCTTTATTCCCCTCTTGCTAGTTAAATAATTGCACAATGTACCAACCCTTGACACAACAATCATGCTGTAAAGTATTGGAACTCATGAAAATAGTTAAGGATACTAAATTATATTAATATATTATGTATGTGTAGGAGAAAGATGATGTTTTTCCCCAACCAGAATAACCCTAGATTCCCACATGAAATCTCAACCCAATTAGTATTGAAATGAAAAGTGATTCACTAAGTTAATCCCAAAAAAATAATTCATAGGAGAATGGTGTTAAGATAAAACATAAGTAAAATATTTTACACATAAATTATATAAAACTAGTATATGATAAAGTGTTAGAACTCCCTCTAAAGTATGTGTAACACCCTCGAAATGATCATCCATAGTTTAGCTCCCATTAAGAGGAGGATGAGGCTCTCATAGAACTTAACCTTCATTCGTGATCCCCTTATAAATATAGAGGCCTCCAAAACATCATGGATGAGGATATGAATCTTTTGGGTCTCTAAAATATGACAAATGTTCCTCCTGTTTGAACTTAAAAATGAGGTTCTCAATGTATCATTTTATAGGAAAAGGTGATGGTGGTTTTGTGCAGAGAGATTGTCTAAAAACACTTGGTATATTGTTTTTTTGGGATAGAGACTTATATCACTTTGAAAAAAACTGAAATATTGTTTTACCACATATTAACTATCTCCACAAAACATTTGGATTCATTTAAAAACCAAGAACTCGAGATATGGACAGATCACATCACACCACTTTTGAGATTGTGCAGATTTGGTGTGCTAGACAGATCAGGATGTTTGGGCAACTTAATGGTTGCACTGGGAATAGATGTCTTAATAAGAGTTGTAGCCAACAAAATTTTGGACTAGGCCACAAAATCCATTCCAAAATATATGCACTTATTTTTCATAACATTTAAAAAAGTGTACAAGTGTTCATGGATCCCATGCAATGTTTTTCCAATTTTTCTTCCACTTCATCTCGGGCCCTCCAAATCACCTCCACATGCAATGAAATCCTAAAAATATATAATTTTACCTTTTAATAGTGGTAAATATTATATACTAGAAAAAAACATGATGTGAAATTTGTTATTAAATTTAGAGTTTACAATACAAAATTAGCTTAAAACATCGGTGTAAGGTTGAAATAAAGCATTTAATCATGGTGCAATCACTCAGCAGGTAGAAAACCCACAAAAGGGGAACCTGGTTAAAATTAATTTCTCATTTCTCTAGAACATCAATTTATAGGGTTTAGGAAATAATAAACTAATGAAATAAAAAGGATAAGACATGTAATGATTACAACACATAAAGGGATTCCTATTAAAAATCCAACTCTCACCCATTAAGTCATTTTCATTTTGACATAGGAAAAAAATAAGGATATAAAAAAATAACAATATTCATAGGGTCTTTCATATGAAACAAAAAATAGTGAATCTAGGATTTCTAGGTCAAAATATTTCGAAAATAAATAGTGTAAACTCATCCATATCATAATAATTGTTTCACATTAACATAATGGAATTCAATTGAATCAGTATTTCATAGTGATATATTATTATTACAATGAGTAATGAAATCCAAAAATAGATGATTGGGGAACCAAAAAATCATTTTCATTCATGTTTTTTATGTGTAGTATCTTCTATAGGTAGGAATATCCCCATGAATGTTTACAGGTGTTACTCAATGTTGGCTTTGAACTGTTGGAATGTAGCACAAGCATTCTCCATAGATTACTGAAAACATTTATGGTTTACCCCATCAACTGAATCCTTGACTTATGTTGAGACCCTCTTCATGTTATAGTGAATTTATAAAATCAATTACTTTATGGAATTTATTTATCCTTGGCAGTATCCCGTTTGGAAAGATTTATCTTCTAAAAAATGTTGATACTCAACCTCCTCCTCGGCATGGATGAGGTTTCCCAAGGATTCCCCAATTATGAGATTTTTAATCTATCCTACCAAATGTTTCTTATCCTGCAACAACATTTTCCCTTTTTTCTCCTATATAATTATTAAATTCATTCCATGGTAGATCAAGTGGTAATAAAACCCATCATACCCAAAAATGGAAAACTAGTACTGAAGTTATTGAATTCATGATGATAGGTATTCGAGAGGAATATTCGATATTATCTTCTAGATATCCCACAAAATGATACAACATGTGGTGTGAAAGGAATCATGTGTCTCCATGTATGAATCAAAACTAATTTTAAAGGGAGATATGTATTTTTGGATCATCACACTAAATAAAGAACCCGCTCATCCCCCTCTGAAATAGTGTCTTCTTCACTTACCAATGTTGGGTGAATTTCCATGAATGCTCCCCTCTCAGGATCAGACATCAAATTAATTGGCTCTAGCTGGAAGATAATAAATTTTATTAATGTTAGGAGGTTAACATAAAGAAAATTAAGTGAAAAAACTTGTGTAATTTTGAATACTCACCCAATAGTAGACCATCTATTGGGATTGACACTCCCAAACATCTCTAGTCTAAATTATTTTAGTAGGGACCTCCTAAAAAAATAAACGCCCTATTGAGTTTCCCAGAAACTGGAATGGAGGGACCTCGAGAATCACAATCTTCATGAGCTCACTTACTACTCCCTCAGAGATTAATGTACGATGGAATTATATTCCTTGGTCATGATGTACCTTGGAAAAGTTTTATACATACAATGTTTCACTATAAAATAGAAGGTGTAAAACATAAAATAAAATTAGGTCGATGCTGTTTTAAAACTCATAAAATAGAAAACTAATTACTTTATTGTAGAGACCCATGCTTGAAGTACATACACATTACATTTCATTTGCATAATACATAATACATGACACAAATAGACACCCAATGACTATATTAGTTTAGTGGATTTGGAAACTTAGAACATCATCTTCTCATCATGGTGAAAGATCTTCAACATCTCCCACAAAGATCTTCCCCTATTGTTTTGATCCCTAAAACCTTTATTTATATTGAGGGAAAAAGAAAATATAAAATTGGTGAGATTAAATTATCATTAAGGGAAAACATGGTGAACATAAAAAAACCATAAACATTTGAAAGTAAAAACATGAATAGAAAGTTTAAACATCAAAATCGTGAGTCATAAAATAAATCTTGGCAGTACATAAGGAATGGATCTTAAAGGAACATTAAAAATATTAGAATAACATTGACCCAAAACATGTAAATGTGGAAAGCTAATAATCACATATTATGATTTCTATTGTAGCAAATGTATTGTTTCCAAGACCATCGTAGTGGATAAAGTCCATTACTGAACTAGGATTAATTTCTATTCCATCCATGTATTACTGAACTGGAATTACTTATTTTTCTAGACCTATATTACTAAACTAGATTTACATTCTGTTATATTCATATCTATCTCATGAGATATAAATCCTTACCCAATGCATTGGAGGGAGATATAGATTCCACAAATCTCATAATTAAATCATTCTTACATGTTCCACAAAAACATAAATCATTCATCATAGCATAACCCATGAAATAAAATGGGTTTATAAGAAATTATTATATAAAAAATTTATATTTCATGAAAAAAATACATCATAAACACAGTCAAATCAAATTAATAATACAGATTACCCTATGTCATCTTAGATGGAAAATAATTCTGAAAAAACACTTGTACTTATTTCTTACGGAAAATATCCTTTCTTTTTCAAAAACGATTTGTTTTCACAAATTTAGTGAAATTTTAAAAATCTATTTACACTGTATATGTTAAAAAACGATTCTCCTCGTACTTTTTCCAAAAAAGTAAAACATTTCCTCGTGTGGTAATCAAAATAACGATTCCTTCCATGCCCCAGAGTAAAAGTAAAAATGGGGTAAAAATTAATATAAATATACATAGAATAATATTAATAATTTTACAAAACGATTCTATAAAGCATGGACATGGATGATAAATAAATCCCCATTAAATACTTACTAATAAACAATCTTGGATAAAGAAGTGATTAGAAAAGTTATCCCTTAAGAATTATAATCAGTGGAATAATATTCCTCATAAAATAAAGAAAATTACGTGAATATGTAAATATAATAAACTTCTTAATAAAAATCATAAATCATTCATGGGAATCATAGGCACCACACAAAAGAAATAGGTGGTGTTTTAGGCATATGTCCCACATAAATAAAAGTCAGTCGAAATAATCCATTACCTTTGGTCCTATATGATTTGTATGTATCTTGACCTCCTGTATGATGAGATAAATAGTGTTACTAATTTATTACAGAATTATAATCATTTTTTGATAACATTTATGATCATATTTTCATCCTTTTGTTAGTAACATTTCAATGATACTCGTTATTTTGGATTTAATTGCTTTATGTTCTTATGCATGTTTTTTCCGATAAGTTCTTATTAAAAATTTTATGTTAAGGATATGTCATTAACATAATGGTGTTAGTATAATATATATAATATTTATTCATTTAACTAATTTATATTATCATTATTTAATGAAGATTATGTAGAATGAATCACATCGCACCATGGAGACGATAGGCCGTACGTACGCACGAGAGATGATATTGTTCCCATAATTGATGAGTGGTATTGAAGTGGATGGTTTATAATATCATAAAATTAGTTTCATGTAATTATAATCATATTTTTTTTTTATTTACACTATTATACCCTTACATGTATGTTGGTGGTGAAAATATATTACACCACGATATGGAGACGGTAAGCCGTATGTACACACACACGGTGTTTTCATTTTTCGTAGGATGGATAAAAGGTGAAATATGGTTGTTTAATATTTAAAATTACATATAATTATATGAGTAATACTGATGTTATTACATTATAATTAAAAAAATAATGAAGATGAAGTAGAAGATGAAATAAATTTGAAAGAATCGGTAGAAAAGATTACCTCTTCCTCGGTGTGCATCTTTTAAATTTCCTCTTAGGGAACTAGAGTTGGTATTTTGAGAAGACCAGAACCACTTGAATGTAACTATAAAAGTTTAGAATATAAATGGGAACTATTTTTTTGAGCATTAAGGCTCAAAATAGAGTGAATAGGAGAGGGAGGAGGTTCCCTTTTATAATAGAAGAGAGTGAAACTTTATGAATCTCTCAAGATCTTAATTTATTATAAATTCAATTTCGATTAAAAATGGTCCAAAACTTATTTAATTGTAAGATAAGATGATATTGGTTTGAATACCCAAAATACAATAGTTTTAAGACATGTTTTAAATATATGTTTTATCCTTATATTTTTTGTTTAACCCTTATTTTACCCTTTTTAATCATACCAAGATATCATGTTATTTTCACACAGTGGGTTAATATAATTACCATATCATGTCAAAAGGAAGAAAAATTAGTTATTTATGATATATTTGGACATATATTAACCATTTGGATGAATCTTGAATTTTTATGAATTTAATATAATTTAATAAACTATTTTATGTTTTAAGTTATGAATTATGTCAATTTTAGCACTATTCATACATGATTTTTTAAAAAATTCATAACAAAATGATTTCTTCCAAAAAAAGAATTATATAATCACTAAAAGTTTTATTTAATCTAGAAAATTTTTGGAGGGAATCACAATGTTCAAATGAAATTTATTTTAATATTTATAAATTTATTTATTAGAATCCTTCATTAATGAGGTAATCACTACATCATAATTCTGTCATATAAAAATATATTTATATAAAGTCTGGAAATAATAAATAAAATACATCATGGTATTTGAAATATTTTTATCTATCCAATTACTATTTTATAGACATAATGATCTATTATATAACACTATATTAAAGTCTATTTATTTAAAGATATATGTTTGTAATAATTATCTTTACTTAAAATTAATTCTTATAAAAGGTCATTTTCACATCTATATGAATCCATGGGGTCCTAAAATCGACCCAAAGATGATGATGGTCGGAAATATATAATCCAATAGGATTATTACATGTGTTAGGGTAGTTTAATATTTTTATAATATTACTTTTTACCCTTATTTACTAGATTTACCCTTTAACTATGGTAAAAAATATTTAATGATGTACCATTCATAATGTCCAAAAATAAATGGTACCTATTTACTCAATTTTAACCTTCTTATTCCAAATTCACAATATATTCTTAAATATTCAAAACCAATAATTTTAAGTAATTAATTTAAAATTAATTCCTGTTGTGAAAACCAAAAAGTGGGTTTTTAAGAAGTAATAACTATTAAAAGATTGAATTGTGTTTATGTCCAATTTAAAAGTGAAATTACTTACAATGACCAACATTGGATTAAATTATAAAAATATAATTCAATTACACTTTAAAACCAATTAAAAAGATAATATAACTACATAAATAAATCATAAAAAAGGTAGTTTTGAATTAAAATACAGTATTTTTCACTATTCATTAAAATTTTAATTTTATTAAAAAAATATCAAAAATTAAAAAATGTAAATTATTATGTCCCTATTCTAAATAAAAATATTATTAGATCATATTTAACTTATATAAGTGTTAAAAAATAGATTTAAAAAATGTGCTCCATGAAAAGGTGATAAAAATGCATTTTTTTAAAACTTATTTTTTCCAAAAAATTATTTTTATTCACATGTAATTTTCTAGAAAATGTGTTAGATGAATGATAATTTTAGAAAATTATAAATTTGGTTAATAATATTCATAACGTCTAGTTTATATCCCACTAAATAATAATATTTTAATAATATATCATTATTTATTGAAACTCGGTGTCATGTACAATGCAAGTTATCGAAAAAGGTCGCTCTTTCATATAACACAATCCCAGTCAATGTTTTTTGTATTGAAAGATTCTTTTTGTGTTTTGTATAACATAAACAAAACATAGTTCAATTATTCATTGAAAACATTCTATACTCAGTGTTGCTTGACATAAATTCTATCACAAGAACATGAATTGTGTATAACACAAGCCAAGTATAGTGTTGTGTATACTACAAGCTAAAATGGTGTTTCATATAGCACAAGCTAATATTTTTGTGGTTTAAAACATAATACATCAAACAAATTATAATAATATATCTCATAAAATCTAAGGGTGATGCATTCTACCATCCTTAAAATTAATTTCACTATTTAAATTCATTGGAGTTATAAATGGTTTACTACTTGATAGTTTCTTTAAAAGAAATCCACATCTTAGAGTGGAATAATAAAACTTAATTTTAAAAAGAAATGTTATAAGAATAATGGTTACCCAAATATACTAATCACTGGGTTTCCACAGAGGAGAACATATGATGGAAGTGAAAACAAGGATATGGAAGAGAAATCTAACCATCTTGTTCTGATGGATAGTGATAGAGAATAAACATTAGAGAAAGTTAACTACCAGAATTCCATAATTATACGATGGTTTAAGGGACCATATAATTCATTAGACAAGAAAGTAATAGGATAACATTTTTGGTTTTCATGATCATTTTCTTAAAGATGAATATTTTTGCATGAGAATAAACACTTACTTGATTTTGGTAAAATCTCCCTGTTGTTTGTACCATGAACAATTTTCAATTCATCTCTTATTTAATGAAATATAGTTGAATTTTTCATTATTTTTGTGTTATAAAATAATTCAATAGAATGATATGTCATTACATCTATCTCAAAAAACTGTTTATCATAGTTAATCAAATATGCATATGTCCACCTATAGTGAGATAATACATTAATCTAACAAACACAAAATGGAAAATAACTTATACTATCCATAAATGGATAACATTAAAATCCATTGAAAATCTAAATATATAAAAATTTAGAAATATGTGAACTAAATCGACATAACATTTATCTCCCATATCTGATTTGGTAGTTCTTAGTTGTCAAATTCCAAATGTGTTAATACCTTAATCATGTATTCTCTTTAAAAAATGATAATAACATGAATTTCCATATAACCTTAGTGAAAAAAAGAATACTATCAAAAGTTAACTCTTTACACATACCAAAATCCTAAAAATTGATTATATTAAAACCATTATATCACATTGTCCTTATATTAGACATGAGTTTATTAATACTATCAAACATCACATTTTATTCTTGTCCCTTCACTATAAGCATATAATGCACCTTAAAAAAATATTTCAATCCCATTTTATGGTTACCAGTACCATATAATTAATGAAAACCACAATAAACCAATACATAGATATTCAAATATTCCATAATAATATAAATTAAATTCCACAACACTATTTTAGAATCCCATTACATAAACACATAATCATTCCACCACTATGTTGTCATACTCAACAACACCAATAGTGATCACATGTGATATTCCATTATCATTGTCATTAAGAGGTTGTTGACAATGATAATCAATAACCCTTGGATTATGAAATTGGTTAGGATAATTCCCCATTTCCCTGCACTTTTAGAATTGAACTGTTAGTGGTGCATTCTCTATAGTGTTTTTCTATTCACATAATTAGAAAACTTTTCCCATTACTTCAGCACTCAACTGCTTGATGACCTTATTTTCCACATGTGATAAATTTTATAGTCCCTTTAAGACAATATACACCATGCTTCATTCCACACTTTGTGCATAAGGAAACATTGATCTTATTTTCACTATTTTTTTAGATTTACCCTTGACCTACATCTTTCATTTCTTATCAAAACCATGAGATGGATTTGTTACAAAAACATCTAGTTCTACCTTGATAGAACATAGCACAATATATTCATAGATACTGAAGTCTTATATAGATAATTCCCTCTTAAGAAATAGTTTTCAGCTACTAATGAATCGATCAACATTACTTTCAGGTTTGATGATAAAGCGAGATGCAAACCTTGCAAGTCTAGAAAAATTCACCTAGTATATACTAACAGATTCATCGTCCTTTTTCTTAATATTAAGGATCCCCGTTTCCATCTTTTTTTGATGAATACGAGGTTATTACATTTTGATAAATAACATATTGAACTCATCGCATTCCATGGATTCAGTTTCATTTTGATGCCTTGTATTATTAATTAGAGTCAACCACTGGTCTGCTTCACCTTATAAACGATAGACAACCAAAATTACTTTTCCATATTCAGAATAAAAAAGGATGGAAAATATATTTTCAATGGTACTGATCCATTGTTCTGCAACCAGTAGATCAGAAGATCCACTGAAATATGGTGTACATTGCCTCATGAAGGACTCAATAGAATGTTGTTCCCTTCTCTGCTCATTTGGATGTCCAGAATGATTCATATCTTATGTAAGTATAGAAAAAAGATTTTACATTCCATCTCTAATAACATTTGGTTTTTTAGGAAGAAATTAATTTCATTTCCCAGTGCATTAATCATTAACATGTTTTTTATGGTTCCATCCATTGTATAAACCCTAAAAAGAATAGCGTGAGAGGAAAAATCATACTAATAAAACAACATTATCAGGGGGATTATATTCAATCTCTAAAAACATAGGATTAATCCTTAGTTATTCATGATAATTTCCATAATTCTAGGATAGTAATATATAGTTAGACTAACCCTTAGGGACATCCCTAGAATTACCTTAGAAATATCTCTTGGTATCTCAATATTTTTATTACATCAAAGTTTCTAATTATTGACTAATCCTTCACTCTGATACCAAATTTAGAGACCCATGCTTGATATACATGGACATTACATTTCTTTTGTGGAATACATAATAAATGACACAAACAGATGCCCCCAGACTGTATTAGTATAGTTCCTTTGGATACTCATAACATAAGATTCTAATCGTTGTGAAAGATCTTCAACATATCCTATAAATAACTTCCCCTTTTTTTCCTACCTAAAACCATTATATTATCTTAGGGAAATGAAAACATAAAAAGGGTGATCTAAAATTCTAAGTAAGGGTATAAATTGATAACATAAAACAAACTATAAAAATTTTAATGTAAAACATGAACATAAACTTCAAACTACAAAATCATGAGTCATGAAACAAATCTTGGTAGTACTTAAGGCATAGATCATAAAGGAACATTAAACATGGCAGTATGGAATTTGCATAAAACATGTAATTTTGGAAAGATAATAAGAACGTAATATGATTTTCATAGTATCCAAGGCATTGTTTCCAATACCGTCATAGTGGAAAAATTCCATTACTAAACTAGGTTTACTTGTTGTTCCAGCCATATAATACTGAACAATATTTACAGGTCGTTCGAACCCTGTATTACTGAACCATATTTACTTTTCATCCCAATAATTTCTATCTCAAGAGATATAAATAATTTCCCAACGCATTGGAGGGAGATATAGGTCCCATACAACTCATAATTAAATCATTCTTACATGTTCCACAAAAATATATATCATTCATCATAGCATATCCTAGGAAATTAAATGGGTTTCTTAAACATCATTCCATAAAAAACATATAAAATAAACGTATTTGATAAAAATAAATCCATAATAAACACAATAAAATAAATATAATAATAGGGATATCCCTGTGTCATTTTAGTTGGAATATAATTCTAATAAAACACTTGAACATACTTCTTGAGGAAAATATCCTTTCTCTTAAAAAAGATTTCATTTCAAAAAATGTCATGAAATTTTACAAGAAAATAATTCATTTTGAAAATAAACATGAAACTTTTTAGATTAATATTCATGGTAATAAGGAATTATTAAAGAGTAAAAATACATTCATGCCATATAAGTTAAAGAAATATTTCATCCAAACTACGTAGAAAAGTAAAAAAGTTCCGTGTATGGTTAAAAGAGAAATATTTCATCCAAACTACGTAGTAAAATTTAAAAAGGAATAAAAATGACATTAAATATACGTAGAATAATATTAAATATTTTATGAAAACAATTTTAGAAAACATTGACATGGATGATAAATATATCCCTAGTAAATACTTATAAGTAAACAATCTCAAATAAAAAATGATATATGGAAAATTTATCTATTACCGATTATAATTAGTGGAATCATATGCCTCAAAAAATAAAGAAAATTAATTTCATATGTAAATATAATAACATTCATAATTAAAATAATAAAAAATTCATGGGAAGCATAAACACCACATAGAAGAAATAGGTGGTGTTTAAGTAATATGTCCCACAGAAATAAAAATGAGATGAAAGAATCCCTCACCTTAAGTCCGATATTATTTTTATGAATCTAAACCACATGTATGATGATTTAAATAATGTTACTTATTTATTATGGAATCTTAATCATTTTTTTGGTAAAATTTATGATCATATTTTTATCTGTTTGTTAGTAACATTTCATTGTTACTTGTTATTCGGGTATAAACTGCTTTATGTTCCTAGCATGTTTTTTTAGATAAGTTATTATTTATATTTTTATGTTATAGTTATATAATTTAAAGAATTGTATTAGTATAATATGTTTCATATTTATTCATTTAATTAATTTATATAATAATTCTATAATTAACATTTTATAAAATGAATCATATCGCACTATGGATACAAAAAGACGTACGTACGCACGAGCGATGATATTATTCCCATAATTGATGAATGATATTTAATTGTATGATGTTTAATATCTAAAAATTAGTATAATATAATAATAATCATATATAGTTATTATATATACCGTTATACCCATCCATGTAGGTGGTGGCAAAAAACAGATTACACAACAGTGTGGAGATAGTAAGTTGTATGTGCGCACACGCAGTGATTTTGTTTTTCGTAGGATAGATTGAAAGTGAAATAGGGGTTCTTCATATTTATAATAACATATAAGTATATTAGGGACTCTTATATTATTACTTTATGATTAAATAACTAATTAATAGGAAGTTAAAGAAGAAAGAAATTTGAAAAAAAATCAGTAGAAGAGATTACCTTTTCCTTGGCGTTCCTCCTTTAAATTTTCTCTTAGGGCACCCGAGTTGGTATTCTGAGAAGACCAGCACCTCTAGAATTTAACTATGGATGTTTATAATAGAAATTTTTAGGGTTTTTAGATCTTTAAAGCTATAAATGGACTGATGGGGAGAGGTAGAAGGTTCCCTTTTATAAGAGATGAGAGGGGCACTCTAGGAAACTCTTAAGATACTAATTTATTATAAATTTAATTTCGACTAAAAATAGACCAAAAATTATATAATGAAAAAATAATACGTTCTTTTCTCCAATACCCACCATAAATTAATTTTAAGACATGTTTTTAATATATTTTTTATCCTTATTGTTTTTGTTTAACCCTTATTTTACCCTTTTTAATCTTACAGTGATATCATGTTATTTACATATTTTTTGTTAATGTAATTAACATATAATGTAAAACGACCCAAAAAAAGTTATTTAGGACATATATGGACTTATATTATCCATTTTTGGGAATTTTTAATTTTTTAGGAATTTAATATCTTTTAATAAATTATTTTATGTTTTAAGTTATGAATCTGTCAATTTTGACACTATTGATAGTTGACTTTTTAAAAAATTCATAAAAACCTGATTTCTTCGAACCAAAGACATTAACTCATCCCTAATATTTCCATGTCATCCATAAAATTAGTCTATGGAATAAAAATTTTCACATTAAATTTATTTAAATATTTTTAAATTCATTTATTTGAATCTTTCATTAATGAGGTAATCAGTACATCATAATTGTGTCATATATAAATATATTTATATAATGTCTAAAAATTATTAATAAAATTAAATGATGTATGAAATATTTTTTAGACTTATAATGATTATTTATAGATATAAATATCTATTATATAACCATATATTAAAATTGATTTAGAATAAGATATATGTTTTTTCTGTAATCATCTTTACTTGATATTAATTCTTATAAAATGTCATTTTCACATCCAAGTGTATCCATCGGGTCCCAAAATCAACCTAAGGATTCCCATCGTCATAAATATATCATAAAATAGTATTAGAACATGTGTTAAGGTATTTTAATATTATTATAATATTATTGTTTACCCTTATTTACCATATTTACCTTTTAACCATGGTAAAAGATATATTTTCCAAAGTTAAAATTCATAATGTCACAAAATAGAATGTACATATTTACAAAATTTGAATATTTTTTTTCAAAATAATTAATCCATTTTTCCAAATTCAAAACAAAAAAGTTACAGTAATTAATTTAAAATTAATTCCAGTTGTGAAAACCAAAAAGTGGGTTCTTAACATGTAATAACTATCAACATATTGACCTGTGTTTATGTCCAATTTAAAACTAAAATTATTTCCAATGATAAAAATTGTATTTAATGATAAAAATATAATCCAAATAAACATTAAAATTAATTAAAAATATTATCTATCTATATAAATAAATTAGATAAAAAGACAGTTTTGAATTAAAATGCAGTATTTTTCACTATTCATTATAATTTTATTTTTTAAAAAAAAATTAAAAATTAAAAAAAAGTATGTTTTTATGTCCCTATTACAAATAATAAGTTTAGTTTGTCAAATTTAACTTATAAAAGTGTCATGACTAGATTTAAAAAGGGTACTCCATCAAAAGGCAGTAAAACAATATTTTTTTTAAAAATACTTCTTTTATCTGAAAAATTGATTTCGTTCTCATATCATGTTCTAGAAAAATTTTAAGATGAAGGATAATGTTATAAATTTAAAATTTTAGTTAATACTATTCATAACATCTAGTTTATATCCCACTAAATAATAATTTTTTAATAATATGATGTTGTTTAGTGATGCATGATATCGCATACAACACAAGTATCGAGGAAGGTTTCTCTTGTGTGTAACACAAGACAAGTCCGCATTTCATGTATTTCAAACTTCCTTTTATGTTATGTATAATATAACCAAAACATAGTTTATTTATACATTTAACCAAATCTATACTTAGTGTTGCATAAAATGAATTTTATCATAAGAACATGAAATTTTGTGTGACACAAGACTGGTATATTGATGCATATAATGAAAGATAATACGACGTTGTGTATAGAGAAACATAATCTTCGTGTAGCGTATAACATAAGGCATCAAAGAAATTAAAAGAATCTATCTCATAATATCTCAGGGTGTTACATTTATAATTCCCTATAAAAGTCATGAAACTCTTCCAAAGATGTTGGAATATTAAAAATTTTAACATATACTCATGTTATGTTATTTAATTTTATATTTCATCATGTTTCAGAATATAATCACCAATAGGGGTATATGCAACACATGTCTCAGGACACAAATTTTCTTTGTCGTTGATTCAATATACTGACCAATTTGCAGGTATTCATCATAGAACACCACAGTTTCCAGATTAGCACTAACACCTTCATCAAACCATCTAAGATGCCTATCAACCTTTTTTGGACTAGTGACTTGGCTTGTGGATGTTATTATAGAGTCATCTAGTGTATAAGAATGATTTAAAATATCATGATGAATAATTTTAATTTCCAACACCTAATACAATATGGAATTCATATAACATTATTAAGACCCTCCTCATTCTCAATAGTAATAGGGAGAATATTTCTTTATCTATTCAAACTTGTTCTATCATAAGGAAAGATTCATTAAAACAATATTGTGAATCATCTATAATATCCTCCTTGACCTTGAAGGATCAGTGCCAGAACACTTAAGGGATGAGAGTGAAGTAGATCATGCAAAAGGAATGTTTGGTAAAATAGGTAAATCAAGCTGTTCAAAGGATAAAATGATAGTGAAAAGAGTTATTATGGCGCACACATAGGGCACCATTCTTTCACTATATTCATTTATTCCCATGATATGGTGAGGATCCCATTTCTAACCTCTCGGTCACGTGAACATGTGGTGGAAGTTGAGAAGACATTCTATGTTTCTCCTCCTCTATCATGCTTCTCAGCTGAGGACTTTTATAAGGATTTATCGTACTCAACCCACACTCTAATAGGGGTTCCTATCATCCCATTTTTGGTGACTCAAGATCCACCCGTTTCTCCCATTATTCTTCTACACACTACAAGAAAAATCCCATAAAAATAAATTTTTTTATAAAATGGAGGGAAATTATAAGGGAAAATAGAGATATCCCTCATGAGTTTCGATGAAGTTATTCCATTATTCATTAGATTAATCAAATATCCTCTCAATGGCATCTTGGGATAGTTTAATAATTATATGATTTATATCTAGGATCTTATCATTAGTGGAATATATCAACATTTGTAGCTTCTAGATATATTGCCCCACCTTAGTAAAATTACATTCATGTCGATGTTTGGAGGGTGCTCAGATATCCCAATACTTTGGGATACATATAACATCATGGGGAAACACCCATATATTATTAATGTCTCGGTTCATGCCATTCCAAAAATTGATTCCCAAGGGATTCAATACTTGAATTCTAATGGGTAAAGATAAGAGGAAAACCCAATATACTTTGACATTGAAGTACTTTTTGGCCTCTCTTCTCTACCAATTTATTGGACCACTATGTCTCAAGTATGCTTCCAGTAGTGACGACTAGACCACCTTGAACTAGAAGATGTGGTCTCTTCAACATCAGCATGTTTTTTGGCTCATTCTTGAGATCTCAATGATGAATTCAAAGATCTATCATCATTACCCTCTGGCATAAACATCTTACTGAACAAGACACACCAATCAGTCTTTGTGGACATGATTCGAGAGAAACTTATCGTCAATTACCCTTAGGTTCTGAAGAAATCCAAGCATTGTAATACCTGGATTCTTTCCAAATTGATGATCTTGATGAAGCTAGTTGGATGGATTCTATGGATACAACAAAATCCATGTGGATACAACACTGTAAGACCACCATGGGATACTTATCAAAATGAACATTTCTAGGGGATTGAAATTTTATTGTCTCATACACTTTAAATGGGGGGGAAATAGATATAGAGCATAGGCCACACATATGCTATTGATGTTAATACAAGACACCTGCATGTTTTCTCTAAACACAGTCATGTATGACCTCTAGTCAGCACAAGCATGTCCATTTTCAACAAATGTTACCATACTTTGATCATATTATGGGATGAAATTATGATCTCCTAGTATGTTCATATTCTTCAAGGATTCACCATATGTTAGAGAAAAAGTATGAATACCATATATATCCTCAGAGAAGGGGGAAAATGCCTTCATAATCTTGAGAACCACTCAATAAGGAATAATAGATAATGTTTCTTTCAATCAATCCCAAACCACATAAAATGGACCTATAATTTGATATAGGTTGTTCTCTCTATACACAAATATTAAAAAATGGCAGATCATTTATAAAATGGGTGAAACAAACCCTATGTGGTCACATTGTATTAATTTGGCGTCAATAAAAAATTTCCATGGCCTCAATACTATATTAGATTTAAAGACCAAAAAAAGGTAGTTGCTCAACCACATCATAAGGAAGCCAACCAGATGGGTCATCACAAGAACCTCATACTTGAACTTATAGCCCCACTGGTTATATTTTCCGTACTCTATAGAAGGCCAGAATCTGCTAGGGATTCTCCATTTCACCAATTAAGGGAATATCGTTGGGTGATAATAGGTAACACCTCTCCATATTAGTTTAGTAAGACCTTCATCACAGACACGAAAAGAATATCACCCCTAGATTGTGGGTCCTCCTTATACAGATTTAGAGGCAACCTAATATGTCGTGGGATATTTATAATGTCTTTTTAGCATTATCCAACGTCCCCATTACAGGAATGAATTAATCATACTTATCCTCAAGTATTGGAGATCCAAGAATATTGTAGTCTTCCATTAGGCTATTTCCAACTACTCCATGCACCAAATGGAATGTAATTGTCTGGGGACTCCCTCAGGTCAATGGTTTTGGGATGATTTCTGGGTTCCAATAAACAAACTTCTCCTTCATCAAATATACCTTATAAAATTCAACACTTTGTAGCTCATTTTTTAATTATGCAGAGTTCTGGAACACCTAGTATTCCCACTTCCATTCTAGCTAAAATATTCTTCCATAAAAAAAGTCCCAGTCTTCCTTCCATCCTTGTGATTGGTTCACCATAGGTGTTTGGAAGATTGGATCATTATAGTGGGTTCTCAATAAATTGGGGTGTGGTTTTAGGTCTCGGTCACATAGGTTATCATTCATAATTCATGTAGTTGGAGTCATTATTTCCATTATGAATTCACCCTTGGTGTATTTATTGGTGGTGGGGAAATTGGTGAATCCCATGAACCAAGACTTCAAAAAATTACTCCGAACGTTCAGGATGAGTACATATCTCATAAGACAATGGTTATATAGTGTAACATATTCAAAAATAAGGTACTTTTTCTGCTACTATTTCAAATAATTTTCATTTTATGGAAGGTAGAGTCACACATATTCTAGTAATCTGGCCTGATGGACATAAGCATATATGAAACACAAGCAACAACTTGTTCGTGGGAATCCGTCTGAGATGACATTAAAAAATGGTGTGGAGAAATTGATATTTTCATTAATTTTGGTAAATTTTTATAATTTTGTAAAATCAAGTACCAAACATAGTCCACTCTCCAATTTTTCTCACATAGGCCACTAACTCAAGTTCCTTATATAAGCCACTTTTCCATGATCAATTGCACTGGTCACTTGACTAAATTCCTCATAAATACCACTTTATCATGTGATCCAATACAGATCAGTTTCTCAAGTAGTTATAATGTGTTATTTCATAGGAGTATCCTTTGAAAGTAAGTGTGAAATAATTTCACGATTGGAGAAGTAGAATGACATAAGAATATGAAAGAACCATCAGGGGGGCAACTATTTATATACATGGTTTACCTGGATGTCCCACCTCTGCAGAATTCCTGATTGGAGAGACTATGTTAACTACCTTCATGGATGACATGTGCATACCTCTGGATATTTTCATCCCTTTACCCTAGGATAAGACACTTCTCTTTGGATCAGATCCAATCCAATGGGGTATTTTATTGAAACTCATTTTTATCACATGTCGATGAAGATATTTAATGGACATTACCTTAAGAAATAATTAATTTTAGAGTTCCATGTACAATCAAGGAGTTTTACACTGGTTAACCTATAAGGACACTACAAGCATGATAATAGGCTCACGCAAACCCTTCATGTGTGGCCCAGAAAATACATATATAGCTATGTGTGACACCTACACATGGAACATGAATTAATGGTCTATGAGAAAAACTTCCTACACCCAGGGTCCCATATTTCACTATAAATAGGACCCTTGTGATCCTCATTTTACATGAAGAAAAACTTGGAGAATCCTTGAAGCTCTTCTTGCCGTATCGTTCACCCAGGCCCCTGAGATCATCTATGTAGCTCTATAAAACATGAATGAATAGAGAATTAAGTGTGATGGTAGGATAAAAGTCCCCCTTGTCTATGAAATGAAAGTAAAATAAATGAGGAAACACCCCCCCCCCTAATCGAAAGATATTATAATGAATGTCCCCTCTGAAACGAAGACCTGCATGAGGCCCATCCAATGACACATGAAGAAACCCATAGATCCTAGAGCATAACCTCACCCTAATTTTGTTTCCTAGGTTGTCTATCATCCACTGGTCACTTCTATATCATGAAGTCCTACCTTATTTTAAGCACTTATGGTTTTCCCATGAACTACCATGCATGATGAAATATCATTCTTTCCCAGCCACTACCTGTGTGGGAACCACTTTTTCTCACCCATGCCTTACCTATATGGGATTCATTTTATCTCTCTTTTATGCCACTAATGGTAGATAATCTCTTCCATCATATCCCTCATCTAAGAGGGGCCAAGAAACTATCACTGTCATTTCCCCAATATAAGCATGATTATATAATTGATCACACCTTCATTTCCTCTTGATTTAAAAATATCATGGTAATAGAGTTCCTTATTTTAGCCTCATTTATAGGTGGGTCCTTAGAGTGTTTTAATTTATAAATTACCATGGTAATGAGTGTCTCAACAATTGAATGAAATCCATGGAACATTATCAAACATGAGTTATATGTCTTTTTTATACACTTTTCATCTCTTAGGAACAAGGGATAGGGCTCTAACCTACCTCCTCTCAACTCCAAGACGATGTAATTACACACTTTAGATGATGAGGGGTGGGATGCTTTATTTTCCTTTTGACGAGGGTTATTATCCTATCCTCTTATCTTATCTAGTTCTCAGAATATGGAATCCGTCCAGGAGTTATCTATAGGCCTTTTGTATGGGGCATATCCAGATGGGTATCCAGATGTCCCTATAATGGTTATGAGAACATGAGAGGAGACAAAGACATTTAGTGTTCTTTCGCTCTGCTGTTACATTGGTCTCTTCCACCAGTAGACAAATGAGATTGTGGGGTTCTCCAGATCTTCTACTTCCTCTTGTATCTCACACCAATCTTGAATCATTTGAGAGTAGAGGATAGTGATGATCATGAAATCCTCGTGATCATATGCATGTCTCTATAGAGAATCCTTTTCCAGATCTTCCTATCACCTTCCATTAGATGGACTCTATAGGCACGAGTCTTAAAATCTCCCTGTTAAAATCAAAGGTCTATATCCCCTATGATACATACCATCAGAGGTCCTCTATAGGTGTGGGTCATAAACGATCCAAGCTATATGGTATTTGATTCATGGAAAAATGGGATGCATAATAATACCCCACAAGGATAAAACCAAAAACCTAAAATAATCCCTAATTCTCAATGGTCCAAATTCATAGTAGGGTCATATCCAAAATTTTGAGCCCACACACCTTCTAATTTCTTAGGGATGCTTTATCTTGAGTATCAAAAAAAAAATTTCTAAACTATTTACCTCAAAATCCTTTTTTCATGATGTAAAACTATATTGTTTGGTCCTTGTCATATGACTTGAAAAGGTATGATGTGTCACATTAAGTGTCAACGAACTATTTAGGATCTAGTTCCTTTCACAAGTATGTGTAAGGAGACCATAGAAGGGTTCCAATACCCCTTAAGAAAACCATCTCACATGTCCTTGGATGATGATAAATTCAATAGTTCTCCACTCTGTGGCATAAAAATAGCATCATAATAAAAAATACAATTCTTCTCTAGTCCTAATGTAAAACAGTACCTTTGATAGAGAAACTTAGATACAGATATATGTATCTCCATTGATGAATATCCTTGGATACATATATATGATACTAACAGTCATTCTTGCTAATAATTGGTTGTTAACCCAATGATGAACCATGTTATACCTGGTATTTAATAAATTATTCAAAACAAGTATACAATATTAAGAGAGTCCTAGAGTAGGAAATAATTTCCACCAAAAGGGAGTGATGATACGAATATCTCATTCCCTGGACTAATGTGATTTTTGATGAATAATTGGATCCATTTCCTAATGACCACCTACCTTTCAGAATTAGGTTTGTGAAACTTCTTGAAGGAGTGATCTATTGGGTGTTTTGGATCTATAAAAAATCATTTGAAGTTATCCAAAAATGGTAAATCGGACATTGATAATTGTGAAACCATTCAATCCCCCAAAATAAAATAATATATCATGCGATAAATAGTGTCAAGTAACACTTCCATTAGTAAAACTTTCGAATTATCTTCCTTATTTATTTAACGATATGAATCAATTGTTCTCCTCAAATATATATGAATTTGATTATACATTTTTTTAATCAATTCAATTATTGATTATGGAATAAATTTCCTTATTAGTGAGACAAAAAAAATTATGTACATTGGAATTATTTAGTGTAAAATACAACTCTTATGGAAAATGTCATATGTACAATGATATTTAAAATGGAACTAAAAATCATGACCTTATTTCATCCTTCTTTTAAAATAAAATAAACTATATAAATGGATATATACACTGTCAAACATGATTCTCAATATATAAAATTTCATCCTCTAATCAATTATTTGTAGAATGATATTTATATATTTTTATAACATTGTTGTGTCATAAGTTTTTCTACACATTCAATATCATTTTTTAATTACCTTTGGACCCATTTTTTTAAAATCGACATACTAATATATTTTATTCCAATATATCTCCCTATATAATTTATCATAAGGGACATTTTTATAAGTTAAATGATAATTATTTTTTTAGAATAAGTTTAATTATTATAGGTATTTATACCAACATAATTAGGAATCCATAGAACATTATCTCAAAAAATAATTTAATATTTTGATTGTTCTCTAAAAATATTCATATATATGATGATATAAAATATTAATATGATTCACATTTTTTTCAAACATACATGTAAGAATATTCCCAATGTATGATCTAAAACCTTGGTATGATAAAACATGTTTAAAATTTGTGAACCATATTTTTTCAACTTCCATTAAACTTTTATGGAAAGTTAATTTATTAAAACCACAATATTGTTTCAGAAAAATGACTGAATTATTTAGTTGTACAATAATAAATATTTTTAATTTTTTAAAATATAGTTTTATGAAAGTAATGAATAATGTCCATTTTCGTGGTGTAACATTTTTATATCATAGTTTTTATACATTTCATGTCTATTTTGGGAAATTATGATGAAGCCTTCGCTCGATAATCTATCAAAAACCAGATATTGTATTCATAAGTAGTTTACATCATGTTATTACACTATTAAATATCTTGAACATACCAATAAAACTAGGTGATTTTTTTGATTTATGGATAATTTTGAGATATTAGATTTATCTTATAGGTCTGATTATTATAAGTAATTGATAGAATATATATCCTCTTTCTAAACTATGGGAATCAATTTTCACAAATGTTATACTTCAATAACTTCTCAAATTTTTCTATTTTTAATTTCATCAGAGCCACATATCATAATGTTTTTTCACATTTTTTTCCACTAAAATAGATAAGAATTACAGCGGGAATGGAATGATGTCATCACATCACTTATAGTTCAAAAATCCTTCCATTCAATATCGTTAAACAATTGGGAATGATATATCTTAATCATGAATAATACACAGTGATCCTGATAAATTAAGGCATTTGAAATTTATTTTATTCAAATGATGCTAATAGAGTGTGAAAACATAATATTTGAGAAACCCATGTTAAATAAAAGTGTCCCTTAGTATGTTGTTTTAAATTATTTTGAGTAATTTTTGAAAATTTAAAATTTTATATGTGTAAGGAAGGATATTTTAATTTATAATATTTTTCACCTCTTTCAAGGTTACTAAATGGTTATCTAAAACCATTAAAATTTCAAATGAAACCACGAAAAATAAAAAATTCAATGAGTGATGAGTATTTAACGATCTGTGTTTGGTTTGTAAAATTGTGGGGGTATACAGCTAACTGTGTTGTGTTGTTTGTGTATAGGGAGACCCACATGATTTGTCCATGGTTGGAAAATATTGATGAAAAGTCGTAAAAGGTGTAGTGAATTTGAAATACTTCATACCATACATTTGGGTCCAATTTTATCTAACCATGGTTCCATACATTACAACTTTCAAAATTTCATTAAAATATTAAATTTTAAAATTACACATGCTCTATTTTAATGTTTCTGCCACCACTCTTTCTCTAATCATGTCCGACCAAGCCATGGGTTCCACATTGGGAGATTCTCCCCTCCCTTCCTAATTTAAAATTTCATCCCCTTATTTTAAAGTAGATCATTGAGTTAATCTTCTCCATTCTCTTTTTTTTATCTTCATATATTATCCCTCTACCATTTACCATTTCGTTTACATCTCCCTCAATACATAACCTCCATGTAGGTTGTGTTTAGGGATAATTATTAATAATATGAAGATGATTTGGGTTTTCAATGAGTGTAGAGGTTTTTTTCATTCTTGGTTTGGGTTTCATCATCGAAAGTAATGAATTTTCAAACATTATTTATTAAAAAAGGATCTATTTTAGGTTTGTTTTAATCGAGTCTATAGGATTTTTCCATATATATAGTTCCTATTGAAAGTTATTTTGGGAATAAAATTTTAGGCCTTTTCTAAATCTATTAAATAATAATTAGAATTATAGAACCAGAGATATGTTGGTTTTATATTTTCCCTTTTTTGAAAATATATTGATAAATTAGTGTCTTCTTGAATCTTTCTTAGTTTTTTATTTATTTTGGTTTTATTTCAAATAAAATTAAAAATTGATTTGGATAAATTTATATAGAGGTTTTAATGGGTGATTTTAAAATACATTTAGTAGCTATATTTAAAATGAATTGTTAAATGAAGTTTATTTCGTTATTGGGTTTTGAAGGTCCTCTTTTCTGTATTTTAAAAAAGATTACTTTTTTACAGAAGGTTTTGAATTTATTTTTGTTTTTGAAATACTGGGTTTCTATTTGGAAATGGATTATTTCTCCAAAAAATTAATTTTCATGTATTTTTAAAATAAACCGATGGCATGTGATACTATTTTTATTTATGATCACTAATTAGAAAAATCTATTTTATAAATTATGTTCAAAATATTATTTATGGAACTTATTATAAAAGAACTACACATACTCTTTTTGAAATTGTATTTTTCAAGTTTGTCTCACACCATACATATACATCAGTGTATGTGTGTATGTATAGTTTCAATGTTTCATTATAGAAACCCTAATTTTTCAATTTTTTTCAATGACAATTTCCATCTTCATTTGAAGGATTTTGTGCGAATGTTGAGTGACTGGGGGTTAAATTTATGTTATTTAGAGCTATTTTGGATTTATTTTATTTTTATATATTTTTAATTAACTAATATAGTCGAATGTATTTTTTCTTTATAACCACCATGTTTATGATTCCATTTTATTTTATATGATGGTCCTATTAGATATTTATTTAATTATTTCATCTTTGGATATTTATTTTTCTCTTGGCTAGATTAGTTATTTTATTTATATATAATTGGTTATTTGATATTAAATGATTTTCAATGTCTATATAGGTAATGAATGATCTTGGATAGTTTTTTATTCTTAATTATATTGTTTTAAGTAGGTGAACCCATTTATATATGTTTTTATTTGATGCCTAAGAATTATAATATTGCATTCAAGGATATGAAATGTCCTTTGGGACATGTGGCATGTTTGGAAGCGTATAAAATCTCAGTATCCTTGTTTGGATTGTCAGAATTGCTATCAAAATGATGGTTATTTAGAGGTCCAAGGATCTTGAATCATTCTATTATTGTTTGTGAAATTTCGATAAGATACATATTATGATGTTCAACATAATTAAAATTTTAATTGTGATTAGGTTATTATTTACCAACATTCATAGTAAACATCCTATATTTTTAGGTGAGGGAAAAAATTACAGTAGGCTCGAATACTTAGTAAGGTGTACATATAGAATAGTATACCATGAGTAAATAAAGAATGATCAATAATTCGTAATCAATTTGGAATGGAAAATATTTTTACACACATTCTGTTTAATCAATAACATTTTTATCTTTAATCGATAAGGAATAATTAATATTAAAAGGTAAATAACTAGACACACATTCCATTTAATATATAAATGATTCATAAAATGAATCTATGGATAACATCAATACAATAGTATTATGGATAATAATAAATGAATTATTAATTAAGGAAAATCTTAATATTTGATTTCACGATACCTTTCATCGTAATACCTTTACCATCAATACATTATGTGTTAAAAATTTAACTGGTGGGCATGTATACACCATAAAAAAATTTAACAAGGTTATCCAATTGATTCAACTCATGAGAAAATTGATGTATCACATGGATATCTCTATCCTGGTCCAACCAATAATTGCATGTACAATGAGTTCCTCATATATCAATTGATCGATTTAATTCATGACTAATATTTATTGTCAAAAAAATTATTTATTGAGTAAGTAATATAGATTAAGAAAAATTTCCCAAGTATATCATATAATTTTCAATGTAATTTAAAACATGTATAAATGAAATGTTTTTTATGTAATTAGAATATCCTTGATATATAATATGGATATTTACTAGAGTTTCACTTTTTAATGATAAAAAAAAGTGAAATTTTCAGGGTAATGTTAATGATTATAACAATTAACAAAAAAAATATAATTTCAGTACTTTCACCAGTGAAACTAATCATAAAACATCCAAAAAAATCAGTAAGGATGGTATCATTTTGGCGTATAGATAGTAGAGTATATTTAAAAAAGTGTTTTATCATCTTTAATGAAGAAAAATACCATAAAATATCCTTAAAAATTTTTAGAGGAATGAAATATTTTCTCTTTGAAAAAACATTTTTAAACGAAAAAACTAAAATTTTAGAAAAATAATTTTCATTATAAATAATCTTTTCATAATTTAAAATAATCTTCAAATAATTGAGTAATTATTATAGTGTAAGTTTATGAACATTTTGAGTGTGTTAAAAACTAATATCAGAATCTCGTTTTTTTAAAAACAGTCAAAAAGTACCTTTTTTGAAAATGATAGGAATATTCCTTCTAAAAAAAATAAAAATTCCATTATATCTAAAAATTAATTTATACTATAATTGTAAAATAAATTGATATCATTTTTAAATAACATAGATTTATAGAAAAAATATATTAGAACAAAGAGAGAAATGAAGTTGTATTTTATTAAAAAAATACAAATCATTTTAAGTAAAAAAGAGTTGAAAATTGCACTATTAAATGAAAAATTAGTTAATAAACCAAGGATAAAAAATTCAACAGATTTATTATAAAATTTTTGAAAAATTACCGTCAAAATAAATTATAGTATAAACAATCTCGATTAAAATGGGGTTGAAACTAAAATCTATGACCAATTTGGTAACTATTTAAGAATAAACCCTGTGAATGTAATATCATCAAAAGAAAAATTAAATAACTTAAATATAAATATATTTAGGATATAAATATTAAAGGGTCAATATATATAACTCATAAAATTTTACGTTTATATAACATGACATATATCCCAAAAAAATTGAGATGAGAAAACATTAAAATGATCATAATGTTGATGTGAGAATTAATCAATGAACCAATTATGTATATCAAATGTAAATAGACATAAAATAAGTGTAAATATAACAAAATATAATAAAATTTAGTACAAATGTAATTTATTAATATAAAATATAATGAATAAGTAATATAACCAAAGAAAAGAAAAAGAGTTAACAAATTCTTTACAACTTTGTATTTTTCATGTCAAATCGTTTTTGATGAAATATTACAAATACAAACTTTAAATAACATGAATTAAAATTTTTTCATTATATTAAATATAAAAGGGGAATTATATACACCATATAAAGTAAATTTTGTTCATAACATTACAATATTTTTAAGTGAAAGGATATTGAGACAAAATCGCTTACCTCATGATATATTTTGGTTGAACGCACATTAACGTCAAGGCTAATTGTTTTAAACAAATCATAAACATATAATAGAGAAATATTAATATTTTATAAAATTTCATATACACTTAATTTATGACATCTTATCACCAATTCATTAATAATATTTAATTATTACAATTGTTTCAAGTGTTAACATCCTTGTCTTATCATGCTTGTTTTTATGTGAAATTTCCCATAATCGATAGTATTATGTAGTGTAATCATATAAAAATTATATTAGTCTTATAAATATAATTTTTCCATTATATTATTTTTTTGGAATCATTATTGAAATTTGAACATTGATAATGGATCACATCACTTAGTGGAGAGGGTAGGTCAATATACACATCAGCGATGTTATCATTTCCTTAATAGATTAAAGGGTAAGGAAGTTGATGATATATAAATTTTACTAAATCAATATAATTTCGTATATATATTACATATATTCATTAAATTTATCACTATCACCTTCCCTTTTATGTGTCTGTGAATAATGAATCACATCGATTCAAGAGGTGGTAGTCCACAGTACCAACGAGTTAAATTTTCATATTTTAAAAAGAATAGAAAGTAAGAAGGTATATGTGATTTCAAAATTCCATAATTATAATTATATGATTAATAATACATATACATATAAATATATATAAAATCATTCATTACATCCAACATTAATAGGTGTTGATAGAAAACGATTCACATGTGTTTGTTAGGCGGTAGTCTGCCAAACACATGGTGAATGATTTCATTTCCCATTTGATGGATGAGGAGATGAGTATAGGTTTTTATATTAAGATAATAATATATCAGAAAATTATATTTACTATTTTTATTAAAATTTAATTATTAAGACATAATTTGATGTTTTAAAAGAAGATTTAAAAAAAGAGTGTCATTAAAGAAGACTATCAACTCTTAGAGAAACCACCTTTGGATCTCCTCTTAAAGACAATAAATATTTTATTTTTGGAATATTAACAGATCCTCAATTTTTATAAGGTTATGGGTGAATTTTTTTTAATTCTTTGGTCTATCCAATTATTTTAATATGTGTGAATAAGTGAGTGGAGGTATTTCACTTTTATAAATGAGGATGAGTGACATTTTTTAAAATACCAAAAACTATTCAATAATGGAAAGTCAAAATCACCCCATGAGCCTCAAAAATTGAGGAATAATGGATTTTAGAGAATTTAAGGTCAATCCACACCTCTACAAAATAAATGAAACATGTCTTAAACATGTTATTCCATTATCCTCTAAGTTAATTTACTTTTAGTTTTTTAGTTTTCCCCATTGTAACTAGTTTTTTTAACATACATAATTAATCCATTATGCCTATACTAAATTGATACATATAAGTTAAATTTTACCCACTTATTCTTAATATGAAATACAATTTACCAAATAAAAATTCTTGGTGTGTCGAATATTAATTTTAATACAAGAAAATGTAAGTTCAAAACCATGTTTTACCCATAATGGTGGGAAATAATATTTATGACCTTTACTAAAAATTATTGTCAAAAATTAAGTTCACCTTATAATATAATAGTAATTATTTAAAAAAAATATTAAATCTAATTTAAAAAAATAAATTCATGAAAGTGTTAAAATTTAATTTACAATAAAACTCACAATCATGTCAAAAAAATATATTTTCAAGAAATTCATTTTTCAAGTATAAAATGATATATTAATAATTATATAACATGTAATTATATTTAAATGAATATAAATTAAGATTTGTAGATATGAAAACTATATATTTAATTTAAATTATTCCACATTATTGGTTATTTTAATAAGGTAATATGAAGAAATATTATGCACTTTAAAGTTGTTTTCTGAAAATATTGTGTTTAAAAGACTAAAAATAAACTTGTATTGAAAAATAATATTAAGTTCATTGAAATATATATAATTTAATTTAAAATTTATAAAGTATATATATGTTAGTATGGATCATATTAAAACTAAAATTGGACTTTTCATTTACTTAATTTATTAAAAATAAATGACCATTTTATAGAAAGAAGTATTTTCACTATTCATATAAAAATCAATATTTTCTGAAAAGTAAAAAATTTCACCTTCTGTTAATATCAATATTATGATTTAAAAAAAATATTTGGTTTTTATTAAACAAATTTTATAATATTTTTAAAAATTAAGCAGATTATTTTATCACAACGTCTATTAAAAATAATATTTTGAATAAAAGATTGTTTTTAAAGAATAAAGTGACAAAGTGATTGTTATCAATAAATATTGTATTTATTAGTAACATTGATTATATTTTATAATTACATTAATCCTATTCAAACCCACTAATTACATTTAAAGGTAATAGTGTTCATATTTAAATAATTTATTTTACAGGTCCTTAAATATCATAGTTCTGTGTCCAATACTCCATAGAGCATATTTATCATCAATTAATGTTTTAGAGTGTTAAACATACCTTTTTTTAGATTATTTTTGACTTTGGATCTATAAAATATTTTTAATGGTGTCACTTTTCATCTTCCCCTCATGGTGGTGTAGTGGTATGTCTTGTAATCATTCAAGGCAGTATTTTTCTTATGGATTTATTTTGGGATAGTGTGGTTTGAGATAATTAGACCTGAATAGTGAGGATGGGAAAGATAGTTTAATTATTTAGGATAAATATTCTTTTTGTATTTTTTCATCATCTCTCAAGGTGTTTTCTTGATATTTTCATAGATTTTTTCCTTTCGAGAGGGATTTCATTTAGTGTTCCATATAGATCTCATTATGGTTTCTATTTTCTGAGTGGCAATTAAATTTGGATACATGCCATGTTATTTTAACTTTTTTTTTGATAATTTAAGACATGGTTCATTTTATATTTTTATGGATTGGACAGGGAGAGGCCATGGGTTCCAGAATCAATAATTGGTGGTTTCAATTTTGGTTGGACAATAGGTGTCTCTGGGTTGAGTTTCCCTTTTAGCATCACTTTGAGAAAGTGTTCCATAGGCTTAAACCTTAGTTAATTCATAAAAAAAATTTAATGACTTGGGGATAGATCCATTTATTTTCTTACTAAGTAATACCATTTTTTAGTTATTTTGGGAAGTGATAGATTTATTGAGCTCACCTTGTGGTCTTTTAAATAATCATTTGTGTGGTGTCTTCTTCAATATATTTGAGTTGGTTTCTTTATTAATTTCTATGGATGGTGGAATTTTATGTTTCCATTTCTTTATTTTTGGAATCTTGGTCATTTATATGTTTAACTATTTATAGAATATTATATTCATTTTATATTAATTTTAGATGCATTCTGAATGGTAGGGAGGCATATTCAAGGAATCCTTAATCATAGATCATCATGATTAATAGTTGTGGATTAAATTTTTTTATTTTTTATTTAATTTTATGATTATTTTTTTATAATTTGTGGAATTAATTTTGAGGGATCATTATACTAATTCATTATAGTCATTCCTGAGGTCTATCAATTTTCATTAAATTATACTTTCACGTAAACTTTATAGGGGAAGAAAGTGTCAGGTGGGGTGAGTTTTGAAACCCGCGTGTCATTGTAGTGCGTTATTTTATATTATTGTGAATTATATATAAGTAATATGAAATACTGCTTGTTTCATAAAATAAAATTTAAATTTAGGAATCTTTTTATTTTTTTCAATAATAACTGCACGATTATGGAAACCCAGTTGAGTTTTAAAAGAATTCCTAAAAATTCTAGAATTCCTTGATATTGGAATTTTTAATGGTATGTAAATGGATTATAAAACCATTAATTGTCTCAAAATAACAATGAAAAATTGATTTTCTAAGGAATTGATCTAAATAGCCGATGAATGGTTAGGGGAAGCTATGCAGCACAATTATTTAACGTGCGGGGAGTTGCATCCATTTTATCGTGAAAAGATGGTGTAAGATTTTAAAAAATGTTAGTATAACTGTGAGGTCTTCCATTTTTCATAAAAATTGATATTCTAGAATTATCACTATTAACTTTTCATGTTTTTATCCACCCTCTTTCTTAATTGTCATTCGACTATTCCAGGGGTGCACATAGGGAGAACCTTCCCTCCATTATTCATGATATCAGGCTCTGTCTACCTTTTTCATGGAAATTGTTGAGGTAAAATATTTCCGACCCCGTATACCCTTTACTTTCTAATTTCTATCGTCATTAAACTATATCTACTATGTAGGTTTTGTTAATGGTCTAAGAATAATTAAATGATGTATTATTTTTGGGTTTTGTGAGTGTTGAGTATATTCTCGTATTTGGTTCGGAATTATCTATGAAAGGGAATGTCTTGAGATCTAATTCTACTTAAAATATTTGTTTTTTAATATTCATCCATAATAATATTATACATGAGTATATTGAGATATTTACAATGATTTTATCTTAAAAATATATCTCTATTTTTACCCCAAGGAGGGCTCAACGATGGTATTCATGTGGTTTCATTACTTTGAATGGAATTTCTCACAATAAAAGAACATGAAAAAATACCTAGTGACTCCTTTAGGATAATTTATTTATTTTAAAGGACTATTTGATAATATGATTTGATTTTAAATGGGTTTTTTATCTAGTTATTCTAGATGTAATGTGTTTCATGTTCTCAAATAGTTTCTTTTATAAAAATGGGTATATTTTGATTGTGTTACTGTATTTTGAATCTTATGGGACTATTGACCATTTCAAAATTTGTTTAATAGAATTTATAATTTTCCATGTTGATTGAAGTTATGTTTTCAAGACTGGTTTAAAATATTGTGTGTTTTAGAACTATGTTTCACATGGTTTAAACATCTATTAATATTCCATTTGAATTTTAAAATCCATTGTTTGAAGCTTCTAAAAGAGTTATATAAAATAAAATAATACAATATATTTATAAACTTATTTTTATTCATAATAAAATTTATATATTGAGGGTAATGTGATATGTTTTTCTCATAATGTTAAACAGTTTCTGTTTTTTGAGAAGTTTTTGGAGTTGAGATGAGGTTTATTGAGAATTATTTAAATTGTTTTGTATTTTTTGTTGTTCATGATTTCTAAAATCCATTCTTTGATGTCATGAGAGTAATATGAAATTAATAAATGAACTACATGATTTTAATCACTAGTTTTTATTGTGGGATAATGAGAATTTTCTTCTTAGTTGACTCAGTGATCCGACTAGAGGATTGTGGCTCATGGTATCTTGAAAGCAATTAAGATGAATTATGTGTCCTATATATCTCAATAGGCCTACCATGATTATAGAAGCGTTGTTTTAAGCTATGATAGGTTTCTATTTTTATGTTTGGTTTTGTGTTACATTATTCAAAGAGAATTTCTATGACACCTAGTTCTTATATAGGATTATTTAGTTTATCCCATTTCTTCCCACGGTCGAATCCAAAAAAAGTTGATTTAAGTTTTAGAACTATTGCAGGTTGGTTTTTTATTTTCCATTGTATGAGATTAATTTAATTCATTGCTTCCATATTTTATTTTACTCAACTTGCATGGTCATTAATAGTTTCCTTAAAATTTATTAACAAATTTTTTTAAAAGTATTTAATAGAATGTGGTGGTTGTTCTATAAATGTTATTTAGGAAATGTTATTGAAAAGAGGAGGAAAAATAATTCATAATCATTCTTGGAGTTCAATGGTCCTATTTTTGATAGTTTTAAAAATGGTACATTATAATGGAATTTTTTAAATTTTTTAAATTTTTATAATAACAGGTTTCATGTTGGAAAGGGATTTTTTCCCAAAAGGATTTATTTCAAATTGTAAATTAAATAGATGAAGTATGGTACTTTTTCATTATATTTAGTCATGAAAAGTAATATTATATAAACAATGTTCAAAATATTATTTTTGAAATGTACTATGATAGAACTACATAGAAACATTGAGGAGTCATACAATTTCATGTTTATCTCATGGTATCCATATACACTGGCGTATGTGTGTGTATATAACCCCCCATGTTCACATTAAAGAGAAATTTTTTTTATTATATTATTCTTTTTCATCCATGTTCAATTGATGAACTTTTTGAGCATTGTGGTTGATAGGGTGTCACATGGAGGTTTTTTAGAGGATTTACCGTTCTATTTTATTTAATGGTTTTTATATAAACCAATTCAACATTGTGTGACTTATCTTATTATCATAATTATTAATGATTACAATATATTTTAAATGATGATCTAGTTGGATGATTATCTTTTTATGTATCAATTGGAAATTTATTATTTTTTAATACTTTAATTGGTTTATTTATTTTTAAATAACTGATAATTTAATATACATGGATTACCAATGTCTAGATAGGTCATGAATTATATTAAATAGTTTCTTCTTATTATTAATTTTTTACTGTGAGGGTGAAACTATTAAAAATTCTTTTTTCATGAAACTAAAATATTAATTATCAATATATTGAGATCAAGAGCACCCTCATGTTCTTTTAGCAGGACATGCTGAGTATCAAGTTATAGGAGCACGGGCAAGTTATTTAAAACTCTAATCACATTTTTTAATCATATTTATCCAATTTATTTACTATACAGTTAACATTTTTTTGTTAAAATATATGAAAGTTTCTTTATCAAAAAAATATTGTGTTTTGATATCTCCAGAGATAAGTATATTATTTCTAACACCAAACTATTAATGAGATATTTTTTACCTATAAGTCATCGACTAAAATACCACATAAATGATAACCTTATAATTATTAATCAAGACACAATCAATTAAATTCCTTGATGAATCACTATATATTACAGAATCATAATTTCCAATCAGTATGTCTATAAGGGTATATTGAATAATTAATATAAAATATCTTCACATTACTTTTTGCATCAAGAATTAACCCCTTAATAGTTAATAGGGTCAATGGGTTTTCTAATATGGTATTATTTTTCAAAACAACTAATAATAAATTAATAATCTATGAAAACATCAATTTTAATTTTATTTGTTATTCTGAATCATTCTTCATCATGTTGGTTATAAAGAATCATTGGTGAGTACTTGGACAAAGAAAAACAACATGATATCGGAAAAATTAAAATTTACACAACTTTTCATATAACTCTTTTTCTCATAGGGTTTTAAGAAAAATTTACAAATTAAATTATTTATCCTAGTATATCAGAAATTATAAAAAAATATAAATATTTAAAAATTAATGAAAAATTCTAGATGATACAAAAAACATTATTCGTCAATTCTATAAATTATATGGGTTAGTTCGATAACTCAAAATAAAAAATCATTAAATAATAATTCACATTACTTGAAATGAAATATATTTTTAGATATCTTCCTCTGTTACCTAAAGATAATAGTACCTTGATCAATGATTATGTTTTCAAAATTAATTAGTTATGCGGTGTTATTCTAAAATTTTTGGAGGACAATCCAGACAAACCTAAGAGGTGGGGTGAGTCATGTATGGATCAATTTTAATAATGAACATTTTCCATATATATTTAAACCCCATTTTTATTTTAACTATTTTAATCTATAATGATATAAATAGATCTATTGATACCCTACCCTACAAAATAATTAGATGAATTGTAGATGATAAAATTAAAAATTTCTCAGTTATTTTTACAATGTTTTCCCTCTACAAGGAAAACTACTTCACGGATCAATTAGGATGTACATGGTATGGATTTTTAACTAGAAAAATATCATATTTTCATGTGGTTTTTTATAGGTATCATCCCCAAAAATTAGGCATATAAAATATCATAATTGTGGTTACTATATTACAAGGGTGACTTCATCATATTTTGCAGGTTCTTTATATTATTATACCATGATATCATTTTAATATTAATTTTATATAAGTATATATTATCTATAAACTAGGTAGGGATACAAAAAAAATATCATATCATCTTCCTTAAAATAGAGAGCTTCATATTCAATAATCTTTGAAAAATTAGCTCATACAACTTGGTATCAGAAACTCCATAGCTTCCAAGACCTTGATGAGTCTATATCTCAAATCTCATAACTCGTATCACAATAAAAAGAACCAAAATATATATTTCCTATATTTTAAAAACATTATCTGTATCTCAAAATCAATCCCTAATGGTACACTAAAACACCCAGTTATTCTCTTTCTCACTAACTTTTTCTCACTACATGTTATAGAAAAATAGATTTATTTTTCTTTGAGATATTCAGTTCTCTTAGAAAATCACAGTTCAGACACTTGTATTCTTTCTCTTATTCCTCTAAAAAGGATACAAAATACACTCTTTATTATTATATAAGATATTGAATCCTCTTGGGAACTCTTATTACATCCCAATAAAGTATCATTTTCTAATTTTTCTTTATATTCTTTTACTTTAATGAACTTCTCATTTAATCAAGTGCATAGGTCAATAAAATAACATAAATTTTCATTTTAAGTTTTTCATAAAATTAATTATTATTAGAATATTAAATAACCTTGAAAAAAATGTTATCAAATAACCATATTTTGGTTCCAATTATTTTTTCATGGATTACTCTTTCAACTCATGATCTATTCCAAAAAACACATTTTTTAAATGCTTCTCAATTTTAGAACATAAATGAATAAAATATTCATTTATTCTTCTCTTGGGGAGACATATTATTCTGAAAATTATCAACAAAATCATAACTCCAAATCTTCTAATTATATAATGTTCATAAAATAAATCATATTGAATTGCATAGATACTAGTTTTCCACATGAAAGTATGAAAAATGAAACCTATATGGAAATAAATTTCAGTCTTTTAAAATAGAATAATCCCATAACATTTTATCTATAATTAAATATTTAGAAAATAATAATATATCCAATTGTTGTCCCCTTAACTATAATTAAAAAATCTCTTTTAACAATTATATTTTTTTAATATACAATATCTAGAACATTGAAGGTACTTCATATGAATTATTCTTAAAAAAACGTAAAATATCATTTTATTATTTATAAATACATGTAGAAGACTATCCCATTTAAATAATATTTAAAACATTCATTTATATGGGTTTGAAAAATATTCATTATCTTTCGACCATTTTATAAAAAATTAACTTTATCAAATATTAATTTCCTCAAAATGAACTAACTTTGGATTCTCTATTTTTCATGGTTCATTGATCTCCCCTTTCCCTAGATAAAGATTAGTATCTTAAATCAGTAATTAATGAGTCTCAAACTAGTACAAGTGTTTATAAATATCATACCATGAAGGATCAACTATTTCATTATATCATTATTTTAGCTTAATCGGATTAAAAATCTACAAACTTGATTTTCCTTCCCAGAAAGCATCAAAATTTTTCTAAGTGTTAAAACCATACATGGAAAACTTATAAAACATAGATTTTCAAATCCATATAGTGAAAGACTAAATTCTCTTACAAGTACATGATTTTCATCCAATATAAATATAAAAATTTAATAATGTAATTAGGCTTTATGCTAAGTATATCTTTACACCATAGACATTTTAGAATTCCACTTATTAGTGGAAGTATTATGATCACTGATTTTATCAAATTTATAATGCCTATAATGTTATATGATAAAATAATTAGATCATCATAGGTTAAAATTTAGTATCTTAATAATTAATTTCACAATGAATTCATCTATTCCAGTGGGGAAATCATTACACTCCTGATATTACTATTCTTCAGTTAACTACAAAAATTATATTTGGGATAATAGAATTGAGAAAAACTATCTTTTCACTATGGTTTCTCTAAATATATTAAAATAATATCTTAACTTATTCTAATGAAAAATAGAATTACTAAAATAATTCTTAACTCCATAAAATTAAATTTCAAGGTGATTTTGAAAATAAAATAATCAATTAAGATTATTCAAATAAATTTATCTGTAAGCTCAGGTACAACACTTATTCATTAAAATTTGATATATCTCTACTCTCATAATCATTCATTATGATGTTTTATAACAATAATTATATGGAAGAAAATATTATTTATCCTTAGTTGTTTTATCCACTTTTATCATTATCCAATGCCTAATATGAACCTTATTGTCATTAGATATTTAGAATCGATGATGGTTTTCTAGTCACATGTTCATCAGTTGGCTTCTCTCTCTTTATCTCTTCTATTCAACCTATTAATGATACAAATTCTTTACCAAAATAACTTTTCATAGTCTTGGTGACAATCTATTTTATCCATATTATTTCACTGTCTAAAATATGAATAATATGTTCATTATAGGAGGTAGTAGTTTCTACTTCCTTTGGGTCCATCCTTTCCCATTCATGAAAGTAATCACATTTTTATTAACGTGTATATTGTTAAAAATACTAATTGACAACAAATAAAATCAAAACCCACTGGGTAAATAAATATCCAATTTTTTAGTTGTTTTAAATTCCAAATAATTCTTATTATTAAATTTAATTTCCCTTCCCATAATTGAAAATAAATTAAGTAGGGAAGAAATTATTCTCCCACTAATTTATGTAATAAGTTAAGGTCATTAATTCTATTTCATCTCTACCGTAAATGATAGATAAACCTTGGGATAATAATTGATTTGGAAACTGATTCTAATTGATATTTTAGTATTGGATTTTCATCAAAATAATATAACTTTAATTATAGGATTAGGTGGAAATTTTTTTTGATTCACTACATATCAATTTTAACTGATTATAGGAACTATAAAACAACACAATATGATATAAAAAAGGTAGCATCAAATTTTTCATAGAAAGTTTCCATCAGAAAATAAACTATTTGTAAATGTAGTTTAACCCATTTTAGAAAACATGTGTGACAGTTTTAGATAATAAAAGTTTCCCCATATTCCCATGTGATACTAGTTTATATATTCTGCATTTAGGGGTAAGAACATACATATATCCATGGAATTTATAGATGCTATACTAATTTAGACAATTATATCAATAAAAATTGATAGGAATTACCCATTCATATATATAGTCACTACCCCTTTATAAATATAATAAATATGTCTTAATTTTTTTTGGGAGAATGAAATCATACTTCATCTAATAGATTTTTAAAGTACGACCCTAAATTATTGATTCAAAATAATTTATAAATCTCTAGTAACCTTATACATTTTTAGATTTCCCCAAAACAAATATTCACCAACCCAAATCATCTTCTTATTTATAATTTATAGGACATTAAACCAATATATCTTGAGGGGGTTCTTATGACATATTCTAATTTTCAAAAATAGTGATGTGCCAGATTTATTAACCAGGAAACTCTTTTTTGTTGGTGTGAACTATCTTGGAATATTTATTATTATTTCACCCTTAATATTCTATATTTTTTCACCTTTGGGAATTATGATCTGCATTTCTTTTCCAACATTATTCTTAACAATAATTTGTTTCTCTACTTATGAAAATAGATCACCATCTAATTGTTAATCTTGATCAAGATTTAAAGCCAAATACTATTTTTCGTGATATATTATTATAATATATTTAGGTTTATGATCAAGATTTATCTCAATTATGGGTTACTTCATTACAGTATTGGTTTTAGAATATGATCTCAATGTTAAATTACCTTTATATTTCATTATCTATTCTTTTTGAGTTATCCATGTCATACATTTGAAAGCACTATAATTGACCCTATTGAAACTTTTACACACCTCTATACCATCATCATCTTTTCTTGTTTTAAGAATAATCTCATTATCTTTATCAAAGGTATCAATGACTTACATAATCTAGTTATTTGTTTCTTAGATTGATTCTATTTTTTCTACATATTTCTCTCATTAACTTTTCCATGCAAGTAAGTACTGAAATATTTAAAGTTTTCATAGGTTTTTCCATAGTCTAGACACATCATAAAAATTTGTTTGACACTATTCTAATTAATTCACATTCATTTTTTGAAAAGGTAATTTAGAATTCATTATCATATAATTTTATCTAATTTTAGATTCATATTTTTATAAACATTATGGATATAATATTTTTATTTATTCATTTAATCAGTATGTGGGTGATATCTGGAAGGATTGTACTTGATTTAACAATAAAAATAATCACCAGTATTTCATAGATGCTATAATTACATCAATATCACAAATATTTTCTCTCTAATCATATTCTTATTCATCTATATTAGATTTGTTACAATAGTTGGTTTTCTAATTTCATCATAATTTCTCACACTTGATTGATTCCATATAAAACTTATATTTAATATATTATTGTTCTATAAAATGATGGAACTATATCCAACCATATAGAAACACCAAAACCATACAAATAACATTTTTTTATTCCCATTAGGGGAAGTATATCAGTGTATAAATCCTTGTTTTTTTGTACTGGAACATCCACCATGTGTGATTATTTTTGGGAGAAATGTTTATAAGAGATTACTACCTCTACCATAGACATATTATTGGGTTTATAATCAAATTTCTCCAAATTAATTTAGAGAATTTTTATTTTATCTTTCACTTAATGAATATATTTATTTAAGTAAATAAAATTTATCTAAACTCTAGGAATAATTTTTCAAAACTATAGGGTAGACGTGTCTCTACGTGATATTAGTCAATATTTTAAGTCTTATTTGATGTAACAAACTCAACTAAAATCTATATAGAATCCTTTTTCATCTCAATATATTGGTAGGTTCCATATTATACTTAATAATGGTTCTTTAGTTATATTTCTGATTATATACCTCTTATCTTAAGAGTGTTATTTTTTTGTCATCTACTGATCTCAAAATTTCCTCCCAATCATTCTTTAATTTCTTCATTTGAACCTCATATATTATCCATGACACCATTAATTAATTATCATAATCTTATACCCTATCTTATTTTATTTCAATTTGGTAAGACCTAATCTTCCATAGAGACTTCATGAAGGTTGTAAAATATGTTGAAAACATACTTAAAACCCTCATGTAATACAATTATATTGAAATGAAAAATATTAAATTATTAATTAAAAAAATACACCATATCATTATAAAGTATGGTATATTATTCATTATCATATAAAAGCATTCATAATATCCCTTCAAAATATAATTTCTTATCTAGTTTTACTTATATTTCATTGATATATTCTTTAAGTATTGATTCATAATCAACTTTTCCCTTGATATATGAGAACTTATATGAAAAAACAACTTATGGGATAATTTTGCAGTAATACATTACTCAGAATAAAATCCTCAAATTGATTACATAAAATTATATTCTTCACCACTTAAGGAATATTAACTAAGGAAATCATGATCGGTAAATTTATCTTGACACTTACTACTCTGACTACATTTATCTAGTGGTTGTTTCGTATTCATTAAAATGATTTTTCATATTTTTATAAAATATTTCAACTTCTTATGTTTCATATTATTAGAAGTTACAACCATTTTTTTTTCAAAAATGAAGAAATCTGAATTTTCCATCAATTATATTTCTTCAAACATAAAAAATGTTCACTTCATATGTATCATAAACAAAATCAATACCAAAATTTATAAACATATTAGATGGAACTGCAGGATTCTAAATCTTATTGTAATGTTAATAAAGATCCAATAAAATGGAATATATTCTCTAATACTAGTTGAAATTCATATTTTAACAAGAATACATGGTTTATTGGGGGTGAATTAGGTGTGTACCTATGTAACATTCTATGATTTCATTTTATATATTTTTCGTTTTATACTACAAAGTTCGATAATTTTTTTAAGCATAATAAAATGAAGGATGTAATATATTTGTAAAATAAGTTAACAATATGTAAAATATCATTATGATAAAAAATATTATGTTATTATATATTAAATAAACTATTAAAATTCATTATATTAGAAAACCAGTATGAAATAATATTAGAAACACATAATGTTTAGGAATGTCATTTTTAAAGAACAGTAGTTTATCATTATATTTTATATTATATATAAGAAGTTAAAAATAAAAATTTAAGAAATATAATTAGATTTAGTAATCATTATTTTTTAATAAAGAATATCTAAATTTGTTTATTATTTATTTATAATAATTTCTAAAATTACATTTTTTTATTGGAAAATGCAGTTTTTATAGAAATAATTATTTTCATTAAATTATCAATATGTAATTTGTTTAATATATGGTAAAACCCCATTTACGTGATCAAATATGAAATTAAGTAATAAAATTATATATTTTAAAATATTATTTTATCTTATAAATCCAATGGCCTCCATTATTGGATCTATGGTTAAAATGATGCATTAATAAAGAAAATTGGTTATTTTCATTTCTTTAATTAATTAATATTTGTTTAATCTTATGATATAAATTTAATTTATTTTCATATAACTTAAATTTAGTTCATAAAAATTATTTAAATTAAACATTTTAACTCACACAAAAAAATTTATCTTGAAAACATAATTATCTCACAAAATAATTTTATTTGGTAAGTGTGTTAATTTTAGAAAATAAATCTCTTAATCATAGTAATTTTAATTTTAATAGTTAATATCATATTGCATTATAATAATCAAAAAAATTTCAATATCCATGTTCTCGATGTTTGTACTACTGTAATCGTAATATTTATTTTGGATTTTAAACATACCAATCATTACTGACATTGTTAATATAATTAATTAAATAAAATAATTTTAATTAAATGTCACTATATTAATAAAAAAATATTCATTAATTAATTCTATAGAATTATCTAAGAAAAACAAATACATCGATCATGTGCACGTGTGAACTACTGCCTTCATGAGACAATGTAGTTCATCATCATAACCGCCTATTAGGGATGGTATGAAGGTTTTTTATGACAAATGTTTTTTTAAGTTATAAAATTAATAAATAATAATATTTTAAATTTACCTTCATTCCATCCATTTGTTAATGAATTATATCGTTAATCATGTGTCTATGTGGATTGCCACTTCCATGAACGAAATGTATTTTTCAATTAACATACTAGCATGGGTGAACATAAAAGTTTAATTAATGATATGTTATTATTTTTATAATATTATTAGTATTAGTAACCGATTAACTTTAATATACCCTCACTTTATACATTCATCGAGAAATGAGTTTGTTAATCATTTTTACCTACAGCCAACCGCCTCCACGAATTATGGATTCTAATTTTGATGACCACCCGTCATTAATATTTATAAAAAATATTTTATGAAATTTTATGATATATATCAAATGTATAATTTTATTAAATGACATATTTAAATTATTTAACATCACTTTCTTACTAATTTGTTAATTACGACACACTTTGGTTTTGGTTGGCTTACTGCCAACATGAATGAAGTTGTAATGTATACATAGTCAATCATCATAGAATGTTATATAATTTTAAGGACATGTAATAAAAATATATTAATGATGTTTTAATTTTTATATTGTCCTAATAATAATTTATATGCAAGTTAATAAAATATCTTCTTAATTCACAAAAAAACTATTAGTACAAGAATGTTTACTATTTCATCATCACATGTTGTAATTAAAACTCTAATGGGGTGAAAATATACCATTATATGTAATCATGGGATAAATATTATATAAACATTGGTAATATATGCTTGATGAAATTTGTAGTAAAGATCATGTATAACATCATCATTACAATGCATGTGAAATAATATTAACCGTGTTAACACTATATGTTAAAAAATACTATAATGAACCCTATATTTATAGTAAATTATTATAAATTATGTATTTAAAAGGATTTTAGAGATTAATAATTTTATTAAATAGATTATTTATAAATTTATTTTGTCACGACCCGTCCTTGGGGCCCGTGTCGTGACTACCCCAAGCCCGCCTTCCATAGGCCAGGGGCTGGCGACTAGCACCAAGGCGTAAATCCCAGTAAAAAGGGAAGGCATTGCCTTTGTAAAGTAAACAAACACCACAGAGCAAGAAAGCAGTAGAAGTAAACACTAAGTAAAAACTATGTACAAAAGTAAGTGCGGAAAAGTAAGTGGGCCAATATACAAACCCAAACTGAAAGTAAAGTACAACTGGAAGGGAAAACAGTAACTGGAATGTAAAGCCGCAACGTCGAGCTGTCCACTGGAAATCCCACCTGAAGGGTGGGTACAGATAGCCTCCACTGCTCCTCGGGTCCAGCCGACCACTCTGAGTGCGTCCCGCTCAGTGGTCCACCTCTAGGTATCGTCCTACTCCGCAAGACTCAACGACGATCATCGTTGTCCGTCGTCTGCAACCAACACAACGTAGTGCAGGAATATCCCCTGTAGGGGTGAGTATAAGCTACTCAGTAGGGACCCCGAGACCCCCGAAGGTCTCCCAGAATCCACAAAGGATAATCCACAAAGGAAAGATACAATAGCCAAGTAAAATCAGACACTGCTTAGGTATATGCCCATACATATACCTAAGTCATCAATTCTCGTTCGGCTCCAACATCTGAGCCCATGTAAAACCCAGTCCACACAGGAAAGAAAAACGTAAATCCACACGGGATAACACAACACAGTCCACAAAGGAAAGAAAACAGGATTCAGCTCACACAGGTATACTTCTTTGCATGACAATAGAGATGATCAGATGTATCCACTGATTCATCTAAGTCGTCGGACCCACAAAGGATCGAATGGTACTAACACCCGCAATGACCCACAATAGATCTGACCCACACAGGATCGATAGGTAACTAACCCCCGCAATGACCCACAAAGGATCTGACCCACATAGGATCGATAGATAACTAACCCCCGCAAAAGACCCACACAGGATCGGACCCACACAGGATCTGTAGACGCTGGCCCACACAGGACCGCTGAGCGCTGACCCACATAGGATCAGACCCACATAGGATCGGTAGCACTTATCCACAAAGGATATATGAGTGTTGTAGTCGTCTTCGTCGAATCCACTGAGGATCTCTGTACAGTCGTCTTCGTAGTAGTCGCTGTCGCAGCCAGCACTAGGGTTCCCACACACAACAAGCTCGTTCGAGAGGGTCCGCTCCACGAGCCGAGAGGCTGATACATCAACTGAAACATAGTCCATAGTTGATGAATCCAAAAGTTCCGTATCGACAACAGGAACTCAATGACGCAGACGGCGCGTCAATTGGACGCCCGGTCTGAGAGTTATTGGCTTTTTCGTCCCAGGGGCCTGGTTGGTTTTTAAGTCAAAAACAACCCGACCGTTCTCCACCTGCATCCAAACCTCGGGAGGAGTAATCCAAAAGATCCTTCTCACATAGAGGAATACAACAAAGTCGGCGGCACGTCAATCGGACGTCCGTAGCTCAAGATATGAGTGTTTCCGCTCCGAGGGCCCGGTTGGTTTCGTGTACGAACCAACCCGGCCGAACCCAAAGTACTCCGAAACCTTGAGTGCGATATACCGAAACGACCGTCTCGATCCAAGGATCACATCTCTGCTGACGGTACGTAGATCAGAGGCACATAGCCCACAATACGGGCAAAATACCGAAAAGGTTTGAAAATGGGGGGTCTCGGCCCGGACCGACCCGTCCCACCCCCCTAGGTCGGCCCGAACCGGGTCGACCCGGCCGGTGTGGTCCGGCCCGGCCTGGGTGGCCCAGCACGGCCTAGGCGCGACCCGGCCCGGCCGGCACGGGCGCGGCCCGGCTGCCAGGTGGGTCGGCTCGGCTGTTATGGTCGACCCGCAGGCGAGGGGCGCGCTGCTCCCGCCTGAAGAAGACGCAGCCCCGCGTGGGGCCGCCCTTGCCATCAGACGTGGAAGCCGGCCGCGTCTCGTGCTCCTCCGGTCCCGGGCGGTCGCGGGACCGCACTGCTGCCGCCGTGGCTTAAACCGCGGCGGCTCCCTCCGGCGGCGCGCCGGGCGCCGCCACCATCTGCCGCCGTGCCGGCGTGGCGCACCAGCGGGCTGCTCTGCGGTCCACCGGACAAGTTCCTTTGGTCGGAAATCCTTTCCGTCTTCTCCAAAAGTCCTCTCGGGGTCCATTCTTCACTGCGAGGACCTCACGTCGCCCGTGGGACCTGCTTTGTCGATGTCCGCCATTTCGCACACCAAGAACAAAAGGGGCGGTGGGTTCGAACTTGTTCGTTAGTCCGCACCCACCGCGTTAGCGGTTTTAAAAGTCTCCCAACAATTTTTTAATCAACGTCGCGGGTATAAAAATCACAAAGATTTAAAAGAATCAAACCCCTACCTCGTCGTTGTCATTAGATGTGAGTTCTTCGCAGGATTGACTGTCGCGGAAGAAGAGGATCGTCGCGTCGTAGAAGGGGAGTCGCGTCGTCGCGGTACACGGTGCCGCGTCGACAATCTCCAAGGTTTAAAGAAAACACACAGATTTAATTGCATGTTTTAAACCCATGTTGAGGATAAAATCCACACAGAATTAGAGAACTATAATCCCCTACCTCAAGCAGTTGATGATCGGAGATTGTTGCGGGGAAGAACGTCGCATAAGAAGTGTCGCGGAAGGAGAATCGTCAGCGTCACGGAACACGGCGTTGCGTCGTTGATCTCCGAGGGTTCGGCGTTCTTCGCGTTCTTCGCGAAGGAGGATGAAGATCTCAAGACTTAGAGTCTTCTCCAAATCCTCTCAACGAGCAATCCTCAAGAAAGACATGTGTTGGTATTATTTCATTCCATGCCAAAAATTTGAAAAACAAGTTAAGAAATGAACCATTAATTCGGTGAATTAATGGTAACGTCTTAACTATCCAATTAATAGGAGCGTTATGAGTTTTAGAAAACGCACCAATTGACTTTCATTAAAGAGGAGTTTTCGCGGGTGCATTACTTAGAGGAAAAGAAATGGTGGGGCTCATGCGGGCCCCACCTCACAAATATCCTACCAAGTGGGTAGGATATTTTGGGTTCCGCCCTATCCGCTTCAACTCAGCTTGAGTGGCATTAAGTGGCTTTAAGTGAAATAAAATAAAGTTGTCGCACCACTTTATTTTATTTTTTAACTTAACCCCAAAAATTAAAACCACACCCGAGCAAACAAAACTCTAGAAAAGGCATTTTTAGGAAAATACCGGTGTTGTGGTTCCATCGGTGCCCTCAGAATTCGATTCCGAGCACCAGTTCAAAAGTTCGAAAAACCTGCTCGTTCGTTCAGTGAACGTACCCGAGCCAAACTTCAGAAAATGATTCCGGGCACACCGGGCCTCGGAATCACATGCCGTCAGAAACTACGTTCTTTTAAAATTCCAAAGAAAATTAAGAAAAAAATTTCCTTTAATTTTACGGGTCTTTACATCACTCCCACCTCAGGGATTTACGTCCCCGTAAAGATACAACATAAACTAGGAAAACAAATGTGGGTACTGAGCACGCATCTGAGCCTCCCGCTCCCAAGTGCTCTCCTGGAGATTCCCGTGCTGCCATATGATGCGCACTAGAGGAATCAACCGTCCACGTAGGACCCGCTCTAGTTGATCCTTGATCTCCACTGGGACCTCCGCAAAAGTCGCCCCATCATCAACGTCCAACTCCCCATGGTCAATGATATGCGACGGGTCGTGCACGTATCTTCTTAGCTGAGATACGTGGAAGACGTCGTGAACCTGGTGTAACTGAGGTGGTAGACCCAGGCGATAAGCCACCTCTCCAATCCTGCTGAGGACCTGGAATGGTCCGATGAAGCATGGAGACAACTTCCCGCCTCGACCAAATCTCTGTAATCCACGTCGAGGTGAGACACGCAAGAAGACGTGGTCGCCATCCTCAAACTCTAGTGGCCTCCGCCTCCTGTCAGCATAATACTTCTACCGGCTCTGAGCTGTCCTCATCTGCTCCTGGATGACATGGACTTTCTCTGTCGTGGCCTGGACCATCTCCGGTCCCACAAGTGCTGACTCCCTAGGGTCTGTCCAGCACAAATGAGATCTGCAAGGTCGGTCGTACAACGCCTTTTATGGTGCCATCCCGATGGTGGAGTGGTAGCTGTTGTTGTACGCGAACTCCACCAAGGGTAGGTGGTCCTCCTAGCTGCGACCAAAGTTGAGGACACATGCGCGGAGCATGTCCTCGAGAGTATGAATGGTCTTCTCCGTCTGAGCATTCGTCTGAGGGTGAAAGGTGGTGCTCAGATGTAGCTGCGTCCTGAACGCCTCCTGCAACCCCTTCCAAAGTCGGGAAGTAAAGCGAGCATCTCTATCGGAGAGGATAGATGATGGCACACCGTGAAGCCGTACAATCTCTTGAACGTAGAGACGCCCCAAGATCTCCACTAAGCCCTTCTCTCTGATGGGTAAGAAGTGTGCCGACTAGGTGAGTCGGTCGACAATCACCCAAATGGAGTCGTGACCTCTGGAAGTGCGTGGAAGCCCAGTCACGAAGTCCATAGATATCCCATCCCACTTACACTCTGGACCTCCAAGGGTTGTACCAAGCCTGGTGGTAACTGATGATCTGCCTTCACCTGCTGGCAGGTGAGGCATCAAGAAACGAACTCTGCCACATCCTTCTTCGTGCTCTGCTCCAAAGGAGTAACCATCAGGTGCATGTCCTAAGGATAACTGCGCACACCGCGTCTCACAATCAACGTCCCCATGTTATGCCTCTCTGACCCACTGTAGTAGTGGAGGGGTGACTGTGAGAGACTGAAGGAAGGATACTCTATCTCTATCCATGAAGGATATCTGCAAAGCTTCTAGCTGCTCTGTCACCTCCTCAATTAGCTGAATGCCCGTCCTCCTACTCAGAGCATCGGCTACTACGTTCCCCTTCCCAGGATTATAGACTATCTCAAAGTCATAGTCCTGGAGAAACTCAAGCCATCGCCACTGTCTCAGGTTCAGGTACTTCTGAGAGAAGATGTAACTGAGACTCTGATGGTCAAAAAAGACTGTAAAGCGCTCGCCCATCAGATAGTTCCGCCATGTCTTTAGAGCGAGACCACTGTTGCTAACTCCAGGTCATGGGTAGCGTAGTTCTGCTCATGCGGCCTCAACTGACGTGATCCATAGGTGATCACTGCCTACTCCTGCATCAGGACACATCCGAGTCCGGTCCCTGATGCATCGCAGTAGACTACGTACCCTACTCCCTCCTCAGGCAACCTCAAGATAGGTGTGCTGGTCAATCTCTATCTCAGATCCTGGAAGCTCTACTGACATCTGTCTGACCATAAAAAGGGTTTCCCCTTCTTCGTATGAGCTGAGAGTGGTGTCACAACTCTGGAGAAGTCTGTCACAAATCTCCGGTAGTATCCAGAAAGCCCCAAGAAACTCCTCACCTCTGTCACGCTCTTGGGTGGCTCCCAAGCTAGCACTTCCCTGATCTTCGCAGGATCCACTGCAACTCCTGCCTCAGAGATGATGTCTCCCAAGAAGTGGACCTCACGTATCCAGAACTGACACTTCTAGAGCTTTCCATAAAGCTAGTGCTCTCAGAGTGTGTCCATTACAACTCACAAGTGGTAGGCGTGCTCCTCCTCAGTCATCGAGTATATCAAAATGTCGTCGATGAAGACCACAACAAATCGATCGAGGTATGGCTGAAAGATCATGTTCATGGGTCCCATGAACACCACTGGAGCATTGGTTACGCTGAATGGCATAACCAAGAACTCATAGTGGCCATACAGACATCTGAAGGTCGTCTTCTGTACGTCCTCGTCCCAAACTCTGAGCTGATGATAGCCTAAACTGAGGTCTATCTTTGAGAACCATCGTGCTCCCTTGAGCTGATCGAAGAGGTCATCAATCCTCAGTAGCGGATACTTGTTTCTCACCGTCACCTGTTTCAGGCGACGCTAGTCGACACAAAGTCGCAAGCTCCCGTCCGCCTTCTTGGCGAACAAAATCGGGGAATCCCAGGGTGAAACACTGGGTCGGATGAAACCCTTTCCCTGCAAGTCCTCCAACTGTACCTGTAGCTCTCAAAGCTCCGCGCGGGCCATCCGATATGCTGGAGTCGATATCGGGGTTGTCCCGGGGTACAGATCAATCTGAAAGTCTACCTCTCTATGAGGAGGTAGTCCTGGAACGTCTTCGGGAAAGACGTCCGCATACTAATGCACCACTACAGGAAAACTAGGACTCTACATTTCAACTGCTCCTAGGATGAGGCAAGCCAACTGATGAGTGATGGGCTGTCCTATCCTATGCGAGAGTCCATCCTGTGCTTCGAAGGCTCCCTTCTCACCAGTGAAGGTGAAACTTCTCCCGTCGGTGTGTATATATCACACCTTGTGCCTAATACAGTCAATCCGTGCATGGAATGTAGATAACCAATCCATGCCCAAGATGACGTCGTAAGGCCTCGACGCCACTACAAGGTGTTCTCAGCTGAAGCTCTCACCTCCTAGAGTAAGCTCACACTGCTGGCACCAGTGCGTAATCGCTGAGTCTGCTCCTATAAGAGTCTCTAGCCGTAAGGATCGAGCAAACGGCTCTGTCGGAATCTCCGAGCTCTGAAAAAGGGAAGTGACTATGAAAGAGTGACTCACTCTTGTGTCTATAAGAACTGCAGAAAGGGTAGAATATATACAGATAGTACCTCGAATCATCTCGGGCGCTCCATGGTTGTAGGCCTCCACTGCCTGGAGTTGTGCATGTCTCTGCCTGCCAGCTCCCTGTGGCCGGGGTGGACCTCCTGGTGGTGGTGGTGGTAGAGCCTCAAAGCGTCCCCCACCAACTGCTGCTCAGCCAGCTCCTCTGCCTCATCCTCCTGCTCCCTACGGACCACCACGGTCAACCCTCTGCCTCTTCCTGGGATGTCATTCGGGGGTATCGGGGTCCCTACTGAGTAGCTTATACTCACCCCTGCATGGGCTATTCCCGCACTACGTAGTGTTGGTTGCAGACAACAGACAGCGTTGATCGTGGTTGAGGCTTGCGGAGTAGGACGGTACTTGGAGGTGGACCACTGAGCGGGATGTACTCGGAGAGGTCGGTTGGACCCGAGGAGTAGTGGAGGCTATCTGTACCCACCCTTCAGGTGAGATTTCCAGTGGACAGATCGAAGTTGCGGATTTACTTTTCAGTTGTTGTTTTCCCTTCCAGTTGTACTATACTTTCAGTTTGGGTTTGTATATTGGCCCACTTACTTTTCCTCACTTACTATTGTACTCAGTTTTTACCTAGTGTTTACTTCTACTACTTGCTTGCTCTGTGGTGTTTGTTTACTTTACAAAGGTAATTCCTTCCCTTTTTACCGGGATTTACGACTTGGTGCTAGTCTCCAGCCCCTGGCCTATGGAAGGCGGGCTTGGGGTAGTTATGGCATGGGCCCCGAGGACAGGTCGTGACAAATTTTTTTTATATGGTGTTATTTTGTGATCAAATAAGAGACGCAATAAGGTAAGGGATGTTTTTCCCAAACACCCTTCATTAGGATATGCCTTACATTGTGAAATAATTTACTAATATATAGTGTATATGGAGACTATTTATTATGTTATCATGAAATGTATTTTAATCATTTTAATTGTGGTTATTTATCTTTATATTTATAAATTTTGGGTTTTGGATAGAAATATACCCAATTCATGACACATTTTCTTTTTTCTACGAGTTGTGGACATTCATATTGAAATCAATCATACATATATTATTCATCCAACCATTTAATTTTAAAATTCATTTATTTTCTTTTATATTTGTGTAAATTAATACCTTACATTAAAATTTCTCTCTTTCAGTGATCACATTGTCTTTCAAAAATGTGTCATTGAAAGGATGGTCCCCAACCTACTAACACATATATTATTCTTTCATATATGTGTTTTAATTATTTAAAGTATTTTATATGTTATTTTATATAAGGCCTCGGACATAAACATTACTTAATATTGAATAAAATGAATAACTCACATTGAGGATCTTTTAAGGTTTAGAGTTTTAGAGAATTAGGACATAACTGTTACATCTCAAAAGATTACAAAGTAGACTAAGTTTCCATAAAATAAAAACTCTTAAAAAGAAACATGTCTAGTTCCGTGTTTTAGATAGCATGACTTTCCCTTGATCACATCCTTGACCCTATTCCACATTAAGTCCTGTGAAAAACATTTCAAAAAAACTTGGGGTGAGCATAAAAAGCTCAGTAAGGGATACACAAAGAATGAAAACTGTTAGTTTTTCAAACATCAAGTAAACCATGTATACTTTATCAAAGTAATACCTTCACCTTCATGAAGTAGTAAAAACTCTTCACTGAATAAAATATCATTACTTACCCTTTTGTAACCAAAGGATTACCATAAAACCCATATAAAGAACACATAACATATAAAGGTAATTTGGGACATAAACATACTTAAATGGAATAACCATACGGTCGACTTCCACACATACTTAATGGAATAGCCATACGGCTGACTTCCATACCCAATGCATTGGAGGTTATAACATAACCACCCTTCCTGGTATTCACGACACCAGTCGTCATATGGTTTATCATGTAACCACCCGTCAAATGTCCAAGTACCATTATAAAATCGTAAGACATAAAACAAACATAATGGAAAGAAAACATTTATACACTTTGATCATAATATATCACTCAAATTTATTGACATAACAAATCCATTATAAAAACCATTTTCAATACCAAAATACATAAAAGAGTATATGGTATTTATTTCATTTTAAAAACATCACGGCTTGTTAATGAAGCCAAAGACCAAATAATACTCGTGGTGGCGGAAAAGGTCATTGTCACCGTGTACGTTAAAAGAAACATTCCTTTTTGCCATTTAATAAAACGCTTCATAGAAAAAGATTCCTTTTGTATAAAAGTAATATTCAAAGGGGTTTGTACACCATATAAAAGATAGTTGTGTATAAAACGAAATATTCCTCAATGAAAGGAGATTGAGACGAAGTCCCTTACCTCGGGTCTGACTTGACTCAATCGTTCTTTAACGTCCTGAATAATAAACTTGAGTTAATTTCTACTTGCTTAAGAACCTTTTTCAAGTTCATTATACCTTTTATATCACTTATTGCCTTGTTATAAACATTATGTAATCATTTATGTTAATAATGTTTGTTTTGTCGATATTTGTTTCTTAAGTCGAAAGTGGACTTATTACAATTACATGTTGTTCATGTGGTCAAAGGTTCTTTATATCCAGAATGACATTCCTGATTTTTATATCATATATATCATATATATCTAGCATATACATGTATTTATAATATCACATAATCATTTAGAGTTAAGAAATGAAATGCACCATCCATGGAGACAGTAAGTCGTACGTACGCATTAACGCTACTTTCATTTCTATGTCATATTAATTGAATTAAAACTAAATGAGAGGTATGTATATTTTAATTCCAGAATTATACTAATCATTTATATGTAACATACATCATATATATCCATTATATATGTGTACTTATAATAGTACATTACATTTTGGGATAAGAAATGAAATGCACCGTTCATGGAGACGGTAAGCCGTACGTACGCATGAACGCTACTTTCATCTCTATCTCATACTTTAATGGGAAGAAATAACAATTATATAGAGGTATATTATAATTCCATTATAACATCATATATAATAACTTTAAATCCAACTTTTATACATCCCACATATGGCATTAACGAATCAAATCACTTTGAGGGGGCGGTAGTCCGCACTTCCTAAAATGAAATTATCGTGTTTACCCACAATGGAAACCAAAAAGGTATACCACAAATGAAAAATACAGAAGCATAAGGAAAACATAAACATAATATATATCATATATAAATAGAGTTACATATTAATGGCCACCATTAAAGGTGTTTAAAAGAATATTGAACAATCATCGTTTTGTGAGGCAGAAATTCACCAACCATAGAAACAGTATGTTCATTAACCATTATATGTAGATGTGTGTAAGTGTAGCTCGAATGATTATTATAAAAAAATCCTTGTATATTGAATATACTGGAGTTTTTACAAAAGAAATGAATAAAAAGAGTTTAGGGGGTTGGAGAAGCAAAATAAAACAAAAGCACAGAAGTGAACACATTACCTCAAAATCGGGTAACTCTCTTAAATTTGAGCTCAAAGGCTTCCTTGGGAAGACTTATGTCCAAATTGAGGCTTAAAAGAGTAAGAGAGGGATGTGGAGAGACAAAATGGGCAGGGGTTGGCCGAGCCAAAGGCTTTGGAAGTTTTGGTAAGGTGGTAAAGGTGGGGGCATTTTATAAGAGGAGAGGAGGGGCACTCTTGGAACGTAAGGAAATATTACTTTATTTTAGAATGATTTTCGGATTTTAAAGGTATAAAATTGATGTTTTTCGAGTATAAGGTGATAAAGGTTCGAAATCCACCCATCCAATAGGTTTTTGACATGTGTAGGTCTTAGATTTTACATTATCTTTCCATTTTATTTAAATCGTTAAATAATGAAGTAATCATTGCATCATCATGGTGTCATAAATAATTTAATTTATATAATGTCTAAAAACTATAAAACAAAATACTATGATGTGGGAAATCTTTTTACCTTTCCAAGTAATATTTATAGTCAAAAATCGTATTTGTATAACCTCATGTAAAAATTGTTTTAGTAAAATAACTCATGTTTGTGAAATTTTTATTTTAACATTAAATAAAAAGATATTAATGTCATTTTCCAACTAAAGTGGCTCCATGGGGTCCCCAAGTTGAAGCATGGATTATCTTGGTCGGCCATGACACATCCAATGAGGTTAGGACACGTGTCAAGTTCATTTCATATTATTACAACATTATTTTTACCTTAAATTACACTAATTACCTCTAATCGCGATTAAAAACTTAATAAGTTACTATTCACCAAAAAATTATTTTAATCCCATTGAACCAAATTTTACTTATTAATGACAACCATGTATGTCGGATTTTTGAAATTCGAAACACATAGGTGATAAAATTTGATTTAAACGAAAAATCAGTTTTTTAAGTACCATATAGTGGTTTCACTATTCATCAGAAATTGAAGTTTTTCAGAAAAATACCAAAACATCACCCTAAGATATATTCGATATTCTGAATTCAAAAATGAATTAAATTTTACAAAATTAAAAACATATAAATTTCATTAATTAATTTAATAATTAATTCCCGCTGTCATAGCAAATAGCATGTTTTTATGAAACAATAAGTATCAAAAGATTGACACTAGTTTAAGTCTGATTTCAAAGTGAAATTAATTCAAACGACCACTATTGGATTTAATGGTAAAAATATTTTCTAATTTCACTTTAAAACCAATTCAAAAGATAATCTAATCATATAAATAAATTTGATTAAAAAGTGGTTTTGAATTAAAATACAACATTTTACACTATTCATTAAAAAAATGAACTTTATCGGAAAGATACAAAACATTTACACAAAGTAAATTTTGATGTCCCAATTCTAAAGAAGAGTTTTATTTGGTCCAATAGAATGTATAAGAGTGAACAAAAATATATTTAATTATGGTTTTCCATCAAAAGGCGATAAGTGAACCTTTAGTGAAAATTAGGGCATATATGCCTAAAATTGAATTCTTTCCATATTTTAAGCCTTTATCTTTTATTAGATAAAAGTAAAAACATTTAAAAAACATATATAATCATATTTTAGTTATTTCTACCCATTCATGCCAATACAACGGCTATGTGTTAACTACCATTTAAATAATACTATTTTATTACTAGTGTGCAACGTAAGATTTCAATGAAACTCTTTGTTGCGTATCGGGTACGCTATCGAACATAGCAACCCCTTTAAAGTAAAATTAATATTTAATTCGTAAATATTAATAAATATGAAAATTATTTATTCTTTATTTACCTGGGATGTTACATCCTTCCCCCCTTTTGGGAATTGCATCCTCGCAATTTTATTCACCTATCAAAATAAGTGGGGGTATTTATCCCTCATAGCATTTTCAGACTCCCACGTTGCCTCTTCAACCATATGGTTTTTCCACAAAACCTTTACCTGGTGGATTACCTTATTTCGCAACACTTTCTCTCTTCGGTCAAGAATCTTGACTACTTGTTCTTCATAAGAGAGATTCTCTTCCAACTGAACTACCTGTGGGCTCAAAACATGAGATGAATCTAGCATATACTTTCTCAGCATCGAAACATGAAAAACATTGTGTACCTGAGATAAACTCGGAGGTAAAGCCACTCGGTAAGAAACTGATCCAACTTTCTCCAGAATTTCATATGGTCCAATGAACCTTGGACTCAGCTTTCCTTTATAGCCAAATCTCATCACACTTTTCCATGGAGAAACCTTGAGAAAAACATGATCACCTACCTCGAAAGATAGATCCTTCCTCCGGTTATCCGCATAACTCTTCTGCCTGCTCTGAGCTGTTCTCATGTGTTTCTGAATCAACTGAACCTTTTCTGCCATCTCTTCTACCAATTCTGGTCCCATCAGCTTTCTTTCACCCACTTCATCCCAAAATGCTGGAATTCGACACCACTTCCCATATAATGCCTCAAATGGTGCCATCTGTATACTGGAATGAAAACTATTATTATAAGAAAACTCAACCAAAGAAAGATGTTGGTCCCAACTTCCCTGATAATATATCAAAAAAGCTCGTAACATATCCTCCAAGGTCTGAATTGTTCGTTCTGACTGCCCATCGGATTGCAGATGAAAAGCTGTACTAAAATTTAATTCAGTACCCAACGCCTTCTGAAGGCCTTTTCAAAAGTTATAAGTAAACCTGGGAGCACGATCAGACACAATGGAGAGAGGAACTCCATGTAACCTGACTATCTCTTTAAGATACAAATGGGAAAGTTGATCTAGTGAAAAAGTATCTCGTATAGCAAGGAGATGAGCAGATTTAGTCAAGCAATCAACAATAACCCAGATTGCATTATTACCGCGAGATGTCCTCGGTAATCCCACAACAAAGTCCATGGATATGTTTTCCCATTTCAACTCTGGCACTGGTAAAGGATGAAGCATCCCTTTCAGTAACTGTCGCTCTGCTTTAACCAGCTGACAAGTCAAACACTTCACAGTAAAATCCGCAATATCTCTTTTCATTCCATCCCACCAGTAATACTCCCGCAGATCCCTGTACATCTTAGTACTGCCAGGATGAACTGAAAACGGGGAACTATGAGCCTCACATAACAACTCATTCTTCAACTGTGAATCACAAGGTACACATAATCTCTTCCCAAACCTCAAAACACAATCATTATCAATGTTGAATTCAGGCAACTTACCCTTCTGAACTAGCTCTACCTTTTTCTACAACTCACTGTCTTCCCTCTGTGCTTGCTTAATTTTATCTGATAGGGATGATCTCACTGATACCTAAAACAAAACAGAAGAACTTCCTGCACCAACAACTTCCATGCCAAAGCTCATCAAATTCGTAACCAAAGGATCACGTTCCAAATGCAACATTGTTAATGAAGCATTACTTTTTCGACTCAAAGCACCGGCCACTTTATTTGCTTTTCTCGGATGGTAATGAATTCTACAATCATAATCCATGATTAATTCCATCCATCTCCTCTGTCTCATGTTCAATTATTTATGAGTGAATATATACTTTAAACTTTTGTGATCAGTATATATTTCACACTTTACTCCATACAAATGATGCCTCCAAATTTTTAAAGCAAAAACAAAAGCAGCTAATTCCAAATCATGTGTAGGGTAATTTACCTCATGAGTTTTCAACTGACGTGAAGCATAAGCAATTACCTGATCATTCTGCATAAGTACACAGCCAAGTATCTTCAACGAAGCATCACTTTATATAACAAACTCACCATTCCTAGAAGGATGTTCCAAAACTGGAGCATTCACCGATCTTCTTTTCAACTCCTGAAAACAATCATCACATTATTTTTTCCAGATAAACTTAACACCCTTCCATGTTAGCTTAGTCATGGGACTAGATAACCGTGAAAAAATTTCAACAAACCTTTGGTAGTAACCTGCCAAACCAAGAAAACTACGGATCTCGGTTACATTTGTGGGTCTTGGCAATTCTTCAACAACTTTTGTTTTAGCAGGATCAACAGTTTTGCCATCTTTTGAAACAATGTGACCCAGGAAAGAAATTTATTGTAACAAAAACACACACTTGCTGAATTTTCCATATAGTTTCTTTTCTTTTAAGTTTTTCAAGATAACCCTTAAATGTCTTTCATGCTCCTCTTTACTTTTAGAAAACACCAAAATATCATCAATGAAAACAACAACAAACTTATCCAAGAACTCATGGAAAATTCTATTCATAAGGTCCATGAATACAGCAGGTGCATTGGTTAACCCAAAAGGCATAACTACAAATTCATAATGTCCATATCTAGTACGGAACACAGTCTTCGGAACGTCTGCTTATTTTACTTTCAACTGATGGTACCCCGACCTCAAGTCAATCTTTGAAAAATACTGAGCTCCCTGGAGCTGAACAAAGAAATCATCGATATGAGGCAAAGGATACTTTTTCTTAACAGTAATATTATTCAAGGATCTATAATCAATGCAAAGTCTCATTGACCTATCTTTCTTTTTAACAAACAAGATAGGGGCACCCCATGGTGATGTGCTAGGTCGAATGAAACCTTTCTATAATGACTCCTGCAATTGCTTCTTTAACTCTAAAAGTTCAACTTGAGCCATTCAATAAGGGGCTTTTGAAATTGGCTTAGAATCAGGAACTAAGTAAACAGTAAATTCAACTTCCCGATCATGAATAATACCAGACAACTCATCAAGAAAAACATCAAGATACTCATTTACCACTGGAACATCATTAATCTGAACAGTTCCTTTATTTTCAGCAATATGTGCATGGTAACATTCATTTCCATCTTTTACTAGTTTCTCAACTTCCTGATATGTTATCAAATGCAATGGTTAATTCTTGTACACAAACTGAAAATATTTCTGAAAATAAACCATTTTATCTTTGTAGTAAATCTTAGCATGATAAACAGAAAGCCAATCCATGCCCAAAATAACATCAAACTCTACTAGAGGCAAAACATTAAGGTTTGCTTGTAGATTCTTTCCACACACAAGGATAGGAAGGTTCTTATAATTCCTTTTTGTCTCAACGTTCTCTCCGTGTGTTTTTACCATAAGTTCAGGATTCATATCTTGAGATGGAATTTCTAATTTACAAGAAAACTTCTCAGAAATGAAAGAGTATATAGACCCTGAATCAAACAACACATTGGCATAATCTGAACAAACAAACAGTGTACCTGATACTACATCATTCGATGGCCCAACATCTGCTGAAGTTGTTGCAAAGGATTTCACCACCCCTTTCTGCTTGTAGTCTGGCTGCTTTCCCCCAGTTGAGTTCTTTGTTAGACACTCATTTTCATAATTACCCATTTCATTACACTTAAAACATCTTACCGTTGGATTTTCATTGCCTGCTTGATCATCTTCCTTACAGTTACGAGCAATATGACTAGACTTACCACACCGAAAGCACTTACCGTACTTGGATAAACATTCTCCAGGATTCATTTTACCACACTTCTCACAGGATGGATATTTGGTTTTCTTACCTCCTTGCTTCTTTGATGAATTCTTCTCCTTTGCCTGCCAACTGTAACTCTTATTTTGTTGTTTGTCATAAAACACCTAATCATTGCCAAACTCTATTTCCACCTTCTCCGCACATCGAACAAGTTTTTCATAACTTTTGAACTCACAAGAAGCTAAAGCCCTTCGATACTTTGGCTTTAACCTTGAGTAAAAACGGTTTATTTTACTATCAAGATCTCGTATGAAATTTGGAGCATACCTTTCCAATCGAGTGAACTTTGCTTCATAAGCAGCCACTGAATCATCCCCTTGCCTCAATTCTAGGAACTGTTTTTCCATCCTAAGACGAACCACCTTAGGAAAATATTTCTCATGAAACATACCTTTGAATTAGTCCTAGTGAAGATCCTCAATCTCATCACTATCCCTGATATTTTTCACCATTGACCACCACTGATCAGCTTCACCTTCAAAACGGTAAATAGAAAGACTAGCCTTTTGATGTTCTAAACACCCCATGACATCAAAAATATTCTCCAGTGATTTAATCCACCCTTCAGCTTGCATGGGGTCAGATGACCCTCTGAATGATGGGGGATGTTGCCTCATGAAATGTTCCACCACTGACATGTTCCTCTGTGGTTGATCTGGCTGATCTCGTGCATGGATACCACCACCATTTATAACCTGATTCAACTGTGCCATCACTGCAACAAACTATTCAGTTCCGATTCCGAAAATCTCAGGTTGCTGATTTGGAAGGTTTTCTTCCTCCTGATGCCGTCCCAACATAGCTGCTTTGTTTCCTCAGCGGAAAACCATTCTGAACACAGAAATATCTTAGGCGAAGCAACATGGTAATCTTTAAATGCTATATCATTTCAATCATACCATAAATTAACTTATAATTTTACAATTTTCTAACTCCTAAAGTTGTCTAAATCGACCTCTGATACCAACTATAAGGCCCCAGCCTTAAACATTAATTAATATTGAATTAAATGAATAATTCACATTGAGGATCTTTTCAGGTTTAGAGTTTTAGAGAATTAGGACATAACTGTTACATCTCAAAAGATTACAAAGTAGACTAAGTTTCCATAAAATAAAAACTCCTAAAAAGAAACATGTCTAGTTCCATGTTTTAGATAGCATGAATTTCCTTTGATCCCATCCTTGACCCTATTCTACATTAAGTCCTGTGAAAAACATTTCAAAAAACTTGGGGTGAGCATAAAAAGCTCAGTAAGGGATACACAAATAATGAAAACTGTTAGTTTTTCAAACATCAAATAAACCATGTATACTTTATCAAAGTAATACCTTCACCTTCATGAAGTAGTAAAAACTCTTCACTGAATAAAATATCATTACTTACCCTTTTGTAACCAAAGGATTACCATAAAACCCATATAAAGAACACATAACATATAAAGGTAACTTGGGACATAAACATACTTAAATGGAATTACCATACGGTCGACTTCCACACATACTTAATGGAATAACCATACGGCCGACTTCCATACCCAATGAATTGGAGGTTATAACATAACCACCCATCCTGGTATTCTTGGCACCACCCATCATATGGTTTATCACGTAACCACCTGTCAAATGTCCATGTACCATTATAAAATCATAAGACATAAAAGAAACATAATGGAAAGAAAACATTTCCACACTTTGATCACAATATATCACTCAAATATATTGACATAACTAATCCATTATAAAAACCATTTTCAATACCAGAATACATAAAAGAGTATATGGTATTTATTTCATTTTAAAAACATCACGGCTTTTTGAGGAAGCCAAAGAGGAAATAATACTCTCAGCGGTGGAAAAGGTCGTTGTCACCGCGTACATTAAAAGAAACATTCCTTTTTGTCGTTTAGTAAAACGCTTCATAGAAAAAGATTCCTTTTGTATAAAAGTAAAAGTCAAAGGGTTTTATACACCATATAAAATATAGTTGTGTATAAAATGAAATATGCCTCAATGAAAGGAGATTGAGACGAAGTCCCTTACCTCGGGTCCGACTAGACTCGATCGTTCTTTAACATCCTGAATAATAAACTTGAGTTAATTTACACTTTCTTAAGAACCTTTTTCAAGTTCATTATACCTTTTATATCACTTATTTCCATGTTATAAACATTATGTAATCATTTAAGTTAATAATGTTTGTTTTGTCGATATTTGGTTCTTAAGTCGAAAGTGGACTTCTTACAATTACATGTTGTTCGTGTGGTCAAAGTTTCTTTATATCTAGAATGAAATTCCAGATTTGGATATCATATATATCATATATATCTAGCATATACATGTATTTATAATATCCCATAATCATTTAGAGGTATGAAAGTAAATGCACCATTCATGGAGACGGTAAGTCGTACGTACGCATGAACGCTACTTTCATTTCTATGTCATATTAATGGAATTAAAACTAAATAAGAGATATTTATATTTTAATTCCAGAATTATACTAATCATTTATATGTAACATACATCATATATATCCATTATATATATGTATTTATAATAGTATATTACATTTGGGGATAAGAAATGAAATGCACCGTTCATGGAGACGGTAAGCCGTACGTACGCATGAACGCTACTTTCATTTCTATCACATACATTAATGGGAAGAAATAATAATGATATAGAGTTATATTATAATTCCAGTATAACATCATATATAATAACTTTAAATCCATCCTTTATACGTCCCACATATGGCATTAACGAATCAAATCACTTTGAGGGGGCGGTAGTCCGCATTTCCTAAAATGAAATTATCGTGTTTACCCACAATGGAAACCATAAAGGTATACCACAAATGAAAAATAAAGAAGCATAAGGAAAACATAAACATAATATATATAATATATAAATAGAGTTACATCTTAATTTCCACCATTAAAGGTGTTTAAAAGAAGATTGAACAATCATCGTTTCATGAGGCAGAAATTCGCCAACCACAGAAACAGTATGTTCTTTAACCATTATATGTAGATGTGTGTAAGTGTAGCTCAAATTATTATTATAATAAAATCCTAGTATATTTAAGATACTGGATTTGTTACAAAATAAATGAATAAAAAGAGTTTATGGGGTTGGAGAAGCAAAATAAAACAAAAGAACACAAGTTAACACATTACCTCAAAATCTGGTAACTCTCTTAGATTTGATCTCAAAGGCTTCCTTGGGAAGACTTCTGCCCAAAGTGAGCCTTCAAAGAGTAATAGAGGGATGTGGAGAGACAAAATGGGAAGGGTTTGGATGATCCAAACACTTTGGAAGTGTGGGTAAGGTGGTAGAGGTGGGGGCGTTTTATAAGAGGAGAGGAGGGGCACTCTTGGAAAGTAAGGAAATGTTACTTTATTATAGAATGAGTTTCGGATTTTAATGGTCCCACATTGATGTCTTTAGAGGATAAGGTGATAATTCTTCTAAATCCACCCATAAAATAGGTTTTGGACATGTTTAGGTCTTGGATTGTACATTATCTTTCCATTTTATTTAAATCATTAAATAATGAGGTAATCACTCCATCATCATGGTGTCATAAATAATTTAATTTATATAATGTATAAAATTATAAAAAAAATACTATGATGTAGGAAATATTTTTACCTTTCCAATTAATATTTATAGTCAAAAATATTATTTTTATAACCCCATGTAAAAATTGTTTTAGTAAAATAACTCATGTTTGTGACATTTTTATTTTAACTTTAAATAAAAAGATATTAATGTCATTTTCCAACTAAAGTGGCTCCATGGGGTCCCCAAGTTGAACCATGGATTTTCTAGGTCGTCCATGACACATCCAATGAGTTTAGGACATGTGTCAAGTACATTTCATATTATTAAAACATTATTTTTACCTTAAATTACACTAATTACCTCTAATCGCGATTAAAAACTTAATAAGTTACTATTCACAAAAAAATTATTTTAATCCCATTGAACCACATTTTACTTCTTAATGAAAACCATGTATGTCGGATTTTTGAAATTCAAAACACAGAGGTGGTAAAATTTCATTTAAGTGAAAAATCAGTTTTTTAAGTACCACTTAGTGGTTTCACTATTCATCAAAAATTGATGTTTTTCAGAAAAATACCAAAACATCACCCTAAGCTATATTTGATATTCCAAATTCAAAAATGAATTCCATTTTAAAAAATTTAAAACATATAAGTTGCATTAATTAATTTAATAATTATTTCATGCTGTCAGAGCAAATAGCGTGTTTTTATGAAACAATAAGTATCAAAAGATTGACACTAGTTTAAGTCTGATTTCAAAGTGAAATTAATTCCAACGAACACTATTGGATTTAATGGTAAAAATATTTTCTAATTTCACTTTAAAACCAATTCAAAAGATAATCTAATCATATAAATAAATTAGATTAAAAAAAGGTTTTGAATTAAAATACAACATTTTACACTATTCATTAAAAAAATGAACTTTATCGGAAAGATACCAAAAATTTACACAAAGTAAATTTTGATGCCCCGATTCTAAAGAAGAGTTTTATTTGGTCCAATATAATGTATAAGAGTGAACAAAACTATATTTAATGACGGTTCTCCATCAAAAGGTGATAAATGAACCTTTAGTGAAAATTAGGGCATATATGCCTAAAATTGAATTCTTTCCGTATTTTAAGCCTTTATATTTTATTAGATAAAAGTAAAAACATTTAAAAAACATATATAATCATATTTTAGTTATTTATATCCATTCCATCCAATAAAATGGCTATGTGTTAACTACCATTAAAATAATATTATTTTATTACTAGTGTGCAACGTAAGATTTCAATGAAACTCTTTGTTGCGTATCGGGTACGCTATCGAACATAAAAACCCCTTTAAAGTAAAATTAATATTTAAATCATATATATTAATAAATATGAAAATTCTTTATTCTTTATTTACCTGGGATTTTACATTTCATGTGACATTCATACTTATATTGACCTATTTTTAATTAATTGGTTTAACATCCCTTTATAGAATATTGGATTTAGTAAAAGAAATTATAGATATAAAATGTTTTCAACATGATTAGTAATAAAAAAATGATATCTTCCATTTTACCATTTTAAAATTTTACAATGTTTCTTTATTCCTTATTGTTTGAAGTTTATTTTTTAACTAAATTTAAAATCATTAAAAAATATTTACAAGAATATATTTTTAAAATTTTCTACATGGTTAATTCTTTGATGGAAGGATTCACTTTTACATGTTTCCATGTGAATGTATCATTTCACAACCTTAGTTATTTTCCAAGAGTGTTCATTTCTACACTTTCTTATTTTTAAAATAAGATATTCATATCCTCCTGGTTTAATAATATTTTCCATTAAAAAAATTTTCCGTGAAAAATGGATATTCTTATTTTCAAATTAAACTTTTAAATGATTGTAATAGTTTTATTTATCTATGTATTATTATTCTTCAAGGGTATTATTATAATGATAACATCCACTATGCTTCCCTGGATGTAGAATTAAATTATTTTTTACAACAATATAAAGACTCATCACTAATTATTTTCAAGCCTAACCATCCACTTTCATGGGATTTATATTAAATGAATTCATGACCTCTATGACTTCCATATGTTCTATTACATTATTGAAGGGTGTTCACCTATATTCCAAATACATCAGTTGATTGGGGAAACAATTTTCCAAAATATATATCCTTTTATTATATAATGAATGTACCATATGATTATTAATCTATATTATATGGTATTAATTTAGAATTATGGTAAAAATTCATTGGATAACTATTTATTTTCCATGGTATTATAAGGATATGTTTATTGATGGAATTTTGAATGTTTTCTTCATAAATCAATGAAATTAATATAAAATCTATTTTATTTCAATAGATTATTTTTATATTTTTATCAAAACAATGTGGAACAAATATTTCTTATTTTCATTATGTGATGGGTGGTCATGAGATTATATATCCCCCAAATTAATTGGGTGATGTTTCTATATCATAAGATATCATCTTTTGGGTATTAAGCCTAGGAAACTACGGTTTGTGGGAAGTGATCCTAGAAAACTATAGTGTGTGGGTTGTTAACCTATCCATATATGTTATGTTAACCAGATAGGGGACTTTTCATAAGCTTTTTATGTCATTTTTATATTGTTTCCACATTCCTATAACATCTTTCTATTATAAAATTATCATGTATATACCATAGTCTTATATTAAAAATTTTCTTTGATTAATTATATGTGCTTTATGATATCATGTTATGAATTTGGAAATATATAATTGGTATCACAATTATGGCTCACTTTTATTATACCCTTATTGTACATCTGGTCTCACATCATCATGTGTTTAGATTTTCATAGGTTATGAAAGAAATCATTTTGTACGTTGTGCCTAGAAGATCGTATTGTGTGGAAAATTAATGCAAAATGTCCAAAAATCATTATAGATTAATTAGTTTCTTATATAGTGGTTAAAATTACAATTTATTAAGAATTATAGTGATTTATATTATTATACTTTGGGCTTAATCTCTAAAACTATGAACATAATGTTCCATGGAATGTAAATATGGGAAATGTATTTTTATTATAGATCTGTATCAAACCATTGGTGTACTTTATGTGTTTCCACCACTAGATTTGATAGTATGAGTCAAGGTTTGTTACATCTAGTATCATAGAAGTTTTTCAATAATATTATAAGGTAGGATGTCATTGGTTGAGGATGATTTAATATTTCTGAAGGAAATCAATTATTTGTGAGTTAAAGAGGATCATAATTGTAATGGTATAAATATGAATTTTTGTTGGAAGTGTTTCAAATTTTCCCCTATTTTGGGACTATAAAATAAGATAAAATTAGTGAAAGCCCATTATATAAGTCTAATTATATGAAAACCACCATAAAATTTGATAAAGTATAGATTATTTGGTTTTTAATCAATGGAATCCCTATCTAGATACTGGAGAGTATATGCAGTTATGAAAAAAATGCATATTAGGGTAATAACCCTAAAAAGAGTTGGTCAGGTATATCTCAATAATCAATTTGGTGAATGGTTAACAGGCTATAACTTCTCACCAGTCTAGAAATTCATATGGTATATTATTGGATTAATTCACCTTATCTCTAAAAATAATTATGAGTATTTATGTGAGTTAACTAGATTTATATCCTAATGTAAAAATGACCATAGATAACCTAGATTTAAGAAAAATACTCATAAGTTATGGTATATACATAATTTATAAATCATTTATTATAAGATCGTATTTTTTTCCTTAATATATTTATGTATTTATGTATTCCCACCATTAATTGTTTTAATGTATTTGTTATTGCGAGATGGAACCAAGCTAATAGTGAATAAAATGGACCATATGATGAATTTCACAACATGCAATATATTTGGATAAAAACTGGGTTAATAAATATATATATTATGAAAAATCTAATATCAAGAATTATGATTAAAAAATTTAAAACAGTTGAATTCCCTATCATGCAAAAGAAGATAAAGGGGGAGTCTAGAGAAAATTCATGTGATAAATATGATAATGGATAAAAGATTAAATATCATTCATGTCAAAAGTATTGTAATAAAAAAACTTTGTAATGTCTCATAGGTGTTTGGAAATGTTTTATCTATTGAAAATAATGTCATAAAGAATCTATATATTGAGGTTAAATCATTCATTTAGTTAACTTGATAGAGGAAGAAGATTTTTTTATCTTTATTTACTTAATATATTTTTGTAGATATTTCATTATAAGTTGTTTTCTATTATATGTATTAGTATTTTAATTCCTTAATTAATGTATATGGAAAAAAAATCAAGGATTCAATTTATTGAAGGGAGGAGAGTGTTGCATCCTTAGATTTTTGTATATATATTTTCTTATATACAATATTTACTTCAATATATTTATACACACACACACACACTAAAACAAAGGTTGTGAGGCATTAGTAAATTAAGATAATCATATTTAAAATTTCATTATTATAAAATTTTTGATATATATATGAAAAAGTATTGATATTATTTATATTATAGAATTTATATGGAATAAAAATATAAACTCATAATGCTTAATAAAAAAATTTAAATAAAAAAATGTATCATAATAGTTTGTTATTTCGATTTAAATTTAAATAAACAATTATTATGAATTAAATTTAAAAAAATTAAATTTGTTTTTGAATTTATAATAAAAAATTTAAATAATATTTATTTAAGATAGTTTTCTAAAAAATATAAAATTTTAGATATGAAAGAAGTTTTTATGAATGATATAATTTTTGCGACATTATCAATTTGTAATAATGATCTAGATGGCCAAAAAACAAATTAATTTATAAAATAATAAATTAAGGAATAACTTTAAGCATGTTAAAATAATATTTGAACCTAGAAAACCAATGGAAATAATTTTTAGAACTAAATTAAAGAGTTACTTTAATAAAGAGAACTATTATATATATATATTTATATTCTTTAAATTGATTAATAATTTTAAAAATTTTGGTTATATATTTATTATAATTTAAAATAAACAAAGTTAAATTTTTTATAATAAAACATTTGCTATTAAAATTATTTAAAATTTTAATTGTAATTTAAACATAAATTTTAATCCTAATAATTTAATTATCACAAAAACTATTTTAAGTGTTATGTGCGTTAATTTTATAATAAAATTAATTTTGATTGATAAAAGTAATATAATATCTAGGATTATAGTACAAAAATTATGGGGTAATATATATATTAATAAATAACATTTTAATTAATCAACATTGGTTAAACTTGCAGTTACCTTTAAAAACGTTTACATGAGTAAAGTGGGAAAGGAAAATAAAAAACCCCAAATCACTAAAATATGTCCATAAAAAGAGTTCATGGGATACAGTTAGGCTATGTCATGTACCATACTCCATATTTTTTTATTATAGTGGAAATTTACCCATAATATTATAAATAAATAATTTAATAAGTTATTGTAATTGCAAAACTAGTATTTTCTTCATTTATAAAAGCACCCATTTACAACCATTGTTTATAGACACATCCATTAGATTTACTTGGACAAATGTGACTCTTTTCCCATCCTATAACCATATCCCTCTAAAAACTCATGTTTACTTATTTTGGTTACTTAATACTTTCAAATCCAAGGATAATTCCAAGGAAAACCAACGATCCCTATATAAGTTTTATTCTCCTCTTATACTTATTTTTTTATAAATTACTCTTCCTAATAATCCCTATATTTGTTAATATGATGAATTTGTTATTATAACTATACCGAAATATAATTATGATAATTTTTATATAATAATCATTTCATTGCATAAAATCTACTATGAAAAAAATCCATCAATTAGTCATAGTTGTTAACTACTACCATAATGATACTATGTGCTTTGTTCTCATCACTACCTATTAAAGATGAGAACAAGGCATGTTTTTATGAATAATTATGTTACTAATATATCATAATTTTCATTTAAAACAAAAAAATGTCTTCGACTTCATCTTCATGAGTCATAATTAAATATCTAATTGTATGAAATTATAAAGTTATTATAATAATAATAGGATATATATTATTGAACTATAGTTAGTATAAGAATAAGGAAATTGGTATCATTGATTAGTGATCAACATTTACATTTCATCACATGTGTAACATAATTAACGGTGCTAAAACAAAATGTTAAAAATAATCTATAATGAATCACAATATTTATATTAAATAATTATAAATTAATTATATAAAAGGGTTATAGAGATAAATATTTTTTGAAAAGATATTATTAATATATCAAATCTTATTTATGTCATGTTATACTATAATATACTAAAAAGGTAAATAAGGTAAGGGATTTTTATCTCAAACTCCATTCAATTAGATATAGTTTATATTATAAACATATTTAATTTTTAACGTTTATAGGATACCTAATTTTTATATTAGAATGAAAAATATTTTATTCATTTTATTTGATTTTTCTTCAATATATTTATCCATTAAGTGTTTTGATTACTAATTTACTTAGGTCTCAACTCAAATTATTTAGCAATGAGTCATGAATATTTATTGTGACATTGATCATAAAAGTATCATTTCTCTTACCATTTTCATTTAAATAGGTATTTTTATCTTTGAGTAAATTAATCCCTTTTACTAAAATGTTTCTCCATGGTGGATCAAATTCACTTTCAAAATGTATCCCATAAATGAATGATACCTATCCAAAGCAAACTATTTTTTTATTTCATTTCTAGGTTTTACCTATCAAATGTATTTTATATAATAGTTCAATTGACCATCGTATGTCTCCTCACCTATTATCAATTAATTTTTTTTACAACAATTTTGTGATGTGGGTTTCACAAAAAACAATAGTATGTATTGAACATTTTACAATTGATTCGATTTTAAAAAGTGATTTCTTCAAAAGTAACATTTATAAATATTCCAATTTACCTACATTAATTTTTTTTATGTTTATTTTAAACTAAATTTATACTCCATATAAATTATTTAAAGGAAAATATATATACCATTTTATACGTTGTTCATTTTAAATAGAAGTATTATATTCTACTATTTTCTGTGTGAATGAATATTTCCACCACCATTGTAATTTTCTAAGAGACATCCAAAAAATAATGTTATGTTTTCAAGAAATGTATATTATTTTTCTCATGGATTAATACAATATTTCTTTTAAATGTTTCCAAAGGGAAATAGAAATTCACATTTTCATATAATTTTCCTAATTCGTGAAAAGTGTTATTTATCTATGTTGTATGATTGGTCATGGGTATTATTATAATGATAAAATCTACCATATTTGTATTATGGATTATAAAATTCACTCATATATCTATATTATGATTCATCACAACTTTTGTATTACCTAATCATCAACTTTTATAGGGTTAATTTCCTTTTAATTCCTTCCCAATTTGAATTCACTATATTCCATTATATGTTTGAATGGTATTAACCAAGATACCATATGATTCAATTGAGTGTTGAAATTATTTTCTAAACTGTATATCCTTATTTTATTTTCATACCACATTCTGAAATATCATTATTTAATTATATTTACCTAGAATTATTCTTAATGTCATTTGATACCCATTTGTTTTACAAGGGTTTGTCATGATATAAATATTTATGGAATCCTGAATGTTTCCTTGGGGAACAACATAAAATGGATTTGAAGTAATTTTTATTTCTTTTTTTATATATCAATTGAAATCATTTAGAAGACAAAGGTATGGTTTTAATTATGTGACGGGTGGGTGAAAAATTATATCTCTCCAATGCATTGGGTAATATTTCCATCTTATGAGAAATAATGATGTGTGGGAAGTGATACTAGACAATCTTTTTCCTTGGTATTTGAGCCATGACCACTATGGTGTGTGGGGAGTTATGTTAGCCTCCTATTTTATTTAAAGAAAGGCATGAATCCCTTACTTAATCTTATGATTTCATCTTTATATTTTCACCACATTCCAATAATTTCATTATATTTTTATATGATCATTATTACTTCATTATATTATGTTATAATTTATCATTTTATTATTTGAACCTCTTTATAATATCATGTTATGAATCCATACTAGTATATGTTGTCTCCCAATTATGTATTACATTTATTATTCCATTATTGGGGATATGATCACACTACTTATTATATTTTTATTTTCCCATGATATGAAAAAAATTATTCAGTTTGTTAATCGTAGAAGAGTATGTTGTATGGATAATTTAAAGGAATTTCAAATACTCATTATGTATTAATTATCTTCTTTATATTGTGGAGGAAATGTGAATTTTGGAGAATAATTGAGATTTAGTAGTTTATTCTTTTTCCTAACTCTTTAAAACATTAAACATAATGTTCCATTGATTTATAATGTGAGAAATATATTGTAATAATATATATGTATCAAATTTAGTTTTGTAAGATATATATTTCTGGAGCCATATTCAATATTGTTTGTACATGGGTTCTATAGTTGGTATTAGGGAATTGTTTAGACAATATTATTGGTTAGTATGTTATTTTTTAAGGATGATTAATGATTTAGGAATGAATTCGTGTAATTTTAAGTTAAATATTATCATAGTTTCAATGGTATAGATAATCATTTTTATGTAAGGGTTGAATAAATTATATTATTTAGGGATTATGAAAATATAAATTTTGTTAAAATCCATGGAAATAGAATAAGTATATTAAAAATTAAAGAAATATTTTTAAAGGGAATATTTTTTAGTTTTATATAAAATTAAATCCCTATCTGGATACTTGAAATTAGTTGTGGTTCTGTCATAGATTAATCTAGGGGAAACACAGTTTAAAATATTAGGTCTATTATATCTTAATCATCATTTAGGTGTATGGTGAGTGGACCCTAACAATAGAACTAGAAAAACACTCCCATGGGATATTCTTAGGTTTATTCACACACACTCTACAAATGATTATAAAGGATTTTACTATATAATTTTATTTTATTTAACATGATTAGAAAACATAAAAAAATAACCAAGGATAACATATATTTAAGATAAAATAAGTCAAATGTTAGGGTATGCATATCATTTATGAATTACTTCATCTACGATCATAATTTCACTTTAAATATTTAATGATTTATAAATTCCCAACCCTTATTTTTTAAAGAAATTTATAGGGAATGAAGGAATCAATATATTATTGGATGCAATGGAAAATGAGGTGATAGTCCCAACCTAAAATCTATTGGGAAAGTATATAGAGTTATAAAATATGTTATTATTCCAAAATAGAAATAATTAATTATTTTTAAAAAAGGGAATATATTTTGATTACCTATAAGATAAGGATAGAGTTTCATCAAAATTTGGTTGATGTAAATTATAAAGTAAAGAAGATACAAAATACTTCCTAGAAAAAAATTGGTAATAAACACATAGGGTAATGTCTCAAATGGACTAGAAAATGATTAATGTTTGAAAAATGAGGATAGAAAGAATCAATAATTCAAGGTAAAATAAATCATTTAGTTAACTAGATAGAGGAAAAAGATTTTTTTTCAAGTTTTATTTATGATATTATTGTATAAATTTCATATGAAATTTTATATTAAGTCATGTATATAATTTTAAATTCTAAAATTAATGTATTTTCCAAAACTTTTCATGAAGAAATTTATTTAAGGCTAGATAATGTAATATCATGATATTTCAGAATATATATTTTCTATTAAATAATAATGAGTTATATATATTTCATCAGACGTGATAAAAGGAAGGTCATGATACATTAGTAAATTAAATTAATCATTTTAAAATATATTTATTATAATAAAGAGTATATCCATATATGAAATAAAATATTATTAATCTTTAAATTAGAACATCTATTTGAAATGATATCAGAAACACATAATGTTTATGAAGATCATTTGTTAATAAATATAGATTATTTATAAATTTTAATTATATATTAATAGATAATGATATTTTTTAGAAATAAATAAAGATAATAATAACATTATTTATGAATTCTGAATATAACAGTTTACATAGTACTAATTATCCATCATTTTTATAAAGTATCAATTTATTGTAGAATATGTTGTTTTTAAGAAAATTATAATGTTCCTGAGTTTATAAATATGTAAAAATTGCCTATAATATCAAAAAAAAACATTTAAGTGACCAAATATTCAAATTTTAAATAACATATATTCATTTTACAATATTATTTTACAATGCAATACCCATGGACAATATTTGTAGAACTAAAGTAAAAGGTAACATTAATAATGATTTTTTATGTTTTTTGTTTTAAGTAATTAAAATTTGTGTAAAATTTTGTTATGAATTTATTTTCATGTCAAATAAACTCAATTTTAATTATTAAAAATTAACTTAAGTCATTAAATTATATAAATTAATAATTTTATCTAATATGTAAATTTTAATTATAGAAACTCAATAATCTCAAAAACTGCTTTTAAGAGTTAGACGTGTATATTTTTAATTTAACCTATCTAAATCATATTAAATTAATTTATAAAATTATTATTATATATATATTATAATACTTTGATTAAGTGTTAATATAAATGTTAAGAAGGAACAATTTAATTAATTAACAAGGGTAAAAAAAGTTACCATGAGAAAAGTACACATTACTAAAGATAAGATTGAAAATTCAATCCCATAAAATACTCGAAGATGTACAAAATATGTGTTTATGGGAATACTTAAAGCCATATGATGCCTCATAATCCATTTTTTTTAATTATGGTTACTTTTGACCACTAATAGTTTAAAAAAATAATTTATTAATTTAAGGTAATTTTAAAACTACAATTTCCTTTAGTTATAAAAGGACACACTTACACTAATTTTTTACACACTTGTACATTTGAATTAAATTGAAAACTATTGAATTTTTATCATAATATAATCCTATCCAATAAACATACTTCTATGTACTTATTTTTTTTAATCTTAATCCCTTCATTTCCATGGATATTTCCAATAAAAATCAACGTTCCCAATGTGAGTATTACTCTCCTCTTAGTATTTATTTTTAATTTATGCCTTCCAAATGTATGATAATTTTTTTAATATAATGAAGTAAGTATCATCTATATATTTAAATATTATTATATTAGTTTTTAATAAAATTATTCATTAATTCCATAATATCTACTATGAAAAATAGAGGCATCAATTGTGTGTATGAGAGGACTACCTCCTTCAACAAACGATGCAATTAATTTTCACCATTTCCTCTTAATGATGGTATAAAGGATCAGTTTGATGAATAATTATTATTTTTATTTCACTTTTATAATTTAATAACATCGAATATTTATAGATACCATTATTACTTCCATTTGTTAATCCTTCGATTGTGTCGACTACCGGCTCCTTGAGTGACATGTCTTATTTCACTTAACCACAAAACATGGATTTTCCTAAGAGTGAAAATAATGAAATAATATTTTTATTATAACATTATTATCATTTTTAAAAATATTATTTTACCTTTAATTTCAATCCTTCCATTTATTTAGAAATGGGTTCATTAATCTTGCAAATTTGTAGACTACAGACTACATAAACAATGAATTATATTGCTCATAAACACCCATTATTAATGGTTATAAAAATGTATTTCATGAAGATATAAGATATATATTACATTTATAAGACTCTATAACTGTTATATTATCATTATGTAATATAACATTCTAACTAAATTGATCATTACAACACATATGTGTTTTGGTTAGTTTACCTCTTACTTCATCAATGTTGTAATATTTTATTAGTGAATGACTAAGGAATGTTATAATATAAAACTCATGATATACATGATTAAAATACACAAAAATTTATTATATTAATTTATAGTATATATGTAGTGGATAAAAATACATAATAAAATTTAAAATAATAAAATGGGAAAATAAAAAAATAACTTGAATAGAAAAATAAGGATCATCTTTGTCTCATATAAAAATCACAATCATGTACAATATAGTCAAAAGAGACAAAACACTAGTAATATAGTGAATTATTTTTAAAAATAATAATATAAACATAAGTTAAATTGATATTAATGATTATTGAATGAAATATATGGTATTTATATGATGTATAAAACCAAGATTACTATTGAAAATATGACCTTTAACAATAACAACCATTTTTTTAGAAATGATAAATAATATTTCATAATCTTTGGAAACAAAAATATAATGAATTTGTACACTAATTAAATTAAAAAATGGGTAAAGTGTTCTAATATAAATATTTCATATAAAGATGTCCTAATTTAATTTTGGGAAAATGGGATTCGTCATTGTATCATGCAGCCATTCTAAGAGGTGGGTGGTGAATCATGAATGACAAATAGTTACCTTTTATATTCAGATTATTTAAGTTGATCAAACATATTTTATCTATTATGATTTTTTGGATCTTTAGAAACTCTGCCTAACCAATTTACCCTTATTCCATTTAGATGATATAGAGTAAAAAAGTACATGGGTATTTTTATGTGGTTTAGTCATATTGTGAGAACCCACATTCATGCCGCGGTGAATCTGATATCTTCATCGATGCATTCAAATATAAATCATGTTAATAATGTGATCCAACTATTATTAATCTTCTTCTATTTAGTGATAATTAATTATAATAAATATTTTTATTTATAATATTTTCTAATAAATCTGATCCAACGTCAAATACAACTTCTATCCAACTCATGATAATTCACCAGAAAATTATTCATCTTATGTTTTAGTCTGATAAAAATCAGTCTGGTGAAATTTTTCTTCTTTCCAAATGACTTTATTTGATGCACCTCAATATCCATCTGGTATTCCTTCATCTGGTGTGACTCAATCTTTCCTCCTTCAACTATTTCAATTTATCTCAAATTAGATATGATCGATGCCTCTGATCAATAAGCATTGACTATTGATCATTTGACCTTCAATCCTCTTCCCTATGATTCTGACCAGAACCACTATCTGATAAATCATACCTTTACACCTCATTAAGGTGTACTTATTCTTCAACCATCAGTTTATATGGTTTGAAACTCATAATATGCTAAAATATTTATCACTTTTCATATATAGACATAATAATAATAATGTTTTTATGACTTTTATATACACTCCCTTATATATGAGTCCCCTTAAGAAAATAATGTGGGAAACGAAATTTTTTTGATGAAATCCCAAACTCAAATTTCGAAAATCCCATATAACTCAACTTCAATTGATGATTCTCGACACATTTTGAATCTTATTGAAGCTTCATGAAAAATACCACAACAGAACACTTCTTTAAACATCATTAATAGTATCATTATAGAACAAATTCCATCACATGTAAAATAAAAAGTAAAATAAACATTAAAATATTATCATAGCATTATAAATTCTAAGATCTAAAAATAGTTTACGTAAATACTTTCAAAAACATGAATAAATAAATTTTATCTAGTTATTTCAATAGATATTTCCCATTTTGTAATCTATTCATTTTTCCATTGAAACAGTAAGAATTTTTATACATGGAATGGTTCTCCACATCATCATGGTTTTCTTTTTCCAATTGACTCCGTCTGGTATACATCTATTTTTTGACCAGTGAACTCTATATGTACTCTATCAACTGATGGTATTACAAAAGTATATTTAATGTAATTTAGTTCCCTCGTCTTTAAGATATATATTTTAATTCTCATCCGTTAGAATTTATACTCTTTTGTATTTATGATACGCTTTATAGGAATCATTTGATGGAAGGAGGTGCATATTTTTATCTGACATGATCTGTCAGATGTATTGGAATTTTTCCATATGGTCACCCAACCTCTGCTAAATCATCAAACTCGGTTCCTAAATACACAATTTGTTAAAACTTCTAAGAATTTTTCATCACATTAAATAATGTATCCTTACCTAATTATCCTTTTTTAAATGGCTATATAAATGATAATATTGAATTGAAAAACTCATAATATTTTTTTCATATATTAACAATATTCCTTAACTGATGAACATTTCTTTCCTCTTATTAGTAGGACATCATATAACTTATTTTGATGGAACATAATATAATCAGATCGAATTATTCAAAACATCTTTTTGACCATCTTTATTTGATCAAACTCATCAATTTCCTTCCTAATGAACATTTTAATTATTGGTAGTAACTCCATATCTCATATAGGGACATCTTTTATGTTATACAAAACATTTTCTAAGGGAGCTCAAACTAATGGAATTCATACAGCAATATCCATTAGGGAATGATGACATTGATTTGTATATTTTATGAAAATTCAACCTTTTAAAACAGTCACCTCTATATTTGTACACCTTATATATATGGAAACATTATATAGACCTTAATCATTATACAACTTGTAACAATGTCTTCACCTTCTTGGATAATTCTGGAGAACTATCTATCTGGAAGACTCATGTCATTGTTCTTCATCCTTGTCAATCTGATCCGTATTTCAATCATCACCATAATACATTCTTATATTTTTAAAACAAAAACTCAAACATCATAAATTTAACACGCAATTCATAATCATTATACAAACTCGTACAAGCATGGAAACATGAAAATGTTATAACTCTTCATTCAGAAACATATTCCATGTTATTTTCATTAATATTATTCAAATTATAACATGAAATTTGTACCACTATTCCTTTGAATATTATAATGAGTTCTTCTTACATTTGTTAAAAAAAATTATTACCACTACATATCTGTATGATCACATCAGAACAATGATTTTAATATGGTATCAGTGATCTATTACCATCAGTCTAGAAACCACTATCTACACCTTTTGACTCGGGTATGAATCATGAATTCCACCATTATCTTATGAAATTGAAGATTGTAAAAACATGATCTAAATTTGTAAGGAAACTATCTAATCCTTCTTCAATAATGCATTGCGAATGTTTCTTAACATTCATAAGGACCTCATTCTAATCCTCTATTAATAATTATTCATAATCATCATAAGGAATGATTTATAATCATCTATAGAACCTCATAATTCACTATTTTACTTTCAATGGATTTTTCTTTAGGATTACTTCCTCCAAAAGGATTTTTCAAAATACTTATCTAATAATACATAATTAATAAACTCCTAATACTAAGGATAGTGTTTCTGAATCCTACAAACATTCTATTATATATCACACCACCACTATCCTAAAAACCTTCTTTTGTAACTCGTATCTTTAATATCATAATTTTTTTAAAACAATTTACTAAAATCTTATGCAATAAAATTACATCATCATCAGATAATAACATCATTATCCATTTTGAATATTTTATCAATATACAGACCTATTTAATGGTAATTAGATTTATTTCAACTTTATTGATAATGAATTCAATTCATCGTACTTTAAATAATATTATTTAAGATAATATTTTTCCTTTCTCTATACTGATATGAATTAAAATTCCTTTTTAGTGATATCTTGTGGTGGGGGATGAATTTTCTTCACATTATTTATTGTTATATTATATTCTTCTATTTTTTGGAATATAAACATTGAGATTCTTGAGAGTAAGAAAAATAACTTTTCATAAAGAAATAAATTTTAACACAACTAACTCTAAGTCTAAGTAATCCTTGATCAGTTTAAAAAACATGTGTAATAATGTCAAATAATAAATTTTTCCACAAAATTTAATTTGTGATTCCAAATTTTACAGAATCCTCTTTCAATGAAAGGTTAATTATATATTCAATCATATTACATTCCATATTTCATATTAACAAATATATCAAAAAAATCAAACACAAAAACAAGTAGGTTTTTACCTCCTTTTCATGATAACTCTTACTTTTTCATCAAAAAATTGAATTTCCCCATTTACAATTGTAGTTTAGTTTTCATATGAAAATGGAAGTGTAGATTGGAGATCGTAAATATAAAATTACAATTAAATTAAATAGATTATTTTTATCTAGTGATGGAACATCTTGGTTGATCATAGTTACTTTATACTTCCTGTTCTAAGGATTCTTGAATAATCAGCGTCAACTTTCTACTTCAAGGATCCCCTAAAAATCATCATATTTAATTACCATTTTTAGTGTAATTATATTGGGAAATATATGTGAATAATTTAGGTCTTTATAATCACAACATTTATAGAAAACATTCTATGAATTTTTTCTCAACCTATAAACTCTCACTTCACTTTTCATCATACCTTTAGTATTACCTTTCCAACCGGTAATCTTCTTCGGTGGAATAGATTTTTTCTCCTAGGTTTTTATATCAATATGATATGGTGGAGTCTTCTTAACTTTAGCTAAAAAGGATAATATAGTTATCTTACTTTCTTATAATTACAACATACTTGTTTCCTCCAACTATTCAATCCATACAACAATACATCCTTTCCAATTTTGTGCAGTGTTAACCTTATAATAAAAATTACTTACAACACCATATTTTAATTTGAAGGCATGATTACTTTTAATTTATAACTATTTAGATCATAATAATATTTTCATGTAATTTTTACAAATATGGATGAAAATTTAAGAACATCAACACATCTTATTATCGTTGAATAAGTTGCTCATTTGTGATAAATTTTTGTGACCTTAAAATTCTCCATCATAGATATTTCCACCATTCTAATCATCTTATGTTTTTATCAGATTAATTGTATTTGGTTCTTGGGATTCAATCCATAGATTTTTCCATTCATGTTGAGATTAAAACTATACATGAATTGGCCTTTTCTTATAATTAAGTTACATCATTTCATGGTTATGTTATATTCAATATAACTTTTTTTGGGTGTGGGATACATATTTACAAATTTTTTCACAAAAAGGTAAACCTATAGTCTATATTCCTTAAATTTTCTTTCAAATTTTTGGTTCATGTTCCATTATTATTACTTATGTTGTTCTTGGTATAAGTAAATAATCGCTTTTCTTCCCAATAATCTCCTTTTCCAGAACTCTTTGAAAAAGTCTCTATAAAATTTATCTTCTAAGGTGAATGTTGGATGTACATTGATTAGTTTTTTTTTATTCAATTTTATCCATGTTAATGTTGGACTATTTGTTTCTTCGTACTATGAAATGAGGGGCCAAAAATCTATATCCTTGTGTTTGAAGTTTCTACCGTAGCAACAGTAACCAATGAGGACATTATTATTTCATTTTTTTTGTTATCTAGCTAGTAGAATATTCTTCTGAACCATTATTCTTTCAAATTTTTACTTTATTTTTCATGAAATCTTATGGGGAACTATTACATTTTTCAACCTTACAAATTCAAATATGAGGAAGGTTTCTAAACATTGTTCACCATTTTTGTTCCGAATTATAAACTATGAAAAAAAATATAGTGTTTAGTGCTAAAATAATCATAACACCATAGAGTTTAATTTTTCATCATATTATTATAAGATTGTGATTTTAATGCATTAGTATTCATCCTTATATTAGATAGTGTCTTTCTCAAAGTAATAAGTTCCTTATAAACATCAATAATGATTCCTATCACATATTTATGTAATTATTCATCATGAGTAGTTTTCATGATTCCCAATATCACTACATTCTCAACAGACATTATGTTTAATATGTTCAATTTATTTTCATGACTTCCCACTTAATATTTACTTACAACTTCTATATTTTTCGTATCATTATTTATTAAAAATACTCACCTATTTTGAGGTAGGATAATGTTTCTTCATCCTATTTTCCTTAACCAACTCTTTATAATATGTAACATCAAAATTAATTTTTTAATTATATTTTATTTCATAGTGATATTAATTGAAAAATCTTTTTAACACATATTATTCATAGAAAATCCCCAATAAAGCTGCATTAAAAAATTAACATTTATTTAAAATAATTTTCTAATTGTTCAATATTATCTCTTAGTTTTTAATAGATATCACACACATAATTCTTCTAAAATATTCCTTCATGTATTTTACACTTTTTAACTACTAATTCTTAAAACTCTATTAGACTTCTATATTGATCTTCGAACAAAGAGTTATTATCATCAACAGTAGTATCTAATACATGGAATCATTCCTTAATAACTTCTCCAATAAAATCATTCTAAAAAACATTATACCAGTTTTCTTCAACAAGGTATATTTTTTAATGAGAACATAAGAAATTATCTTTATTACCTTCATTGAGTTTAGTAAGATATATACATTCTAAAATCATTATTCCTAATGATTTATCTCTTTTATAATGTTCTGTTTTTTATGATATGTCCTCACATTATCCCTTGATATATGAGTGTATTTATTTATAAAAATTAGTATGATAATTTTTCATGTAAGCTCATATTACTGAGAAAAATAGTCAACAATTTCCAGTAAATCATACACTCACTAACATAGGTAATAATATTTTTGAGTAATTGTTTTTTGAGATTCACATGGTTTCTTACCAAAAAAATTATCTTCCAATTGTGGTGGATACTCGTTTTTCTTTTAATATGATGAATTATATTTCTTCTGAACATCTTTCTTCTTATGGGTTTTTAATGTATTAAAGAAAATCTCAACGTATCTATTACAAAAAATAATTATATACTATTTATATTAGATTATAACATTCTTATTGTTTATAGAAACAATTTCATAAAATATAAACACTAATAGATGAAACCTTCTCTTTTATACTAATCAGGAGTATAAGTTGGATCACACAGTCACCCTGGGGGTTAATCATGAGGAAAAACTTTTTCCGATTATATCCTCCTTATTTAAGTTGATCAATCCTCTATTATCTATAAATATATGTGGATATTTGGAAACATAGCCTCACAGCATTATCCTTATGTTGTGAAGATGATATAAACTAAAAAATAAAAAAGAATTTTTTTAAGGATTGAACTCACTACGTGTACCTATTTCCTTGGCATGGTGACTCATGTTGGTCTATGGATTCTTTTACTTATATATCATGTGAATATAATGAGCCAACTCCTTTTAAGATCCTTCTATATAGAAAAAGGTAATTATAATAACTCCCATTAGTTATAATTTTTTCTTATAGCTATGATCCAATATATGATAAAACATTTATGAATATCATAAAAATTCACTTGTAAAATTCATTATCATGTGTCTTAACATAGTTGAACACTTTTTTGTGTGATTTTTATTATTTAATTATGAATTTTTTTGATGAACCTAAATAATTGGATAGTATTACATCATTTAGTGTACTTCAATATCACTGAATTTGACATATGTACAATAGCTCATACATCCTATACAGGATCATATGTTCTATAAACTCTATCTGTTGAACCTGTTACTAGTGAGCCTCTGTTTAGTGCTTTTAACTAGAACATACCTCTGGAACATCTCCCCTCTCCACCCTTGTCTAGTGTAATTATTCTTGAAAAAATTATTCATTTGTTATAAAATACACCTATTTGAAATAATCTTCACATCACCTATTGATGAAAAAGAATAGTGTTACTACAAGTTTTAGGTACACCCCTTTACTTTAGTGTGCCTCCAGAAGAAAAGTATGTGAAGATAAATATTGTTCCCCCTCAACTAAAACTCAAATTTCAAAACTACTACTCAAATTAAAATTGTCATTTTATCCTAAATTATTCTAGAAATATCATGAAGATTAATGAAAACACCAATGATAAAAACATTTTTTATACTTTCTTAAACACGGTGGTAGGGTACTTCATCCAAATTTTATAAACCCATCTGGGTAAAAAAAACATTATAAGATTAGCTTAACATCATTATTAATGTGGTCTTTACATAGTTTACAAAAAAATTCTAAACCATTTGACCATATATGTAGTGAATAGTCCTTCTATTCTTCCAATGGATATTTTAATTTTCATCAATTGGACATTTTAATATTTCTTCTATCTGATTCTCTTCACAAAAATCATTTTAATTGATGGAAATAGATATGTTTGTCTGGATATATATGTCTGATGTGTTAAAATATATATATGGTTAGTCAATATGTCTCACATTGAACATTACACTCAGTTCATAAAAACTCAATTTGGAACATGTTCATATAATCGTCTATCCTATGACATAATGTTTCTCCATATGAAGCCCCTTCATCTAATAGATATTTGACCGATTCTATTGTATTAAAAAACCCATATCGTGGGCCTTATAATTAAACCACTTTATTTTACTTATTCAAATAATATTCCTATTTTCATTATAAATTCGTAAAAGAAGTCCTGATGGAACTTCATAAGATTAAGTCAACTTCTTCATAATATCTCTTTGTACATCTCTATCTTATCAAACTCAACACTTTTCCTCCTAATGATCTCTATAAGAATCATTAATAACTCTTCCCACATGGGGGGGGGAATTTCTCTATTAAACATTAAATTGGTTGGATGGAACTAAAACTGATGGAATTTATATATTATAATCCTCCATTGAATCATTACTCAAATATTTATACTACATGCAACTTCTACTTTATAATAGTTACCCTTTTATATTTGTACACCATGCATGTATTGAAAATTTAAATTGAATTAAAAATATTTATATCATGTACAAATCTATCCATCTTCTAGGAAAATTAATGAAACCTTTCTATCCAGTAGACTCATACCATTTTCATTCAACCCTATATGCCTGGTCACTACTCCAATCTTCACTACATCATAGTTTTAACATTGTATAACTTCAGCAAAAAATTGTTAGGATAAAATATGACTTCATCCACTTTGAAAAAACTTGTATAAGATTAGAAATAGAAACTTATTACAAATATTCATTTGATAACATTATCTGTGTTCTATCCTGTAATAGTGTTCACACCATATAATTAACTTTATACAACTATTTCCTCAAAACTTATAATGTGGTCTTTAAAAATATTAAACACATTCTTCATACATATTAATCTCCATATGATAACATAAATTTGGTGATATTAGTCTAGTAATATTTATTAGTTACCAATAGTTTGGATACTTCAATATATCCCCTTGTACTCAAGAATGAATCATTAATATCCTCTTAATACAAGTAACTTTTTTATCAGCAATGCATCATCTTACGTTGTAAGAAATCATTCTTACGCTTCTTCCAAAACTTATTAGGAAGGTATCCTAAAATTCATAATGAACATATTTTTATAATCCATAAGTATTGTTTCAAAAGAATAATAAGGAAATTATCCTAATCTTATCAGGAAACCCATAAGTCGCTACTATTAATCTGATAGTTTTACCATCAGCCTTGCTTCCTTTAGCATGTTTTTCCATCAACATATCTACTGGTAGTTAGTTCTTCAACTCCAATTACCATGGATAGTGCTTTTACATCTTAAAAATATTATATTTTATATAGTATCAACAATACCCTATAATATTTAATTAGGAAGCTCAATCATCAACTTCTACAGTGACTTAACTATAGACAATTGATAGCATATAAAATATGAAAAAAACATCATCTGATATAAAATATAAGTTTATTTGCATTAAACAATAATTTTATGAAAAAAAAATTAAAATTTGAAATAAATGATTATTTTTTACAAATTGCTTTTAATGATAAGAATATATTTCTATATAAATTATTAAATAATTTTATGCATTCTCATTTAATTTTATCATGGATAAAATTTTTAACAATGTAATAAAATGTGAAATTTTTTAGTAAATAATTATTTTATATAATAATTAAATTTATCATATTTAGAAACTTATTTTGATAAAATTTATTTAATATTTTTAATCAAGATATCAAAATTATCTAAGGTGTTAAATTTTGTTTTTGGGGAAATGTAAAATATGGTAACAATTGGTTAAGTACAGTGAAATATGGAAAATAAAACATCATATATATGAAATTAGGAAAAAACTAAAACATAATAGTTCTCTTTGACTTTTTTAATTTAATATAATATTAGAGCACTAATTAATGAAATAGATATCCCTGGGGAGTATTATATCTCTTTATAAAGATTAAAATTTAATTTCTCTATATGTTATTCCATGATATTCTACTCACCATAGTTATAAATTCTAACCTTCTCCAGCCCATTACAATGACATAAAAAACATCCATTATTAAACATAATAAATTTAACACCTCAAATATTATATATACTTATTTAATTTTATGGTCCCACCAAATGGCTATTATGGGAAGCCTTAATGTGTAACATAAGGGAACTATATCCAAGACATATAATATCTTTTTTATTTTTTACATATTTTAATTTAATTTATTTATTCCTCCAACATCATGTTTTAAATTATCCTAAACAGTAATTTCATTATATAATTGAGAATATAATGTGACATTTATGTTAATTATATCATCAATTAATTCATATAATCTATTTTTATAGTTTTTTATAATGGTCATCCCCTCATGGATAGTTATAACTACCGATAGGGATGATGTTATAAAATAAAAAATACTACCTTACATGGATGGTTTTAAATATGAATTTAATGAATAAATATAAAATATTTTGCATTAATAATATTACAGAGATTAATTAACTATTTGAAAAAACCTTTTAACATGATTAACATACTGAATTAGTTTTGTAAAAGGTTATCAAATAACCCTAATTGGTCGATTTAATCAATAATTGTAAAATAAATGAATGAAAGATGGTTATAAATTTATATTAAAATGTAAAATATAAATATAAAAGGCTATTAAACAAATAGTCAATAAATTTAATTTAATTATTTAGGATGGTAAACACACATAACAAATGATTCACTACTCGAGGTAAGGTAACTCCCAAACCTCCTTTTTTTAATTTGAAATATTCTTTATCTCTCATTTACTCTCTTAATCTCCATATTCCTCGTTATTTAATTATTATATTATATATATATATAAATATATTCCTTAAATATATAATTAGTCTATTAACCCTTTCTTTCTTTTGGATATGAAATCCATTCATGTTCCCTTCTCACTCTTTTTCTTTCAAGAAAACCCATTTGAAGAGATATTTTCTATTTATTATCCCTTTACAGGTAACAAATAATTAAAAAGTTTTCATTGTAAATAATTTATAAAATTATCTATTAATTTATTGAATATAATTTAATAAAATAGTTTTTTCTAGAAAACCCAATTCTTTGGGATTCTTACCACAGTTTATTACACATTTCACAAAACAACTTATCAGAGGTTTATTTCAATACCCACTTATCCAATTATTTATTATAGATTAATTAACATGAACATCATATTCATTAACTATGTATAATTAATGAATTATGAATATATAAAAACATTTAATATATTATTTTACTAGTAATATTTAGGATACATTATTTGGTTATGCGTTCAGATATGATTGTGAAACAAATTTACTTTTCACAGATTTTCTATTACTTATGATTTATGTATGATTTATATTCCGTATGTGGAACACATTACATGTATATATTATATAATTATTAATGGACCCTAATTATACATACCCTAACACATAGGTCATTATTTCTATCTTATCAGAAACAATATAAGGTGAACTATAAGTAAACCTAGAAAACTATTGTCTTGGTAGTGGGCCATGATTAAATATTGTGATGTTATGTTTTGTGTTTTTATTTCATTTTTACAATTCTATGGTCTTATGAAACCATATTATATATTATATACATACATTTCATTATATATATGATCATACTCTTTTAAGATATCATGTTATGCATCTTGACTATTATGTTTTACTTAATTATTAAGATTGAACACTTACTAGTATTATTAACTCACCAATTTACCTTATGTTTGTAACCATTACATCAAATATAGTCATATAATATCAATGGGACATAAGATCACATTATATATATTAAAATAATGATGTTTTAGTTTATTTTATACCTATGTTTTACGTATTTGACTTCCCTAATATTGTAGAATAGAAAATTATGGTTTTCTTTTTCAAGATAATTATTTTAAAAACATGTAATAATATTTGTATGGGACTTGATTTTCTATATTCTGTATCAGACAATGATATTTTTATTTTTGGGGAATAATTTAAGGAATCAGATAATAAAGGTACAAAAAATAACAATAACTAAGGAATAAAAGTTAATTAATTATTATATATATTTCATTTATGATGTATCCCTTTTATGTTGATTGATTTCAATTTTATATTCTTATTAATATGAATTTTCTAATTACTAAAATTATTATAGTTTATAAAATTATTAGAACAAATATTATATTGGTAAATGTACACTTATTATCTATTCAAGAACATTTAATATATTATATAATTATAGTTCTATACATTCTTTTATATTATGAATGTTGAGTAGAAGTTTTCAAACATGGCCTCCATACATGAAAATCAAGTTATTGGTGAAAAAACTAATTGGTGACAGTATTTCATCTCAATTATATAACAACTCAAAAATTTAAAATTTGTGGGAAGAATCTTTTGGCATACCTTGTTATACTCCCATTCATATAATTTTATGTTATTCTGGGAATAAATTATTATTTATTACATAGAGACAACATAAAACACATGTATAGGTAATTGTTTTTCAATATATTATAAATAATGTTTTAATTACATAAAATCTAAATAAGGATTATGAATATCCTTTGGAAAATCCTTTTAAAGAATAAATATTATTTTATTATTGGAAATCATTTTTATCTCAAAGGATTGATTGAATAGAGAGGATCATAATTTAAAAACATAAAATATATACGATAATATACTATTGTATTCCCCAAAGAGTCACATAGTGTTCTTTTTAATCGAGATCTTGAGTTCCCAGTTGAAATTGTACTGTTAGAATTATTCATATATATGATTACCATTAAAATAGACCCCATTAAACTATATAAAATAAAGAAGAGACTTAAAGATAGTATAAAAAATGATTTCATTTTTATAGGTGTTTTACTATAGGGTACCCAGGACCTCTTAATCAAGAAAAAGTATGGGAAAATGTTTCTCTATATTTATTATCATCAGCTCTACATGATTAAAATAATGTACATATATCCCCTATTATTGATTGATGACTTATTTAATCAGATGTGTGGGGAATAATAATTATAAAATGTACATATTTAGTAAATATATAATAAATTTAATGTGTGGATTATAGATATTCAAAATTTTAAATTCTATAAAAGATATGGTCACTATGATTTTATAATGATTCCATTTAGAGCAAAAAATTATCTATAAATTTTCATGATCATGATTTATATAATCCATATAAACATATTTACTTTTTTTGATATATATATTCAATATTATCATATACTCCAAAAGAAAGGGTAGACAAGATGGGTATTTTGTTATTGTTATAATGAAATTTAAAATATAATTTATAAAAAATGTGTAATAAATTTGACTTCTTAACAGAGAAAATTATATTTATGGGGCATGTAATCACAACTAAATTGATATCTTTTATCATTTAAAGCCAAACGTGGTTGAGTAATAGACCAAGCCAATAATTATAATAGAAATATATTATTTTATTGCATTATATGGGTACAATTGAAGATTTATTAGTAATGCCACACAATTTTCAAACATACTAACCATGTTAAATCCGATGGGATTAATGTGTTTGGGGACTGATGAACATGAATAGATATTTTTTTATTTGAATAAGAATCTAATAACTAAACATGTTCTCACCCTAACATCAAATGAGAATGTTTTTTTATAAAAAAATATAGATAAATTAAAGTATTGGGATGTGCACTTATGAAAAAGTATAATGTAATATTATAAGACTCAATAATGTTGAGGATACCAGAGAAAATGGTCCCAAAAAATAACTTATAGTTGGTTGTTGTAATCTTTTCCTTAATGATTTAGAGACCTTATCTCTATAAAGAAAATTTTTCCATATATACTTATCATAAGAGATTTAAATATGTAAAATGAGATTGATATGAACCATTTAATATAGTTATATCTAATCATGGAATGTGACTAATCAACCCATTACCATAATACGAATGTAAAAAAATGATAGATGTTATAAGTAGAAAAAATACTAATAGCTTATATATTTTAAAGATTGTGAAGGATACAATCTTATTATAAAATAAAGGATGGACATTGGAATAATAAATGAAGAAATATCATCCTACCGTGAACAAATTATTTCTCAACCCTCCATTCTAGAGATGATAAAATAATCTCAAAGTGTGGGTGTGATGATACAAAATAAGATGGATTCCATGAGTAATGTTAAAGCCTTGGAGTTTAACATTGATAATAAATAACGTTCAAGAATTGGAACATGGATATTTATACCATCATAGCCAAAGATAAATAGATTATTATTAGAATATTCTCATAGATCAATATGTCATATCATTATATAGATAATAATGATGTATATTGATCTCCAAGATCACTACAGGCCTAAAATAATAATGAAATATATTGATGAATATACATCAAAATTCATAGTATGAAAACATATAAATTTATAAAATATAAATTACATGTTGATCATGATACCATTAACTATATACATATGGAAATGATAGAATATCATTAATGGTTTTTTCATGGGTCTTGAGAAGACATCCCAAGATAATAATGTTATTCCCGTATTACTGGATCATCTTAAAATGAATACTCACTTAATCACCAGTCAATTAGACAAATTATTTGATCAATTTTAAATTATATTTATTAGAGGGGTGGTTATGTTTTATAGAATTAAATTATAGATTTTATATGATATAGATCCATGGTTCTCTATAATGTTTTATAATGTTTTCAAATTTTATTAAACAAATATTTCAACTTCAGTAAAACATATCACCTTTACACTGATGGGAAATTTGAAAAGACGATCTAAACACTTAATAATATTAATACATACTTCTAGAAAATCCAAAAAGGTGTAATGTATCACCATCTTTCTCTATTTGATTTATTATAAAAAACAATTCATCCACTTCAGAATTTTGATTTTTCATTATAAATCCCTCTATGGGAATAAATATAGAACTACAATTTTTTTGGAACAAGTTGGAAAATGTAATCTATTTAGAATGAAACTAGATGAATAAATAAAATGAAGTTTAAATTAAATATTAAATACATCAAAGGAAAACATTTTAGATATAATATCTATAAAAGTAATCATTGCAAAGACCAAAATTTAGAGGTTGGGGATAAATGTTTCCTATAAATACACACATGGAATAGAGTCATGTAGTTTAAGGAAAAAGGAATGTTATTTTATATATATAATGGAACCTCTTATATAATTTATCACATTGAAATTTTGGAATATAGAATAAGTATCTCACCAATCAAGTCCCAATTGCATGATATGTTCCATGTATCCTTCTTGGATAAGTTTATACCAGATCCTTCATATGTAATAAATTTTTAGGTAGAGAAGTTGGATTATGATGTCTAATATGAGTAGTAATTTGTGAAAATATTATTCTATGGAGACAAATATTGACATATCCAAAAAACTCTCCTTATCAAAGTACAATATAAAAACCATATGTTTTCTAAAGCAAAATGGGTTCCTAAATAAGTAATAAAATAGATGTTCCCTCAACTATTTTCATCATAGTGTGTAAAATGACATATTTGGGGTAAAATTTATAAATATTGGAAGAATTTAAAATCTCAGGCTTTTATAAATATTATTTTATTTCTACATAAACTTTTTTATATTTATTAATACATTAATGTTTAAAACTCATACATCACATTAAAAAAAATAACAACACATTACTATGTATTTTTAGAACATTATATGTATTGGATTATCATTGTTAAAACACATATAATCCATGAAATAAAACAATATTGTGATTTATAATAATTAAATTTATGAATTCATATTCATCATGGTATTAGTAATAATTTTATAAAATTTTTCAATTGAAAATGGAATAGTTTTATATAGAAAATATATATTTCACGGAATTAAATGGTTTTATTTAAATGATAAATTTCATTATTTTTGAAATTAAATTTTATAAAAAGTAATTTATTTATTGAATCAAAATATCAAAAATAAATTAATATAAGTTTTATATATTATTCTAAAAAGATTACTTTTTTGTGAAAAAAGTGAAAATTCCATTTTTTTTAAAAATATCATTTGTTTTCATTATAAGTAATTTAAGAGTCTCGTTATATTTTAGATTTTTTCTTAATTTATATAATATATTTTTGATATAAAATTATCTAAATAATTCAATATGAATCAACATTATATTTTATTTTATTATAAGTTTATTTGTACACTTAAAAACACAATTTTTTAAAAATATTTTCCATTACTTTTTTCGCACATATAATAAAAGTAATTTCATTGAAATATAAAATTGATTATTGAAATTTGGATACCTTATTTTGAATCAATAGTTTAAAATTTATTAATTATTTTTCATTAATTTTTTTCATTATGAATATCAACCATGGTAAAAATGTTTCACATTAGTAAAGGGTAAATCCGGTCAATTAATCAAAAACCTAGGTAATAGTGCTAAAAAATATATTAATTCTAATTGGATGTTTTTATTTATAAAATTTTCACCATATATTGATATCTTAACTGTTTTATAACCAATATTCCATGAATAATACATTATAATATTTAAATGGTTAGAAAAATTACAAGTGTCCCACTACCCTCAATTATAAAAGATAGCCTCCTCTCCTCCCTTTCTCACACCTTATGTGCCCTGTAGTTCAAAAAATGCTTACAAAAAACCCCCAATAAAAACCCTCCACACATAATGTATGTTATTGTATTATAAAAATGTCTCTCTTGTAAGTATTAAGGTATAACTAATGGGAGATATTCTTGAAGAAGGTGTATATCCTAACAGATTTATTTCAAATTTATTTCTTCTTCTACCTCTTTCAATGAATCTAGAACTATATTGAAATAATAAAATCATAATTTTAAAAAACTTATTATGATTATTTATGAACATGGTTTCATATCTTTTTTCCACACATGGGAAATAAAAATGTTACTCCTAAATATCTTTGGAATACCACCACCACGAAGTGAATTGTCTCAGTTATTGTCATGAGATCATAAGTGTGGATAAAATGCTAAAACAAATGAATATATATTATATTTATGGAAAATTTATGATTCTATAATTATAATAATATACTCATATTCTTACTCAATCCATCTATTTCAAATTGATAATGTCTCTCAGGCGTGTGTGAGGAATACCAACTCAATGAAGTGACATGATTCATTTTTCATTTTCACCATATATGGATGGTCATTGAAATATAAATAATGAATTGATATTAAATTTATAAAATATATAATATTCTATAAAAAATTACTTCTTTTATTTTCATCCAATTATAAAAATGAATTTTTGTTCTCATTCGTACATACGAACTACCATCTCTATGAAATAATGTGGTTTATTCACGATAACTGATTAAAATAGTTTGTTCTAAAAGTTTATATAATTTATTAATATTAAAAATATAAATTTTTTAATATTCTTTATATTATTTAACCATAACCCCTTTGACAATATTCAATGCAATGATGTGTTTTTGAGTTTATAAATCAAACCACCCCAAAGCATCCAATGTGATGTTAACCATTTTAGTAACTAAATAAAATATTTTAATAACTAAAATAAAAGTAATGATGATAAATATATTAAAACGTAATAGGTTTTTAGGAAATTAGAAGACTAATATAAATATATTATTAAGGATTTATAGAACATAAAATTTTATATGGGAATTAAGTTATGGGATTTTTCTTTTTAGTATTATTTTAAATTATTTCATTAAACTCTTCTTCATTAATATAAATGTTCTATAAAATGTTCTAATAATTTTATAATCTATACAATAATGATTCATAAAATTAATTTTTAACAAATATTTAATTTTTTTAATTGTTTCAAAATTACTCATTTAAACATTTATCATATAGTTCATTTTTAGTTTTTTCATTAATTGTAAAAAAATAGTGATTATTACCAGATATGACTTGACCTCTCTTTACCATAATTATTGAAATTATTTAGTATCATGATTACTTTTAATGTTTCCATGGTTTATCTTAAATTAAATATTTCTCTCAATATTCTTATAATTTTTAGTTTAATATGTTTTTTTAAGGAACAAGAATATTTTTCACATATTTATAGTTTAACTAAAAATGATACTTATTATTACATTGAATGACAACTTGAAAAGGGTTTTATAGTTAAAGTGATACTTATATAGGTTTTATTTATTCAATAGTTTATGGTGATTTTATATTAATGATGGGTCATGACGATATTTCTCAAATGATTGGTGATCCAGATATATCTTTCTAACAAATTTTTGTAGGTGATATAATTTACTTCTTATAGGTTTCTCTAAATATATACAGAATTTACTCATATATGTTACTTTTTGGAAGGGTTATTATAAGGGTGAATGTAAGGATAATTTCCCAAATTACCTCTATGATATGATTGAAATTTTTTATGAAGGAAATCTGTTGATTTTAAAAGGTATGAAAGTAAGAAATAATTTTTTAGGAAATTTTATGAACTTTTTATATAAAGAGGAAAGGAATGTTTTTCATGAAATATTGTATATGAAATTTCATTCTTTCTAAGAAACATTTCTGATTATGAATGTTCATTTATGAATGAAATCGAAATGTATCATGAATTCTATTAATAAATTAAGTTTTTTTAATGGAAATGTAAACAAATATTTGTGGTTAAATGTTTGTTTGGAAAAATAAAAACATTATTGTTGATTTTTTTGGTTTAAAAATAGATTAATGGGTTTATTTTAATTTATGTCCCTTCTAAAAAAATTTACATCCCATGATTTCAAAAAAAATCATAGGGTTTAAAGATATGTAGAAATATTAATATGTTGGAGTTCTTTCTATGGGATTTACCTTGTACAAATAATGCGTGTCTTTATAAAGAATATTTTTGAAGAAAAATGGGTATTGGGTACAAATGACTTTGTTACGGAATGTTTTACCAAATTCATTAAAACTGGAACATGAAAATAACCATAAAATTTAAGGAAGTTGTTCCCTTGTTATAAATATTATGATTACAAGTTGAATAAGGTAAGGAGAGTTAAAAAATATTTAATATAATTGATAATAAAATACTTGGATAATAGAAATAATTGAAAAACCTGAATAGGAAAATGTGGACCATCTTAGTCTCATAATATAATCACACTTGTGGGGAATACTATAAAAATTAAACAAAAAATTATTAATGTATTAAAAATTTTAAAAAAAATAAATATAATATTGATTGAAATTCATGTGAATGATGTTTTAAGGAAATATGATGTATTCAGGTTATGTATAAAACCTATATAACAATTGGAAACATGATAATTAACATTAATAATTTCTCCATTGTAAGAGTAAAATAATCTTATGGTATCTTATAAAATAAATATATAAATAATTTATATATTTAGTTAATTAGAGAAGAATTTTTAATGTGATAATATAATATTTCATAATTGGAAATTATAATTAAAATTTTGGAAAACATATATATTTGAATTTCATTAAAAATATATTTATGATAAATATAATTTTTTTAATAATTATTTATTTTTATAAAAATATCCTAAAAATATATTTATTTATATACAAATGACAAAATAAATTTACACCATCAAATAAAATATTCTACATTTGGGATATTTGATTGTGTCCTAAAAATTGGTATTTGTTAATAAATAAGGATTTTCTATAAAGAATAAATTTTTCATGTTAACAAAATTATTTTAATAAAATTTGTTTCATATTTAAAATAAAGATAACTAAATTTTATATGTGGTAAAAATTAGTAATTCTTTTTAAAAATAGTAAATTACTGTAACAAAAATGGTGAAATACGGTGAGATACAATAAACATGGCATCACATTTCTTTAAACATAAATGAAATTGCCCAAGTTAGTTCCATTTTCTTAATTAGGGATCTAATTATTATATATTATCATTCAAGGAGGTTATAAGGAACAATGGGGACTATTAGACCACTTAATATAATTGTAACATAAAATTATCAATACTTTTTTCCGTGAAATTCATCTCAGTGAACTTATAAATAGAATCCTCCTCCACCCATTTCACTACAGTTTCAAAACAACATTTCATGCCCAAAATATTCCAATATACAACCAAAAATCTATTATCCACTTATTATATTTTCTTTTCTTGGAAAATCCCCAATTTAATATGCTCTAAGTTGTAGTCTAAGGGTACCACATCAATGTGAAAAAGAATGTTTTATATTTCAGGGACATTTTAATTCCAATTTCATATTACTCTTATATACAAAATATATTTTTCATAAACAATACTCTGTCTTGGTAATTAATAATATCATTCTATTGTAATTTGTATTACATCATCATTAAATTTATATAATCATTTTTTAAAGTTTCTCAAAACATTAATGAAATCGATGCCTATTTGAACTATTTATATGGATGACATTATAATATATCTATTATTACATTAGATGGAATTTTTTAAAAAAAAATTATTGAATATATATAATATCTATGATATTATTCATATTCTAGAAATAATTTTACTATTTGGAAAAACCATTAAATATCATCAGTATACTAATATTTTTTTAGATAAGTTGACTGAAAAACTGCAAGTGGATGATGTGAGAAAATATTAAATTATAACTGAATTAAATATGATATAAATAAACATTGAAATAAAAAATATATTCATTAAAAATTTCTGAGGAAATTATTTACCATATCTTATTTTATTTTTCTGGAGGATAAACACGTGTCCTGAGCTAATGAGGACATGAGGTAAGGGAACTCCTAAACCACATTCTTCAATTTTTAGTTACTCTTTCCCTCCCATTATATCTTTGGGCCTCAATATTATTCACATTTACTTCTCATATATAGTATATATAATTTTCATACAAATATACCTAGTTTTTATTAACATTCTTTGATATATAAATGGAAATCTCTCAAGTTCCCTTCTCAATCCATATATTTAAAGAGATCCAAACAAAAAAGAACTTATATATTTTTTATCCATTTCCATCTATCACTCTTTTAAAAATTTTAAAATTTAGTTAATTATAAAAGTAATCACTCATTTTAGTAAATTTATGTAATTCCATTTTTTCTTTTATAGAAAACTCTATGACCTTTTTTCTTACAATGGGGTTTACTTGTTTTGTAAACCAATGTTATTGGGTTCATATATTTAATTAAATATAAAAAAATTATTATGTTTTTTTATTTACATGAACTCCATATTAATGAAAAATTATTCTTCTTTAATAAATTATTAATTTCCAAAAAAATTAAATCTATTCATTTCTATGGAATCATTATCATATGTCATGTTATTATTCATTGAGATAATATTAAGCAATATATTTCCTTCTTATTGGTTTTCACATTCTTATACTTTATATATGATATCATTTCCTGTTGATATTATTAAATAATTGGTTTTAGCATAACTATAGAGTTTTAAATTCAATTGATTACTGTTTCTATAATATGAGACACCATGTATGGTTCATAAATAGTAACCCCATCACGCAATGTAATATTGTCTTTTAAGTGAGAATTATCTTATGATTATGATGTGTGGATTAATGTTTCTTTACAATAAAATATGATTCCATGGTCTTATGATACTGCGTTTCTTATTATATTCTTCTATGTGATTATATATGATCCTCATATTTTATGATATCATGTAATACCTATTGGATCCTTTATTTTAATTCCTTATCATTCTTTTTCCTTTTTTCAAATTATAATCACATAATTTTTTCTTATGTGTGTCCATAGAGAATCCAATGTAGTAATAAATGCTCAAATGGATTTAATATAAAAATATGGATTTTAAAATAAATATATTGTCGTTTATTTTTATATTCATATTTGGTCTATATAATCTCCCAAATTCACTAGTCCTCTTGTGTGCTTGGTTTTTTTCTATGATTTTATATTAAAAATAATCATATGTGTATGATAATTAGGATTATATATTGTTTGTGTTATATTAATTTTACGATTCATATAAATTATAAAAACTGATCCGTGGAAATTATATATATCCCTTTAATTCCTAGATTAATAATTAATTTTCCAAAGAAATTATGTTTAGAATAAACTAATTAAGTTATTTCAATTTAGATTATTTTGAATTAACTAGTTATGTTATTTCATTATAACTTATTATAGGTGGTATATAACTTATATCCAATAAATTTTATGATTATTTTATTCTCTTTTTTCATACATTTGATATTTCATTAATATCATATTTTTATTTCATTAATAAGAGTTATGTGGTTAATTTCATGATTAAATATATGTTTATGATATTGATGTACCCAATGTGTGAAAAGTGTTTTATTTTTTTCAAAAAGAAATAAAGGAACTTTAGAAGCTTGAAAAGTCAATATAGGCTATGTGATAATGATTAACTCAATATTTTGGGATATTGAAGAAAATGAGATTGAATATATACTGGTTAGGAATTGTCTTAATGTTGTAAAAGTAATATAAAATGTTTCTAGGATTTTATAACCATATAAGATGAATTGTTTTCATCAAATAGTTTTATAATATTTATTTTTAAAGAAGAAAAAAATATATTTAAATATAATTGGGTTATAATTTACAGTAATCAATGATAAGGGATGATGTTCGATGGAATAACTATGTAATCGATTCTCATCATAATGATGATAAGATAGATACTGGAGTATTTTGGTGAATTGGGAAGAGAGTTGATGTTAGTACCCATCAATGCTTTTTTGGCAAGACCATGTTTCAAAAGGAACACTTGGATAACAATTTTTTTATATTGGGGAAGGTAATTTATTTATTGAGCATCATTATTGTGAATATGTTATATATAATAATGAGTATATAATTGTTGTAGTGTAGGATTATTGAAATTTCCATGTATATTACTTATACAATGTAATATATTATAATAATCATACTGAAGAGATGTTCAATGGTCTAATATATTCTTAAAGTCATATATGGGTTTTTTTGAAGAAATTGTGTTATTGAATATGTCCATAATATGTCGGATGAGGTTTTATGATTATTTATTGAATTTCAAGAGTTTTCAGTAAGAGATAAAACAATTAATATGGGTTTATTTAAATTTTTTTTACAGAATAATATATTAATACAATATGAAATCTCACTATGAGATATAATATACAGTAAATATACATAAGTAAATATGGGAGTCACACTGTGAAATTTAATATATTTCATTGGGTGTGTATGTTTTTTTGGTTGATATGTATTATATCTCAACTCTTATAGAATATATATGGGGATTTTAATAATGAAATTTGGAAATTTCATTATTTTAATATGATATATAAGATACTCTAGAGGATATAAAATATTTTTAGAGTGATATATAATATTTTTTTGGTGATTTGTATCATTTTTAAGATATTGTGCAGTAATATTTGGAAATGTGCAGGTGCTTCAAGAATGATATGTATGATATTCTAGATTATACATAAGATATAATTGACCATACATAGGATATTGAGTAGACTGATGTGATATTTAAGATACTATATTTCTTATTTAAGGTTTATCAATTTGAAAAATGTATTAATTTATGATAATAAAATCAAATGACACTATATTATTCATAATGGATTAAATATCCTGATGTTGGTGGTTGAGTCATGACTAAAACTAAGGATAATTTTGATAAATTATTAATAAAATAAGATGTGCACTTAGAATAATAAGATCCCACTTCATTAGTTTAATATATGCATAAATGTAGAAATGGATTAAATAATAAATTTTAGTAAGAAATTCATTGGTGATTATCAGAGAATATTAAATAATATTTTTTTAGAGAATTGAATTATAATTAATTGGGATAATCTTTACCTTATTATGAAGATCAATACTAGATGTTCATTAGAAGGTAAATTAAAATAGATCTTATGAATAATTAAATCATAATATTCTTGATATTAACCTATACACATGGAAAATGGAAATTGGTGTTTTTATTTTTTATGATCAATTGAGGAATCATAACATAATGGAAAGAAGATAAGATTGTTGGGAATATTCATAGGTGATTAGTAATTGATAAAATATAATTGGGAAACAACCATGTGATCTATTTAAAATCTGATTATAATGTGTAGACAAATAATAATAATATGAACTATGAATAGTATAATGATTGGTAACTATGATAGAAAATTCAAAATAAATATTGGGAATCATGAAAGAAATGTATAAGAAGAAGAGAGGAATATAGAGGCCAACAATGTGTTACTAAAGTATAACCTATTATTACTTAAGGAAGAAGTTAGTGGATGAATCATTACATTCATATTTTTATGAAAAATACTATGTTTTTATAGTTTTGATTATAGATAATAATATTGATTATGGAAGACAATTGGGCTACTTCAGGTGTAATTTCTATTGGATATTGATTATCTTCTAGCTATCATGGATGCATGCAATGTGTAATTATTGATTATATTCATGCACTAACCATTATAAAACTCATATAACTAATAAATGTTATAATTTAGTATGATGTTAGTAGAATTCATATTTACCATCGAAGAACAATAATGAGGAATAAGATCTATCAATTGATGTGGTGATATTCTTAATCATATTGAATATGTTATTCATTAGTGTTATTGGAAGGACGCAATGTAAACTAGCAGGAACCAAAATAATGAAATTATCTACAGATATAAAAAATTCGGTATATAGCCTTAGGGGTCAACATTGATACTATCCCTATCTATATTTACATGATTATATTAGTGTATATTTATGTCTTGAAATTGATACGAACACATCAAGCATTTAGTAAACAACATAATGCGAGAATCTAGAAAATTTATCTTATGGTACTATTATTGATTATTTAATGCATTTTATATATTATTTTTTTCAGAATACATGAGAAAATCCATTCATCCTAATTATTGTGGAGGATAAAATATTAATAGGGGTATTAAATAAAGAAAATTATTTGGTAAAATCAGTTCAAACTAATTCATCATTGACACACTCGGTGTTTCTTCACATATCAATAGGAAAAGAAAATATTATCCGAGAGAAATATAACTATAATTTTATCTATTTCATTTTTCATTATATTTTGTATTTGTTATCAATTGAGTATAAATTTCGAGATCATGTTCAGTTTGATGTAAAATTAAAAATTAATTTTTTAGCTAAAATATTTATGACCTTATAGAAGAAACGTTATGAAGTTAAAATTATCTCAACGGAGAAATATGATTCACCAGTAATTTATGGTATCCAATGTAGAGTTATTTTAGATAATGTTTTTGAGAATCAACCTCATGGAAAAATAAGACCATGATGTTATTATTATGTTTTTAATGATCTATATAGTTTTTTTCATTGAAATGAATAATTATTTTGAATAATTTAACCATTGAAGATATCACATATGTTGAGTTTATCGAGGGACTACAATATGAAAAAACACTACTGGGGTTGAATTTTTATATAATGGTAAAGACGCTAGTTTTGAAAGAAAGTATTTATTCTAGAGAAGAATCCATTTTTATCCATAGAAAAAAATTCTCATAGGTTGACGATTTACTGAAAAATAACATTGATTGGAAACTATGATGTGTAAAATATTCAAAGATAATATTCATTACATAAAAACTCACAAGGCTACTATTGAGGTCATGAATACTCGATAAGAATTCAAATCCAAAATAAAAAATCAGATTGTCAAAGTTCTTGTAAGAAATTTAAAAAAACTTGGGGATTAAATAAATTTGATGAAAAATGATTGTGAATTTAGGGTGTAAAATCTTGAATATCTAAAGAAATATCAAAATTTAAATTTACTGATATAGGGGTAAAATTATGAAATATGTAAATCAATCAAGTAAAATCATAACAAGATGCTATGATAATAATTAATTCCATCAAAGTTCCTTATGAGATAGTTTTTTCTAAAAGGCCTCAAGTCATTGGTAATGGGAGATAGAAAAAATATCTTAATTAATTTACTATAAACTCAACAAACATGGTAAACCCATCCCAATAAATATTTTTATATTCTAGTGTTTTTCCAATGGATATGAAATGCTTTAAATAATTATATGAAAATTTTGTGTGTAAAAATTATAATAAATCTACCACTACATTATGTGTGGATGTAAGTTTATGCTATAAGAAAGGAGTTAAAAATTGTCTACAAAAGAAGTATTGTTTAGGTAAAAAAATGATATCAAATCTAGTTAGATCGAAAGTAAATGAAAGTGAACTAGATGAAAATAAAATTATTGGTGTTTAGAAATGTATAGGAATAATTATATTGATTTGTGTCAAAACATATTAATGATTTTAAGACTAATAATTCATTTATTATAGGAGAATATAAATAAAATGAAGTGAGTCCCTACTTAGAATAGGAAAAATTCATTAAAGAAAATAAATAAATACATAAAGAATATATTTCAATGCTATAAAATAATTCTATAACAATTAAATCACAAGTTGTCAAAATTATGAAGAGTTTTGGTATACTGAAATAATGAATGTAATAAAAATTTATGTTGAAATAAGACCTCCAGTTGTGAGATAAAAATAAATAATATATTAGTCCCTATTGTGGTGTAAACATGATAAAATTTTTAAGAAACTCACATCCAAGTAAAATACTAAGTAGGATTATACAACAAGAAATAGATGCTTCTATAATAAAAGTATATTTTATATCATTAATCATTGAATGATATCCCTGAACATAAATATTAAAAGAATAATGATGGTGTAATAAAACTAATCTATCTATTAAATAAACCAATTGATTATTTATTTTTTAAATGAAGAATTAAAATAAATGTTTCATAAGAATTGTATCTCCTAAATTATTTATAATCCAACTACAAAATCCATGAAAAATTATAATTTTTCAAATTAATGAATGATTACATAGACAACCCATTTAGAACTAAAATATTTGACAGACTAACCATAAAATAATTAATGTTTCTTGCTAGTGGATGTAAAATGTTCAATTCTACATTATAAAAATATAGTTAAAATCCATAAGACCATTCTTCCATTAAATATTGCTGATTGGAATATAAAATAACAATCAATTATAAAGAGTACCCACACCATTGTAGATATACTTAAATATTTTTCTAGGTTCATAAGATACTCTTAAAAATTTTGTTTAGATTAAATACCTTTATAAGATCCCCCTTTTTCCATAACATGTTAATATTGTTTTACTTTTTTTGGAAGTAATGGTTATGTGTAATGGGGAAAACTAAAATTATATAAAAATCCTATAACATAGGTTATTATCAATTGTGGTGTTCATTAATTAGATTCATGATTCATCCACATAACACAACAACTAGAATTAGAAATATATCCTTAGAAATTATTTTAAATAGGACTATCCATGATGATGAATTGTTGGAAATCATATATTTAAGGGTAGAGAAATCATATGAAATATACTTGATGATGTTATCTGGAATTATGAATTGTCTGTATATAAAATTGAATTTTAGTTATGGTAATTACACATTCCTCATCCATGTTTTGGATTAAATCAATTCTATTTATTACGGGGTAAGTATAATTAACTTAATTACAAGGAAAATTACTTGAAATGTGAAATTTTTTCTTTCACATGAATGATTTTAATGTGTATGTTGAGTTAAATTCAAATGATAATTTAGAAAATATACTTGAACATCTCATGGAATTAGGTATATAAGTTGTTATCACATGTTTCCTTCTTTATTGATATCTTTTATTTCATGATTAATATCTATTATTTTATACATTAATATAGTTTACAATGACCTAGATTTATTTGGTATATGGATCATTTTATAATGATGTTGTTTTCATACATCATTCAATTAAATTGATTTTTGATTTCCACAAGTTAGATAATATTATGTACAGTCAAAATTGGATCAGGACATGACTATGAATTTCTTTTTCCCTTGAATATTTACATTTAGTGTCAATATGGGAGATAAAAATATATGGATAATATTTAAATTTTATTTATAGAAAATTTAAATGTGTCTTTACAATTACTATAAAAGGGAAATTTAAGCATCCATAAAATTATATGTGTTTTAATTTTTATCAGTAATATATATAGAAGCATGAAAAGTTAGTAAAGTTAACATAGGCTGAACTAAAATGAAAAACCCAACATATATATGGATTTAGGAAAAATATAGTGAATATAATATTTTAGAGATCCATCCATACATTAGAAAAAGAGAATGATAGGTTGTTTTGTATTGTTGAGAAATAAAGTTGAAGCTGATGCTTCTTATAGGTTTTTACATTATGATTTAATGAAATTAACATAAAATATAATGATTTTTCAGATTGAATTTTTGGGAATAACTTAAATTTTATGATAAATGATGATATAATTTTCTAATCCATGTTCATTATAAATCAGAGAAGCTAGTTCTAGTGAATTTAATGAATATGGATAATAGTTTAAGTGAGTTCCCATCTTTATTTTATTGGCATAATCAGGTTTCGGAAGACACACTTTCATGATGATTGGATTTGTGATAAAGATTATATTGTTTTTATTTGTAATAATTATTTATAATATGTATTAGATTATAAATAATAATAGTTTGAGTCAATATTTATTTATTCAAATACTCAATAATTGTACTTATATATTAAATTATTAATTTTAAATTCTGATAATGTTTTTTGAGATGTTTTGATATCTTCCTAATTTCGATTATGTTGTTTGAAAATGAATTGAAGCTATAATTAATGATTATATAATGTTTAAATCAGTTTTGATTTGATTTCAAGAGGATATTGAATTTTGATGTAGAGTTAAAAGATTTATAGAGGCATGTATACTCTATTCATAAATTAATATTTTAGGAATGTATATGATATCTATAAGATAGATAACATTATATGTATTATATGAATGTAAATCAAGGGGGAAAACATGGATATGTAACATCTTCCATATATAATATAAAGTGTTCTTATTGATATAATATATCCTAGTCCATAAAAAATATATATATTGAAGTTAAAACTTAAATATATTAAAGAAAATATTTCCCTATGATCTATAAGATACACATAAGGGTACTAATGGTTTTTAGTTTGATATGAAAAATATTTTATAAGATAAAAAACATTTAGAATATATTACATAATAGATTTTTAGAAAATTTACTGGGATCTAAATATGATATACAATATATTCTTGAGTATTTGTTAGAATAAAGTCAGAAGAAGTACAAAATTTATCTCACTAAACTCATTTGTAGGAATTTTTATTTCATACATAGTGTTTATATGATTAAAAAAATGATTGAATAACAGTGAATAAAGTCCTAAGATGTTATGTTCTTCCCCATTGATTGAATTTCACAATGCTTGGGATTGAGTCTGGATTCAAGACATAGATAATGGATAGAATGTATTGATAAGGTAAGTTATATTCTATGGAGATAAATCTAAAGGTTCAAGGGAATATTACATGTGATAATGTGAACATGTATTAAATAAACTAGGTTATAGAGAAATTTATTTAAGTATAAAGGTTGACAATGAAAATTAATTTTCAAGAGAATTAAATGATAATTAATTGATAGAATCCTTACGAGATTATAGAGGAAAATACTAGATGTTTTATAGGGATAAATATTCTACAAGTTTTAATAGATAATTAATCAATAATATTCCATATATGATCATGTATTCAATGGAAAAGGTACTTTTGTGGGGGGTATATTTCGATGAAAAATTATTAAATCATAAAAAATGGAAATCAGTTCAATTCATGGGGAATATTACAACACAGTAAGTTGTTAAATAAATATATTGGGGAATAACCCCATGTGATCTATTGAGAAGATATGTATAAAGAGAAGATGAATAAGAAGAATAAATCTGAATAATTCATAGAGAGGTTCTAATGATACGTAGTCCAGATAAAACATTGAGTATTAAGGAAAAAATTCTATAAAGAAAAGAAAGCAAAGTTTAATTTGGTATTGTAACTGTATATCCAATTATTATAGAAGGAGAAAGGTTGTAAATAAAGTCTGACTGTTCTATAGATGCTACACATCATGAGTGTTGAGACTTTTAATGATATAGAATACGACTGTATGAGAGAGACTAATATTCTACTACTTTTAGAATTTCTATTTTATGTTGAATTCCTTACTCTAAAAAAGGAAGAAGACCATGTTTATGTTCTAGTAATATTAATGTTTTGATCAATTAGAAATTTTGATGATGTGTAGAAGGTGAAATTCCATGTAATTTTAGTATAATATATAATGTCACTCATAGGTCTTTATTGATAAATAATATTTTCTAGTTGATATAGTGATATACCACAGAATATTGCATATCGTGTTCATTATTTTTGTTTGGAGGACCCATTGAAAACTGGAGGGAACCAGTATAAAGTACATTTTAGGGGAAAGTAATGAATTTTTGAAGATATCATTAGGGGTTAAGGATGGTACTTTACACACCAATAATCACCTGATTATATTAGTGTATATCTATGTCTTCAAATCATCTAGAAAATTAAAAGAATTTAGTCGCCAACATAGGCATATAACCTTGTAAAAATATTTTGTTTTTTCATTTATTCTTTTTTTATATAATGTATATAGTTTTTATCATTTGAAATTCATAAGTATATCCGTTCAACCTAACATGTGTTGATGTTTAAATATTGGTATAGGTAATTGATACAGTAATGAATTTAGTAAGATTGGTTCACACTAATTTACTCCCCTCTTAGTGTGACAACACATATTATAATAAACCTATGATATTATAAGAGATCAATGTTTCTCTATATATTCTTCCCCATTAGATTTAATGTACTCAATAGGATAAAAATTGTAATAACTTTCTATAACCATTATTAATATTTATATTTTCATCTATTATTTTTTAATTATTGTGAATATTATAAGAATGAATAGGCAGTTCTATGTTATAACTATCAATATAAAGGACATGATTCGTTGTACTATCGAAAGCTGAAGAAGTAGGATTATATTCAAAAGTCTATTGATGCATAGCCTTTGGTGTTCAACTACCATTATAGATAGATGAATATTGTTAAACCTTTTGGAAAGAACTGAAGGATTGATATTGAATATCCACTACTAAGGGATGATTCCACTTCACAAGTGTATGGAAAAAGCAGGGTCATCTAGGATGATATTGTTGAAGGATGTAACCAAAATGAAAGAGGCATCGCTTTTATGGATGAACTGGTCAAATGAAGGGATGGTGAATGAAATGAACCCAACTCAGAATATAGTCAATCGTAAAGAGAACTCTCAGCACAAGAAGTTATTGATGATTGGGTTAGGCATGATATGCATGCTCTAAAATGAAGGAAATGTAAGATAGTTCTAGATGTCGTAACTTCAGAGAATACTAAGACCAATGTCCCAGTTATAAACTGTGATAAATTTATAGAGAAATGAAAGAATGAGGTAGTTTTGGAATCCTTTCCACTATAGGTTTTGGGTGTTACACTGATGATCAATCTAGTGAAGTTTCACCTAAACCCCTGCCCTTGAATGAGGGTTCGTTTCTTATGAAGAATCATTCACTATTTCTCATTAGTCCTACTGGATTATCGGCTAAAATCCAGAATGATGTAGTATGTTCACGGTCGAAATAAAATACCGGATTTGAGAAAGGTCAATATAATTTCCACGATAATCAACAACAAAAAAGAGTGTGCAAAAAAGCACTGACATATACGAGTTGGAAAGGACTGGAAGCTACTCACAGATGGATGGAATGAATCCCACCCCGAAAAACACAGCTACTCTTGAGAAGGTAATAAGTAATGTCAACCTTTTCAACTCATTTGAGTTGCTTAATTCTAATATCAGTGAAGTTGAGTCAACCCCACTACAAAATATTTCACTTTTTCCAACAGGGGAACATCTTTTGGTAAAATACTATTTTTTGTTGGTAAAACATTTTACCAACATATATGTCATTGTCACTAAATTGTTAGTAAAAACTCTATCGCTAAATGTTTTTGCAACAGATAAAATAGTTCTGTTACAATTATAATAATACCGACAGATAACATATATGTTGGTTAAAATTTTTAACAACAGTTGTAATGACATATTTTCTGTTGGTAATAATATTACCAACATATAATATTTATTTATAAATTACATTTAAATAAAAATTAAAAAAGTAATTCATAGTAAAATATCATATTTTAATTTATCAATTTATTATATATAATATATAATTATTAAAAATAAGACTAAAATCACACAAGTTCATAATTATAAAATAATAATTATATTTATAATGAAAATTAATACAAAAATGCAGAATCCATCACAACATCTCATACAACGACCCATAAAATTACCCATACAGTGATCCATACAACACCCCATACAGCGAGCCATACAACGACCCACACCCAACCCCATCTATGCCAGAAACGACACCGTACCATGTCTGCTCCAACACTAGCCATGCCAGTGAAACCATGATCCCACGTCAGCTCCAGCACCATCCATGTCAGTGAAAACTATAACACATCCATGCCAGGGAGCCAGCTCCAGCACCCGGGACCAGCGAGCATCGCTGACCCTTGTCGGCGAGTCTGCTTCAGCACCAGCTCATCCATGCCAGCAAGTCAGCTCTAACACACGGACCAATGAGCATTAGTGACTCATCCATGACCCATGACCCGTGAGCCATCTCCATCATCAGCGATAAACCTAAATTCATTGTAATAACACAAGCTTCATATCTAAGATCTCAACCACACACAACTAAAGAGCATACCCAAAAACTAGCCAGCTCCGGTACCAACAAGACATAAATCCAACCAACTCTAGTACCATAACCAGTAAGAATCATCAAGTCACTATCATTCCACACACTTCATATATAATATCTACATAAAAAACAACCAAACAGCATACCCACAAATAAGTGAAAAATATATTCTTGAATTGAAACCAAATTATAAATAAATAGAAGTATAGAAAATGTTTTACATAGTAGAATTTTTTATCATTCTAGTTGACATATCAATAATTGATAGTCTAAATGACTCAAATCTAGGAATCATAAATCTGTTATAAACACTTCAAAAAAAGTACTAGCAATTTTTAATTTTGAGAATCATTTAAAAAAACAAAAATGCATTGGTGCTTCTTCTATTTATATTAAAATAGTAGAAATTAAAATTCTTATTTAAACTGAGAGTGCCTATTTTATATTTAGTTACCTGCATGATGATTCTCCATAGATGATTTTTACCACCTGATTATTTGTGACACACAAAATGCTTTCCCATTTAGGCCTTCTTGAAGGGATTCCTACATTCAATGTGACTTGCCCATGTGTGAGTTCACCGGCCATTTCTGCATTCAATGCAGTGTGTTCAATGTTACTTACTCTTCTGGAATGAAAATATATGCACGGGAAGTGATGTATTCATTAAATTATGTCTCTATTATCTCTCATGCACTGCACATAATTCCTAAAATGCTGAAAAAATGGAACTCACTTGTCGAACATGTAAAATATCCGGTGAAAATCAGTCCAGAATTTGCAGGGGTAGTGGATTAAAACCCCACCAGATGAAGATTAGCAGCTAGTCAGCTACCCTATTATTGATCCTCTCCCAATTCATTCCACTTGCACTTAGGGAAAGTGTTGACACATCCTTCAGCATTCTAAACATTATGAATTATAAAAAAAATCTAAATAATTTAATTAGTACTAGAATATTATAAAATGCTGAAAAACTGAAACTCCTTGCAAAACATGTAAAATATCCGATGAAAATTAGTCCAAAAATTGCAGGGGAACTGGATTGAAACCCCACCAGATGAAGATTAACAGCTAATCAGATACCCAATTATTGATCCTCTCCCAATGCTTTCCACTTGCACTGAGGGAAAGTGGTAACGCATCCTTCATCATTGTAAACCATATGAATTATAAACAATTTTTCGAAATCATTGAATTAGGACTAGAATATTATAAAATGATAAAAAACTAGAACTCACTTGCAAAACGTGTAAAATATCTGGTGAAAATCAGTCCAAAAATTGCAGGCACAGTTGAATGAAACCCCACTGGATGAAGACTAGCAGCTAGCCGGTTACCCAATTATTGATCCTCTCCCAATGCTTTCAACATGCACTGAGGGAAAGTGGTGCCACATCCTTCATCATTCTAAACCTTATGAATTATAAAAAATTTGTCAAAATCATTGAATTAGGACTAGAAAGGAACAAAAAATGTATACCAACTGTTTTGGATTTGATGATATTACATTGTGTTTCATACCCAAATTTATCACTATCATACAAGAGAGAGATAATTATTTATCATACATTATAAAAAATATACAAAAATAATGTAGACTAAAATTTGATGTCATCCTCAATCTAAATATCTCTGAGATCTGGCACAATAATTGATATGAATTGTAATACTTGTTTTAAAAAAATAACAACAAAGATAAATACACTATGACCACTTACAAGAAATTTCACTCTATATCTGGAGAAACACAAAACACAATATCTTCAATGTCGAATTTATAATTAATTCAAAAAAATTGTAATGGATATGTATGTAAATTGGTGAAAAGATAAAAATCCATACCTTGAAATGACGAGATGCATTTCAATTTTTACTCCAAATTATTTCATTAGAACAGATTCTTCTTAAATAAAACACATCATTCATAGAATCTGTTATAGATTGAATTTAACACATAATTTCTGGGGGTAAAACATTGTAACCTGCAATTGAAATATAGTGAAATATATATTTATTCTCTAGAGAAACTTATTAATCAATAAATATGATGTTCAATAATGAAAACAGATTGTTGTTGTAATTTACCTGCGTATAAATATGGATTTTAGATAAACTATTGTATCAAATGAAAGCATTGGTGTTCCAATCAAGCTATGTTTTATTGTACAGACTGGAATTATATATGGGCTTGAATGTAGAGGTTTTCATCTCAAACTTGTCAAAAAATATGTGATTTTGTGGATAATATAATAACTAATAGTAAATATAACAGACAAATTTAAGTTGAACTAAAAATTAACAATGAGTTCATAAAATTTTAGATGAACATAAATAAACCACAACTACTGATATAATGCCTGAATACAGTTGATACATTATCTGAAAACCTGATTCACTAGGAATAAATCTACATATAGTCATGGGTATTAAGTATTATCCGAAATCATGAGTAAGGGAAAATAATATAATGGTATACATTCATAGAGAATCTAGTTTTTTATATGAAAAAATATCCCCCATCAGCTTTATTCTGCACATGTGATTAACAGTATAATTATAACATTTGATACTAATTTTAAATATAATTAAGTGTATTATGTGAGGATCATATAATATAAAAGTAAAATAAAATATATGTAATTAAAATTGTGTTGATGAATGGAACTATCCCCACATTAAATGAAATAAATAAATTTAGACTTGATTGATGAAAAGGGATCATTTGAGGATAAAAAAATAAATTTTAATTTAAAAACTATTTATTGGGTTTATGACTACATAGAAAATGGGTAATGATATGAGATTCCATATAGGTTGAAATGTTCATTAATTATGAAAATCCTTACTTGCAATCATATAAATCATGCTACTTGGCCGCTTCTTCATGGTGAGCCTCTAAGAAGAAGGGTCTATGATCCAATATTTTTGTTTCCCATAGTTCACAACACCATATTTGATTATTCCATGGAAGAGGGCTATATATGGGATTCTAATTACTGAATTACCAGATTCCAGCAGCTGAAATATTCTCTAGGTATAAAGTTCTTGAAAATGACATAATTATGCCTTGATCATATTGACTCCAAACAAACTCTTGAATGGACTCGTGCATTCCCGCTTAGTCCCGCTTCCAAATACGCTAGCCAATCTTCCATAAAACAACCAGTTGTTTCATAAACATTAGTGACAGAACTAAATTTCCTTTGTTTCATAATAAAATGTAAAACATAATAGGGTATATCAATTCTTGAGAAGAAAAAAATAGTCAGTCAAGTTCTACAATGTACCAAGATCCAGATTCCATTGTCTGCTACTTAGTCGCTTCTTCATGGTGGGCCTCTGAGAAGACTGGTCTCTGTTCCATAATTGTTGTTTCAAATTGTTCACAACATCATCCTTTCTTATTTCCAGGAAGAGGTAAGCATCTCGGATTCAAATTACTGAATAAGTAGATTGTAGCAGCTGAAATATTCTCTGGGTATAAAGTTCTGAAAATGACGCAATGAGGCCTTGAGCTTCTTAACTCCAAACAATCTTATGAATGGCCTCTTGCACTCCCTTATAGTCCCACATCTAAATCTTTTTTCCTATCTTCCATGCAAAAACAACTTTTGGATGGGTCTCTTTGATGACCCAATACATATTTGATTCATCCACCCACAACTCAAACTTCCCGAACCAAAAATCTCACCCAAATGAAATAGATAACATCTTCATCCTGAAACATAAGTGGAACTGCACACACTTCTAACAGTTTCTACATGTACTTGATCTAGGATGAAAACGAATAGAAGCACAAGAACCACCATCCAAAACACTGCAACATAGGACACTAGTGCCAAAAGAAATGTAAAGCCAAAAAAATCAAAATGATGCCAATAATTTCATATCAAAACCCAATCAGGCAGCATGTTAATAAAATAGGACATTAGATCCATAACTATAACAGTTAATAGAGGATTAAATATTTTAATAGAGCACATTAATGTCATAATATTCCTCTACACATGAGATGATTTCAAATAAATTTTCTTGTTATCAAAATAATGTATTAGTAGGAACATGTTGAGAATGTAATTAAAGAAAAATAGTGTTCCATCACTAGATTCCTTCATAGATCGAGCATTCAAGTTCTCTGGACATAGTTTTTTTCTTTTTGATATAGAGGAATTGAAATATTCAACCATTGAAAAGGGGATTCAGTGACCCAAACTGGTTTTTTTATGTAAAGGTTCTGGAGGGCCTCTTGAAATAATAAATCATATGGGAAACTATGATAATCCTGACATTTCTTCCAACTTTAATGCATAACTACAAATAATTTCACAATTAAAATGAAAATGAACAGTTATTAACATAATATTTCTCATCAATAACTAAAATTTTCTTACTGTATATTGACAAATAATCTGACTTTCAAATAACATATAGGGAAATTAATTTTAAATACTAAAATAAAATATTGTTATTTAACAAGAAACACTGTTAGTTTATGGAAACATAAATACATCATTATGATGTTCAAGATATAGATGAAATTAAACATAGATATAAACTATTATACACTGTACAAATAATTAATATCTGAATATAAGGAATTAATTGTAGAAACTTCTTGAAGTATAGACACTCAATAACAAATTCAATAGTACATTAAATGATTAATGTAAGAAATTTCATATCATAGGGAAATGGAGCCATATATTAATATAGAAAATGCACAACATTGTAGAATTCTGTATACCAAATCAAAAAATTTATTATAACCAGATTCAAAATATAAAAACATCAATCACAAAAGTAAGAAGGAACCCCTTGATAATTCAATGATTTAGGATGCACTCGTATGTTAAACATTCAATATACTCTAATTAAAGCTATCAAATTTCAATGTTGATTGTATATATTATGAAAACATAGAGAATAGAAACATTTAAGTTCATTTAAAATGGAATTTGTACCTAGAATGAGACTTACAAAGGAGTTCGATCAGTCTAGATTTCAATAAAGCACTATTCATCTTCATGGGAACCTTAATCCTATTCAATATAAAAGACATTGTGAAATAAGTAGTTTTTATGTTTAAAAATTTTCTTTTAATTGGAAAAAATATATAAATATTAAAGATATTGTATAAAATCCATTCATCCCATTTATGATGACTAGCATTATGTTTTTATAGTTATGAAATTTAAAATAGAGGAATTCAATCAACAGTCAAACCTAAAATTGGGTAATCATGAAAGAAATTTCTCATTTTTTCACTTCCAATATGCTTCTTGCATCCTAAATCATCTATTTCTCATCCAGATTTTACATTTTTACTTGATTCATCAGATTAATTGAAAAATATGATTGAGTATGAATTTCTATGCTAACAAATCCATGTGAGAATTATTCCCATCCAATGACAGAAAAGTTCATTTGAGAGAACCCAAAAATTTACCAGAAGGTGTGCCATTATTGGTTTTTATCCGATCAATCATGAACATTTCCAGGTATGGAATCCATATTTTCTTCTTCTCCGGTCAATCTCAGCTTTCTATGGGGATTCATAGAGGAATGCTTCGAAAAATAGGGATTTTTGCATGAGATGGAGGCATTAAGAGTGATGAGAAAGATGGAATGTAATGGATGTGGGGTTGCTGAGATGCAGGGATTCATGGAATCACTGAGAGGAAGGGATTTGAGGAATCGTAGAGAGGTAGGGATTGTGTCAGGGCTTAGGGGAAGCTGTGAAATGGAGAATATGTGAAGCCGGGAAGCAGGGAAGCCATGAAGCAGGGAAGTAGGGAAGTGGGGAAGTGGGGAAGCGGGGAAACCGGGAGAATCATGGAACCACCGAGGTCGGGATTGAAATAAAATTTTATGAAAATTAATATTATTGTTTTCACTTATATTTTGAATATTGTTTTATCAATTAACATGTTTTTATTTATTATGTTTGTTAAATCCAAATAACATAATGATTTATTTTTTTGTAAAAAGCATTTAAATGTTTTCTAAAGAAAAAACATTAGAATATATAAGCCTTATTAATGAGATATTTTTAATAAAACCTCTAAAATTGAATATGGATTTTGGTCATAAAAATAATTATCTTTATAAAAATTTCATTTCTATTAATTGATTATAATCATTGAAAGATTTATTGTAACAGATTTTATTGATGATAATGGATTTTTTAGTAATAGTTATTATTATTAATAGATTCAAGTGTTGGTAAAAAAATGTTGGTATTAATATAATAATAATAGATTCAACTGTTGGGAAAATATTTTTTGGTATTAAGCGATCAATACCAACAGATATATTTGTTAGTAAAAACAAGTGTTTGTAATCAAAATCAATACAAATAAAACATCATATCTGTTGGAATTGATCATTTTTACCAACAGATATATTATCTGTCATTAAATTTCTGTTGGTATAAGTCATTTTTTTGTAGTGAACCTTTGCGAATACTCCCAATATTGTAGACATACCTTCAGATGAGGAAGCTGGTGAATGGATGCATGAAATGTCTGGACGGAGGGGATGACACTCCAACGACACTAGTGGGTGACCTCTTTACCACAATATGAGTACCCGCTCTATAATAGGTTAATATTACCTGTTGTGTTTCTTATTTTTTTATTTTTCTTATTTTTTCTTCCACTAGATATTTATTTTTATTTCAATGAAGAGGCCACTATGCCTCAACCTTTTTAAAAAAATGATTGAATAGAAATAATAATGAAGGTAAAATTAAACATAAGAAATTTTTTGAATGATGTAATTTTATCATTTTAGGGAATAATTTTTTTTTAAAAATGTATATTGAGTATAACTATGGGATTTTTTATATTTTTTCATAATATTCTATTATTCTAAACCTAATGGTGTTTAGAATTAAATTATTGATAAACAATTAATTATGGGATAATTATTTTTTGAATATTTTACATAGTATGAGAGCATAGTTTAGATAATTTTAGAGGTTGTGATGTTGTTGTCGGAGTAGAATTTACATGACTGTGAAACAATTAGGGGTTAATATGTTTTCTATAATCATATGTCATAGTACTTTAGAAAACATAGTGATTTGTATCAATATATTATTAAGGTTATTGATTTTGATATAATATGTAAGAAATGAAATTTTGGGATTTCTATGTTTCAACTATTTTAGGACATAGTGAAGAAGAATTAGAAGATTAAATTTAATGAAACTTAGGTTAAACTGATGATTTTATATGTTAAGATTTATAGTGATTAATTTTTCATATTAAAATTATATTTTAATATAATTTTAATATATATTACCCTTAATCAAACTAACCGTTTTTTGTTTTAGAAAAATGTTGGAACACAAGAGTGATAACTCATTAATGTTTTTTTACAATGAATAATTATATCATATACTGCATAACATAATCTATTAATGACAAATTATTTTTACTACAATCATGAAAAAAATATTCTTAGGCATACACTGTTTAAAATATAAAGAGAATTAGTGGTGGAAAATGAACAACACACAAAACCAAATGTTGAAAATTAAGCCTAGGGAAATCAAATTATGTAGGTAAATATTTTTCCTATAAAATATATCTCAACGGTATACAAAAATTATTCAATTTCAAGAAAAAGAGGATAAAGCTATTAAATTTATTTGGGAACAATCACCAAAATTTCAATGTAATATTTTGTAAAATCATTCACAAGAATGGTTATTATTATATAATAATAAAACATTCATGATTTAAATAGTTATGATTAATTAAATTATCATCATTTTTTAATTCTAAGGTAAATGATGAATTTTCCAGTATTAACCTATATATTAAATTTCGTAATAAAATTTAAATTTAATGTCATGATTTAATTACAATTATTTTGATGTGTTGATTTAGTTATAATTGGATATTGTGAAACACACAAAATATTTTAAACAATATATAGATTTTTCATTTTATTATCATTCTTGTTCTGGATTTATATTTATCATGGAAATATTTATTATGAATTATATATATATCTATTTCATGTTAAAGTTGATATTATATAATCATTTAAATTTTCATTATATATATAAAATTAGTATTTTTACAAAATGGGAAAAAATATGTTTTATTTAATGATTAATCATATTTCCTCTACTTCATTTATAATTATGATATATTTAAATAATTTAAATATTATTAGATATTATATAAATTGGTGTTGATGATAATTTAATACAGTTATATTGATATTTATTTCTATTAAAATTTTATAAATAATTTTATCAAGTTATGAAAAAACGAATATGATTTTTCATTTCGAAAATAAATAAATGTTTTAAAAAAAATATTATATTTTAATTAGTTATAATTTTAAAATTCATTATATAAAAATCATTGAATAATTTTAATGAAATGAAAAATATATTTTTAATATTCATGAAAAAATTAGTTCTAATTTGTTTTTTTGAAAAAATTATAAATAATTAGGTAGGGAATTAAATATTAAATATTATTTATATTCTATACTTCTATAAAATGTTATGATAAATTATTATAATTCGTTAATTTTCAATTTAATTTTTTTTAATTTTTTTAGGATTTAGTTTAATATAAATATTCAAATTCAATGGGTTTATAAGTTAACATATATAATTGAATTTAAATAAATATTAAAAACAATACATAAAATCCTAATTGAATTCTATTACTAAGGAATTTATAAATATTAAAAATAATTTATAGAAATTGTGAATTATATGGAATATATTATTAAATTATATACATAATACATTATTATTTATAAACTCAATATTAAAATTCCTTTTGAATTGAGTTTTCGTAATGATGTTTAATTAATTTTCAAAATTATGAATTCTTCTTTGAATTAAACTCAGTAAAACATTATTTAATCTATGAAAAAATGTTATAGAACACGTAATAAATCTAAAAAATTAGTAAACATAATTTAAATATATAATATAAAAATTTATAAATTCAATATTTGAATTTAAATTGGTAACAGTTTATGTAATACACTTAAAATTGTTTTAAAATATGAATTTCACTTCACAGGAATTCTAAATCGAATTATTATATTTTTACCTAAAATGAGATGAAACAATTTAGAAACAATTTTAAGATCATAAAAAAATATAAGACACATAAAATATTAATTTGGAAATATATTATTCATTTTCAATTGGTTCGAGATTGAGTAAAGCTTTTAAAATAATATTAAAATAAGAGTCTTGGTTTGAATTGAATTTTAGATCCCATTATTATATTTTTATCTAAATTAATATAAAACATTATTTAATCCTATGGAATGGATCTTAAGTGATGTTATATGAATTTTGGAGTAATATAAGAAGATGTGAAGGAATTTCCATTTAAAATTTTAATGTCAAAAATTACATATAATTATGCAATTAATCGATAAATTAATATAAGAATAGAAAAATATATATATGAATTAAAAGAGTAAGAAAAATCTAATTGAATTAAAATGGAATGTGTATTAGAATGTGAAAATTTAAATGAAACAAATTTTGATATATGTGTTTGATAATAACTTCAACTATGTCCCTGAATATTCACCCTCAATATCTTGAATGGTTTTTGAATAATCTATTGGAATTAACAATAGTCAAGAAAATCAAGAATAATGTTCCATGAAATTAGTGGTTTCCAAGACATCAAAAAATGAATAATTTTTTTTTAAACTATGATACCAAATTTAAATAATGGAAGCATACATTTTTGGTTGTTCCATTTGGAATCCAAATTCCCACACATTAATAGTAGTAAGAACATAGGGGAGATAAATAACAATAATATTAATAATAATAATAGGTGGATGATTTTTTAGTGGAAAATCCTATATAAAGAACTTTATAATATCTGAGAAATATTTTATGAATATAAATAAATAAATAAATAATATGATATGATAGAAAATGTGTAATATAAATAATATATCCCAATAAAGCGTAATGCTGGTAAAATTTCATTTGGTTATTGATTCAAGTCGATTAAATGTTCCCATGCTTATTGAAGGATTATTTTTATGCTCTGGATCAACTTTTGTAGTATTCATAATTTAAATAGATCAATAGATCTATTGAAATCCTAGTCATGTTGGTGGTATCAACAATTAAAAATCATCTTTAAAATTCTAGGTCGGCTATATTGGTTGTACGAATGACTTTATTAACTTGAAAGTGAGCTATTATATCCTCACCATTTGGTTGGTGTGTCACACTTATTGAACAGTGGGTTGTCCAATAATATGTCTCCACTTTTATAGAAAATTTTGGTTTATCCTCCTCTAGTGGTTATTTATTGGTCGTGAATGTGACCATGTTTCACTAGACATTCCACCAACTAGTTAGTGGACTTTCTTTAGCTATCTACTTGAGGAAATCCAACCATAATGTACATAAATATTACATCATTTTATATGGATATTCATTACATATCATTTTCCACCCTCCTATAACTGTAGAGGATTATTTTTTTTTGGAAATAGAGATACTTAAACAATTGGTTCATAAAAATATATATCATCTACAACTAAGTTTGTCACATCTAGAACCCTTCATTTTCATAACATACATAAAACATTTATTTATCTCATGGGGAATATAAATCATAATAAAGGGTCATATTATATGATCTGTAAGGGTAAACAGGGGATACATTAGTCAATGATCATTTGTAAGTATAATATAAGAATAAAGGTATGAAACCATGAACATACCAATAGAATCATACCTAATATATTATTTATCATAATCATGTGTCATTGAAAAAAGAATGATATTTAATAAGAAATGAATCATAAGGGAATAAAAATTCATGATCCATCAGTATATATCAAAATAATATGATCATTTCATAATATGGTGGAATAATTTTTGTAATAATCATAATAATATAAATCATATATCTAGGTTCACTGGAAATAATATAATTTCTTAGTGGACACAAACTCATTATGGATAAATCCAACCTAGGTAATTCCAACATTCTCTTATAAGTATCATTCACCCTGTTAATTACATCATCATTATAAAATGTGTTATATAAATATATAATTCATGTCCCACCCATCAAATAATAATAATCCATTTATATTAATGAAACAAGATCATAAAAAAAATCATCATAACATCATGGAATATCCCATGGAAAATAAATGGGTTTCGTAAAAATCCCAACATCAAAATTATAAAATCATTCATTAGGGATTAATCATAACATGGGAAAAAATGGGTTTAATTTAATTTTTCCCATCATCATAATCCACATAGATAATAAATATATATAATATCATAAGATTATATTCCCTATTTTCATAAGAAATATAATTGGATGTTGAAATTGATGAAAATTTCTTTTAAAATGAAATTTAAAATATTTCTTTGAAAATGTGGATAATATGATTTTCATTCAATGTATATAAAATAAAAAATCAAAAAATATTTATAAAATGATTTAATTTTAAATTAAGTTTTAATAAATTTATTTTAATCTTGAATGAAAATAATTTTTATAATAGTAAGAAAATACTCCCATATCGTGTATATAAAATAATCATTCTTTTCAAACATTCATAAAAATTCAGAAAGTGCCTTATTTAAAAAACACGAATACATCATTCAAAAAAATTATAAAAATTAAAACATAGTTAATAATTCCTTGAAACAATAATTTTACTATCTATAATAACTTTATTTAAAATATATTAGAAAATATGGACACATAAGAAATTTATTTATAACTTCAAAGAAAAATAAGGCCGGTTTTACTTAAAAACATTCTTTAATATCATTTTCAGTCGCAAAGAGAGGAATATTTGAAAATAAATATGATGAAATCCAAATTAAATAGATGATAATAAAATAAATTTTCTTTTAATATAATTAATGTGTTTAATTCTCTGAAAGTAAATCGAAGCTAAATGATTGAAATTAAAAGTGAGATCGTATAATTAACCCTTACCTCTCTAGTATCATTTGAATCGTAATCCCTATAAGATAATAACATAAAATAAAACTTTAAATATAATTAAAATATTTTTATTCAGGATATAAAATGTTAATAGGGAAGTATTTAATCCTAATAAAACATTATAGTCATATAACATAAGAAATGTCCTGGAGAAGATCATTTGAGATGATAAATCTAAATGACTTAGGTAACATCCAAATCAAAACCCCATGGATAGAATAATGTTAATGATAGAATTAAATTCTATTAATTAAAAACAATATTTAATATAACATGTCATTTTATCTTCATACATGCCACAAAAATATATATTAGACCATAAAATCTAATGTGTCTTGATAGAACAATATTCATACAAAGACCCCTCACCTCACATATAACTATGTATGTAAGCACTATAATCTCCTATATTAAGAATTTTAATTGATTATTATTCAATAAAATAACAATATGAATACTTATAATGTCATATACATTCCAATAATAACGTTTTGACTCCCTTATATCAATATTTCTTTATTAAAATCATTGTTTTCGGGTGTTAACTGTTTTAATTTTCTAGTAAATTTCTATTTGATAATTCATGTTATTTCATATTGAGTATGGTTTATTAGAAAATATAATGTTATCCATGAATTTAGTATCTTATATATCCATTATATAAATATTTATAACTATCCATAAAAAGTATAAATAGAAAATGTAGTACATTGTTCATGGATATGGTAGTCCATATATACGCTTGAATATTTTTTTCTAACAAAAAGATGGGCTGAAAGATAAATAATATTTTGTCATTAAATAATAATAATTACATTAAAAATTTAATATTAATTTATTAAATCTATCATTAAGAACATCTATGTGAGGTGGTTATGGAATATTAATTTTATTGCTTCATGAAGGTGGTAGTCTACACTTACTCACGAGTGATACTTTCATTTCCCTTTTGATAAAAAAAGGATGAATAATGTTATTCCATTAACATAATATATATATATATACATTAGATACATTTGTTAGTATATTTTAATGGTTATGATACAATTTAAGGAGGTATAAGCAGAAGTAAAATCAAAATGCTCAGTTATGAAGATTACATACTCTTTGAATATCCTCTTTTGGATATCTCGTTAAGGATCACATGGATGAACTTTTAAAAAGTCCAAAACCTATTGAATGTTTCTAAAGAAGTTATGTATAGTTTTTAATGGTTTTATTAAGTTAATTGGATCAATAGTTTTGAGGAATATACAAGATGTGGTGACCTTATATAAGAGATTAAAGGGGAACACATGAAATTTCATAAAGTATTAAATTAATATAAATTAATGTCCATACTCATGTGGATCAAAATTCAAATATATTTCAAATTTAGTTAATATAATCTCCCATAATAAAATTAATATAATTTTTGGGAATGATTTATTCTTCATCTCTTAGATTTAATCCTTGGTAATGCTTTTGACGATTAACATGATATCAAAGTCATTTACACATTATTAGTCAATAAAGGTATTATAAAATAGAGAGTAAACCAGAAGTGGAAAACACTTGCAATTACTGACCTAATAAAATTAAATTTTCTTAAAATAATTTTTATATGAATTTAAAATCATTTATTAAAATAATATTTAACATAAAGTACCGTTAAATTAAATTTTGGGACTAATTAAATAACTAACATTTAGAAATACCTCAAGAGAGTATTGTTTTTCAAATATAAATTTTTATCACACGAATAAAAAATAATATTTATCAAAATAAATCATAAAACATCACAACCCATCACTAAAATATTACAATATATGTTTTTAAAATATTTTATATAATTTTTGTACTACATGAATAAGCATTATGCCATAGTAGAGTAAGAATTGAAGGTAATTATACCATCACTAATAACTAAATAAAAATTCAATGATAAAAATAATTATTTCAGACTTAAAATAAAAATAAATAACCAAACATAATCACCTTATACCCCTGTAATAAAATATTAGAGTTATTAGAAAAAGAGAATAAAATATTAGATTATTCTTAACCAAAAATAATATTAAGGACATTATCAGTGTCAAATTGAACCATGTTTCCATATCATTGAATATTGGATATGTATGGAAAAAATAAACTCATAAAATATAAATAAAGAATGGTTTATATATATTTTTAAGGCCTTATAAAATTATTTTTAACCGTAATTACCAGATATATCCTTACTAAGATGACACATATTTAACACTACTGCTAGTCATAATGACCAAAAATAGGGTTGACCTATTTAAAAAAATTACATTATGATTACAAATATTTATTTGAATTAATCAAATTCGATGCCTCTTAGTAGTATAAATTAATTTTAAAATCAGCTTGTAAAATGCAATAAATTTGATTTCATATAAATGTATATTAAGTATAAAAATGATTTTATAAGAAAATTAAAAATAATTTATATTACAAGGATTATGTTTAATAAAAATGAACTGATTTTTTTAAAAAATAATTAACTCGTAAAAAAATCGATTTTTTTGAATACATGAATCCAAAAGGCAATTTTATAAGAAATCAATATTTATTCACTATTCACTGATAAATTAATCTTTTCAAAAAAACACAGAATGTATCGTTAATCCAATTTTGATATTCTTATTAAAAAATTGATATCAATGTTATGAAATATAATTTAAAAAATTTATACAAATTGATTATAATATTTACTCAAAAAAATCAATAAAACCTATTTTTTGATGAAAATGTAATTCTAATGTATAAGATGATTTAACTAAAAAAAAGAACTAAGTTGATATATAGGGAAAAGTATTCTTATTATAATTATAAAGGAGTCATGGATATGAATATAGTTCCAACTAGTTCTTCATAGGTGGCTCTAGTTGAGTAGGGTGAGCAACATCATGCAAACCTGGTAAGTGCAACAGGTGCAACTAAGGCAAGCATGCAGAACATTCCATAATTTTGTCCCTTTGACATAACATCAGACATACTCTCTAATACATTATCAATACAGGATTAGGATTATATTCCTAATATATTCTTATCATAAATCGTTGTGGAAATGAAAATAAAGGGACTCCTAGAAAAATATTAATCACAACAACTCACCAATGTGACAACTCAGGTGACAAATGTGGCCACTGCCTGTTCAAAACTGTGTACCCATAACAGAGTGGAGGTTGCAGAGACTAAAATCCAAGACAAAAATTTAAATACAAATAGAGAGACCTCCATGAAAATTGCGATAAAGGAGGATGTACCCATTAGCTCAAAACCACATCACCGGATGGTGGATATGGATGGTTTGAAAAAGGGATAGGTTAATGAAACCTGTAGTGAAACTAAAAAAACTCACATGAAAACACCCATCAAGGGTGGCATATGCGCATCTGAAAATCATCATGCTGATGGTAAAAATTATTCTGAATCGGTCACACATCCTTCTATAGTATGAATTAACACCAGGAACTCTCAAAGAAAGATTGATACAAAAGGGCAGGGGGTATCACCCCTAAAGTGAAACCCAAATGATGATTCATTGTTGGAACTTCCAGGGGCTGATCAACCCTCACATTAAGGGTTCCCCCAGATCCTTGTAGGTATGTACAAACCTGAGATTGTTGTCATCTTCGATAAAAATGTTATTTTATATGAACAAACAACTCTTCTTAACAATAAGGGATACTCCATGGTGGGAGCTATTTAGTTAGAATCCAGTTTTGAACATATATGGATATTTATTCATAATAGGGTTGATAATCCAATAATTTTCTAAGAGGACAGCCAAGTAATCACCATAATACTAGATATTGTGGGAAAATGACTTCTTTGTTTAATTTTTTATGCTGCTAATAGTTACACAAATAGGATATCTCAATGGGAGAGAATCAAATAGTTTTGAAACTTGATCACAAAACCATGGATTAAAATGGATGACTTCAACTCTATTATACATTCAGATGAGAATTCGGGACCAGTTTACAGTTATATTTCCATCATGGACTTCTGGGCCTGCATTAAGGAAACTAGCCTTGCCGAAATAAAATTCATTGGAGAAAGTACACTTGGTATAGGAAACATTTAAATATTGTGAAAGCAAGTAGAGTTGATAAAGATATCACTAATGACACTTTTCATGGAAAATGGAATATAGTTACATGCATCACATTGTAAAAAAAACTCTGATCATCATCTCATCCTAGTTAACTTATTTGAAAATGAGAGAAGGAACCCTCTATCATTCGGATTCAACAATGCTTTGGGTGAGCTACTAGACTACTCGAAAATAGTGAAAGATTCCTTGGCAGTAAATGAAGGTGGTGGCAGCCCCATGGCATGCGAGAAAATCCAGTTTCAGATCACTTTATTCTGAAATAGAGGTTCTAGAATGCTCTCTACAAGAAACACGAAAGCTCCTCACTATGAATGACTTCTTTGGGGGTCCATAGCAATATTTAATGATTTCAACCAAACTCCATAATTTCATTACTCTCAGAGAAATAATATAAAAGGAACTCTTCAATGTTTGGTGTCTTACGAAATGAAATAGAAATACAAAAATATAAAATTATTTTCAAAAGATCCAAAGGGAAATTAAGCCACTCTCATTACTTAGAGATGGATATCAACTTCATGAGGAAAGGCATGAACATTATAATCACATTTTCTCAGAATATATGAATCTTTTTAATGGGCCACCAAGGGATGGGATTCATTGGGAAAATATTATTACTAGGTTGATATTTGAAGAGGAAAACTATTTTTTCACATCTATACATCTTGATACGGAGATCAAGGAATCTGTTTTTGGCCTCATGAAATACTACTCGTCAGGACTTGATGGTTTCGCCAATGCATTTTTTCATAATTTTTGGTAAATTATTTAGGAAGATGTTTTCAAGATGGTAAAATATTTTTTTCAAATGTGGAACATTCACAAAAGGATTCAATGCCCAATTCTTTTCTTTAATATTAAAATTTTAGAAAACAAGTGAGATTTATTAGTTCATTCTAGTGGCTCTTGTCAACACAGTACAAAAAATAATAATAAAGATCATTTTCAAAAGTCTTTCCCTAGTCTTAGAATAATTTATTTCTTGGAATTAGTTCGGATTTGTGAAGTAATAAGCATACATGACTTCTTGTTAACTACCTCAGAATGTGTTAATCATCTATGGAAGTTGACTCGGGGTGGTAACATTGCACTCAAACTCGATATCAGAAAGGCCTTTGATACAATGGATTGGAATTTTGTAAGAAATGTGTTTCACAGTTTTGGCTTTAGCATGTAGTTTACTGATAGGGTTATAACTCTTCTTGGATCTTCCAACATCTCCATTCTTATAAATGGATCCCTAGAGGGATTTTTCAAAATTTCAAGGGGGTCAGAAAGTGATATCCTCTCTCAACTATTATTTTTCCAATTTCAAAAGACTACCAGAGTAGTCTATTTCATCACAAGGTTAACATAAGAGAAATGAAAACTATTTGAGTTGAAATAGGTATTTATGCTCTCTCTCATTTATTCTTTGCAGACAACATTATCATTTTCACTCAGGGAGACATGAAAAATATTCACAAAATAAAAAATTCACTTGTGTAATATGATAAAGTCTCTGGTCAAGAAACCAACTAAACACAATCATTTTTTTGGAGATAACTTCTCAACTACAAGAATAAGACTCATGATCAACTACTTGGGGATTAGAGAAGGATACATTCATTTTGTTTAACTTGGAGTTCCATGTTATAGGGAAAGCCTCATGCTACATACTTCTCTAATGAAAAGAGCAATATCAGAGGAACTCTTGAATCTTAGAAAGGAAAGCCTCTCTTGATGGTTGGTTAAATCTGTCTAGTCAAACATGTGGCAACTTCAAATCTAGTATTCTATTTGATGGTGTACCTCTTCCCTCTGTAGACATCAAGGAAACAATTTATATGATGAGAAACTTTATTTGGAGTGGGAGTGTGCTTGAATGGAAGATCATAATAGCCCTATGGAAGAAATGTTGTATGTCTCGTTCTTTATGTGGACTTGGAATAAAAAAATCTAGATCTCTTCAAAAAATACCTACGTGATCATTTTTGGTGGTGAATTATTAATAAGATATTGCCCACCCTCAATTTATTAGATGAAGATTCCATACAAATCTCATCATAGGAAAATCATGGTATATGGAATCGTTAATCTGGACATGTCTTTGCACTATCTTTCATGAAATAAATAGACACTCTCATTGGATTGTTAATGCGAACCCCTCCCTCAGATTATGGAAAACCAATTGGACTAAAGAGACACTCATTGAACACGATATCTCCATGGATTCTAAGTTTGACCAAGATATTTCGATCAAATACTAGATGAAAAACATTGAAATGATGCCGAATTATATTTTTAATATTATTGCTAACCACGATTTTATCAAACATAAGGACATGATTATCTAGAACAGGTTTACAAATAGTTATATAGACTCCAAATACTTTTACAAAGACCTAATTCTTGTTGAATCCAAATGAATTGGTAGCATTAAAAATTCTTTGACTCCCTCACAATTTACTCCACCGTGAAAAATATATCTCAAAAAAATTCCTATAAAGGACATCTTGTAGAATGATTTTGTACTCTGTAATCAACATCAAGATAATTTTAATCATCCCTTCTTAAGTTTCAAAACTACGTCTTCAATATTGAGAGAAGTGCAAGAATATTTTGAAGTATTCTACGCTCAATAAGACTCCCTCCAATTATTTCTATAGGCCATTCTACATTTTTTGTTATCTAATCAAATTACTAATCTGTTCAAGATGAAAAGCATTGAACTGTTACATGCTATATGTTCAGGCTAAAATAAAGTCATCCACTCAAAAGCTAGATTCATCCAAAATCAAGTGTTGAACATGGTTATTACTACTATACCAAAAAACCACTTTACATGATGACTATTTCTGTAACTCATTAAATGTCTTCAATATCCTAATATGTTTAAAAAATTCTAGGTAACATCCCAAGCCCCATGGAACTCTATATTTCTTTTTCTTTCCTCCATTTCATGGATGGCTAAAAGCCAACACTAATGGTGCCTCGAGGGGAAACCAGGGCCCATTAGGGTATGGGATCATATTCAGGGACTCTCAAAGTGATATTTTGGAATGCCTCTATGGTCTCTATAAACATTTCACTACCCTTGAAGAGTAAATGATGCGATTTATTGAAGTAGTTGATCTTTCTTGTAAAAGGGGCTGGAACTACATCTTGTATGAATATGACTCCACCACTATTGTGCCATCTATAAGAAGGGACTGATCCATCTCTATAAGAAACTAATGAAAAAATGTGTGAAATATTGGGACAATATTTCCTTTATGAATAAATTCACCACTCATGTTTATCATGAATCCAACTACCGAACGAATGGGATTCCAAATAATGGAGTTTCAGAAGAGGGTCATATATTCTCAAGTAGTATTCTTCTTTAATGGTCCGTAAATTTTCATTATGATAAATTTAAAATACCATCCTTCAGACTAATTCATATTTTCTTTGATCCAAATGACAATCCTATATGCTCACCTTTCTAAAAAACATTATTTTAAAATAACTTTGTTGAAAACCCACATTGTATAAAGGGATATTGAAACATGATTTGAAAAAGAGATTTCAGAAACAAAATTGTTTCCAGAAATAATACATAATCAATCTCTTCACTAAATAGATAATTAGTGAGAAGATAAAATATATACATATTGGAGGATAATAATATCTAATAACGAATAGAGAGTGATAGAAAATATGGTCCTGAGATGGTCAATAACCACAAAACCAAAATTCAGTGAGGGGTGAAAAGATATCTATTCATCTGATCTGAAGGTAAAATAATTATATTTTTATTTTAATATAAGTTTCCTAATGTTGAGATATTATTTTACTGTCAATATAGAGAAAACATGAAAATAAAATTACATTATTTCAGTCAATTTCATATGAAATGTTTGATTATTATGTTATACTTATATCAATTTCCCCATCAACACTTACTCCATGAAATGAGTATTGAAGATGAAATTTTCATGACTGATGCACTAAAATTAACTTTTAAAAGGTCATAAAAGTTTTAAATGAATGATAATCCATTGCTATTGTCTTTTATTGTTTACCAAAACTAAAATGTTTATCATATGTTACCCAATATAGATAAATATTCATATGATGATATAATTTGTTAATCTCTATAACATTAATAATAATACCCCAAGTTATACATTAACCATTCAATATATAGATAACCTTAAGACTCATCTAAAATATGTTTGACCAAATTCAAAACACAAAAATTTATAAATAGTTTGAGTAAATTTCATAAATCAATATAAATTGAATCCCAAAATAAAATAATGTAAATCATAATGTGACACACCAAACTCATATATACAATGATCATATATTTTCCCAAAGCATGATACTCCTTTAAAAAATAACCTAAATAACTATAAAACCATAATATAAAAATTAATGATTCCAAAAATTAACTCCAATATTATTCCTTAAATAAAATCATATACTATTGAATATATTACATAAATCTATAATTCTAATAAATATAATCAAAAATAACATACACCACTTTATCATAAAATCACTATTCAATTCCAAGTTCATAAATACTATCAAATTTAAATTATCAATATTAATCATTTATTAATCCCAACTAAACAGTATTATCCCAAAATCAGGAATATATAAATTTTTATATATACCACAATCATGTGTTTTCTATAAAATATCACATTACTAAAAAATGAATTTTATATGTTTTAGGTGTCATTTGACATATGATTTAAAATAATTAATGAAAAACTATTTTAGAATAATTGTATGAAAATTAATGACTATTATAATAATAAAACCATTTACAAAATCATTCTACAACATAATTCTCAATTATAAACAGTTCAATCATTCTACTACGACGATTGGAATAGAATTGGCTCTTCCTCAGTCTATGAGGTGACCCTTTGATATGTAAATTAACTCATATAACTTCAAATTTACCCACATATAAAACATTAAAATCTAAATTTTACCATATAATATAATTTATTTCCACCCATTGAACACTACAATTTTCCTCATAATTTTTTTCTTTATTCCATTCTTGTATGTTCATAAAAAATATTTTCCTTCCTTGAGACATTTCCTTGGGTGCTTAGTCCGAAAAATTTAAAATATAGGAACTGGAATACTATTTCTAAAGTGTCCTTTATAAAATACCATTTCATTATATTTTCCTTAACTGTAAACTCACCTACATTTAGGATTTTAATTATATATCTAGATAGTTGGTTAGAAATCATCGCATGTTTTCACATTCCATCTATCATTTCATTTGTTTTCTCATGAGAAAAATCATTTCCTCATCCATCACATTCCATTTCAACACAATTTCTTCATGTTCATGTCATTGACTAAAACAGAAACACAAATTTTATGATACAATAATTTGGGTATGAACATATATAATCAATAAAATCATTTATAAGATTCTTAACTAATGACACCTTCAGTTCTACCTATAACACGTTAGGTTTAATCTTAATTATCCATTATCCTTACCTATAAAAATAAATCATAATGGTTCATAAAAAATGTTAATTAACCCGTGAATATCGCACATCGGTGTCTAGATAGGGGGTCGGTCTTTGGCCTACTCATCATAAACTAGTGACAGTCGAGTTAATAACCAATCCACCCCATTCAAAGTTGATAACCTTAGGTTTATTTCTGTAATGAACACATAAACATTCTAGTATCCATATTGGGATTTATTTTCTAGGAAACCCCCTCTACTTTTTATAATAACATATGATATTATCATATACTTTGGATATTCTTAAGGGTTATTAATAAATATTTCTCATCATAGTTTCCAAAAATTATAAAGTCATTCTCAAATACTAACTGAGGTTACCCAAACATATCATACACAAATAATACATCATTCCATATTAATATTCATTTATACCATTTTTATTCACTCTAAAAGCATAGTGGTTAAGTTCATTGAAACATGGATACATAAACAACTTGTTCACAAAAATCCACATTATCTCCCACTATGTTATTCTTATATAATACCTTTCTTTTTCATAACATACCTAAAAAAATTATTCATATCCGGGGGAATAGAAAACATAAGAATGGTTGATCTCATTTTCTCAGTATGGGTAAACTCAAGAGATATCAATCATTGATCATTTTCAAGATTAAAAAAATAATATGGGTATGATAACATGAGAATATAATAAAATCATACAAACAATTCATATATCATAATAATGATTCATGGAGTAAATCATGGTAGTTCAAAAGAAAATAATCATAAGAGAATCAAAATTCATGATCCTTGAGAACATCTCATAATCATATGATCAATTCATAAAATAGTACCATAAATTGTGGCATAATCATAATAAAAAAAATCATATTTTCACTTCCAAGACCATCACTTATAATAATACCTAAACTCATTATAAAAAATCATACCTGGTTAATTCTAATATTCCCATTGGAGTAACATCCAACCAGTTTATCATCATACACATTGAGTTAGAGGCCTATATAATTCTAGGTCCACCTTTTTAATAACAATTATACATTCATATATATTCGATGGGATCATAAAACTTTAATATTATCATCAAAAAATAGAGTATGGAAATTAATGGGTTTTGTAAACATCCCATAATAATATTCATAAAATCATTCATCATGTATAGATTGACCCATTGGAAAATATATTTCATGAAAATTTACACACCATCATAAACCAACCAATGAAATAATATAAATGCAATTCATAAGAACATATCCCAGGCACAAAATAAGAAATATAAAATTATGTTCGCATGGATGAAAAATTCCTTTAAAATAACATTTTGAATAGTTTTTTATTAATATCAAAAATTTCTTTTTTCATTTGATATTTTAAAATCTAAAAATTTAATGAATATTAAGAAAAATATTTTGTTTCAAAACAATCACATAAAAATGTTACTGGATGTTTAATAGAAAAAAATCTCATGATATTGGGAAAATCTACTGATGTAAAACATGTTAAAAACTTTCTTTTCACATTTTTGTAAAAAGTGAAAAAGTAACTAATTAGAAAAACTTTAAGAAGAATCCATTAATTTTTTTTTCTGAAAAAATTTGAACATTTTTAATAATGGATTGAAACCATCATTCGATATTATAAATGAAATTTATTTAAAAAAAATTTAAATGGACATGAATGAAAAATATTCCAGACCACCTAGAGAACGAGCCAGACTTCCTTAAAAACATTCAATTGATTATATTTGAGAACCAAATAGATGGAAAATAGACGAAAACATGAAAAGTAGTAATTAAATATTGGATATGATAATAAAATTTATTTTGTAATAATAAATGAATACAATTCCATCATAAGATATTTAATCCTAAATAGTTTTAATTAGATGTGAAAATAAAGAATTAACAGTTACCACATTGGTATTATTTGAAACATAATCCCAATTAAAGATTAATTTAAAATAAAACTACATATATAATAAAAAGAAATTAAATCATTATATAAAATTTCATTTATTCAACATTTTAACTTCATAAAATAATATATGATCATAATATAACATATCTAACAAAGATGATAATTTGAGATGATAAATCCTAACATCTTTGGTAACTTCCAAATAAAATACCATTGGAATATATAACCAAAATAATAACTTTCAATATAATAAATTGATTATTATAAATTATATAAATTATCCAGGGATTAATATATACACCTCATAAACACATATGGGTCCATAACATCAATCATTTCTCTGTAATGCTATATTGGGATGAAGAACCCTTAACTATCATCTGGACTGATTTCTAAGGGATATGAGCCCAAATATAAAACATTAAAATTAATTTTAATAAAATAAAACAACCATAATAATATTTATAACATCATATATGATCTGATTATAATGTTTCAACATTATTTATTGAAAATTGCTTCTTACATTTATTTTTTCGGGTGTTAAATTTTTTGATTTTAATGTAAATGTTTATTTGGAAGTTCTATTTCATGAATCATGATCATGGTTAGATCATATAAATAATTTTTATAATGATTTAAATATCATATATATTCATTATCAAAAAAATTATAATATTTATTAAAGGTAAATATAGAAAAATAAACTACACTATTTAGGGAGATCGTAGTCTGTATTGACGTATGAACACTATTTTAATTTTCTAAAAATAGAAGGAATTAATGATTAATAATATTTTATAATTATAGAATATAAAATAAATCATAAAAACAATATATTATTATTAAATTAATATTTATAAATATCCATGTGATTTAGTGACAAAAAATGAATTATATCACTTCGTGGAGGTAGTAGTCAGTAAGTATGTAGGAGTAGTACTTTAATTTACAATTTGAAGAAAAAATGAGATGAATAATGCTATAACATTTCAAAAACAACTTCAAAGTATATTTTATATACATATGATTTCATATTTTAATGGTTATGATAGAATTAATGTAGGTCGTAAATAAAGTAAAATAATAACACTCGGTTAAACTATTGCATACTTTTTGAAGAACCTCTATTATATCTCCTCTTAAAGACCCTTTAGATTATCTTTTAAGAAGGAAAGAACATCTAAATTGATTATAATTAATTTAATTAAATAGTTTTTTAGGAATTTGTTTATATAAGTTTCTCATGAAGTGTGAGGAAGATAGGAAACATGATGTCCTTAAATAATATAAGAGAGGGGAACCCTTGGAATTTCTTAAATTATTAATTAATATAAATTAGTTTTCATATTAATGTGCATTGATATTGATATATTTAAAATATATGATTAAAAAATGTCTAAATCCTCTCATCCAATAAAATTTAATCAATTATGGGAGATTTTTTAACCCTTATCTTTTATTTTTAACTCATATTAATACTTCTAATGATTACCATGATATCAAAATATTTAAATATTTTTTGGTCATGAAACTTAATATAAAAGATAAATTGACATACAATTGGAAAATGGTTGAAATTATTTACCAAAACACCTTACCATGTTTTAATATATTATTTTTATGAATTCTAAATCATTTAATAAAATATTATTTAACATAACATACTGTGAAATTAATTTTCCACACACTTCACAATATTGACTATAAAAAATATAAATACTGGAATTTAGTTTGAATAAAAACAATTAATAAATAAATTAAATGTATTCACTAAATTTTTGGAACACCATAACTCTTCCAAAAAAATTATGATGAAAATTTCAAAAATCACTTACGTGGTATTAATACCTTATGAGACATTAGATTTGCTACTAAGTGACAAGTCCTTCTTTAACTTTTCAGGTCAAATTGATATCCAACTAAATAAATATAATAAAAAATGTATGTTAAATGGAGGTGTATTTTGAATCACGTTTACTAATATTTTTAAAAAAAATTAAATTTCTTGAAATTTTTTAATGATATTTTAAATATGATTCTTTAGGATTTTATTGAAATTGAGAACAATAGAAAAACATAAACGTGAACTCTAACGGGTCATAGTAGTGTAATGAACGCTCTCAGTCCTGCATTGATAAATTTTATTCCTGACTATTTCATCCATTTCATCCAATATCAGCATATATAAAGTACACTTATGTGTAATTATTTCTTTTAAATGATCCATGAAAAAAAACTTTAAAATTTCAATAAATTATTTTTATTGGTTTTGAAAAAATATAATAATAATTTGATAAATTAATAAAATAATAAAAACATTTAATCTCCCGTAAAACACATTACATCTTATTTTCTCATTAACTATAATAATTTATTAAAGTGTGATTATTTTGATTACCAAAAAATAACATCATCGACATAAATTGAAACAGATAATAAATCATTTCAAATAATTTTTATAATTGATGTTGAATCAAATTTCGCATATTAGATTTTTTTCTAAAAAAAATTTAGTTATAAATTTATAAAAATTATAAAGGGATTTTTTTAAAATATAGTGATCTTTGGTAAAAATAAAATCTTTATTAAGAAATTTTAAATTTTTAAAAGCAATATATTTTTCAAAAACAAATTCAAAATAATACCACCCAAAAATTATTTTAACAAATATTTAGTAAACATAAAATTTAAATAATTGGTTAATTTAAATATGATTATAATGGTTTCTTATCATGAGATCCGTGAAAAAGACTCACTATAAGTAATGACTTCTTATTGATTAGTGACATTAGCTACAATTCAAATTTTGTAACAAGTGATGCTTCTTTTTTTCATCTATCTTATTTATAGAAGCTCATTTAGTTCCAATAATGGGATGATCATTGGTTCTTTAAAAAATATTCCATATATTTATCTTTATAAGTTTTGTCAATTATTTTTTATTTAATATTCTTAATTTTCATCATTAATAGTGGCAACAACATTTAGAGATTATAGGTTCAAAAAAAGCATAGTTTTTACCCTCATTTAAATTTGATCATCTAATATGAGTATCATCATTAAAATCAGTGGTATAATATTATAATAGATGATATTTAGATTTCACCCATGACTACTGTAAAGGACTAGATTGTTTCTGTAAAACAACCTAAATTTTATTAGATATAGGTGTATTATTAAAGGTAAAATCATCTTTCTAAACATCAAAATCATCAATTTGAGGATGTGGTATTGGAAAATTATAATCATATCTGATTCTAATTGATACTTATAAGTTCATGTTCCTTTTATTAAATACTTGGTATACTTTACATAAGTTTTAGTACCCATGGAAAATTTGTTCATAAGATTTTGTGAAAAACTTTTCCCAATAGTCTATGGTATTAAGTGTCTTGTATTTACATCTAAACAATTAAAAAAATGAACTTTATAAATCATTACCTTTAAAAAAATTATGGATTATATTTAAGTAAGGGTCTTATGAGAGTGATATTTAAGGTATAACAAGCGGCAATGACCAACTCAACTAAAAATATTGATTTAGTTTAATTTCAATTAAGAGAGTTCATATAATCTATAGAAATATTCTATTTTATCTTTTGAAAAAACCCATTTTTTATGAAGCCTTTAAAGTGGAAAAGTATTGATGTAAACTTATGAAAAAAAATCATCAAAATATTTATTTTTTAGTATTCCAATATAATCACACAAATTGATATGATTACATGAACTTTTTTTATCTCAACACCAATGGTATATTCTATAATTTTTTTAGAATCCTCATAATGTTTGAGCGATGAAATAAACTAAATTAAATATTATAAAATCATCAAAAATTAAAAATCATTAAGATTTACTTCTAATAAAATCAACACGAGTTATTAAAACATTATCAAGATAAATAATATCATGTTTTATAGAGTTTGATACTTCAATTTTAAAATGAGATAATTTTTTCCATAGAATCATTCAAAGGTTCACCTACAAAATAATTTTTGAAATTAAATATTGATAAATATAAAACAAGATGATTTTGGTTGAGTTTTAAAAGTGTGTTTCTACCAGAACGACTAATTAATATACAAAAAATCCATGAATAACTATCACTAGAACTAAAAAAATTCATTTCTACTTGAAAGTTTTTTTTAAATAAATAACATATAAATTTTCAAAACGATAAGAAAAAAATAAAATATTTTCTATTAGAATAACAAAATTTCAAAATAAATTTTCAAAATAGAATTTAAAACCATTGGATCGTAATTTAATGATACATAGAGGATTATGTTTTAATTCATTAAAAAATATACCATATTTCATAATTATAGATTTTTGAAAATGAAATACTACTTACACCAATGATCTCAATACATGAGTTATCACCAAAAGTGATATAGCCTCTATAAAACCTTTCAAGATATATTAATTTGGATTAGTCACTACACATGTGTCCCGAGGACCCACTATAGATGTACCATGAAACTCTATGAGGTTTTATCTTTATAAATTTCCATTAATTCTATCCATGATAAATGTTTTATGATAATAAATTGATTATATTGAGGGGAATGAATCACCACATCCACTATATGTGAAATCCTTGAAGGTTTTCTCACTTTTATTTTTCTCCTTCATCCATGTTTTGTATTTACGACACTCCAGTTTGATGTGTCTATTTTTTCCATTGGAAGAAATCTACATTTCCTTCATCCCATTCATTTTCCTTGTTTATAATGAACATTTGTATCCCTTCCCACTAATTATTTCTTCCTATTTTCTAAGTTTTTAACCTCACCAACACAATATGAATAGTCATCATCAATTTCTTCAATAGAGATATTCATTTCTATCTAACATCCCTTGATTAATTTTTGTATTTCCATTTCATAGTAATCGCATAGGCCATGATTGAACCAACTAGTTCTTTTATCATAATATTTTTGATATCCTTATCCTCTAGAATTATGGTTACCATAGGTTCCCATGATGTTTGAAATACCCAATTGATCTTCTTAAAAAAATATTTATTAGTAATATCATAAATATTATATTTTATACTATTTCATTATCATTAATATTAGTAAATATTTATATTATATACTCATTACTATTCACGATAAAACTTTCCAAAATACTGATGGTATCTTCTAATCTATGTTTCTTTATCATTGTTATTTTCTTCTTCTGTGACTCTAATAACTTTCCATATTTCAAGAATAATTTTATAAGTAGAAATTATTTTAGAATCATTTCTTTCTGATCAATAATGATGTTCATTCATGGATTTTCTATCACTCCAAAAGGTAGAAATGTCTTTTGGAGTCCATTTCTCCTCTAAATCTATAGAGGTTTTATAACTATGAATTAAAATTATCCTAATGGAATAACATATATTTATAATAAAAGTATAAATGTGAGTTTTCTAAAATCTACTGTTTATTTTATCTAATAAATGATATAACCACAAATTTCCCTTTTGGAGAACCTTGGGTATTATAGGTTGAATACATATTTTAAAAATCATTCCGTAAAACTGATTATGAATATGAAAATAGAAATTTGAAAAAACAATTCTCATATGATAACAAATATTGATTATTGTATGATGGGAGGAGGCGGTAAATTTACATTGTAATATTAAAAAAAAGTAAATTGGTTGAATTATTTAATTATTTAGTACAATAAAATAAATAATTTAAGATCATTATATATGTGAATTAAAATGTTAATCATAATATATATGAATTCAAAGGATAAGCATAGTGTAAATTAAAATTGATAACAAAGTTCAGTAAGAAATAAATTTGAGTCACTATATATATTAACCTCAATATCTTGACAAGTTTAGGATTAATACATTGAAAATATTATAATCCAAGAAAATTGAGAAGAAAGTCCCTAATATTTAGAGTTATCTAAGACACCTAAGAAGTAAAACAATTTATTTTAATTTGTTATAGATAGAAACCCGATAAAATGAAAACCCACATTATTTTTTGGTTGTTTTGGAAGGAGACTGAATTCCCTTAAATTAATGGAAGTTAGAATCCAAGAAAATAATAAGATGTGGTGAAGATTTTATAATAGTAAAACCCCATAAATAAACTCTATAGAAACTTGAAAATATTGGAAGAATAAGAATGATATAAAAAGATATGAATAGAAAAGTGAAGTATTGTTATATTATAATAAATATCTCTCAGAAAGGAGAATTGTTAGAAAAAATTGAATCTGATGGCCGATCAAAGTTTATTATATGTTTTCATTTCTCTTAGTGATCTATTTATAGGCTTTGAATCTCTATTTTTTATCTTTGGGGTATAAATAAGAACATAAAGTCATTAAAAGTCAAGTCTATGTTGTGGGGTCCACTTTTTAAGGTCATCATTGAATTTATATAATGTATATATTAGAAAGATAGATTACTCAACCATTTATCCATTAAGATACTATAGAATCTCTAGTTGGCTAATATTGTTACCCTACTGGTCAGTGGGCCTACTAGGGATGATGAACTTCTATTGTAACCACCGATTGGATGATGCTCCTCTACTGAGTAGCCAGTGGTATTATATTTTTATTGTTTCCACTAGAAATTACACCTATTATGTTGTGGTTTTTCTATATATTTCCACTATTTTTATCTTGTATGGGTATTCATTACATCCCTCTAAACTCTTTTTGATTCCTTATTTTGATTCATTGACTCCTTAACTTCAGACACAAATATAAACATTTAAATAAACATAATTGGAATAATTAGAATAATGAATTCAATTTATGATAAATAAAGAAGTTTGGTATATCATGATACTCAAAATATCACAAAATGTTTTTTAAATTAATATAAAATAAATTTATTTCAAGAGAAATATGGAAATATTTTTCAGTGTTGACGATGTTCTTGTGCATCATTATAAAACATAAAAATTATGACATAGTGATAAGATATTGAAATTATAATACTTTTACAACCTTTACATATAAATATGATTATATTAATTTCATATAAATAACAAAAATTAATTCCATAATTATCTAGACATTTTTAAACTTGAATTCAAAAAAATAACCACCATATGATATAAATGGTATTTGTTTTTAAAAATAATTTATCTGTAAATAAAAAAAATTATTTTCAATAATATGTGGATATATAATGATATTCTCTATATATATTGTCCACCATGAACTTAAATGTTACATACTTACCCCTTAAATATTGAATATTTTTTAAAATTACACAAAATCATGTCCCAAAAATGGGATACATTCTATCCTTTAAAAGTCACATTAATGATTTATATTTCTATCTATGTTCAATAAAAAACTTCTATAAACTTCCTTATACAATTTTCGTAACACCCCAAACTTCTACGGTACACTTCTCTTTGAATAATGCAATAGCATGTATTGTATGCAACATCGCGTTCTAACACACCACAACCAATCAAACAAGCTGTTATGAATAGTAATACCCACTTTTTGAAATTTATAGATTTTATTTTTCAAAATGGACTTCATTTTTGGATTCGGAATATCAAAATTAGACTAGGGTGAATTTTTGGTTTTTCTGGAAAACATCATTTTTTGATGAATAGTGAAACCACTAAGTGGTAGTTAAAAAACTGAATTTTTCATAAAAATTAATTTTACCACTTCTGTGAGTGAAATTTCGAAAATCTAAGAGACAATGTTAATATCAAGGAGTAAAATGTGGTTCAATGAGATGAAAATATTTTTTTGGTGAATAGTAACTTTTTACTTTTATTTACCACGGTTAAAAGTAAATAGGATAATTAAGGGTAAAAATGATATTATTATTACCCTAACACATGTAATAATTCTATTGGACAAGTTTTTATCTACCAAAAACAACTTTAGGAATAAAATATTATCATTTAGGTCCACTTGGATTAGATTAGGACATTTATTATTATTTACTTCAAAGAAAATTTAGAAGAGTTAAAATCAAATTTTATTTAACAAAACATTTTTAATATAGGGTTATACATAAGATAAATTCTATTGTAAATATTCATTACAAATCTAAAAAGCTTTACTACATAATTTTATTTTATTTATAATTTTTATACATTAAATAATTTAATTTATTTTTGACCCAATGATGATGCAGTAATTTCCATAATAGTGAAAAATTATAATAATTGATGTTATAAATACACAAATAAATATAATTTGAGACTTCATATCAATTAAACTAATTTTCTTGGTTACTATGACATGTTAGGATTGATTTAATTAATGTTTTTCGAAGTAATCTTTCTGTTGTGATTTTTAAAAAAAATCAATTGTTGAATAGTGTAAAAATTGACATAAACTAGTTTTTAAAACAAATATTATTTTATTAATTGATATTAAATTCCTAAAAATATAAGGCTCGGCCAAGATACTTATATCCGGATATTTTTATCATTAATGGACCACTTGGGGGGTCTCTTGGAGGTATATACTATGTTTATTAACTATATAATATAAAAATACAAAGTGACATGGTAAGTGTCAAACTAATTAACTAAGAGTTAAAACTAAAAGATAATGTTAATATAATGACCCAAACCTATCTAAATTATATTGGTTGAGTGGTTTTCGACCCATACCCACCTAAATAGTTAAATAATAGACTTTAGAGCCCTTAAAAACCGAATATTAATTTATTATAAAATAATATTTCTAGCTTTTCCAAAGGTGCCCCTCACCCCTCTTATAAAAGGGCACTCCCCCTTCTCACTAATTAAAACATTCAAATCCTTTTGTCTCGGCCAAAACCTGCCAAAATACTCTCTCAACTTCCCTCACTTCAACCTAGAGGCCTCAGTTTGATCATAAATCCATCCTATGGAGACCTTTTGATCAAATCAAATGGAAGAACCCAAAGAAGAGGTAATGTTTTCACCACCCTTTTTCAAATTCATTTCTTCTTCAACTTCTTCTTTCTTTGTTATTACCATTCTAAAATAATGAATCCAGTATCTCCTATATAATTTAATATTATTATAAATATGGTACAACCATATTCATTATTCTATTTATCCTTTTAATGACATGTCACCATACGTGCGTACGTACGACTTACCGTCTCCACATCATGGTGAAATTGTTATTAAATATATTATTATTTCGATGGGTATAATAATGATTTTTAATTAATGTAAATAGTAAATATAACATGATAATTATTCTTTATATATGATATAACATCCAATTATATATTATTTTAATATCAAAAGAATGATATTGTCGCTCATTCTTACGTACGGACTACCGTCTCCACGAACGCGATGAGATTCATTATCCATCGTACCCATTCAAGTATAATTATCATTTTATTATTTAAAAATAATGTTTAAGGACTTGATACAATTATGGATTTGAATAATATAAAACCTATCCATAAAAAACAAGGCTTATTTAACAAAATATATAAAATAAAACGAGTAAGTTAACACCCAAAAGACGATAATTCTAGGATATTATTAACAAAACAATGTTAAAATATCGTATATGATATCATATTAATGTATATGATTCTTGTATAATTTAATAACAATTATTTCACCATTATAAAGGAGTTTAACCTACCCTCAACCAAGGAAAAGTACAAGGTAAGGGTTTATTTCGTAATCTCTTCCTTATCCGAGGTTGTTTATACGTAATAATCTACTGGGACTTCTTTATCATCCACATCCATGTTTCTTAAAAATGTATTTCAAAACATTTTTTTACTATTTACTAGAATATGGGTTAATTCATTTATACCCTTTTTTACTTTTATAAGTGGTTTGTAAAGGAATCTTTTCGTTGTTTTCTAAACAATGTCCTTTTAACGTTTTCGATAGAATTAAGGTAAGAATGTTTTTTTAACTTATACGGTGGGTGAGGCTATTTTCTGCCGTTATAAAATCATCGAAGCTTCCCTTACAAGATTATAAGTATTTTAAAAGAAAATGTTTTATTTTATAGATATATGACTCTTAAATTATTTCAAAATAGAAAGAGATATTTCTCTAAAAAGAATTTTTATTTCATCTATGTCAACATCCTTTGATGGATTTTAAGCTTATTTGAAGTTGATTTATTATGATACAAAACATCTATATTGTATTGAAGGTTTTGTGATATGGTTGACTGTGGATGTGTTATTTTTATACCATTCATGGTTTATGGATGAAGTATTTACATTTCATATGCTAGTTTTAATAGGAAAGTTTATGTTATGTTTAAAACATTTCATATGGGAATGCGTTGGACTTAATATGTGATGGGTGGAGCCCGCTATAGCTCCTCGATGCATCGGTAGGTCTCATGAGACAAACTAGTGTCTTGGAACAAGGCCGTGGCAAAATATTATTTGTATTCTTGGCACGAGTCCTTGGCTATGTGGTTATGATAGTCTGGCATTATGCATTCCATTATTATGAAAGAGGTTATTGATATTGCATGTGATTATTCGATTAGTAGAATATACATGTGAATAAGTAAATGGAATTATTTCATTTTATTTTTTCCATACTATGTTGAAGTTCATCTTTAAAAGTCTTTTGTTTTAGTTATACATTGCCTTAAATTTTTTTTCTTATTTATGAGAGTTTCCGCTATATTGTTATCCTTACTCGGCATTTGATCTCACCCCTTTTCTATGTTTTATTTTTACCAGGTTATGAAGAAATAATTTATGAATGACCTGCTGGGATAGTATGAGGGGAAAAGAGTGTGGACTATGGAGACTATATTGTTGTATTTTTTATTTTATGATGTAATGTAAACTTTATTAATGTATCTAGTCATTCCAAGGCTATTAAACTAATAGGTCTTTTGAGACTTGATCTTTCTTGAGATCATGCCAATGTTATGTAATAATGCACCGACTCTGGGTAACTGGGGTCGGGGCGTTACAGTTGGTATCAGAGGAAGTTTAGTACAATCCATGAAATCTAGATTTAGATAAACTCTGATTATAGTACATATATTTAAGATGGACATTGAGGATTAGTATAGAAGAACTTCCTAGAATTTTGGTATTGTAGAGATTTTGTGAGTTTTCTGAGCAATACATCTCTGTCTGGATACGAGCATGTAGAGACGGCTCTGGCACATATGTACCTAGGGGTAAAACCCAAAAACACCGCTTTGAGCTAGACCTGAACGGGAACTGGTGCACAACAACGGGCCTTGCTGCACTCTTGGTTACGACACTCCCAGGGGATATTCTTAGGATAACTCTCATTTTATTTACAAATCATTATGAAGGGTTTATGAGTATATACTTCCTCAAAGAAAACATTTTTATGATTATGGATTATATCCATAAATAGTTCAATTTATGTTAAGTGTTTTATAAGTATGGAATTATGTATTTTGATTCATAAACTGATATAGTTTATGCCGTTGTTTAGAAATGGAGACTAGTGGAAGAAATGGAAACCGTATCAATGCACGCACTCCATGTAGGGAATTCCCTCCTGCTCAAGATAATTATAGTGGAGCTGGTGATGCAACTGGTGTTGATCAACTAATCACCATACTGGGAAAACTCACTCAGGTTATGAATAATAACATTACCCATATGGAGCACCTTGATCCACAGCATGGAGGATCAATGTTAGATCACTTCATGAGGCAACAACCCCCAACATTCAATGGGAGTACAAATCCAATGGTAGATGAGCAATGGATAAGTTCCCTAGAGAAAATATTTCAGGCTTTGGAAAGTAGTGAAAGGGAAAAAATTATCATGGTAGTTTACCGCCTCACTGGAGATACTGATCAATGGTGGTCATTGATTCAAAACATGAAGGAAGATGATGAAGTATCAAATATTCAATGGAGGGAGTTCAAAGATCTGTTATTTGAAAAATACTTTCCTCGTGACCATCGAGAAGATATGGAAATGCAATTTCTGAGTCTGAGACAAAAGGAGGATGAGAATGTCACAAAGTATGAGGCTAACTTTACAAGGTTAGCAAGGTATGCTGGAGATTATATACATAACCCAAGAAGTAAGATTGATCGTTTTTTTTTTTGATGAGTTAAAACAATTTCTCCGTCGATAATTAGTCTCACAATCCTTCTCATCGTACGAAGACATTGTCTCATGTGCTATCAAGACAGAAAAGGAATTCTCTAAGTCTTATGACTTTAAAGCAAAGAAAGAGAATAAGAGATCTACTGATCAATCTGGGAATGGAAATAAGGGGAAGAAGGAAGAGGTTGAATATCCATCCTGTGGTAAATGTGGGAAGAAACACCCTGGTACTTCCTTGAAGGGAATGGGTGTCTGTTACAAGTGTGGTGAAAAAGGCCACCAAGATCGTGATTGCAAAAGGAAGAAGGAAGCTACCGATGTTCAGTGCAACAATTGTAGGGAGATGGGACATTATGAAAATGAATGTCCTAAGAGTTAGGGGAACTTACCTCAGAAAAGGCCAAGGGATCAAGGGCAAGCTTATTCTATCACTACGGCTGAGGTAGAAGCTCCGAAAGACATGGTGGCATGTAATTTAATGGTTTCCTCAAGTTTAGAAAATGCATTATTTGATTCTCGATCATCGCATTATTTCATATCTTCCCAGTTTTCTAAGAAAATTAGATATTTCAAATTTGATTTAAGAAGGGGGTTTTCAGTTAAAAATCTTAAGGGAAGTATCATTACAACAAAGTTTTGTGAATCAGTCCCCATTAGAGCACATAAATGTTCTTTATCTTCTGATCTTATCGTCATACCTATGATTGAGTTTGATATAATCCTCGGTATGGACTGTCTTTCAGACCATGATGCGAAGATTTATTGTAAGAAGAATGAGGTTACAATTTTTGATGATGATGATAAGGAACACCTTATCTTTAGAGCATAATAGTCACCACCTAATTCTTATCTAGATCCACCCCCAGCAGCTCAACTAAATTCAATTATTGGGGAGGAAGAGAATGAAATGACTATGGGTGAGGAAATGAATGTTCAAATAGAGGATGTACCTGTTGTGAAAGAATATGTATATGTGTTTCTGGAAGATTTACCTGGACAACCTCTAGAATGAGAAGTTGAGTTTTCCATTGATTTAATTCCTGGATCAAGGCCTATATCTAAGACCCCTTATAAAATGGCCCCTAAAGAATTAGTTGAACTAATGAAAAAGATAGAGGAATTGAGTAATAAGGGATTTATTCTCCCTAGTGTTTCTCCATGGGGAGCCCCTATTCTTTTTGTTAAAAATAAATATGGATCTATGAGGTTATGTATCGACTATAGGGAGATCACTCCTATAAAAATAAAGAACGAGTATCCCCTACCTCGCATTGATGATTTATTTGACCAACTACATGGAGCTCAACACTTTTCAAAGATTGACCTTCGATCTGGATACCATCAGTTGTGTGTGAATAAGGAAGACATTCTGAAGATAGCATTTCAAACCAGGTATGGGCATTACGAGTTTATAGTAATGCCTTTTGGATTGAATAATGCACCCTCTATATTCATGGATATTATGAATAGAGTTTTCAAGGAATATCTCAATGAATTTGGGGTGGTATTTATTGATGATATCTTGGTATACTCCAAAATCTACAAAGATCATGAAAATCACTTGCGCATTATCCTGAAGACTCTGAGAAGACATGAATTATATGGGAAGTTTAGCAAGTGTGAATTCTAGCTTCAGGAGATTTCTTTTCTTGGCCTTATTATCTCTAAAGATGAAATCTCTGCTGATCCTTCTAAGACCAAGGCAATCCAAGAATGGCCAGCACCTACGAGTATAACTGAGGTACACATTTTTATTGGTTTGGCAGGTTATTATCGACGTTTTTCCAGAATTTTTCCTGATTGGCTAACCCATTAACGAAGCTCACACATAAAGGGGTTAAATTTGTTTGGACAAAAGAGTGTGAAGAATGTTTCGAAGAACTAAAGAGAAGATTATTCAATGCTCATATATTGACTCTACCATCGGGGAATGATGGGTTCGTTATTTATAGTGATGCATCGAAGAAAGGACTTGGTTGTGTCCTCATGCAGAATGATAGGGTTATTGCCTATGCATCACGACAGTTGAAAATCCAAGAACAAAACTATCCTACTCATGATCTTGAGTTAGCAACTGTGATCTTTTTTTGAAGATATGGAGGCACTACCTCTATGGTGAAAAATGTGAGATTTATACTGATCATAAAAGTTTGAAGTATATTTTCTCACAAAAAGAACTCAACATGAGGCAAAAGAGATGGCTTGAATTACTCAAGGATTATGATTGCATGATACACTACCACCTGGGGAATTCAAACAAGTTGGAAGATGATTTGAGTATAAAAGATCATTGAGTTTTGAACAATATGAGAATTGAAAGGGATCCAATTTTCATTGACCTGGCGAAGATGGACGTGGGAATATCCAGGAAAGGTGAAACATCAATGCTTTTTCAAGTGGTTTCCAAACTATCTTTACTAAAAAGGATTAAGAGTTCCCAGACTGATGATGAAGAATTTCAAAAGAAGATTATAGTTGTTAATGATGGGAGATTGAGAGACTTTGTGTATGAAGAAGGAATTTTGAAATTTGGGAAGAGACTTTGTGTTCCCGATATACCTGATCTAAAAAGGGAATTGTTGGATGATGCTCATAGTTCCAATTTCTCTATACACCCTGGGAGCACCAAAATGTATTGAGATTTGAAGGAACATTTTTGGTGGGACAACATGAAGAGGGAGATTGCTGATTTTGTGTCAAGATGTATGGTTTTTCAAAAAGTGAAAGCTGGAAGGCAACAGCTTGGAGGAGTCATGCAACCTCTTCCCATACTGGAGTGTAAATGGGACAATATTACGATGGACTTTGTCATGGGGCTACCAAAGACTCCTAGAAGGAATGATGCAATATGGTTCATTGTTGATCATCTTACCAAGTCAGCACATTTTCTTGCTATAAGGGAAGATTTACCACTTGAACGACTAGCAAGACAACATATTAAGGAAGTTGCGAGACTTCATGGAGTACCCCTATCGATTGTTTCTAATCGTGATCCCCGTTTTACTTCAAGATTCTGGAAAAGTCTTCAGAAAGCCTTGGATACTGAACTTTATTTGAGCACTACCTACCACCCTCAAACAGATGGACAATCAGAACAAACTATTCAAACCTTATAAGACATGTTGAGATCCTGGTCACTTGACTTTCAGGGTATGTGGGATCAATATTTACCTTTGGTAGAATTTTCCTATAACAATAGCTTCCATTCAAGTATTCAGATGGCACCATATGAAGCGTTATATGTAAAGAGATGTCTCACACCAACCTATTGGGATGACATTGGGGAAAGTAAACTTGTAGGCCCAGAACTGGTGGGGGAAACTATGGAAAAGTTGAAGGTAATCCAAAACTATATCAAAGCAGCTCAAAGTAGGCAGAAGAGCTATGCCGATAATCGAAGGAAGGATTTGGAATTTCAAGTCGGTGATCATGTTTTCCTGAAGGTATCTCCATGGAAAGGAGTCATACATTTTGGTAAGAAAGTTAAATTTAGTCTCAGGTACATCGGACCTTTCAAAATTCTAGAACGAATTGGGGCTGTAGCTTACCGTTTGGCAATGCCTCCAAATCTCTCCAAAGTTCACGATGTGTTCCACGTATCACTATTGAGGAAATACATGCCTGACCCAACGCATGTACTCGCCTATGAGGAATAAGAACTGTATCCCGATCTATCTTATTGTGAAGAGCCCGTCAATATTCTTGATACGAGAGAACAGGTACTGAGAAACCGGATGACTCGTCTGGTAAAAGGCTTGTGGAGAAACCATAAGATGGAAGAGGCAACGTGGGAACCCGAGGAACTTATGATGAAGAACCACCCGAGTCTTTTCATGTGGTAGTATTCTATAAATTTTTAGGACTAAATTATTTGAAGGAGGGGAGAATGTAATACCCCAAGCTTCTACGGTACACTTCTCTTTCATTAATGCAATAGCGTGCGTTGTACGCAACATCGAGTTCTAACACACCACAACCAATCAAACTAGCCATTATGAATAGTAATACCCACTTTTTGAAATTTATAAATTTTATTTTTCAAAATGGACTTCATTTTTGGATTCGGAATATTGAAATTATCCTAGGGTGAATTTTTGGTTTTTTTCTGAAAAACTTCATTTTTTGATGAATAGTGAAACCACTAAGTAGTAGTTAAAAAACTGAATTTTTCATAAAACTTAATTTTACCACTTCTGTGAGTGGAATTTCGAAAATCTCAGAGACACGGTTAATATCAAGGAGTAAAATGTGGTTCAATGAGATGAAAATAATTTTTGGTAAATAGTAACTTTTTACTTTTATTTACCACGATTAAAAAGTAAATAGGGTAATTAAGGGTAAAAATGATATTAATATTACCCTAACACATGTACTAATTCTATTGGACAAGTTTAACTCGACCAAAAACAACCTTAGGAATAAAATATTATTATTTAGGTCCACTTTGATTAGATTAGGACATTTATTATTATTTAATTCAAAGAAGAGTTAAAAGAGTTAAAATCAAAGTTTATTTACTAAAACATTTTTAATGTAGGCTTATACATAAGATAAAATAGATTGTAAATATTAATTAGAAATCTAAAAATATCTCTTACATAATGGTATTTTATTTATAATTTTTATACATTAAATAATTTAATTTAATTATGACCCAATGATTATGCAGTAATTACCATAATAGTGAACAATTAAAATAATTGATATTATAAATTCCCAAATAAATATAATTTGAAACTTTTTATGAATTGAAGTAATTTTCTAGGTTCATATGACATGTTAGGAATGATTTAATTAACTTTTTTCGAAGTAATCCTTCTGTTGTGAGTTTTAAAAAAATCAATTATTGAATAGTGTCAAAATTGACATAAAAGATTTTTTAAAACAAATATTATATTATTAATTGATATTAAATTTATAAAAATCTAAGGATCGGCCAAGAGACTTATATCATGATATGTGTATCATTAATGGACCACTTGGAGGGTATCTTGGAGGTATATAGTATGTTTATTAACTATATAATATAAAAATACAAAGTGACATTGTAAGTGTCAAACTAGTTAACTAAGAGTTAAAACAAAAAGATAAGGTTAATATAATGACCCAAACCTGTATAAATTATATTGGTTGAGTGGTTTTCAACCCATCCCCTCCTTAACCTTTAAATAATCCACTTTGGATCCATTAGAAACCGAATATGAATTTATTATAAAATAATATTTCTAGCTTTTCCAACGGTTCCCCTCACCCCTCTTATAAAAGGGCACTCCCCCTTCTCACTAGTTCACACATTCAAAGCCTTTTGGATAGGCCAACCCCTACCCAAATACTCTCTAAACGTACCTCACTTAAACCTAGAGGCCTTAGTTTGATCAGAAAGCCAACCTACAGAGCCCTTTTGATCAAATCAAAAGGAAGAACCTGAAGAAGAGGTAATGTTTTCACCACCCTTTTTCAAATTCATTTCTTCTTCAACTTCTTATTTCTTTGTTATTTCCATTATAAAATAATTAATCTAGTATCTCATATATACAGTAATATTATTACATATATGGTACAACCATATTCAGTAATCTATCTATCCTTTGAATGACATGTCACCATACGTGCGTACGTACGGATTACCGTCTCCACATCGTGGTGTAATTATTATTCAATATATTATTATTTGGATGGGTATAATAATGATTTGTAATTCATGTAAATAATAAATATAACATGATAATTATTCTGTATATATGATATACCATCCAATTATATATTATTTTAATATCAAAAGAATGATATTTTCGCTCATGCGTACGTACGGACTACCGTATCCATGAACGCGATGAGATTCATTCTCCATCGTATCCATTCAAGTATAAATATCATTTGATGATTTAAAAATAATTTTTAAGGACTTGATATCATTATAGATATGAATAAGATACATTATATCCAAAACAAACACGGCTTATGTAACAAAACATATAAAATAAAACAAGTAAGTCAACACTCGAAACGACGATAATTCTAAGATATTATTAACAAAGCAATGTTAAAATATCATATATGATATCATATTAATGTATATGATTCTTGTATAATTTAATAACAATTATTTTACCATTATATAGGAGGTTAACCTACCCTCAACCAAGGAAATTTACAAGGTAAGGGTTTATTTCGCAATCTCTTAATTATCTGAGGTTGTTTATACGTAATAATCTACTGGGACTTCTTTATCATCCACATCCATGTTTCTTATAAATGTATTTCAAAACATTCTTTTTACTATTTACTATAATATGGGTTAATTAATTTATACACTTGTTGACTTTTATAAGTGGTTTATAAAGGCATCTTTCCATCTTTTTCCAAACAATGTCCTTTTTAACCTTTTTGACAGAATTAAGGTAAGAATGTTTTTTTAACTTATACGGTAGGTGCGGCTATTTTACGCCATTATAAAATCGTCGAAGCTTCCCTTAAAAGTTTATAAGAATATTTTCAAAGAAAATGTTTTATTTTATAGATATATGACTCCTAAATGTTTTCAAAATAGAAAGAGATATTTCTCTAAAAAGAGTTTTGATTTCATCTATGTCAACATCCTTTGATGGATTTTAAGTTTATTTTAAACTGATTTATTATGATACAAAACTTTTATATTGTATTGAAGGTTTTGTGATATGTTTGACTGTGGATGTGTTATTTTTATACAATTCTTGGTTTATGGATGAAGTATTTACATTTTGTATGCTAGTTTTAATACTAATGTTTATGTTATGTTTAAAACTTTTCATATGGGAATGCATTGGACTTAATATGTGATGGGTGGAGTCTGCTATAGCTCCTCGATGCATCAGTAGGTCTCATGATACAAACTAGTGTCTTGGCACAAGGCCTTGGCAAAATATTATTTGTAGTCTTGGCACGAGGCCTTGGCTATGTGGTTATGATAGTCTAGCATTATGCATTCCGTCATTATAAAAGTGGTTATTGATATTGCATTTGATTTTTCGATTAGTAGAATATCCATGTGAATAAGTAAATTAAATTATTTCATTTTATTTTTTCCATACTATGTTGAAGTTCAAGTTTAAAAGGATTTTGTTTTAGTTATACATTGCCTTAAATTTTTATTCTTATTTATGAGAGTTTCCACTGTATTGTTATCCTTACTGGGCATTTGAGCTCACCCATTTTCTATGTTTTATTTTTCCTAGGATGTGAAGAAGTAATTTATGAATGACCTGCAGGGATAGTATGAGGCGATAAGAGTGTGGACTATGGAGACTATATTGTTGTAGTTTTCATTTTATGATGTAATGTAAACTTTATTAATGCATCTAGTTATTCCAAGGCTATTAAACTAATCGGTTTTTCGAGATTTGATCTTTCTTGTGATCATACCAATGTTATGTAATAATGCACCGACTCTGGGTAACTGGGGTCGGGGCGCTAAATTTTTTCGGGCTCTCTTCTAGAAAAAAACTCTTTTTACTAATCTCTTGAAACTTAATCCAAGGGATATAACTCAAAGAGCTTGGTAAGGGTCGCCATGTCACTCGTTCCTTTTCTTTTTTCATATTTTTTCCACTAAATATATTTTAAAACCGTATATAATTTTCTCCCATGATACTTTTTCCATTTTATAAAATCATTTAAAAAATATTATTGATCACATAATTCCCACTCGCTACAATAAAACTATTTCCATAAGATGTTACTATATTAATGTATAGTGTTTCAAATTCCATCCCTTTTCTTTTCAATAATACTCTTACAAAACTAATTATATGAGTAAAATTTCAATTTAAAATTAAAATAGTGGTATAAATAATCTCACATTATTTTATGAAACTCAAATATTTTTTGGTTTTTCTATTATTTTAAAAATATTTTAAAATCCACCATTTAATCATAATGGTATTACGATATCTAAGTGAATGATAATGTTTTATTTTTTAAGAAATACTTTAAGGATATACATAAAAATATATTTATAGATTTAATATATATTTAATAATAAATAAAATATATTTTTTAGGCTTTATAATTTTTATTTATATTAAATTTAAATAATAAATAACATTATTAATTGTCAAAAACATGCTTATGGAGGACCATTTTTAAAATACAAAATATTTTTGAAAAAAACATTAACTTTCATTTATTTCATAATTACATAAAACATATAACATGAAATTTTTTGAGAATATGGAACAATTAGACTTCGATATTTTACCATTACTAATATAATAATTATTTTTTGAAATTCGTAACCGAACAAACACAAAAATCTCATGTAAAAAAATTCAACCAATAAATAAATAACATATGCTAATAAATTTATATTAAAGAATAATATTAATCAAAATAAATATGAAATATTTTATAAATAAATTAAAAAATTAATAAAATTTAATTAGTATGGATGATAGAGGACTTATGAATGGATATAAGATTCATGGTTAAGGGATTATTGACTCAATTTCATTTCATTGAGTTGTATCATTTCTTCTATATTTTATTCATGTAGGATAGTTTATATTATATAATTTGATTTATTTTTTATATTTTATTTACTATTTTTTAATTATTTATATTTCTATCAAATAATATCTTCTATAATATATTCACACTTCACTTGTTATGATCATTGTGAGGTATTTTTTAAAAATCCACATTTTAAGTATTTCAAAATTTGCCATTATGTTTTTAATATCTCTCTCTTTACTTCTAAAAACTAACTTAATAATATTATTTTTTTACCATTATCAAACTATAATCCTTTTAATATCTTTTATTTTTCACTTAATATGGAATTTTTCAACTCATTTAATTTTTTTCATTGAGGTTATGTTTAATTCTGGTGCTTAAGGGTAGAAATGAATGTGTATATATGGTTTATTAATTGTAGGTATCATAGAAATTATATATAATGATGAGAATTCCTCGTATAGATTCGTCCAATTCATTATTTATTGATCTATTCTCTTGGGAAATATTTTTTTAATTGGCTTGTCATATAATTCCAACATGGGTTATTTGTAATTAATTAGCTACATGATTCAATTATGAGTTATTATGAATGATATGAATATGATGTCCCATGAAAGCATCACGATAATTTGATACTCAACATTCAATCAAATATGTTTTATTTATAAAACTATTTATATTCCGTCAAAATTATTTATGTAGTTTGTTTTATGATTGAATATAATTTTATGATATTATATTAGTTTAATATTTCTCTTTATATTCTTCTTTAAGAGTTTTCATGTAATCTATATCCTCATGAGTTTATTCTCTTTTATTAAAAACTAATATGATTTATATCCCCATTCTTTGATTTTTAATTAATTTAAAATGGTGTAAGGATGATTAAGAACAATAATAACAAAAAAAATAACATACGATACGAGGTCCTGAATGAATTAAGTGTATTATTTAAAATGATTTTTTGGGAAAAAATATGTAATTAGAGGAATTATGATTTTTTTAAATGGGTTTTATAATCCACCAAAACACTAAACCTAATAGAATTGATAATTCCTAGTATGAAAATAATATATCTATGGGATGGTTATGTTCAGACTATTTCATAATTCATATCATTATAAATTTTTATTTTATTTATTAAAGGTTTTTTCACACCATGATTACCAACAAAGAGCCTATAAAAAAGTTATAAACACTCTTTCATTGATTCCAAAAATACATATGTTAAAATATAGGTGAGGGAAAAAAATTCAGTTAATGTAAAATTACTATATCAATTATTATAGTTGGAACCGTAGCAGTCTCTATAGTAGTAGAACTATTTAACAGATTTGAGCATATGGGCCATAGATTTGGTCCTTTATTCCACATGGTATTCTGGAAACCAATATAATTTAGTCAAAAGTTCCTCTAGTCCACCGCCAACCTTCAGGACAAGTTATTTCATTCCATCAATGTTTCTTTGGTCCATAGGTTCTCTCAGTAGTAAAGTAATCACACATAGAAGAATTCCCCGAAGGAGGAATTAGAACAAGAAGAATCCATTCATGCATAGATAGACATATTATGAATAAAGAGAGGGAAATCATGGCATATTACACTATAAACAAGAACCATGTTTTTCTATACTGGGAAATTCAATCCAATCAGACATTTCATTTAGGACAATATGTGCTATCAATAAAAGAGATGATGGGGATTGATAGTTCTAGTGTAGTTAGGTCTTTGGGTCTTTAGGTAATATAATAGGAATTGTGCCTATGGGAATATAGTTCATGTATGGATTCCCCCTCAACCCATAAAAATAGTAATTATCTTGATATTATGAAAATAACAAAGGCCTTCGGGCTGGATTGATCACCCATACTTTGATACATTATTTTTATATATTAATTTATTTTCCATCAATAACAAAATTTCTAATTTAAAAGATTTTTTTTCAAACATTGATTCTAAATTATAAATATTACATGAAAAATTAATTAAAAACGAAATTTTTAAAATTAGCATTATTTATAAATTATGGGGTGAATGGAAAAATAAAATATTTATAAATGGTATATTTTTTAATTGGATTTTGATATAAATATTATATAATAATTAATTCAATCTAATTTAGAACTAAAATGAACTGAATCTATTTGGACCTTTTATTTGGATTATTATGAGACTATATTAGTGTATCAGTATGATTTTTTCCAATAGGATATCGGTTGGTGAGTAATGTTGATTGAGTAAATCATACACATGTAATAAATTACCATTTATGTAATAAGACACAACTAGTTACCATTAGATGGATATCCAAAACATTTATTTAAATAAATAACCATAAAAATAATAAAAATATAAAATGATAACTTCTAATATGTTATGTAACTAATAAAAAATTATTAATGGAAAATATAAAAGATACATTAAAAATGACACAAAATGTACCCCAATGTGAATCCTCAAGAATGTAAACATTGAAAGTGTACAAAAATGAATCATAAATATATGATATAGGAGACAAGCCTAAAAGTTATTTATGGAAATTATATTTGACTATACAAAACACCAAATATATCTAAAAAACTAATGACCATGGTGTGGAAACTCACATGTATGAATCCATGGATGTGTATCTCATCCTGTATTATTTCTCTTAATAAGGATCCAAAATTATGTAACTAGAATATGAATTATATGCTTGGACATAGAAAAATTATTGATAATAAGTCAATTTAAATTCATAAAGAATCTAAAATCAGTATACCTAATATTATTCATAGAACTCTATTAAATAAATATAACTAAACTATGTTATTTCATTATAAATAAAATATTGTGCAACACAGAGTCCCAGTGAACTATAAACCTCCATATAACACATATCTCAAGTCATATAAATGATAGAACCACATATATCCTTGTTATAAGAATTGTTTACACATATTTAAAAGATGAAAATCCATAAAAATTCATAAAATCCAAAAATATCTTGCTTTTTTCAAATAACATAATGAAAATATCCTATTTAATCATACCTCGTACCTCTAAAAACTATACCACTCAATTGGAGATGATAATTATCTAATAAAATTGTAATCCACCATTATAAACTGACTTCCAATTCAAATCACTCATTTTATTTGGAATAACATTATTTCTATAAAAAAATTTACTAAAATGTGGAGTTGATATAACCTACTCAGATACCATACATTTTTTTCACCCACTAAATGTATTTTGAATCTCACCTAACCTCAATCACTAATGGGGGTTATACATTACTCAAACCCATTTTTACATGAAAATAACTGTAACTGAATATAAGGGATCATATAAACTACAACAAAATTTCATTAAAAAATCCATAAATTATCAATTTAATGAATATTTATAGATGTATCATAGTGTACACCCAAGACTAGGTAACTCAATCTCCATACCATAGATAAGAAAATAAATATGATGGAATTGATGTGAAATAATTTCATTAAGATTATACTCTCATTCATTAATACTAACATGGATATGTATGTATATATATATATATCATAGAAAAATAAACCACATTATAACTTGGCATACAAATCACCATGATAATTACTTGTGGAAATGCATCTATTGATTATATATATATATATATTATATACTATTTATATCCACTATTATTGTGAAATCACAATCCTATGATAATCATATAGATGAAGCACTTAATACCATCACTAGTCTAATATAAGAAATTAAAATTTTTTATCCATGATAGGATAATATGAATAATATATATTATAAAAATAAATATACTACCATTATAATCATTTAATCTAAAAATATCATTTGATATACTAGCCACTTCTTGTCAACCATTATTTCTCTAACATTATATATTTATATCTACACAAAATCAAACAAAATCTTTCAATTATCACCAAACAAAAAATTAATCAATTAATATTTTACCACTCGCTATACTCCAAATGTTCCCTTGGTTGTCCTTTATTAAAATAAATTAAAACATATCGGGGGAATAAAGTAATACTAATATCTATTATTTATAATGATTTTTATCTGAAGGTCTAGTAAAATAAATAAGGTTTAAAAATAAATAATTTTCTCAAAATGGACCTCTAAACCATGATAAACAACCCAAATAGATGGATGGGACTAAATGAACCTTCACAAGAGATATAGATCTAAAATCATCACAAAATTCATCATAACCACTAACTCATGTGAACAAATATGAATTCTGATATTAATGATGATTAATAACCACTCATATCATGATCCTATATATGGTTCTAATATCTTATACAGTTATATAACAAAAAATACTCCCTTGAATCTGTATGTACTACTATAAAACAAGATTTGTTAGGTAAATAATCTATATAAGCATCCATGTGTTATGAATTCACCCAAATGAATGGATCATGTATCTCTTTAAAAGTATCTTTATTCATTTAAAGAAATCTAGGATAATCATCTAAACAATAAGATAATATATCTAGAAAATTATTTCATTCTCTTTAAATTTGATAATGAGTAAACCATGAAAATGGGATTCTATATTCCCTCAAAAATATTAATGACTACATATTTCACTTAATATTGAATATAAATAAACTATTATAGATCAATGATCTTCTACGTTTGATATAAACCTTCATAAACTAAAAATCAAAAAAAATTAAAAAACTAAAGTTATATTATCTTATCAAACATCAGACTCTAATTAATTATTTACTACCTAATCAATCAACATAAAAGTTTAGTATAGTATTACAAAATATAATGTATTGATAAAGTATATTTTTGATATATGAAATAGGGTGAATCAATAAATATATGTATATATATATATATATCTGTGTTTGTGTGTGTGTGTAATAATAGTAAGTTTTAATAGAATATGAAAAAATTAAAATTTAATATACAATAATAGATTAATAATTACCAAAATCTATAATAATAAAAAAAATCATGAAAATTTATAATAAACAAGACAAAGATCATTGAACCATACCTTGACACAAAAACCTTGATTATAATTTGAAATTATATTTTTAAATAGAATTTATGGTTTTAAATAAAACAAGATTACAGGTAATGTGGATGACTAATATAATTCTCATATTTTTAGAATCAATCATCTAATAATCAAATTTCATAAAGTAGACCAACTATGGTATAAAATTGGTTTAACACATCACATTTAACAACCAATTATAGGGTATAATAATGGTCATAACTTCAATTAGAATATGATAAAGTTGAAAAAATTACCATTTTACCCTATATATTTGAAACAAATAAATAGAACTCAGCCAATATAATCCCCCATGTTTGGAATTTATGGGTCTGTATATCCGACTCCAATTAAAAAATGATATTTTTTAATCTTTAAAAAAATAAGGTAGTGTAAGGATAAAAAAACTAAGGTAAACTATTAAAGAAGGATATCCACGATACATTCAAATATTATCCACAATAAACATATCCTCTAAATATAATAACAATTTAAGAACACTAATGAAATCAAATTGAAACACTAAAAGTAAAATTTATAAAAAAAATATTTTTTTAATCAAACATTCACCAGATCCTATATCAGAAAATGATAACTATGATAGAATTAAGAAAAATAATAAAAGAGTTCTCTTAAGACCATAATTGAAAAGTCACCCAATAGTCACTAACCAGAAAACATAGGAAAAATGTAATTTATAACAATATCTGAAAGGATGTTGTCGCACACGCTCACAAAAATATTTATTTGTGATTTACTAAGTGAAATACAGTGGCGGACCTAGGTCATTCTATCAATGAGGAAGTGAATTAAACCACTATTCATAGGCTTGAAGTATGTATTTAAATAGTTCAAAACCAATGAAAGGAAATATGGGGTTTTGTTTTGTGACTTTTCAAATAGTAAATTAAACAAGAAAATGAGAAGTAACAATCAAGAGACAATTTCTTTAGAAACACTTATATAAGAAGGCGTAGTTGATCTAACCCAGCTTTGAATGGGATCCAAAATCTAAATTTTGTTTAGTGGTAAATTAGGGTATAATATCCTCCCTATTTTTTAGAATTATTGTTTTTAGGGATGATGCTTGAAGCCAACAATTCTATCCCAAAGTGATTATATTTTTCGATTGAGGTTTCAATCACACGGTTTACACAAGCCTGACCACGCTTTCAAGTTCAAGTATATTGAGTCACATAAAAATTAAAACTCAATTAATTAAACATTATTTATAAATTATAGTATGTTTAGGGATTCAAAATAAATAAATTAATGGAGTGGGGATTATATCAACTAAACATAAATCACTCTTCCATGGGCTGAGTTGTCATCATGGAGATGTTTTTCATTAGAAATGGGTTGAAAGGATAATACCTTTTATCATATACACTCTTAGATTCCATCCTAAGAAGAAAAATTAGAATATGAAAATATAAGAACACAAAATATTTATTGAATAAAATTCATATTACAAGCATAAAAACAAGGAAAAACAAAGAGGAGGTGGGATAGGAGAGCCTTCTTGGAAGAGAACTTTGCGCAAGGCCTTACATCTTAAAAGGGTTTTGAGGTGTTCCCAATAGACACACTTTCTTCCACACCTTCCCAAATCCTCTACCATCCCTACGAATGAGTGAAACACCCATTTAAATAGATTTTTTGAGGTCTAGGGTTACATAATGTTTTTAAGTGTGAAATAAAAACTCTTCCAAATATTTTATTCCATGTTTCACCACATAGTTTAACTACAAAACAATGGAATTGTATGTAAATATAGAAGGATTATTTGTTTCCAATTCTGTCTCAGATCATTCCTCCAAATTTGGGCTCAATCGAAGTCTGGATGAAGAAGATACAGCCCAAATAGTGAAGTGGTGTCCAATCTGGATGGTTCTGTCCAAATTTTTCTTCATGGCCCATTTACTCCACTCAAATGCATGATAAAACTCTCATGTCCTCGATATAATTTGTATACCATTAGGGTAAGAACACATTTACAAAATTGTAAGTCAAACTATTTTACATAACAATAATTATTCCCTTAATACTATAGTGAATTTTAAAAGGGTAAAACTGGAATTTTCAATAAAATTTGTAAATGAATGATCTAATCCCAAATATTTCATAATTGATCATATTTAGCATAATGTGAGGAAATTATATCATTTATTATCAATAAAATATTCAATAAAAAAATTATTAACTCCCCCACACTTACCCTTTTGCACTCCTGGGCAAAACCTCATATCAAGTACACTTCAATATCAAATCAAAAAAAAATTAAAACACATATCCTTGATATCCAAAAATTCCACACCAAGAAACATAAGATATAATGCCTAATAAAATAACCAATATTTCAAGATCTCCATTAATATCATTCAATATATTTCAACTTCATTTATCCTCCCATGCACAAAATACTTACCTCAATTGAATTTTCTCTTATCCCACAAATGTCAATTTTTAGAAATGTCTTTCTCATCCAATCCCATACAAGGGTCACCATATGCTTGATAAATCCCAACATCGCCACATTATGTGAATCAAGGACAGATGTTTATCATGATGAATTTTCAGGGTTGTTTTGTGGATTTTGGTTGGTAGGATTATGATGTGAAAAATTTTGTGGTGGAATGAGGAGGGATTGATTCTTTTTGAAGAAAAATTGCATTAATATAATTTTCCATTTAATATGGTCTCCTCCTCAATCCCCATAGAATCCATTCAGGTTCATCATTAGGAAAAATAAAGGAATGTACATACCATTCAATATTTCATCTATAAAAATTTCAATCTTCTCAAACATGATTTTCCTAAAAGCTCAAGATAGGCACACCTTTCTCTCTCTATTAGAAGCTCCAGAAAGGCTCAACTTCACCTATCATGAAAGCTCCAAAAAAGGCACAGCTTTCATATGGTGATTTTCTTCAGCATCAAAAATAACTCTTCAGAATTTAATTTTCCACAAAAATTATCACAGAATGTGGTAGTACAACACAAGACAGCTTCCCCCACAGTTATGTTCAAATAGATTACGCAATTTCACTTCAAGAGTTGGCTGGATAGGGAAAATTGAAATGTAATGTGCCTAACTTAATAGGTTGTTCATTTATTATATGGGCTAAAAGGATTAAATGTTCAAGGTAGGACATTATAAAAAATGATTCTTTGAAATAGGGGCTTTAATACCAAACAAACTGCTCATTCATTTAAACCTAATTACCTCAAACCCTCATGTTTTGATAGGAATAAATCAAATTCTGGTTAAATCAAGCATGGTTTGGTTCTCTCAAAAAGTGAGTTAAATGTAAATAATATGAAATGAATGGTTTAGAATCATCACAAGAAAGTGAGTTCAAATATAAAGATAGTGAGATGTGTCATGGGATTTAAAATTCAGTGTACTTTTCATGAAATTACTAATGATTTGAACTTGAAACAAATTTATTTTCAGTATTCATTTAAGCTTTGTTTCATGGGATAAATTGTTTCACTTATTGATATGAATTTCAAAATGGTGATGAGAATCATTTCATCTCAAGAGTTTCAAAAATACACAAAAAGTTGAAAAATAAACACATAAAATCTGTAAAATAAACAACGTTTTTTTGAAAATCATTCGAAAAAAACTGGAAAACAATTGAAATTACAAAACTAAAAGGCTACCTCCCCTACAATTAAAATATTGCATTGTCCTCAATGTTAACCCATGAGATGATATATGCACATGAAATGCATAATTTTAAATAGGAAAAATATTATAAAAGTGAAAAGGTTAGGAACAACCTCCTATGCTCAAGTGATGATGGGGTCATGCAGTGTGATGAAATCCACTATATCAGTAGGATGTCCCTAAATGTATTTATTTAAACATTTCCCATTGACTGTAAAGCTATTTCATGTGTCCTCTTGTGTGATCGCCACTACACCATAAGGAAAAACATTAGTCACAACATAAGGACCTAACCATATGGAACGCAACTTATCAGGCATTAACTTCAGTCAAGATTTGTATAGAAGGACATTCCCTCTAACATGAAACTCTCTTTGCTGGGTAATTTTGTCAGGAGATTCCTTTGATATTTCATTATAGAGCCTTGAGTTCTCATGTGAAGACAATTGAATCTCCTCAAGCTCTTGAATTAACAGCTTCCTTTGGATTCTATCTTAGGCCAAATCCATGTTGCATTTCATTATAGCTCAATAATCCTAATGATCAACTTCCATAGGGAGATGACACGCTTTCCGAAAAACAATCCGAAATGGGGACATAACAATGGGTGTCTTGTATGCCATCCTATAATCCTACAATGAATCATCCAAGCTCTTGCTCCAAACTTTCATATTTGGCTGCACAATTTTCTCCAAAATATGTTTGAACTCACGATTTGAAACTTATGCATGTCCATTTGTTTGGGGATGGTATGTTGTTTATGTTTTGTGTGTCACCCCATAATTATGAAGAAAGGAAGCCAAATATAATTGCAGAAGTGTGTACCTTGATCACTAATGATGCCCTTCTGCACTCCAAACTTGCAAAAAATCTGTGCTTTGACAAAGTCCACAAGAACATAAGAATCATCAGTCCTAGTGGTCATAGCCACCACCCATTTACTCAAATAATCAGCATCAACCAAAATATACAAAAAAACCAAGGCAACTAAGAAAAGGACCCACAAAATTGATTCCCCATACATCAAAAATATCATAGAATAGTATGGGTTGTTGGGGCATCTCATGTCTCCTAGAAATGTTCACAGTGTGTTGGCAATGAGAGCATGAATTACAAAACACATGTGCATCATGGAATAATCTTGGCCAATATAATCCAGACTCCAAAACATTCCTAGCCATCCATTGTGGTCCAAAGTTTCCACCACAAGCAAGTGTATGATAGAACTATAGAACAGACTCAAACTCATGATCAGGAACACGCCTCCTAATAACATGGTCACTACACATGTGCCCGAGGTATGGATCATCCCAAACACAAAATGTCGACTCAATATTTAACTTTTGTTCTTGATGTTTCTTAAAATTTGTAGGGATTTAATAGGAAACAAGGTAGTTAACTAAATCAGCATACCAAGGATGCATACTAGATATGGAATAAACATGCTGATTGGGGAAAGTGTCTCGAAGTGGTACCTGGTCCAAGGTATTATCCTCTAGTGTGTGATTAAGCCTACTCATGTGGTCTTTCATGAGGTTTTCCGACCCCATCTTGTCCTTTATCTCAATTTAAAATTTCTAAAGAAGTAGCATCCATCGAATTAGCCTGGGCTTTGCATCCGACTTCTTTAATAGGTAACTCAGAGCTACATGGTCATACAAAACAACTAATTTAGAGCCGAATAAATATGAACGAAATTTATCTAAAGAAAATATGATATCAAGAGACTCCTTTTCTATGGTTTTGATGTTTTATTAGGCTGAATCTAGTTTCATCAATGCATTGGAAATCACATGTGAACGTCCCTCCCCCCTCTGAGATAAGACAGTTCCAACTGCAAAGTTGGTGGCATCACGCATATTATCAAAAGGAATCTCCCACTATGGGGGTTGTATGTTAGGTGGAGTGTTAATACATTATTTTATCTCATCAAATGAATTCCTTCAAGAATCATCAAACACAAAATCATAATCCTTTTAAATTAATAGCCACATTGGAAGAGAAATAATACTAAAATATTTAGTGAAGCACTGATAAAATCATGAATTCACTAGGAAAGATCTAACATCACGCACACATGAAAGAATAGGGTAGGGATTAAATAATATCTACCTTAGATTTTTCATCCTCTATCCCATTTTTTGACACTACATTCCCTAAGATAATGCCATGATCTACCATGAAATGACACTTTTCGAAGATCCAGACCAGATTCTTCTCAATATAATGATTCAAAACCATTCCCAAACTACTTAGACATTCATCAAATGAGGATCCATACACTGTAAAATCCTCCATAAATTCCTCCATGCTGGTATCAATAAAATTTGAAAAAATACACACCATGCATCTCTAGAAGGTATTTGGGGAGTTGTAAAGTCCAAATGGAATTCTTCGGTAGGAAAACGTACTGAATGGACTAGTGTATGTTGTCTTATCTAGATCTTCTAGAGAAATAGGAACATGAGAATATCCATAAAATCCATCCAAGAAACAACAGTGTGTTTTCCTAGCTAGTCTCTCAAGCATCTGATAAATAAAGGGGAGGGGAAATGGTCTTTGCGAGTGGACTGATTTAGTTTCCTATAATCAATACACACACGCCAACTATTTTTCACCCTCATTGGAACTAACTCATCTCTCACATTTTTAACAACAGTAAAGCTACTTTTCATAGGCACAACCTAAATAAGACTTTCCCATTGAGAATCTAAAATGGGAATGATTATACCTACCTCGAGCAATTTTTTAGCTTATTTTTTAACAACTTCCAGAAGGGTTTGATTGAGTCTCCTTTGTGGTTGCCTAACCGGTTTAGCCCCATCCTCCAAAAAAATACTATGCTTGAAAATAGAGGGTCTAATACCTGATATATCATCCAAGGTCCACCAGATTACCTTAATGTTCTCCCTCAAAAGATTCCAAAGTTTTTCTTCATGTTCAAAAGGAACATTATTAGCATTTATAACAAGTAATCTATCACCACTCAAAAAGTATGAGTATTTGAGATTTGGTGGCAATGGATTGAGCTCCAATTAAGGGGGTGGTGTATGGATAGAGACATTGAAGGAACGGAAATATGTGCACAAAGTGCATTTTTATCAGAATAGAAATCATCGCAATCAGAGAATAAAGCATAAAATCCATCAGCATACTCAATAGTCCTGTCATCATCAGAGTTCAAATGATCAAAATCAGAATATGATTCCATTTCAAAATTAAATCTAAGAGAGTCTTGTGTACTATAAATAGGATTGGAAGTACTCTTAAACATCAAACTAGAACCAATACTCATAATTTCCCTAATAATAGGACAATAAAAATCCATGGAGTTTTTATTTGGTGGATCAAAATGGGAGATAACAAACGCAGAATGGTCCTCTAAGGGGTACTTAAGGGAGTCCATAACATTAAATATGACAACTTCATCTCCAAACTCCATGGAAAGTGTACCCTAATTTAAATTTAGGAATGTTTTTTCAATTTTGAGGAAGGGTCTTCCTGAGATAACAAGAGCATGAGAACAAACCAGATGATCCTCCATGTTAAGAATGTATAAATCTGCTGGAAAGATTATTTCACTTACCCGGACAAGTACATCCTCAAGAACTCCTACTGGATATGTTGTATCTCTATTTCCTAACTACACCACTACTCTCATTGGTTTCAACTCACCAACCTATAAATATTAAAATACAGAGTGATGAATTACATTTAGGGAAGCTCCAAAATCACATAAAGCATCAGAAAAGTGTAACTCCTCTATAGTGAATGGGATGGTTAATATCCCTTGATACTTTCACTTTGTGGTAATTACTTGAGTTGGTGTAATGAGTGCAGACACATTCCTTCCAAAGTTGATCCTCTCATTTCCCTTGAGCCCTATCTGATTGGTACCATGTTCTTTTAATAATCTCACATACCTTGGGATTTTCTTGATGGCTTCAAGTAGAGGAATGTTGATCTCCATGCGCTTTAATGTATCCAAAACATCTTTTTGCATCGCCTCTTCAGCCATCCTTTTTGTTTGAGCTACCTGGTTTGGAAAAGGAAAGGGTTTAGTAGGAACATCATTAATCGTTTTCTTACCTTTATCTTTCTCCATGGGTTTCTCATTATCTTTTTTTGTTTGGGGATTCAATGGAGTTCAGGTGAATCCTGGTGGAATGGTAGGTATATATATATCATTCATTTACATTACACTTCTCAATGTTATGGCACTAAGATCCCCCTTGGGATTTGGAGTAGGTTTGGAAGGTAGATTTCTAGAATTCTTACTTACCAGTTCATGGAGGATAGTGGAAATATGGATCATTTGATTCTTCAACTCCCTCATCTTGAAACCATGACTCTTTAACTCATTCTATTGATTAAAAACAATTTTCTTCAAATGGTCATCAGTGTTCCAATCTACCTTGGTTGGGGGGTTCCCTTGTTATTGGCTTGTTGATTCTTGAGATTCAAATCTCTTTTGGGGTTCTTGGAAACCCTACTGGTAAGGTGGAGGCTACTAGAAGTTTTGTTGAAAAGGGGGGCTTTGTTGTTTTCTAGAGCCATACCACAAGTCTGATTGATCTTTCCAACCATGGTTGTTTGATGGTGCAAAGGAATCAAGCTTCTTTTGGGGATATGGTTGTTGCTTCTGCTGATATGGTCTCCTAGGAAACACTGCTGCACAATCTTTTGTTTCTTGTAGTTGGGGGGCAATAGTAAGTTGGGTGGCTTGTCTCAGTGGAAATGTCACAAGGCCTTGAAGGAGGGGGTTGGGATGTCCTTTGATCCAAGGCAATCTGTCTCATCATAGTTGTCGATTATTTCAACTTGGTATCAATCAATTAAATTTCAAGAGAATATGGACTTATCTGATGTACTCCGCTGTCATGTGGTGTACCTGGATCACCAAATTGTTGGGAGTTTTGGGCCATTTTTCGATCAACGCACATGCAACTACTAGTGTATTGTCCACCAATTATCTTCAAGCTGCAGCATCCACCATTCTCCTCTCCATAGTTTTGAGTCCTTCATAGAAGTATTGGATGTGGAGTTGCTTTCTAATTTGATGATGTGGTCAGTTTGCAGAAAACTTCTTGAATCACTCCCAGTATTCATACATTGACTCCATTTGGGCATTCTTGATCCCTGCGATCTCCTTTTGAATGGATATGTTCCTTGAATCTAGAAAAAATATCTGCAAGAAAAGATGTTTCAAATTGTTCTAAGAAGATACATCTTTAGGTTGTAAATTATACATCCAATTTTTCATAGCTCGATCAAGTGAGGATGGGAATACTCTTAGTTTGATTTGATTTGATCTTCCGAAACATTTTTGGGTTTAAGGGTTGAGAAAACCACATTAAATTATTTCAAATGTTTGTTTGGATCCTCACCAGATAATCCATGAAACCTTGGTAGAAGATAAATTAACCCAGATTTTGGTTCAATGTCCGATTCGAGATTCGGGCATGCAATATAATTTGGTTGATAGCTAATATCAGGTGTACCAATTATCGAATAGTTCTATTATGTTCATTTCCATTATTTTCATCCATTGGTTATTGTTTTATGTTGTAATTAGAAGTGTTTCCAATTTTAATGTTCATAGAGTGGAGAAATTCTTCAACTTTTTGAATGTTGAAACTTCTCGTAGACGAAGAATATCTAATTTGAGCCCTAAGGATGCGTTCAATCTCAGGGTCAAGATCTAAAAGATCCTCAGGATTATTTCGTGTCATAAATAAAATAAAAATTAAATGAAGGAAAGTATACCATAGTTAAATTAAAATGATAAGTTTGAGTTGATGGTCCAAAAGGAAGTAGAAGATAATAAAAGAAGAAGAAAAAATTCATATTGGGTAAATAAGGAAGATAAAAAAGAGAGGAAGAGAATAAAATGTAAAATAAAATAAATACCTCTAATTAGATGAAATAATTACTTGCCTCCTCGGAAATGGCTCCAATTTGAATGGACTTTGTCACACACACTCTTAGAAATATTTATTTGTGATTTTTCTATGTGCAGCACAGTGGCTAACCTAGGTCATTCTGTCAAGGAGAATGTGAATTAAAAAACTATTAATAGGATTGAAGTAATTATTTATATAATTCAAAACAAATTAAAATAAATATGGGGGGGTTTGTTTTGTTCCTTTTCTAACAGTAAATTAAACAAGAAAATGTGAAGCAATAATGAAGAGAAAATTTCTTTACAAACACTTATATGAGAAGACGTAGTTTATCTAATCAAACCCCTTCACCATTCATTTATCATTATCCCGTATAATTATAATTTATTCAATTATGTTCCCCTAAACTTTTTAACCTCCAAAACTTATAAAAATTAACACAACCACAAATATTTGTGAAAATGAGCCCAATATTAACTTCAGGACCTTCAATCGCAGCACCCTGCTTTGATTGTGATCCAAAATCCAACTTGTGGTCTATGGTCAATTAGGGAAGAATATCCTCCTTAGATTTCAGAATTAATTGTGTTTAGGGTTGATACTTTAACCCTACAATTCTATCCCAAAGTTATTAGATTTAGTGATTGAGGTTTCCCTCACAGAGTTTACAAAAGCCCGACCACGAGGTCAAGTGCAAGATGATTGAGTCACTTGAAAGTAAAACTCAATTAATTGATCACAATTTTTGAATTAAATTATGTTTATGGATTCAAAATAAATAAATTAAGGGAGTGGGGATTAGATTAACTACGAAATAAATCACTCTTCCATGGGCGGAGTTGTCATCGTGGGGACGTTTTGCATTAGCAATGGATTGAAAGGGGAATACCCAATCTCATCTCCACTCTTAGATTATATCCCAAGAAGAAAAATAAGAAGATGAAAAGAGAAGAACACATAATATTTGTTGAAGAAAATTAACTTTACAAGCATAAAAACAATGAAAACAAAAAGGGTGTGGGAGACGAGAGCCTTCTTGGAAGAGAACTTTGCACAAGGCCTTACTTATTACAAGGGTTGTGAGGTGTTCCCAAGAGACACCCTTTTAGCCACACCTTCCCAAATCCTCAACCATCCCTCCCAAAGAGTGAAAACCCCATTTAAATAGAGTTTTTAGGGCTAGTCTTACATAATTGTTTTAAGTGTGAAATGAAAACTCGGCCAAATATTTTATTCCCTATTGCACCGCATGGTTGACAACAAAAACTCATGAATTGGCCAGTATTTTTGAATTATTATTTGTTCCTAATTATTTCCCCAAGCTTCCCTCCAAATTGGGGCTCAATCCATGTCTTGATAAAGAAGATAAGGCCCAAATAGTGAAGTGGTGTCCAATCTGGATGGTTCTATCCAACTTTGTCTTCATGGCCTATTTACTTCACTCCAATGCACGATCCATCTCTCATATCCTATATCGAATATATATCCCATTAAGTCAGGAACACAGTTACAAAATTTTAAGTCAAAATGGTTTACATAATAATATTTTTTATGGAAATACAACAGTGGATTTTTGAAAGGGTAAAACTAGGATTTTCATAAAATTTGCAAATGAATGATATAATCCCAAATATTTCATAATTGACCATATTTAGCATAATGTGAGGATATTATATCATTTATTATCAATTAAATATTCAAAAAAAATTGTGTTTCATCAATATTACTATGGAAAATTGTCACACCTGTCGTTTCTAATTTGTTTATTTTAATTAAATTCTTGGTCATTTGATAGTTCGGGTCGAGGCCCGACATAAAATTTCTAAGTTATTATTTAAAAAGGTGTGTTTTGACCTTGACTGCATCCAGCGCATCATGGTCAAAGTCGTGCGGCCTCGCTTGGGTCATCGTGTGACCCCGCCTGGTCACTGCATGCCCTGTCGATGTTCAATTAATTAAATGAAATAATTTAATAATGAAGAAATAAAAATTTATTTAGTCATAAGATAAAAGTAAATTAAAATAATTTAACAATTTAATGATTTAAAAATATTAACACGTATAAAATTTTTATTATGAACAATAATAATAAGTTATTATTGTAAAGTTATTAGTATCCAGTTTGTTATTATCATCATAAATTCTTTCTCAATAAAAGTGATAACATCTTAATTAATGTTATCATCTAGTGGTTGAAATTGTAATTATGCTATTTATGTCATTCTAATTCTTTTTTTATTATTATTGTTAAGGTTTTAGTTTAAGAATAATAATATTATTAATATTGATAATTATTATATGTTTTATTTTACTATTATTATTGTATTGTAATTATTATTAATAGTATTATGGATTCAAAATTTACTAAATATTATTAAGATTGTAGTTCTTATTAGTTTTATTATCATTATTATCGTTTTTACAATTAACACATTAATTTAGTTATGTTTTTATTTGGATCTATTTAGATTATTATTTTTATGTGATATTTTATTTATTTTCATTTTCATTTTCCTCCCATTCTTTTTTATCCTTTATTATTATAACTTTTTTCTCTCCCTCACATCCTCTGGGTTTTTTTTTACGTTTTTCTTAAAAAATATTTCTGAAAAACGGCCTAGGTCAATTTTTTTTTTTAAAAATACGCTACAAAGGCGGCATTTGCGATGCCGCCTTTGCTCCCCTGCGCCGCCTTTGGCCCGGATCGATGACATGGCAAAGGCGGCCGGGAGGAGGCCGCCTTTCACCTCAGGGTAAGGCGAAAGGTGGCATCACGGAAGCCGCCTTTGGCCATACGCAGAGGCGAAAGGCGGCTTCCGCGATGCCACCTTTGCCTGAACTCCTTATAAAAGGGTTGCCACCCCCCCCCCCCTCTCCTCACTTGTTCATTGCAACTTATCTCTCCGATTTTCTCTCTCTCTCTAAAAAATTTCTTTGCTGTGCGAGCTTTTACGAAGCTTCATTTAGAGGTATGTTTCTTTATTTAATTTAATGTTTTTATTTAATTAATTTAATTTTGTTTAGTTTTAAATCTTTCATTTGTTAAGCAGTTTAGGTAGTTCTTAATATTTGGTTATTTAGTTTTTGTAATTAGTTATATATAGTTTTAAATAATTACTGTTAGGTAGAATAGATTAAGTATAAATTAACTTAAGATTAAGTATTTAGAAATTTTGGTAGCTTAAAGATTATGTGGTTATCTACGCAATTAAATTCCTGTCTGGATACAAACAAGTGGATGTGGCTCTGGCACAGATGTACATATGGGTAAATCCCGAAAACACCGCTTCGAGCTAGACTCGAACGGGAACTGGTGCACGATAACGGGCCTTGTTGCATCCTGGTTTGACACTCTCGGGGAATATGCATAAGATGATTCATATTTTCTTTATAAACTACTAAAATTTCTAAGAGAAGAAAAAGCAAATCAGTATATTTTTCAATGATAAATGATAAATATAATTTTATAGAATGAAATAAGGACATAAGAATTAACGAATTAAAGTTATTATTAGTTAATTATAAAATAATAGAATAACTAATGATTAGTTGTTATTAGTTAATTTTAGAATAATTTAAAATAACATAGGATTAAAACATGAATTCATATGATGATTAGCTAATGATACTAATGATCAGTATATTTATCAATGATAAATGATAAATATAATGTTATAGAATCAAATAAGGAGATAAGAATTAACAAATTAAATTTATTATTAGTTAATTATAGAATAATAGAATAATTAACGATTAGTTATTATTAGTTAATTTTAGAATAATTAATAAATAACATAGGATTAAAACATGAATTCATATAATGATTAGCTAACGATACTAATGAACATATAAAGTGAAATGAAGAAGAACAAACAACCTAAATAAAAAGGCGCTCTAAAATTACATTCTAATAAATATCATATGGTCAAACATCAGTATCATAGTTTATGGTATAGAAAGGCGCAATAAAATTAAATTATAATAAACATCATATCGTCAAACATAATTGTTAATATTTTGTTACACTATCAAAATTTTGATAAAAGAACACATTTTTGACGTAGAGAGCCATGTATGCCTGTGTGTACTGTTATGGGGAGATTATTCAAACTAAGAAAGGAGCTTCTTACAGTACACAACCAATTACGGTGGTTAGTACAGTTGATTGTGTTACCATAAGTGACCTTCAAGAGAGAATTCATGTTTCCTTAAATCTGGGACCCGATCAAGAGATAATGTCTATGAGCTATAGACATTTGCAATTTCCAACAACAATGTGGCATATAGCTTGTCCATTGGTTGCTGATGTGCAGTGGGTCCAAGCAATTAATTTATTTTCTCAACGGTTAGATGGTACCATGATGGAGTTATACGTTTTTGTTGCTACTGTACAACAACAACGTCCACTTGTACAATGACGTAGAAATACAAGAGTGGTTGAAGACAGTCTACCCCATGACATTGAGCCTATTCCAAATGATGCAGCAGAAGAGGACAACCTAGATGATCTTCCGGATATACATGTCAATCCGACTTCTGATGAGGAGTTTCGTAATGATGGATCAGATGGCGACAACAGTGCTGATGAGGAGGGACCAACAAAAGATAGAGAGGAGGTTTTGAGAAATGCAATTGTTGTACATCAACCTCGGTCAATAAATCATCCACCATTATTTTCATCTTGGTCAGAAGCAATTACACGCGTGCCTGAATTCGATAATACTGTTCTCACACCGGCAACTGAGTTCCCTGGAGTTGTACCAGATAGGTTTAGTGAGGTGGACAAAACCTTATATATTGGAATGAATTTTCCCAGTGAAGATGCCTTAAAAAGCACGTTAAAGAGATTTCATATTGAGAGAAACTTCAACTATGTAGTTCACGAATCATGCCATAGTAAATATGTTATACGGTGCGTGAAGTATGGGGATGATTGTAGATTTCGCTTCAGGGCTATTCCAGACATTACATTTGGAGGTTGGAGAATCTCAAGGATTGAGGCGGCTCATAGTTGCGTTCAACCAAGTCTCACACAAGATCATACTTCATTGGATGCAGAATTTGTGTCATCTATTGTTGTTGAGATGATTAGGACATGCCAAGATGTTCCAATATCCCTTGTGCAAGAGAGGATTCTACAGACATTCGGTTATAAGATTTCCTATAATAAGGCATGGATGGCGAAACAGAAGGCAATTGTGAAGGTATATGGTGATTGGGATGACTCATATCGAGTATTGCCGCAATTTCTAGCCATACTGAGGCATCATAACCAAGTTGTCTTCCATCTGGATACAAACGAACATGTGTCTCCTAATAATCGACTTGATCCATATCGTGTTCAATTTCATCGGTTGTTCTGGGCATTCCTTCCTTGTATCTCTGCATTTCGTTTTTGCAAACAATTTATTCAGATTGATGGAACATTTCTGTATGGAAAATACAAGGGCATATTGTTGATTGCGGCAACCCAAGATGGAAACCGTTCACCTCTTCCGCTTGCCTTTGCCATTATAGAGAAAGAAAACTATGAATCATGGAGTTGGTTTCTGGCATGTATCAGCAACCATTTCACCAACATTCAGGGAGTTTGTTTGATATCTAATCTCCATCGAGCAATTAATGAGGCAATCAATGCAGATCCTGATACATGGAGATACCCAGATGCACATCATCGGTTCTGCATTAGACACATTGCTAGCAATGTACATAAAAAATTCCACAACGAACCGATGAAGAAGGCAATCACGAGGCTTGGTACGTATTTTATTCATTCTGTTTTACTGTTTCAATATAAATATAAAATCAATTTATGTGAAATATCATCTACGTTTTGTAGAATATGAGTCGGACCAACGACGATTTGAAGAACGTTTTGAACAAATTCGTCAGGCTAATCAAGAAGTTTATGATTATATGATGCGGATTCCAAAATATAAATGGACATTGGCATACGACAGGGGAAAGAGGTACGGACACATGACGACAAACATTGTAGATTGCATCAATGGTATCTTCAAAGGACTTCGCAAGCTACCTATAACCGCATTAGTTCAGGAGACATTATATCGATGCGTGAAGTACTTTGTGGATAGACAAAAACTAGCATCAGACAGAATACATCAAGGGATAAGATATGGAATACACTTTCAACGAGAGATTGAAAAAAGATATTGAAGAAGCTTCTGGTTATCACGTATGTCTATTTCGAAGAGAAGACTCCCGATTTGAAGTTCAAGAGCGTTCAGACCCCATCACAAATCACGTCGGTGAAAAAATGGTGGTTTTACTGGAAACAAGGCAATGCCAATGTGGAAAATTTCAGGCCTTACGGTTTCCATGTACACACATCATCGCAGCATGTGCCTCTGTGAACATCTCATGGGAAGCATATGTTAATCTAGTGTACCAGATGGATATCATTGCCAACTGTTATGCTGCACCATGGACACCTATTGGGGAGTATCGTTATTTCCCAATGCCTGAAGGCCAGCCGATAGTGATACCTGACATGAATCAGTTACTTCCTCGTGGGAGACCAAAGGCGAGTAGGATGCGTAATGAGATGGACTGGCCTCAAGAACAAGGGCAGAGTTTGTGATGCACAATATGTCATAAAGAAGGTCATAACCGGAAGCGATGCCCTAACGTTGTTGGGTCGACTTCACAGTCTCATTCATAATGATGTATTGTCTTCATTGTGACATTCCCATATTGTAAACTAAATGTTGTTATATCTTTTTTATTCCTCGGTTTTCTAAACCCCAAACATCTGAGATAAGTTTTCATATTAATATTCATGCCTTCAAGAAATAACTTTAAATATGAAATAATAGAATTTATTTCAAAACTCTGAAAGCGGAACACATAACCCATATTGAAAAGTGTATGTCAGTTAACCCATTAACATGTTTCCTGGACGTTAATATTAAAAAATTTAACCCTAAACCCTCCAACCTAAACCCCAATCTAAACATGCAGGATATTTTAGAAAACTGTTCTATAACAAATTTATAGTATCATAATAATTAGCATAAGATATTGAATACATACAATTAGATAAATTCTAAAAACATCATTACTAATTGACATGGTTTATCTTAATCCAATCTATAAGTAGTTAATCACAAAGCTCCCCCAAAATATGTGTAACCAAATTCAAGACTCAATATTTTAGAAAACATAAATTATTTCATATTAATATTCATGCTTTCAAGAAATAACTTTGAATATGAAATAATTGAAGTTATTTCAAAACTCCGAAAGCGGAACACTTAACCCATATTGAAAAGTGTATGTCAGTTAACCCATTAACATGTTTCGTGGACGTTAATATTAAAAATTTTAACCCTAAACCCTCCAACTTAAACCCCAATCTAAACGTACAGGATATTTTAGAAAACTGTTCTATAACAAATTTATAGTATCATAATAATTAGCATATGATATTGAATACATACAATTAGATAAATTCTAAAAACATCATTACTAATTGACATGGTTTATCTTAATCCAATCCATAAGTAGTTAATCACAAATCTCCCCCAAAATATGTGTAACCAAATTCAAGACTCAATATTTTAGATAACATAACTTATTTCATATTAATATTCATGCTTTCAAGAAATAACTTTGAATATGAAATAATATAATTTATTTCAAAACTCCGAAAGCGGAACACTTAACCCATATTGAAAAGTGTATGTCAGTTAACCCATTAACATGTTTCCTGGAAGTTAATATTAAAAAATTTAACCCTAAACCCTCCAACCTAAACCCCAATCTAAACATGCAGGATATTTTAGCAAACTGTTCTATAACAAATTTATAGTATCATAATAATTAGCATAAGATATTGAATACATACAATTAGATAAATTCTAAAAACATCATTACTAATTGACATGGTTTATCTTAATCCAATCCATAAGTAGTTAATCACAAAGCTCCCCCAAAATATGTGTAACCAAATTCAAGACTCAATATTTTAGATAACATAACTTATTTCATATTAATATTCATGATTTCAAGAAATAACTTTGAATATGAAATAATAGAGTTTATTTCAAAACTCCGAAAGCGGAACACTTAACCCATTTTGAAAAGTGTATGTCAGTTAACCCATTAACATGTTTCATGGACGTTAATATTAAAAAATTTAAACCTAAACCCTCCAACCTAAACCCCAATCTAAACATGCAGGATATTTTAGCAAACTGTTCTATAACAAATTTATAGTATCATAATAATTAGCATAAGATATTGAATACATACAATTAGAGAAATTCTAAAAACATCATTACTAATTGACATGGTTTATCTTAATCCAATACATAAGTAGTTAATCACAAAGCTCCCCCAAAATATGTGTAACCAAATTCAAGACTCAATATTTTAGATAACATAACTTATTTCATATTAATATTCATGCTTTCAAGAAATAACTTTAAATATGAAATAATAGAATTTATTTCAAAACTCTGAAAGCGGAACACTTAACCCATTTTGAAAAGTGTATGTCAGTTAACCCATTAATGTTATATTTAAATTTTACACTTACGACTCATTTTCTTTGTTTATATGCAGATGGATGATACCATACTACTCACTCAGCAGCCTACCCATATTTCGCAGGCCGTGTTAGAGGGTCATCCAGATCGATTTGTGAAGGTGCATCGAGCACACCATTTTCATCACATGGAGCCTCCACATGCCATTAGACCTTACTTGCGCCGTGCTGTCTTCTATGGCCTTGCCGTATCAGATTTCACATTTGTAGATCATTACCTACTTGCTGCCCTCGTTGAGAGATGGAGAACAGAGACACACACATTCCACTTGCCTGAGGGGGAGATGACCATCACCCTCGAGGATGTCGCAGTTCTTCTCGGTCTTCCTATCCAGGGGAGACCCGTTATTGGACCCACTCATGCAGCTTGGCCAGACCTTGCTCAACGCTTGTTAGGCGTTGATATTTTGTCCGAACGTAGGGCTACAGATGGATTGTCCATATCTATGCGTTGGTTGGAGTCGCAGATTCCACATTTACAGGATGATGATGATGAGCAGACCGTCATGCGTTACGCCCGTGCATATATCTTACGACTCATTGGTGGGACCATGTGTACTGATCACTCGGGGATGCACGTGCATATGATGTATCTACCTCTACTAGAGGACTTTGATCGGGCTGGGACATACAGTTGGGGATCAGCCTGCTTGGCATACACGTACAGATCATTATGCAGACTATCCCATAGGGACCGTACAGGTCTTGGCGGATGCGTCATCCTTATTCAGATGTGGGCATGGGAGCGCATCCCATCATTCCGCCCTGACCTTGCTGGTCCACCGTTCGAGATGGAGGTGCTGCATGACGCTCCACGTAGACGCTGGTATGATAAGTCATTTCTATTGGTTTTTTATTCTACTATGAGTTATTGACTATAATTTCTCATTATTTGTCATTATCGTTGTATTTTACAGGTGGTGTCAGCGACACAATTTTGACGTGGTTCCGAGACAACATTTGGGCGTATATCGGCTACAGTTGGACTGTCTCTTACCTGATCAGGTATGTATATACAATCTATCACTGTCTAACATTTTTAATAATAACATCAATTTTGGTTTTTAGTTGGGTGTTTTTTTGACAAAATCACTTGTCATTTCAGATTTCATGGCTTCCATACTGGAGTATTATGGACCAGTTGCCAGCATACTGCACTGTTGGTCTTGAGGATGCTATGGCTGTAGTGCCCCTCATTCACTTTCATATTATTGAGTGGCAGCAGCCTGACAGGGTCATGCGCCAATTTTTTTGTACTCAGCCGATTCCATTACCATCTATACATACAGACAAGCTTCATGGGATGAAGCTGACAGGGAGGCAGGATGATGACTGGTCCCAAGTACATGCGAGTTTTATCGACTACTGGCACAGACGTGCAGAGTTACGTATTCAAGGTGTTCCTACAAATCGATTCTCTCTTTCAGAGTAGGTTGACTATGTGCCCTGGTATAGACTAAAATCAATACTGTATCTTACCCAAGCTGGCATAGAGATGCAGAGGATGGTAAGTTAATAAATTCCTATTACTTTGTTTATTGAATTATTTTCTAATTCCATTTGAATCTATTTACAGGGAAGTCACACAGAGCAGCTTGTTCGCATGAGCGATGAAGAGGAGGAGGGGGTCTTTAGCCGGGCAGCCGTCCATGCTACAGCGCTGGAGGCGAGGGCATCTTTTCATGCACTTTCCGAGAGCATCTTCACGCGTCTGTCTCGGAGACAGGAGGTTCCTGCCCCAGAGGAACATCCTGCAGCTGCTGCTGGTGCTGAGGAGCCACGACCACGGCGACGTAGACAGCGTCGTTCTGCACGTGAGGCATCGCCTGTTCCACAGGCATAGGTCGGGCCTCTAGTAGTCCAGGATCAGCCTATTCAGGATGTGCCTCAGGTGGCATGGGATTCGTCTTTCCTGACAGGATATCCGCAGTTCTCTCCATCTTGGGTTCCAGATCCTTCACAACCTTGGATTCTAGAGCCGTCGTCGTCTTGGGGTATAGCTCCATCACAGGCTTCGTTCCCCTCTGCGATGGAGGCAGGTCCTTCTACCACCCTAGTGGGAGAAGGATCCGAATGGCAGTACGAGATGCAGTTGACAGCTCCTCCAACTGACACACAGATGGAGGATGCGACAGTCGACGTTTCAGTGCCCGAGGATCAGCCTTCTCCAGGTCATCAGACTCCACTGCACACTCGACGCGGACGTCCTATTCGCAGACCACCATGTGGGACAGAATCTCCTCGCCACAGACATATGCATTGATTGTACATTATTGTTTACATGTTTTATGTGTACTAAAATCAAAATACTATTTTTACTTGTTGGTCAGAGTGGAATCTCAGGAGGGGGTAAATTAGGTTTTATTTATATATATTTATATAACCATACGAACATAATAATAAAACATTAATAATTACTAATTACTTAATTACAAATTATATAATTAATAATTCTATTACTAATTAACTATATAATTAGTATATAATTAATATTTATATTACGAAATAACTAATTAATTAGTATATAATTTGTAATTTGGTAATTAGTGTTTATTAATCATTAATTATATAATAACTAATTAGTTAATTAGTAATAAAACTATCAATTATATAATACTTAATTATTACATATATAATAAATACTTAGTTAATTAGAAATATAATTAATAATTATAACTAATTAATTAGTAATTGGTAATTATTAATTAGTTAATCAGTAATATAAATATTTATTATAATTATTCATTATAAGAGGGTTTTCCCTGAAAATCATTCTGCATTTTCGATGTGGGATTCAGGTTCTACCTTTACTGTGCAGTAGATTCTGCATTTCCGATGTGGGATTCTGTTTCAAGTACGTGACTTTGAAATACAATAAAAGATAAACTATAAGACCAATATAAATGAAACTTAAAACATGGATTGAACATATAAAAAATAGTTTAAAACAAAAGCAATTTACAAAAAATGTTAATGAAAAATAATTTATAAGCTTTCAGAACCGCCTACTTGAAACTTAAAAATGTTTCAAGTACGTGAATTTGAAAGACTGTAAAACATAAACTATAAAACAAATATAATTGAAACATTAAAAATTGATTAAACATATAATAAATAGTTTAAAACAAAAGAAATTTCCAAAAAAAGTTGATGAAAAGTAATTTATAAGCTTTCAAAACCGCATATTTGAAACTTAAAATTTTTCAAGTACGTGACTTTGAAAGACCATAAAACATAAAATAGAAGACCAATATAAATGAAACTTAAAATATGGATTAAACATATAAAAAATAGTTTAAAACAAAAGCAATTTACAAAAAAATGTTAATGAAAAATAATTTATAAGCTTTCAAAACCGCCTACTTGAAACTTAAAAATGTTTCAAGTACGTGACTTTGAAAGATTATAATTATATTACTAATTAAATAATTAATTATTATATAATTAATAGTTATATTAATAATTAACTAATTATTTATTATATAAGTAATAATTAATGAGTAATAATTAATAATTAATAATTTAATGAATAGCTATAATTAATATTTATATTACTAATTAACTAATTAATAATTACTAATTACTTATTAATAATTATTAATTACTAATTACTAATTATAATGAATAATTATAATAAATATTTATATTACTAATTAGATAATTAATAATTAATAATTACTAATTAATTAGTTATAATTATTAATTGTATTTCTAATTAACTAAATATTTATTATATATGTAATAATTATATTAATAATTAATAATTATATAATTAATGATAATATTACTAATTAACTAATTAATTATGACATATTTAATTATTAATAATTACTAATTAATAATTAAAAATTATAATGAATAAATGTAATTAAAAATTATATTACTAACTTACTAATTAATTGTTATATAATTAATAATTATATAACTAATGAACTAACTAACTATTATATAATTAATTATTAATAATTACTAATTAATAATTATAATGACTAATTATAATTAATATTTATATTACTAATTAACTAATTACTAATTACTAATTACTAATTACTAATTACTAATTACTAATTACTAATAATTAGTAAGTGAAACCGAAAGCTTATAAATTATTTTTTATCATCATTTTTTATGATTCTTTTTGTTTTAAACTATTTTATATATGTTTAATCCATGTTTTAAGTTTCATTTATATTGGTCTTCTATTTTATGTTTTATGGTCTTTCAAAGTCACGTACTTGAAAAATTTTAAGTTTCAAGTATGCGGTTTTGAAAGCTTATAAATTACTTTTCATCAACATTTTTTGTAAATTTCTTTTGTTTTCAACTATTTATTATATGTTTAATCAATGTTTAAAGTTTCAATTATATTCGTTTTATAGTTTATATTTTACAGTCTTTCAAAGTCACGTACTTGAAACATTTTTAAGTTTCAAGTCGGCGGTTTTGAAAGCTTATAAATTATTTTTCATTAACATTTTTTTGTAAATTGCTTTTGTTTTAAACTATTTTTTATATGTTTAATCCATGTTTTAAGTTTCATTTATATTGGTCTTCTATTTTATGTTTTATGGTCTTTTAAAGTCACGTACTTGAAACATTTTTAAGTTTCAAGTAGGCGGTTTTGAAAGCTTATAAATTATTTTTCATTAATATTTTTTTGTAAATTACTTTTGTTTTAAACTATTTTTTATATTTTTAATCCATGTTTTAAGTTTCATTTATATTGGTCTTCTATTTTATGTTTTATGGTCTTTCAAAGTCACGTACTTGAAAAATTTTTAGTTTCAAGTATGCTCTTTTGAAAGCTTATAAATTACTTTTCATCAACATTTTTTTGGAAATTTCATTTGTTTTCAACTATTTATTATATGTTTAATCAATTTTTAATGTTTTAATTATATTCGTTTTATAGTTTATATTTTACAGTATTTCAAATTCACTTATTTGAAACATTTTTAAGTTTCAAGTAGGCGGTTTTGAAAGGTTATAGATTATTTTTCATCAACATTTTTGAGGAAATTCTTTTTGTTTTCAACTATTTATTATATTTTTAATCAATGTTTAAAATTTCATTTATATTGGCCTTATAGTTTATATTTTATTGTATTTCAAAGTCACGTACTTGTAACAGAATCCCACATCGGAAATGCAGAATCTACTGCACAGTAATGGTAGAACCTGAATCCCACATCGAAAATGCAGAATGATTTTCAGGGCAAACCCTCTTATAAATGGGAGGCCTGGGTAAGAGTTTCTGTCAGAATCCAGACTGCTGTAATGGCTGTAGCGCTGGATCTTTAATAGCCGAGAAATTCTGCTGAATTTTTTTTTTATATATATATATATATATATATATAAACAAAACAAAACAAAAAATAAAAAAAAATTAAAAAAAAATATTTTTTTAGGAGAAAGGAGGCATCGCAGATGCCGCCTTGCCCCGAAATGCAAAGGCGGCATCCGGGATGCCGCCTTTGAGGTGCATTTTTAAAAAAAAATTTGCCGGAAGCGTTTTCTGGAAATTTTTTTTTAAAAAAAACGTAAACAAAAAAAATCCCACATCCTCTCCATCCCGTCGTGCCACAAGGATTCCCCCCAAACCCTACCTATCACGCTGCTGTATCACCATCCGACGCCCCTCCAACCGCATGCTACATCAGGTCGGACCCCACCCTCGCGCGAGCTCCCCCCTCCTACCTCTCCCCATTGGACCCCCTGCCTTCCTCTTGGCCTCATTGCCCACACTGACCACCCCTCACCAGGCCGCTCCCGCTTGCTCTCGCCCCTGACCTCCCCTTAGTTCGATGCACCCCACCTCAGCAGTCCTCTACTTTTTTCCGACTAACCTCACGCCGCCCTAGCTTGCACCGCCACCCCGATCAGCTGGCCAGCTCACGTCGCACCCCCATGGCAGCTGACCTCCTTCCTTTTTCCTGAAAATTCCAGCCGTCACCCCCCTTCCTACCTCCGGCCGCATCGTCCGACTACCACCGAGCCACACCTCCATCCACCTCGCACCTGCTCGCAATGAATTGGCCTCGCCCCGCTGCCCTGCGCTTCAAACCCGTGCTTCCTATCCCTTACGGCAGGTTTTCCAGCATGGTGCACCTCCCTCATCCTCCTTTAAACTCCATATATCCTCCCATAACTCTATTGTAGGTGCGTTCTATATCGATGATTTGTTCTTCCTTTTGGTAGAGTTGTGGGTAAGAGTCTCATGTTTTTTGGGGTCTAAGTTGTCCTGAATTTGGTTCTATTTTGATCCTTTTGTCGATATATTGTCTCTAAGGTTCATTTCAAAAATTTTGTGGTGTGTTTGATGTGAAATTGAAGTTTGGATCTTAGTGTTGGCGTCTTCGACACCTGAGGTAGGTGGTTCCGCGTTTTAAACGTTATTTAATGAATTAATTTTCTTGCTTTGATAGTTTATAATTTTCGTTGGTTAAATATTTTGGGTGTGGACTTTTTTTTCTTTAATTCTTCCATGTGTTAGATTTATTTCGTATTGTGTCATATGGGTGGGTGCATTCATTGGTTGAAAAACTATCTTTAGTTAATTTTTATTGGTTAATAATGTTTACAGCTAGATTTTCTTTTGTGCAAATAATGATAATTGTGTTCGACATCGCGTAGTGTGTTCTTGGTCGTAAGTGAAGTTATTGTAATGGTTGATTCGGTTGTTGCTATGAAAACCTACGTGAGCTATCTTTTAGAGTTTATAAAGTTTGTGTTTGTTTTGTGAAAATGTGCAAAGCATGCATTTTGTGTTCTTGATGTGGCGTTGGGGGTGTTTGGTCATGAAAGAGGGTTGAGTTGGATTTGCATGTTAAAGTTGTGTTATGTTTATTTTTTAAATAATTTATTACAAATAATTTAATGTGATTTAATAATATTATTAACGATAAAAATTTAATATGTTTTTAATAAACAATTATTAGCAATGAATAAATTGTTTTAATTGAGTTGGGTAAGGTCTTTTGGTGTGCGTACTTTGCCAAATGGTTTTCTATGTTTGTGAATGTGTGGCGTCTGGTTTATGTAACGCCTTGGTTGTTTTTTTTGTCTGAGTTGACATGAAATGTGAAATTGGAACAACGTTGATCACAAATAGGAGAAACATGGGTACTAGGTGGGAGGACTAGACTAGCGTGCTAGTGATTCGGGAGTGGCCCTGGCCCAGTTTCACTTAGTTGGATTGACGCTTACAACACTAACTAAACCTTGGATGATGACTGGAGACCACTAGGTTATGGAGGTGTTTCCCTACTAGTGGCTTGTGCATGGGAACGTATGATATGGATTCTTTGGTACACCGAGACGTGATGTTCTAGGGCCCCACACAGCTTTAGTACATATAGGGTCTCCACCACTTTTAGTTCTCTTGGAATATTACACCCTCACCGTCAGCATAGGGTGTAGAATTTTGGGTTCTCTTGAAGGTATGATTTTTCTTAACTGTAAGGGTGTTTTATTTTCTTTTTTTTTATTTAAGTTGTTTTCGTTGAAAGTGATTTCTTTATAGAAACTATTCTTTTAAAGTTGTTCAAGCTTTGGCATCTTTTATTTTATTAAGCCTACAAATGTTTTTGTCATCTAATGTTTTCATGTGGAACCTTTTTGTTGGGTGATGTCCTACTGGGCTTTTGGCTCACACCATACATACACATTTGGGTGTATGTAGACTTTTTTTCTTGTGTATTCCAGGTTGGGACATCGTGCTCAGCGACAGTGGTTTTGGTCGGTGGTGGTCTTCTTGTACAGGTTGGTATTGTGGTGTGTGGATGTTGCGCCTCTCTTGTTGGTTGGAGGTTTGAGTTAGAGTTTTAGTTTCTTTTGATGTCGTTTATTTTTGGATGTTGCTTCAAGTTTTAAACCTCTAAGCTTGTTTTTAGTTTAAGGCCCTGTTTGGTTGTCTATTTTTAGTTTCAGTTTATTTATCTTATCTGTTGCATTGTGTTTACTATTTCGAGTAAATTGTTCCCTTGAATTAGTTTTGATACCCGGAAACTTGTGCCAGCCCGTGGGGATCAGGAATTCCCTTCAGGCCATGTCGCGGACCGATTCGGGCGTCAGGTCATTTGGAAACCCGGCCTGGTTTGTGACAAAAATAAATCTAGATGGAATCCACAACAGAAAACAACATTAAAGGAAAGAATTTGAAAAGGGGTAAAAACATCATCATCTGGGGATCTTGAGCCTTTTTAATATCAGTAATAAATCTAAAACATAATACTTTAACTTATAATTATATATATAACCTTTAAAGACTGAATTCTTCTGATAAATTACTATATATCTCATGATTATATTTTTCCCTTATAGAAAGGAATAATTGGAATACAATAATTTATCACATCATGACATCATATACTAACTCAAAATATTTTAACATTGTTTTTTATTTTAATTGATTACCTAAAATTTTATGGGGTGAGAAATCCACCAACCATATCAAGTCAGGACTATCATAGTGTCTACTCTATAAAAATAGGCATAAAATATGGTGGTGGCAAGACCCATTACATGAATAGTAAAATAATCACATGTTACATTGATTAGGAGAAAAATATTATATGATAAGGGAATTGATCCATGAATGAAATAAATTAGCTTTTTAAATCCCCTACCCCCAGTTAATATGTATATTTGATTAAAGTGAAATATTTTATCTCAATTTTTCTTTTAAATGTAATTAATGTAAACAAACATGGGTACTTAAAAATTACATGGTTTACCTTTAAGGTGGAGAAGAATACCATAAGAAATAATAACTCAGTTTTCATGTCATTGTAATTACTAATCATAGTTTATTTTAATGCATTTTATAAGACTCATTATATCTCATGATTTACTATTCTAACAATGATATAAATATCCCTTAGAAGAAAATATTTGGAACACTTCCTTTAAAGTATCAGTCCAACAAAATATGAATGTTCGAATCGTAAACATGTTGGTTTAACAATGATCTTCCATTTTATCACTTATGTTTAACTGTATGAATTTTTTATGAATTTTTTATAAAACTATTCCATAAATATTTAATGGGATGAAAAAAATGATATCTATGAATTATAATATATAGTGGGATATAAAAATAATGTCTTCATATTGATTTAATATAAAAAATTTTATCATCCATAGCATGGTATATTTTTTTGAGACAATATGAAATCATAGATAGAGAGGTTGAAATTATGATAACAAAAACTAAAATAACTAGTGATCCTTATTTATAAATTAACTACCATATTTTTCACCTAATCATGATGTGGTTTCTTGTCAAATTATTTCTCCATGTTCATTATAAAAATTACTTAAACTCCATGTCACTTTATTATTTCTCAAAAATAATTTTGGTTGTACTAAATAAAACGCCTCGTCCAACCGTAATGTGATTTTATAATCTTGGGTGTTTCATAAATGAAAAATTATACTAAAATTGTTACTAATGATTACAAATATAACATTTTCCTCTTAATTTTACCATTACATACATGAAATTATTTATTGGATAACATATCTATATTCATGACCAAGATATGGCTTCATCCAATTTATTATTTTATTCAAAAATAATTTTTTTAGTTTTTCTAAATAAATTTAGCAACACACAATTCTTTTTCAAATGATATTTAAGGCATCTATAAACCAAAAAATATTTCTTTTCCAATAGTATGGATTTTCTAATCTACCCAGTGTACTAAAAGTTTATAGTTCATGGATAGACCAAAACATGATCAATATTCACCATAAGATTGGTTATATGTTAGTAACCTAACCAAATTACAAATGACATAACCTTTCTTCATTCATATACAATGTTCTTACATAACATAAAAATTATTATATTAATATATTTTTTTTAAAATAATAAAACTCATAATATAATATCTAATTATAGATCAAAAATTACTTATATTTGTTTAGTTTGTAACAAAAGCTACCACCACTATAAATACATAATATGAACATCAATATAATTCAAGGAAATCAATGAATAAATTTCAAATAATGAATAAATTATATATATTAAGTCTATTACTATAAGAGTTTAACATAATATTGGAATTATTAGAAAAATATATATTTCAGTAACAACCATTGGAAAAACATTCTCATTCACATTCAAAACCATGTAAATAAATTTCTCTTCATATTCACATATTTTTTAATGATTCATAAATATATTAATACCCCTTAGTCCTTAAAATTGTCATATCCCTTGATGTGTCTAAAGAGAATATAGTTAAAATAACCTGGGGGAAATAAATGTGATTAGAAACACAAATATTCTTATGATCTCAATATAATTATCATACCAATTAAATAAAATATTAATAAATTAAAAAGAATCATTAATGATATGATATGAATATTGATATTCAACAAAAAATATACAATAAATTTATAAACTTCATACACACTTTTTATATATTAGATAAAAAAAATTGTCCCATGATTGTTATTCCACTATCTGTGTTCATATATTATTATTAAAAATAATAAGGAATAAAAAATGGAGAATATCCAAAAAACTATGTACAATATAGATCCAAAAGAGAATCTCCATGTCGTTCAACCATTTTATATCTGTTTATTTTATATCAAAATATGGATCAAGTTTTTAAATTTATTATTAGCCTAAAATGAAACCAAAATCCCACTAGAATGCTCTATCAAATGTTTTGTTGGATATATCAACATTTTTTAACATTACAACATTTAAAATTGGTTATTTTTATAACTGTATATATAAATTTAAATAATTATTTTTTATCCAGGATGTGGTGTCTCAAGATAAGGCTTGATCCCTAAAAATATCTAGATAACCCCTATATTTCATATAATTAGGGGGAATTTTCCCTCTAATGTGTCACTAAAAAGATCCATGAAAATGTGGAAGTTATTTCATCATATTATCGTATATTCAAGCACAAAAATGACTAGATTCCATGTTTATTTTAATCCTAGTAATTCTTTATAATGATTTTTATCGCCCCATAGGATTAACCATGCCTATTTGTACTAACTTATCACGGTGAATAATAAATCAACCCCTAAATATGTTTAAACCCTCAACATAACCATTTTAGTGTTTCCATGATGATATATGACATAATTGAAACCAAAAACATCGTGTTTTGACTTCCTTTTATCATTGACTAGACATATATAAGACCAAACCCATGAAAATAGTTATTTTCTGCCATAAGCTTATCAATATTATTTATCAATAAATCCATGATGTGTTGTTATCATGCACCATGGTGTGTTTTATTCATGTACCATGATATGGTTATTGTCATATTAGAATTTGATAATTACTTTACTTAAAAAGTATAATCAATAGTCTTCCACCTAATCTATGAGCATGTTTTTTATAAATACAAAATGAAATATCTATAAAAACTCATGAGTTTGTTTTCCCATGCAGATTCTTCAGCCTCCAATGACACATCGTGAATCAATTGATATTATCTAAACCCTACCGTTGTCAATTATTTTCATAACATCTATTTAATATCTAATGAATCATCAATTTCTAAATTTTATGTTTTTACAAACATCATAACAATGTGGTCATATCTCCAATATTTTAGATTCAAACACATTTGTAATGCCAATATATTAAAAAATCTCTTATTTTCTCTCTCATTTGTTTCTATTGTAATATTTAGAGTCTCTACCAATTTTGATGATGTTCGCCCATATAATTTCACATATTAATAATATAATTTACTATAATTAAAGAGATAAAATTGAACAATGAACTCACAGGGATTTTTGGATGTAATTCACTCTAAATAAAACTCTATTGTGATGGAATTAATCCGTTGATAATATTATTTTCACTATATCTGCAACAATATCATTTATAGAAACATACTCCAATAGAAGCTCTCTATGTTTCAACAAATCATTATTGAACTATTACACCATGTCAATAATCTTTGAACTTAAATGTTTCACCACATACATTAAAAATTTTATTTCACATTGATTATTACATCCAATCATTAATTTATATGAGACATTCACCCCCATATTTAGGAGTTTTAAAATTATCTACATCATTCGAGTTAGGTCATGACCTGCCATAATATAATTGGATTAAATTTTTCTTAGAGTAAATGAATTTTAATATATGTTTTTACATGAAATGAAACATTATTAAAGGATGAATACATTACTCAATGTTAAAATTCCATCTCAAAGGTCATCATTATAATATGGATCAGAATAGCTATAAATCTATATAGATAAATATTTTTCATATTTCAATATATAATTAACATTATATATGGTTTATATTCATATAGGATTACCATACATAACATTTTAATTCATTTTATTTCTTATAAAATGTTTTTAATGAGTAATTAAATACCTAATTTCTGTTCAAGACATTTTCATGTAGAGTAGGATACAAATAAACCATTAGAAATAATTTTAATCTAAAATAATTACTTATTTATAATAGGATTATTTAATTTGATGTTTTGTAAGAGTATTTAATTCTCCAAATTTTCCTATTTGAATCCATATTAACAACCCAATAGTATAATTATCTTATGAAAGAAAAATATATCATATTGTATTCATGAATTCTAAAAAAATTATTATAGTTTCCCCAAAAAAAATATTTTGAAAATATTTTTCATATAATCATCAAGGCCCTAAAAATTATTCCCTATATATATTTTAAAAATAATTTCATGAAGATACATGATCAAAATGGTAGATTTTTTATTTTATCTCTTAACATATATATTTTTATAAATATTTACTTTCATGAACGAAATTCACTTTAAACTACTATGACACATTAAATATATTGGTTTTTGTATTTCCTTATATTATATTGTGTACATTAACATAAATAATCTTGATGAATCGTTATCAAATATAATAACTTTCAATTGTGTAAACCACATACTAAAAATCTATATTCAATAATGAAACCTTTCTATCTAATTAAAAAACTTCTTTATTGATTTTGAAATTATATAGAAAATGAATAACCTTAATCCATGTGATAGAAGAAAAATTATTATAAAATTTTATTCAGTAAATTGTAGAGTATAATTTACTTTAAAAAAGATTTTTTGTTTCATTCTATATCTCCCTTCCCATTGATCTCATTCTAGAAAACCAATTTTTTACTAATTAAATTTGGTTTCTTGGAAAAGACACTAATTGTCACATGTTATTTTTTTCTCAATCGGATTCAGGTTTTCCTCTTTCATTATGATCTATTCCAATTATTATAGTGTATTTCGAATACTTTTGAAATTAGTTTTTGATAGAAATATAATTTCGATGTAATTCATCAATCTCCTTTGGGTTTGAACACCCTTGGGGATGCATAAAAATATTTCTTAATGATCTATATGATTTCATAAAAATGTGTAATTAGTTCCTCACTTCTACAAAACATCCATATAACTATAAATTTTATAATCAACAAGAGAAATTTTAAAATATAATATTATGAATGAATGTGAATCATTTTTTCCTTCAAATACCACTTTAGTTTTTTAAATTTCAGTATCAACAAGAAAATATGTTTTTAAATATAGTTAATTTACAAGATAATAAGATCATATAAATAAGTAAATGTTCATAAATTCTTATTATAAAATGAGTAAATTCTTCTATTTCTGTTTATATTTAAGAAAATTCCATAATATTATATCTCATCAAATAAAAAAAAGTTTATTCTGTTAATATTGATGGCATATAGGTTAGGTTTTACTTGTAATAAAACCACATCTCATAATGTGTATTGATTGAGTTTTTTGAAGAAAGAACTTATTTTTAAATATTGGTAGCTTATATGGTGTATTGATTTCAAATTAATTTAGAACATATATCCATTTATTACGTGGTTGTCCCCATTTCCAATAAACACTAGTTCTTCCTTTTAGAATTTCTTTTTTTGTGGTATGTTTGGACAAATATATTCCTTCTATATTCCATACTTCTTAAATATTTTCCACAAATACTTCTTTCTTTTTTAAGGCCCATTCATGGACGATAAAATTTTATGAAAAAGTAATGTTTCTTTTTCAACTTAACTCTAAATGTTTTTTAATCTCACAAGTGTTTATAATTATCTCAATATAAATAATGTGGCACCCATTATTTCTATCTCACATATGTTATTTATCATTTATTAGTTTTCAATTTTATTTTTTTAGTCACAATTTTGAAATTCTAAAAGAAATTTTATTGGTACATTGATAGGGTACAAAATAATTTAATTATTTAAGTAAACCATATTACAAAGACCATGGTTCTAAAAACTTATGTGTTCTTAGTGAACAGATGGCCAAACCATGCATCCAAACCTTACAAGTCTGATTTTAAGGATCGCAAAGTGTAAAAATGATTGTTAGAAAACTTGAAAAACCATTCATCTAAACCATGAGACGACTTATGAACATACATGTTTTTGATTGTTTGTTATTTCTAAATTAATGGTGGTTATTTTCCTTTCCTATATAGTCCAGAATTATCCTATAATTCTTCCTCAATGAACCCCCTTCATCTTTATCCTCATTTACATTCATACATGTGATTTATTTTTCAAAACATAGGGATTAAATCAATTAAATAGACAAAATCCCATTCCTCCATATTTTTATTCACTTTTCCTCCATTACTTTAATAACAAAATATCTTAGTGGATAAGGGTTTCTATTTATATGATATTTATGTTAATATTTTTTGTTCTTGGTTTTAATCCCAACTTCTAAAGATCCATTAACTCTTCCTTGGGTGGAATAACACCATCCTCAAACTATTTCACTGAAAAAATGTAGATGGCCCTATATGACTTCATATATTTTGGAAACCATTATTTTTATGATGATTTAAAAATTATTTAAAGTACAATTGAATTTTTTTCAATGACTATGGGGAATAATTTATTTTATAATTAAATTTATATTTTGTTTTTCAAATGACATGGGAAGTGATTGATATAATTTTACATGATTGGTTTTAAAATATAACTTTCACATATAGTGTTTATTGAAATATTTTTATTGTGTTATTTTAAATAACAAGTGTTTTTAAATTAAAATGATTGGTCTCTATTAAAATAAATTTTATATTTTAAAAAAAATTATTTTTAAGTTCTCATTGGTTTATTTAATGAATTTTTCTCTCTTGGTCTATATTTTTCCTTGAAATTATTATATTATGTGAGGTACTCAGGTAAAATATGGTTATGGGTAATTATTAATCCTTATGATAGATGTGGTTTCATTATTTATATAAAAAATATATAAACATTTTAAGTAGATAAATCCTCAGGGAAAACCTTCAGTACTTAGGGGGAACTAGAAAATATATCATCCTAAGAAAATGGATTTCTTTACTAGTGGATATCTTTTAGTTCATCCAAACAAGGGTCCATATGGGTTCATGAAAAGTCTTTTCTAGAGGAAAAATTTTTATTTTTTTTAAAAGGGATCAAAATTAGTAAATTTTATTCCATGGAATATAGATATCCTTTATTTTATCCCCATTTGGTTCTCATACTTGGGAATGATGAGACTCTACTTAAAAAATCATGTGAATATTTTGAAATGATAGTATGATGAACCCAATTTACTTTATCATAACCCCATATGGTTTCTCCCATTGAGAATTATTAGTTTTTTATTCATTTAGGAATATTTTGAAATGTATGTACTTATAATATAAACTTGTTCATTCGTATTGAATTTAAATTTATTTATATGTATCTCATTTTTTTTATTTGGATTATTTAAAATGAAAATAATATTTTTATTTTTGGGTGTTCAGACTAGTAGAATATGGTTAGTTTTATATTGAGTGAATATAGAGTCTTAGCATGACCTTTATAGGATTATAAATCTCACACCTAATATACACCCACTTGGTGTATATTATAGAGACCCTAACCCCAATTACCCAGAGTCGATGCCTCACAACATTACATTGAAATAATAAACAAGTATTAAACATACCTAAGGACCAAATAGTTTAGTAGCATTAGAAAATAAGATACATATATAAGTTTTACATTACAAAATTGAAAAGATTTTAAAAATAAAAATTACATTGGAAACATACATAACTCAAAGATTATCTCTACAAGTCATTAATAATATTTATCCTCGAATCTAATGGAAAAATAAAAAATAATAAAGGTGTGAGATAAAAATCTTTTTAAGGTCAAGTAACATAGATAAAGAATAATTAATAAGGGTTGATGAATAATTAAATCTGTACATTCCATTAAATCATAATCATGACCATAATATGGAAAGAATAAATGGTGAATAAATAATTCCATAATAAAACATAACCACAGATATTATACTAGTGTAATAATCACATGGACTATAAATTTCTTGTTTTATAATGATGTAATGCATAATGTGGGACATCATAACCATACTAACAAGGTCTAGTGACAATACCATACATAAATGGATAAAAACTCCTACTACCTTGTCTCATGAGACATAATGATGCACTGAGGGGCTATAGCAAGCCCCACCCAACACTTACTATGTCCAATTAATTCCTTATATAAAAGGGGTAAAACATAATCAACATATAAATTCATATTGAAACTACCATATTAAATGTAAATAATTTTCCCCAATTAGTAAACATAATCACTAACCATTCAGAGTAATATGGTTAACAGTATCAAGATAGTACATTCACAATAAAACTAATCATAACCCATTCAGTACTATATGGTAGATGATATAATTAAAAATATATCCCAATTTAACATAAGTATCAACAAGAGTATTGAAATAGATGAAAATATTTTTATAAAACTATCAAGTAATTCTAGAGAGAAATACTCATTTACTTTTCAAAGAAGAGTTATTGTTGGAAAAATATTTGTATAAAACCCAAAATTAAAATAATTTAGGTTTTTCATAACAAAATTATTGATTTTAGAAAAATATTAGTGGTTTAAAATTGATCATTGAGTGCACTTCAAAATAGGTAATAATTTGAGATGTTCCCTTGAATCGAGATTTTTTATTATGAATAATTTGAGAAAGATCATTTTAAAACATGTAACTCCCTATAAAATAAAGAATGATTTGGATTGGTACATATATAGAGAACATTAACAAATAATTTATGAATAGTAAATAAGAATAATTAAGAATATTTTTGGGGTAATGAGAGAAAAAAAGTAACCCAAAAGAAAATGGAGGTTCAGGTAAAAACCCTTACCTTATGTTCAGATATGTTTTGTATTAGACCTTAAGGTCCAGAAAAAGAAAATTAGACTAATATACCATTTAATTAGGAACCTATTATTCATGTATTTTGTTTATTATAATTTTATTAGGTTCATTTATAGACTTTTTGATAAGATATAAGTTTTTATTTTGTTGTTCTGTGGTGTCTGTTTCCTTGATTTCATGTTTCGTTTTGTTGATTATAATTAGTAGAGTTCACATAAAGTGGGTATAATTCTATAGAAATGGAATTAAAAGTTATTAAAGAAAAATTATAAATTTATTTTGTATTATTTTTTATTTTTTTCCACATTTGAGAATGAATAATTAGATAATATGTTAATGGTAAACGTTTAGATTAATTTTAGTCGTTTTTTTGATCATAATGAACTAGTTTTGTACTATTATTTAATACCAAGTATATACAGTGGTTCTATAACCATAAATAAGAAATATTCCATATTTTATAATCTAGTTCAACAAGATAATTTTTTTCATGACCATCCTTGAAAGAGAAAATTATGGAATGAATGTTCGTCATCCACGATGGTTGTAAATCGGCACCTCCTAGATGATGATTCCATTTTTAAAATAAAATAGAGTGGGAGTGTGCATGGCGGTTGATAATGGTTATTCAATTACCATGATATCATTCAAGAATATAGATTATACTGTAGTTATCATTGTCATATTTCCAAAGTAGAGGAGGAGAGGGTAATAGATGAAAATAAATTTACATGAAATTAAAATAAAAAGGAATACACTAGCACAATAAACGTTTTCTATGGCAGTTATTTTTTATTTTTTATGTCAGATTTTGGCCAATGTTAATACAAAATATGTTATAAATATTTTTTTATAGCGGTTATTTAAAAACCTCCTTAATAAATCATGACTCTAAAGGTTTTTTCACGTTGGTTCATCGAACACCGACGTGGAAAATGCTTCGGGGTCTTGATTTATTACAGCGGTTTTCAAATAACTAATGTGGTATCTACTTTTTCACATCTGTTATAAAATAACGAAATAATAAACAGTGCCTTCGATGGGTTTATCATGTCGGCTATGTTCATAACCGACGTGATAAAAAAGTCTGCCGTAGAGTTTTTTATGTCGGTTAAATGATAATTAATGTGAAAAATATATATACTATGTCGGTTATTAAATAACCAACATCAAAAACCAATTTAATTCCATTTTTTACGTTGGTTATAAAATAATAGACATAAAAAATTATTTTCACTCCATTTTTTACGTCGGTTATGAAATAACCGACGTAAAAACCCATTCCCCTGCATTGGTTACGTCGATTTTCAAATAACTGACATTAAAACCCATGAACATGAATTTTTTACATCGGTTATAAAATGACAAAAGTAAAAACCAATTTTTTTAAAAAAAAAGTTCAACCACTACTATGCTCAGCATAAGAAAACCTGAAACAGTCCAAAAAACAGACCAAAAATAGACGAAAATCATACCAAAACTAGCCCACCCCACTGGACACCCCCCCCCCAACACACACACACACCACTGGACGCCCCCCCCCACCCTTCTGGTCATCCCCCACCCCATTGGACATCCCTCCCGCACCCTTAGAACCCCCCCCCCACCCCAAACCACTGGACACACCCCCACACCCCTGGATACCCCCTAGACAGACCCCCCCCCCCACTCGCCTGGACAACCCTCCCACCCTCTTGAACACCCTCCCATCCCCCATGGACACCCTGGACACCCCCCCCCCCACTGGACAGCACTACCACACCCCTGGAGCCCCCCCCCAACCACGAGACACCCCCCACACCAATGAATAAACCCTGGACATCCCCCCACCCCTCTTAGACAGCCCTAACTCCCTTGAATAGCCCTCCCACACTCTCGGACACCCTCCCATCTCCCATGCACACCCTAGACAACCCCACCCCACTGAACAGCCCACCCACACCCCTAGAACCCCCCTGGATAGCACCCCACACTCCTCGACAGCCCCCACCCCACTGGACAACCCTCCCACACCCCTAAACCCCCCCCCCCCCAACCATTGGACACCACCCACACCCCGGGATACCCCCCAGACAGCCCCCCTGGACAGCCCCCCACTCCCCTTGATAGCCCTCCCACCCTCCTGGACACCCTCTTATCCCCCATGGACAACCTGGACCCCCCCCCCCCACTAGACATCCCTCCCACACCACTGAAAATCCCCACCCCACTAGAAACCCCCCCCCCCACACACCATTGGACACCCCCACACACGCACCCCTAGACATCCCCCCACCCTCCTAGAGAGACCCCCACCCTCTTAGACACCCTCCCACCCCCAGGGACACTTGGGACACCCCACACACCCCTAGATACCCCCTGGACAGCCCCCCACCCCTCCTGGAGAGCCCCCAACTCCCCTGGATTTTCCTCCCACCCACCTGGACACCCTCCCACACCCATGACACCCTTAACACTCCCACCCCACTGGACATCCCTCTGACACCCTTGGAAACCTCTCACCCCACCCACTGGACACCTCCCTTCACCCTTGGACATCACCCCCCCCCCCCCCCACCCACACCCCTCTGGACAGCCCCAACCCACCTGGACACCCTCCCACCCCCATGGACACCCTCCCACTCCCCATGGACACCCTAGACACCCTTCGACCCGCATGGCCACCCTACCCCCCCCACCCGACTGGACAGCCATCCCACACTCATAGAACCCCCCCCCCCCCCCACCCACACCCCTCTGGACAGCCCCAACCCACCTGGACACCCTCCCACCCCCATGGACACCCTCCCACTCCCCATGGACACCCTAGACACCCTTCGACCCGCATGGCCACCCTACCCCCCCCACCCGACTGGACAGCCATCCCACACTCATAGAACCCCCCCCCCCCCACCCCACTAGACACCTCCCTGCACCCCTAAAGACCCCCTGGACAAACCCCCTCCCCCGATGGATAGCCCCTACCCACCTGGACATCCTCCCACCCCCATGGACAGCCTCCCACCCCCATGGATTACCTGGACGCCCCAACCTGCTGGACAACCCTCCCACACCCCTAAAAAACCCCCCACCCCACTAGAAACCCCCCCCCCCCCCAAACACCCCCGGGATAGCCCCCCCCCCCCCTCTTGGACGACCCCCCACACTCCCACCCCCATGGACACCCCCACCCCACTGGACACCTATCCCACACCCCTGGAAAACCCACACCCCCATTGTACACCCCGTAAACCCCTGGATACCCCCTTTACCCCCTCCCCCCTCTTGGACAACCCCCCACTCCCCTAGACAGCCCTCCCACCCTCCTGGACACCCTCCCACCCCCATGGACACCCTAGATATACCCCACCCCACTGGACAGCCCTCCCTCACCCCTGAAATCCCCCCCTACTGGACACCTCCCCACATCCATGGACACCCCATGGATGCCCCCCACCCCAAGGACAACCCCCACCCTCCTGAACACCATCCCACCCCAATGGACACCCTCCCACCCCCATGGACACCCTAGACACCCCCACCCCATTGGACAACCCTGCCACACCGCTGGAAACCTCCACCCCACCCCACTGGACCCCCCACCCACCCCCACCCACCCTCTTGGATAGCCCCTCACCCTCCTGGACACCCTCCCACCCCCATGGACACCCCGGAACCCCCCCCCCCACTAGACACCCTGCACACCCATGGATACCCCATGGACAACCCCCACCCCACCCAACCTCTCCTGGACATCCCCCCTCCCCTGGACAGCCCTTACACCCTCCTGTACACCCTCCCACCCCCATGGACACCCCCCCCCCCCACCCACTGGATAGCCATCCCACACCCCTGGAACCCCCCCCCCCCTTCCCCACTGGACACCCCCGCACACCCCTGGACACCCCCCCCAGACCAGAATACATACCAGAAAAACCATCATAACTAGACCAAAATAAGAAGTATACCAAAATAAGACATTCACATATATTAACATTCAAAACATACAATTTCAACTAACAAAACCTGAATGTAGACTAAACTATTACCAAATACACAATTATAATGACAATATTCAAAATTACATTTTACACTACAAGCGAACTAAAATCCAATCAAACCTATAAAATAATTTGACCATTCCACTTGTAAGTGCATGAAATCTTGAGCACTGTAGGGTTTAGGATCATAAAATTGCTACAAAGTAAAAGGATAGTAGTTAACATGAATAATGAATAAATCAAATGAAATATTATGGCAATGTTTAAAAGGAAATCTTACCAGTTCAAAGTGTACAAGTGTTCCAGTTGTAATTATTTCATATAAAAATCTTAACATATAATTTCGGCATTCGACGACTCCTTGTTGTTCAAGAAAATTATTTTTAAATGAGTGTAAATTAAAAATATCATTTTTTTTGTAAAACATAAAGAAGTAAAAATTGTAAATGGATATTTACCTTTACTTTTACATATTTTATCTTTTCACCTTTTGTCTTTTTGTTTTTTTAAAAGTAGACCCATAACCTATTAGAAAAAAATAGAATGGAATAAATTTAAAATTAATTATAATATATACAAATACTAATAAATTACAACATACTTTTCAAACAAATTCTTAAAACATTCCCACACATCTCCATGGACAGAGCATATCTAATAAAGTATTTTCTTCCTTGGGGAAAAACACCTAACATCCAATTATCACTGATAAAATAAAATCTAAGGTTAGTGGTTTGTTGTGATAAAAGATCATGAAATAATTACCAGATATTTGTTTTGTACGCCTCACAAAAAAGCATCATCCAACATTTTTTGATTATATTCTGTTCATATATTTCTGCAATATAAAGCATTCTTTGTTCCTCATTCAATGCTTGTGCTTTAGGGGAAATCAAATTCGGGTCCATGAATCCATATACATCTGTCCACTCATTCATCTCACACATGTTATACAGAAACCTAATACCAAATAAAGATAAGCATACATATTTAATAAATATAATGTAGGGAAAAGGTGTTAAGACTTAAATGGAAAAAAATTTCACCATGTTGATGCCCATATTATCTCTAGTAACAAGCTCTATGATATCATTTTCCAGAATCCCCGCATTTGTTTCACATCCACAAACATGAGCTTCCATTGGAAACTCATAATGATCTGCCAAAAAATTTGGATATCTTGACAATCTATCAAGGCTACTAGAATCTATATCAAATGTCAGAGTCGTTTTCCTTTGTTGTTGTCCATAAATTATTTCATTACCTTTGAAGTTTTCCTGTATAAATAAATAGAAAAATATATTAGTTTTCAAATGTTAAAACAAATTTCATAAAAAAAATAGAGTATATAACATACATACCTCTATGGTAAGGAGTCGTATAAGTCTGGATGGATAAATTAAAAATTTTATGATAATATGTCCAACTATCGTCACCTCATATGTAGGTAATGGTACTCGAGCTGATCTATATATAATATCCTTTACAATGACCCTATGATGCTCTACCTCTAACTATTGATGATAAACTGTATCTCCTATACAATATACTAGTCCATATGAAACTATATGATGTGGAGGATCATCAACATACAACTCGCAATAAGTAGGAAGCTGCAGCGGAGGAGTAGGATAAAAGATGGGGTCTGTAGGCTGAGGTGGGGGAGTGGGAGCTACTAGAGAAGGTGGAGAATAAATAATGAGGTCTGTAGGGGGAGGTGGTGGAGTGGGAGCTACAATGTGAAATTGTCTTTACATGTCTGCAAATATAGACTGTACTGACCCTCAAATATTTTCTTCCATCGTTGCATTAATATTACGAACTTCATCCTCCAAGGATTCTATTTTTTTTATAACCACCCTCAATATAAGAAGTTGAAGAATGTGGAAAAAAATTTCTTACCGATACACCCGTCATATTTCCTCAAACAAGACCAAGATGTTCATGCTTTCCCAAAGCTTCAGATAAAATATCTTGCCTCCTAGTAGCTGTAAATGGCCCATGTGAGCTCTTCTCTTCAAGATAATCCTATATTAATTAATTGATCATTTATGTAATGATTCATATTAAATAAAGAATATATTTAACATAAATAAATAAAATAAATATCTTACAATCCTCTCAGCTATGATTCTCGAATATTCCGAAAGATATTTCCCCTTTTTTCTCATCTGATTTCTCTTCTATTTTTCATGTTCAGATGGAGAGGATGGAGGGGAAACCTCTCCAGAGCAAGGAGACTCAGCTCTTAGTTTTGGTAATTTTTTCGTTATCATTTGTTCTTCTAATAATGTATACCCACCCCGAGATAAACTATGAAGGTATACATTTTTGGATTGGATCTCCTGATGAGATATCCTTGTTTTCTGTAAATTAAGAATCATAAGTTATTAAAAAAACATTAATAAGATCATTTGTATAATAAATCTTATAAAATTTTACATATCCCTTACCAAAAAATGAATCTTTTATTCTTATTTCAAAAAAATGTGTCCATGCCTCTTCATCTATGAAATAATATATAAGACATGGACTTCCATGACTCTTATGACCAAAAATGAAATCAGATGTGAAGGTTGATTTGAAATCCCTCCATCTTCTAGCAGCCATCGATAAGCATTTCTTCCTAACTCCTCCAGTGTCAGGAATATCAAATGTCATCTGATAAAGAAGTGGTAAAACATATTATAATAAAAACATTTAAAGAATAGGCAAACAATAGAAAAAGATCTTACCAAAATCTTCTCCCACAACTGAGATATTATCGCTTTGTACATGCTTCTCCAATCATCATACAAAATGATTACTTTGCTCTTACCCTAAGTTGATACAAAACTATTAAAATATTTTGCATTTGGACAGCTCGGAATATAATTCTCATCAATCTCAACGAGTATCCTCTGGTCCTGCATACGGGCAAGTGATAATTTTGGTAAACGTGTGCACCCATGTTTACCATCCCTTGAACTCTTCTTTGTTGTTATGGGAGGACATGAGGATGATTGGGGAACATCAATAGGAGAACGTGAATGTTCTTCTCTAGAGGTATGATCATTATGCTCATCTCCAGAATCATGTGGTTGATCAACTGATTGATCTATCATTATCTTTCAAATAAAAAAAACAAACAATAGTTCACAGATATACAAATTCAAATACTACAATACTAATGTAAACTAAAAATGGAAAATTGAACTAAGTCACATAATATTAAACATGGTTAATATGGTAAGCATTCTAAACAATGGTAAACTATGGTAAACATGGTAGAGCAATTTTCATTCAACATAATCAATAAATATATAATTTACGTAAAGGTAACCTATGGTAAACTATTGTAAACATGGTAAACATTGTAGTCATGGTAGACACGGTATACATGGTAGACATGGTAGACATGCTAAACATGGTAAACATGGTGAACATGGTAAACATGGTAAAGTAATTTTCATTCAACAAAAATAATAGATATATAATTTACGTAATGCTTAACATGATAAAATAAACTAAACAAAAATAAAATGAACAAAAACATCTACTTAATTTTTTTAATACGCATTTTAATAAAGAAAAAAATTACAATATCTAACATTTTATGAAAATAATAAATGTAAACAAGAAATAAACATATGTTACCTATAATATTAGGAATGTACAAATGGATTGTTTTCCAAAATTCCTTCATCCTGATCATTTCTTATGGCATAAACCATGTCTTCAATATGCACATAATTATGTTCTGCTAATATTTCCATGGAAGTAGGGATCTCACTTAAATCAGCATCTTCATCAAGTTGATACTCAACAAAATATTGTTTTCCCCTAGTAAAAAAACATAACACTGCATATTTTATTGATCAACTACATAGAAAATCTCTTTTTCATGTGTTTCCATTATAAAAGAATCTATAGTGTCTTCCAATCTATTTAGATTAATAACTATCATTCCAAATTCATCGTGTCTGACACTTTTGTTACCGATAAACCATTTCTAGTTAAAAATAAGAACTTTAATTTTAAATTAATCAACCTACCATATTTCATCAATGACTCCATAATATGCAATTGATGCAGAAATTGGGTTTTTTTCTTTAGAACTTGAAAAATGCATAGCTTATGAAAACACCAATACACCACTATTCTAAACTGCACTTATGTTGTCCTGAGCATTCATATGAAATGTATATCCATTAATGTCATAACTAGACAATGTTATCACATTTAAACATGGTCCACCCACTAACCATCTTAATGTCTCTAATACATCTGATCTACTAAGAAAGGTCTTTTTAAACCATGACAAAAAAAATTGTTGTGCTCATTCAAAATCCACATTCCCTTCTTCTTTTGATTATTTTGTTTCAACTCATTAACATTCAATGTGATATATGGTTGAGCATCAGCTATGTTATTTAAGATGTATAATTCTAACTTCTTAGTCTATTCCACTAACAACGATTTGACTTTCAAACCATGAATCCCCTTTCCCTCATTATTAACATGTTCATGGAAAGATAGAGGCAGACCTATGTTCTCTTCCACAACCAAGTATCTCATACAAAACTCCACAACCTCCTTATAAGTATACTTTTAAATAATGGAGGCTTCAGGTTGATTTTTATTCTTAACATACCCCTTCAATATTTTCGTATACCTTTCAAAAGGATACATCCAATAAAGATATATAGGTTCACAAATCATTATTTCTTGAACCAGATGTATCATTAAATTAACCATTATATCAAAAATGATGCAAGAAAATACATTTCCAATTGAAAAAGTATATAAATTACATCCTTTCTTAAAATGATCAATGCATTCACATCAATCACTTTATTATAAATTGAATTGAAAAAATAATACTACTTCAGTATAGTCTTTCTATCATGTATGGGAAATATTCAACACAATAAAACTGGTAGAATTTGTTTCATCATGACATGACAATCATGAGATTTCAGACCTACCAACTTCAAATCCATTAAAGAGACAAAAAAAATTACATTTGAAGAATAACCTTGAGGAACTTTGATATCATGAAGATACTGACAAAATCTAATTTTCTCCCTCTTGGATAATGTATGACAAGCTGGGGGGAAGAAATGTTCGTCTTCCATTAGGAGTGGCAACTAACTCCAAACATATTACCATTAATAGTAAGTCTAAACTTGCATTCAACCCATCTTTTGTCTTTCCATTAATATCTAGAAATGTTCCAATCAAACTGTCATATATATTCTTCTCTACATGCATGACATCAATATTTACTTTCACAACATGATATCTCAAATATGGTAGCTCAAAAAATATTAACCTTTTCTTCCAAATATGTCTATCATTACCACATTTATGTGTCTTTCCCAATGTCACATCAAGGTTTTCAACCTTCTAAAAATAATCATCATGGGATAATGGTTTTGGACCAATATCAAATTCTTGTGAGCCATTGAATTCTTTTTTAGTCTTTTATAAGAGTGATCCATAGGCAAAAACTTTCGATGAACCATGTACACTGTTTTACTCCCATGATTCCATTTACAATATGAAGTTTGTTGTTCGCAAATTGAACATGATTTATACCCCTTAACACTATATCCAGACAAATTTCCATATGCTGGAAGTCATATATAGTAAGCATAATCCCTGCATGCAGTTGAAGATTTTCCATTTTATAAGAATCATACACCATAATACCATCTTCCCATAAAAGATTCAAATCATCAATCAATGGTGATAAGAAAACATCAATATCATTTCTGTGTTGCTTCGGACTAGAGATTATTATACTCAACATGACATATTTGCACTTCATACAAACTTCAAGATAGAGGTTGTAAATTACCAATAAAACAATCCATGAACTATGTGTCCTACTAAGGGTTCAGTATGGATTTATTCCATATGTGCACAACCCGAGTATGAGATTTCTATTTTTATTTCCAAATGAATGATACTTCTCCTAAATTTTCTTCCTTTTTGGAAAATCAGCTAGATGGAATATTTTTTCATCACATATCTTCTCATCAGCATGCCATCATAACCTTTTTGAATCATGTGAATTATCAGATAGACGTTTCAAATGATGCATTATAGGAAGATACCAAAATACCATGGAAAAGATCTTTGTAATCTCTACATCATCCTATGATTTTTCTTTCAAATTATACCGTGATGTACCAAATTTATGACACTCTGACAGAAATTCATATTCCTTCCTATATATCATACAATCATTCGGACAAGCATGTATTTTCTTGTATCCCAATCCCACCGGGCATAATATTTTCTTGTACTTATAATGTGAATATGGAAGATCATTGTCTTTTGGAGGAATGTCTTTCAACAATTGTAGCATCTCTATAAAACTTCTGTCACTCCATCCATGTTTCGACATCAATTTAATCAATATTAACACTGCCGAAAAAACTGTAAATTCCGTACAACCAGGAAACAATGGTTTTGCAGCATCACCATATAGACGTGCAACTGTTGGTTCTATCTCAATTTGTTCTGATACAATATCAAATAAATTTTCTTCAATTCCATCGTAGTTACCATCTTGAAAATCATCATCATTAGTAGATATGACATTCTTCCCAGTTTCACCATGCCAAATCCAAGGGCTATAACTCAGATTAAAAAGATGAAAAATCATATGATCTTTTATATCTCTACTTTTCAACTTCTTCATATTCAAAAATTTCATCATAGACAGAAAAAAATGTCACTTCTTGGAAAATTTCGTTTAGAAAATTCAAAAAAGGCATCAACAACTTCCTCATATTCCTTACTCATTTGATGTTTCGTAACCCAAATTCGACTCATTATTACCTATAACAAATATCAAAATTATACATCTTGTTATTATAAGACAAATATATATTTATATGAAAATATCATAATTTGAATGTAAAACAATTTTGAAATATAAAACAAATCTATGAGTATTTGAAAAAAAAATATGCATGAAAATGATTTTAAAAAGAAAATATAGTTATATATAACAATTTTAAATTGATCTTGGATCCTTTCTTCTTAAGGTACACAAAGAATACATCCTGATGCAACTGGATACGAAATTCACCCTTATGTAAAAAAGAAATAAGAAGTGTAAATATTAAAATATGTATATATTCACTACTGAAAATTACACAATCCCAATTATTTGAAACCATTGCGATAGCCCCTAAAACCATTGGGATAGAATACCCCCAATGGTTTCACACACCGTTGGCATGATGGTCATTGCAATATCCCAATACCAATGATACTACAAGAATCGTTGGTATAGAATACCTGAAGGTAAAATATTACAACAGTTTCAATGAAACTATTGGGATATATATATACCAAAGGGGTGTCCAAGGGGCTATGGGATATCCAAGGGGGTGGTGGGAGCTGTCCAAGGGGGTAAGGACTGTCCACGAGGGTAGGGGATATCTAGGGTGTCCTTGGGGGTAGGGGTTGTCCAGGGGGTAGGGGTTGTCCCAATGTGTTTCATTGAAATAACAGATTCTTTTGCTGCTTGTTTGAAATACAGGAAAATAAACACAGTTTTTCTAAAAATAATCCTCAGGAAAACATTTAAAACCAATCATTCAAGTTTACCAAAGAGACACACCACAATTAGGGAGCATAATCAATAATGACATAATGAGGGAAATGGTTAAACATTATTCAAGTAACCATACTAGATGAGGAACCTAGATTATCCTCTATGGATAAACAAGTGTCAGAGAATATGGTGTTACCTAGAATATTAGGGGAAAATCTAGAACATTTGTAACCTATTAAATCCTTTTGGCATGCCTAATGCAATCAAACAGCCCTGACACATGAGGGGAAACATCCCCAAAGTAGAGCATGTTTATACTAAGGGTCAATAATCCAGAGCATATTCTTAAACTAGTGCAACAAGAATTCTCCAATAATCCAATACCAGTTATAGGTTACCATGTTATGTCTAAAATGGGAGTGATTTGAATAGTATCAAACAATCAATAATGTAAATGATAAAAAAATGCATTTTTTAAAGAACCCGGGCACTGTTCATGGTTAGGCAGCACCCCCTGGACACCCTCTACCCCCTAAATAGCACCTAGACCCCCTCTGGACACCCCCAATCCCCCTAGAGACCCCCACCCCCTATATACCTCTACCTCCTTGGACAGCATACTCACCCCCCCTGGACACCACCCCCACCACCCTGGACACCACCCCCACCCCCTTGACACCGCCCCATGTCCCTGGACACAATCCCCCACCAACTACCCACTTGGACACCCCCCTGGACACCCCCACCCTGGAAAGCCCCCACACCCCCTCGACACTACCCCCACCCACCCCCTCAACACCCCTACCCCATTGGAAAGCCCCCTCACCCCCCTCCCTAGACACCACCCCCACCCCTACCCCATTGGACACCCCCTAGACACCCCCTAGACATCCCCACCCATGGGATAGCCCCATCACCCCCTGGAAACCACCCCTCACCTCTGGACACCTCAACCCCCTTGGAAAGCTCCCCCCCCCCCCAGGACACCCCCACCCCCTGGACACCCCATACCCCCTCTGGATAGCCCACTCACCGCCCTGGACACCACCCCCACCACCTGGACACCCCAACCTCCCTGGACACCCCACCCCCTTGGACACCACCCCACCCCAACACCCTTGGAAACCCCCTAGACACCACCACCACCCTGGACAGCACCCTCACCCCCCCCCCCCTTGACACCACCCCTCCACCCGCACCCCATGGACACCCCTACCCCATTGGAAAGCTCTCTCACACCCTAGAGATCACCCCCACCCCCTTGGACACCCTCTAGACACCACCACCCCTTTGGACAGCCCCCCCTGGATAGCACCCATCAATCTTAGCAGCCCCTCATCCCCCCATGGACACCCCACCCCCCTAGACACCCTTACCCCCTTGTAAAGCTCACTCACCCCCTAGAAACCACCCCCACACCCCTAGACACCCCTACCCCCTTAGAAAGTCCCCTCACCCCCTAGACACCACTCCCAACCCCCATGAACACCCCCTATACACCACCACCCCCTGGACTCCCCCCACCCCTTTGGACAACCCCCCTGGACAACAACCCAACCCTCTGGACAGCCCCCACCCTAGGACAGCCCTCATCCCTCTGGAACCCCCCCCCCCCCCACCCCCGCACACCCCCCATGGACACCCCCTCCCCCTAGACACCCTTACCCCCTTGGCCAGTGCACTCACCCCCTGGACACCCCCACCCCTGGACACCCCTACCCCTTGGACACCCCCCGGGACACCACCCCACCCCCTTTGACACCCCGACCCCCTTGGACACCCCCCCCCCCCCCCCCCGCAACCCCCTAGACACCCCCACCCACTTGAACAGCCTCCCACACCCTTGAAAACCCCATGTACGAGCACACACATATGATAGAACACACAAAAAACATAAGCTTCCATGATATCAATTACATTGGATTATTTTACCAGAAAATAATTTATCATGGTATAAATAAAAACTACAAAACTTACCATGATAGAAAGAACAAAGAAAAAAAACATCTCAAAAATTTAGTTTCGGGCATCGTGAAAAATAAAAACTGAAACTGAGCCGTGTGAGGCTCACTTGATTTTTGTGAGTCGACCTTATTGATCTGATGATAATAAATATGAAGAATGATGTTGGAAAAATGAGTATGGAGGGAACAACTTTGAAAAATCATTTCTAGGTTTTCCGCGCGAGAGAGACGAGTCACAGGTCTCCCGATCAAAGAAAAAAGAATGACTAAATACGGGGTGTGATAAATCATTTAAAAGCTTTATCATGTTGGTTATTTAATAACCGGTGTGGAAAACTATTTTTTTAATGTTTATAATGTCAATTATTTAATAACCGATGTAGAAAACAATTTATCATTTCAGTTATTTTATAACCAATGTGATAAATGTCACTTTATCATGTCATTTCTTTGGATAACCCATGTGATACATTTCCAAGATTAGATTTATCACGTTGGTTATTTTATAACTGATTTTATAAAGTGTTGAGATTTGATTTATCACATCAGTTATAAAATAACCGATGTCACAAAGCTAATCTAAGTTTTTATTATGTCGGTTATAAAATATCCGATGTAAGAAAATTGATTCTCATCGATTTATCACGTCGGTTATATAGAACGGACGTGAAAACTACTGATGTGTGAAATGTTTTTTCCATTAGTGAGTGGATTTAACTCTTGGATTATCCTCCATGAGAACTTCCTTAATGAAATGGTTTTTGGTCTTTTTTTAAGACCAATAGATCCTGGGCATGGAGAGAGAGAGGCTAGGAAAGATATTTTTTGAAATAATTTTTGGAGGATTCAAATCATAGAGGTTTGAGGAGAAGATGGGGTGAGAGGTGGTATTTATAGTGGAGGAGAGGAGTGATTTATGAATATTTTAATCATTTTTTTATTATATTGGCTCAAGAATATGACTAGTTTGATCATTAACATAAAATATTTTAACATAATGAATCGATGTTCGAGATTATAGTGCATAAATCATACATGACTCAATCAATAATGTATTTAGCTTATAATTCATGTGTACTGCAACTTACTATATTTTACTATTCACCAAAAATTCAAGTATTATAGAAAAATCCCAAAATTTCAACCGAACCAGTTTTTGACCTGTATAATTAAAAAATTGAAACCATTTTATGAAAACAGTTTTATACATATGAGAAATTTATTTTTTTATTAAAATCATAATTTACTAAAAAAATGTAATTTTTAAAAAAAAAATTATTTTTATAACACTTAAAAAAATTCACTAATTCCCTACTAAATTATCATAAAATAATAAGAGAACAAAATATTGATTTATGAAGCCATTTTAGGAAAAAAAAATTAAATAATTTTATAAATCATAAAATTGATATTAAGTATTTATGAATCACCAAAATATCAACACTTAATTAATATTATTTAAAATATTCATTTACATATATATATATATATGATATATTTATATGAAACTCTCGCATTTCAGATACCTAAATTTTATTTGTACATTCATGGGTGAGGTTACTATTTATTTGGTTGGTTTATTACTTGTAAGGTTCATATTACTATTCATAAGGTCATGTAAATATTTCATCAGTATATGTTATGTATCTTCTACTAATACTTCTTATTTAACTCATTCTTTGTTTATAATATTTGTATTATCTTCTTTAAGTGATTTTATGTGATCCATACTATAAGAAATAAACAAAGGAAAATATCATTGATAGAATTTTGGGTCGTTCTATTTATGGAATTTATTTGTTCTGACATAGTCGATGGAATGTTGAATATGAGAGTAGAATAATAGTGGTATATTTTAATTAGGAGTTATTATAGGTAACATGAAGTAAAATGCCACTTATTACATATGTATATGGGTTGAGAACGTTTTTTTTATATTATTTTTGTCATGTACCTTACTTTTAACTTGTATACCATCCCATCAACATCAAATCTCACATTTCCAAATGTTTGGATCTTTTATGTTCTTGGTGTACTTTATTTAATTATTATGTATATATTTTTCAATATTTTAATTTTTATATTGAGGTTTTGTTTTGTTTTGGGTTTCCTTTTTATTTTGATATTTTTTATGATTAGATCTATTATAAAATAACTTATTTTGATGTATTAATTTCCAATGCATGGTAGGATTAGGTTAGGTTCATGGGTTAAAACCTTTTATTGTAATCTCATATTATACAACAACAATCATCACCAAAAGATTATTCTTGATGAAATATCCTTTATTACCAACCCAATGTAATATTAAATGCCTTCCGATCCTTATATCTGATAAATCGAGTTCTTAGACTAAGGTAGCCTAGGATTGTTCATTACAAAATGATTTCAAATTCTGGTTTTATTGTTTCTTTTTTATATTTTAGGGTAGATAAGAGATATGACCAATATAACATGAAGGGTGGGTTGTAAATAAATCATTATAATTTTTTCATAATAACCATTATGTTTTTTGGTGATGGGAAATGAGTATTATTTATGTAATTTGGTTTAATATAGATTTTTGGGGGATTAAAGATTAAAGTATTGAAATTATGATTGATCTTATATAGTGTAATATTTCTCTCTATGAGAATTAGACCATAAAAAAATTGTGAATTTTTTTTAAAAGGGTTCCAATATGATTTTCATGGTTAGTGAATAGTTTTAGAGACTATATAGCCTAATCATGAATCACTATTTTAACCAGTGAGTGAAATGGACATATTTATCATATTGTTTGAGAAACTGTGTGGCCTAACCATGAATAATGATAATTTTATAGTTATTTGTTGTTTTTATTTGGTTTTTAAAAACTTATCTATTTTATATTTAATGATTTACTAATTTTTTATGAATTTAATTGTTTTGTATTTTTTTAAACTGGACATCATGAATTGATGAGTTTTATTATATTACAATATTTGTGTAGTATCATGACCCCCTGGAAGAGTTCATTTAAACCCTCCTGAGGGAGATAAGAGTAATTAAAATTTTTCAAACCCTTATATTTAATCGAGAAATATTGAGAATTTGGTGCATATTTTTTAATCTATAGTGCAATATGAAGGCATTATTCCCACTCAATATTAGGAGGTGGTTCATGTTCTAGACTAAGATAATGATCAATATCAATATTTCTTTCACCATAATCATCTATAATTCTTGGGAATCAATTTCTTTTATTAGTTGAAGTATTTTTTAGAGAATATAAAATTTATATTTTAATTCCTAGATATTACTTATTTCATAAGGGGTAAATGTATCTCATTAGTTGATTGTGTCCCTATTCAAAACTGTTGGGAGTATTTTGTTCAAGCTAGGATATTTTAGAACTTGGTGTGGAAAAACTATAAATTTTGATTTAATCAAAATTCATACCTATATATAACAAAACATGAGAAATACATGTCGTTTTATTACCACTATTAAGGAAGTCATATGGTTATTAAATATGTTAAATAAATTATGAACATGTTAAATTCAAACGGGATATAGTATAACTGATAAGATAACAACTTTCATATTTGGAATAAGCCTCAATCCATGAATTTGATGACAATTATTCAAGATAAAACTACATACATATGTTGAGGTAATACATCGGGCTATAATAAAGGAGGTGGATGGCATCAGATTGTAGGGTTTGGTTGATTTTTATTCTTTTTTATGTGTAGGTGGAGGAGGTTTCACTAAGATGAAAAAGAAAAATGATATATTTAAACATTGATGTGGTTTTGGATACAAGAATCCAGATCAGATGACATCTAATTAAGTGAAACATGAATAACAAAAAAACATATTACATCATTTTACATGAATTTTTATTTTATATCATAACTAATCACACCTTGGAAGCTTTGGCTTTAGTGAATTTATATATTATAAAAGTAACCAAATTATTTTACAAACATGACACAACATCTCCCACAAATACTCTTCACACATGGAATAATTTTTTTCATATCATACAAAATATTCCTCTTCATACCAAAGGTAATGAAACATATTAAATGGTGGTCTTAGTTATTCAGTATGGGTAAACATTTGAGAAAATAATCAAAGATAAAATTTAAGAATAAGATGAAAATGTGGGAATGAGTACATAATCATGGTGCCTAATCATATCATAAGGAAAACATACCCGATAAAACATAGGTCATAAAATATGATTTATTCTATGAGGATTTGGGACTGACATTTGATATAAGTATTGGAAGTCTTTAAACATGAATCAATAATAATAATTTATGTGCGTATGATATAGAAACATGTATAAGATAAGAATATAGAATGAACGTAAGTATAGAAATATTAAAAAGTATTACTATCAATAAAAAATACTTTTATAAAATAATTAACTCTCTTAATCATATATCAATAACATAAAATACTTGTGACGAATGCTCGTACCCTCCAACCATTTTAGACGTGAGTCGACCACCCATGTACAATCTTATACTCATGAGATATAAAATTAACCAATAAATTATTGGGGTATAGGGGGCCCAAACAACACATAATTTTAGACCATACATATGTGTACCACATGAATATGAAAACATTCATAATATTATAAGTTCTAAGGTAATATGTGATAAATTAATGGGTTTTATTAATATTTCCACAAAACGTAATCATAATAAATACAAATAAATAATGTTGATGGTATAATGATATGATATCCATAATGAAGCATAAGAAACATTAAATTATATCTACATATTTGAAAAATCACTTTTTAGGAGAAAAAAATACTTTCAGAAATAAGAACAAATGAACTTGTCTATATTGATAACATTTATTTTAAAAGGAAAAACATATAAAAAATGGAATAAAAAATTATGTTGAAATACATTTAAATTTTGAGATGTATCTCTATATGGAATAATGATGAAGACAACCAAAAAAATAATTTCATGTGGAATATTTATAAAAAATATTTCCTTGGTAATTTTTTTAAAGATTTTCAAAGATTATTAAAAATGTATGAAAAAAGAACATTAAAAAGATATTTCTTTTATTCATTTTTTAATAAATTTAGGGTTAATAAATAATTACCTTTGGTATTCATGGATTTTTAGTTAAGTAATTTCATAAATATAAATATTGAATAAAGGAATTGATGATAAGGATTGTTGATCAAAAATTAGATATATGTTCGACATCACTTATAAGAAACCATTTTGTTAAATTGTAAACCATGGGAAGGAAAAACTTAATGAACACACGTAAAACATAAAACCAACTATAGGAAAATAATATATAAGGGGATTTAGTGAGACAGAACATTAAATTTATCCTAATATATGATTAAACATAAATAATATTTATTTCAATGTAATGATGGAAAATATTCCCTTTAGGCTATGATAACTTTTGAATCAAAAGATCTTCAAAGAGAGGACGTAAGATAGATTATAAAATACATTTACTTGAAATAGTTTTTTTTATAAAATACTGCCCTATAGAATTTTATACACAAAAATATATATATAATATGCGAATATGAAGCATATCTCAAGGAATTTAAATTGTTATAATAACCCCTTATCTTTACACCTTATTTCCAAAAAGTGATTTAGGCCCCTATAATAAAAAAATTGTGACAATAAATTTTGGTAAAACTATATTTATATATATTTATACTTTTCAATTATAATCATTCATTACACATAAATTAGCTTGTTATTCTATACATTCATTATAGTATTTTCGTTTTTTTATTATTTCTTAAAACTTTCACAATGATGATATTGATCATTGTTATTTGATAACATTTTTTAACCATTCCTAGCTTCGTTAAGTAAGTTGAATAATTTTATTCAGTGATTTCTATAGTCCTATGTTAATATAAAGGAATTTATGGTTGTGGTTAGTGAGAATGGAATCCATTATTAAATTTTTTTGGGTATTTTACTGATAAAAATAATTTTGTAATAATATATTTTATGTCACCCTTAAAGAAACATATTAATAAAATAAATTACTATTTAATTTCATATATTACTTGTATTAATTTATTGATACTCGTTAAAGTTTAAAATTGAGGAGATGGTGGGCATTATTCATGTATATGGTAGAACCGAGGCATACAATAATATGTTATACTAAATAGTGAGTAAGAGTATTGAGTTATATCATCGTGATATTAATTTATTTGAAGAAGAATTTTTTAAATATGAAATAATTGTTATATATAATGAAATTTATAAAAGGTTGATATGAGAAGTTAAATGAATCTTATGGTGAATAAATAGGTACTAACATTGATAGATTTTATCCTTCTCAAAACGATTTCATTTGGATGAATTATTTTAGAATCCTCTATACGGTCAAAGGATAAAAAAGTGTAAAAAAAATTCGAGTGGAATAATGTATTGTAATCCTATATATAACTAAACTAAAATATTTTGTTAGGTTGGGTAGTGGAATGGTGCTTTATAGGTGAGTCTAAAGTGGAATATTCACAAATAAAAAATCCTTAATATATAATGTTATTATTTTAAAATAATAATAGATATAGTGAAATTAATGGTTGATAATTTGATCATCAATCAATTGATAGATACTTTTTATGATAATTTAGTTATTTCCCCCTAATTAAACACTTTTACCACTACCATGGTAACTCAAATTTTTCCTTAGTAACTTCTTTTTACACCTAAGAATAATGGTCACCATCAAACCAAATTTTTACATGTTTCTTAAAAATTTACACTCCATTTATTCTAATTTAATTTCAAAATATAATAAAATTAATATATTGAATTAAAATCTATTATATATTGAAACAACTATTTTTATAGAAAAATGACTTCTAAAACATTATCTATTTTAAATTTTATTTCATATTAATTAATTATTAAATTATTGTTATCATATTTTTTTATATTGAAACATTACAGTGTATTCATCATTTCCAAATGATCAGTTTAATTTAATAATATAAAAAAACAACTCTTAAAAAATATCTCTTTTAAAATATTTATTTTTTAACATTAAATGATTTCAACCAAAACATATTAAAATTATCTATGTATCTTCAAAACATTTTGTTTTATTGATCTATTGGTATTAGGATATTTCTCATGAATTTTATGAATACATAAAATAATTATTTAATAATAATAATGTGAAACAAATAAAAATAAACATATATATAATAAAATATTTGAATTAAATATTCAATTTTTTTCATTCAAAAATTTTTTAATATTTTTTTAATTATATTATGTTTAATTTCAAAATCGTGATATATATTAGAACATGTATACACAACTACAATATATCCAATGACCATATGTTTAATGTTCATATTTTGTTCTTATATATAACCATGCATACATCACTAAATAATTCATCATATTCTTTTAATTCTCTATCAACATGTCTATTATATTTAAAATATTTTTTATTCTTTCTATATTAATAATTGGGGGATAAAATATTCTTGGAAAACCATGATGATAAATATTTCATGTTAATGGTATTTTCATTTTTAAGGATTCTTTCATGTTATAGTTTTATTAATGATATTTCATAATATATTATAATAATTTATTAATTTTTATCATAAGTTTTATATTTTTTCTCAATAAAATGTGTCACCATAAAATTTACTTCATTGTTTCATGTGAAATAATTTATTCATCAAAATATTGATTTAAGGAGAAATACATACTAAAATTGTGGGTTGTTACATTCTAACCCACTTAATGAATTCCCCCGCTTGAAATTTCAATATTCTAATGAAAACAAATGAGGCTAATTTTACTTTATTACATATTCGGGAACCCATGATAATATCTCAGAACTATGAATCCTCTATTGATATTTAACAATGTAAGTGGTCTTGGTTCTTAGTACATTAGCTAAATAAAATAATATTTCTACTATTATTTATTTTAATATATATTTTTTTCAGTTCTACCACATCTAAGTTCATCACATGTGAAGGTTCAAATATTTACATCCCCAAAATCGATGCATGGATCACATCATGCACATGGGATAGTTTCAATGGAATTGAAATATGATAGGATAATACTCTCACATAATTGAGGATTCTAAATAGAATAATGTATCTAAGAATTAACATTATATTATTCAATGATGTTGTAAACTGAATTTTTTTAATTTTTTTAATTTTTCATTATATTTATCACTCATTATTTTTGAAAACATAGGAAAATCGGTTATTTCTGTTTCTTTTACAAATATGGTATTAATTTTTTAATAGGATTAAATCAGAGTTTTCAGTGATTTATTCAGTCAAGGAGTTTTATTATGAATTCATTCATTGATTGTGGATACATGAAATTTATTATAAAAATACAAAACTATGTTTTTTAAATTATAAACATTGAAAAATTTAGTAAACCATTATACAAGCTGAATAAACGAATCATATTTACTCAAGTTATGATACCCACCAAATGACCGCATGAAAATAGTGGTACATAATCCTAACATGCTCGAAAAATGAATAATGAACTGAAGTTACCATTCCTTAAACCATTTAACCTACTATACACATTCCCCTTATGGTCAGTCAAGTGACCATGATCCCTCCATCAACCAATTGTATCACTCTTTCTAAAGTTCTCATTCCACCTTCATGATCACTTTCCATGTGACCTCGCCTCATCAAAAAACTTCATACACATCCACTAAAATATAATGTACTACACCTCCACCTAACAAATTTATTTTCCCCTTCTTCATTGTAACTTAAGAAACCACAAATTAAATATTCATTTTTAACTTATAATATTTAAATAGTCAAAAATACCACCCATTCACTAGAATGTGGCCGAAGGGTCCCACATATTCGTCCTACTAGGAAAAAAACCAATGAGTTTCCAAATATGGAGTGATATCAACCAAATTTGAGTTATCCTGTGAACATTAAAGAAACTCGAGATGATGAGAATTGTAGTTGACACCACTTTCACTAAAATTAATGTAGAGAATCAAAATCTGAAATAATGAAGGAGATTGGATTTTTTTTTAATGTTGGTATAATATGCTTGTTGACGACTAGAGTTAAGTGATGATGAAACTTTACATCCATATATCTGCGATATTTCAAAAATGACTGAATAATTCTTTACACTTTTTATTGTTTTTATTGTTTACATGTACGATGGAATATGGAGAGGCCAAAGTTTCCTACTAACACATTGGATATGAATCCCTAGAGAGAAACACATAATTTACTTACAGAAATAAACATACAATTATAGGATGACTCCACAAATTCTATACCCATATTGACTCACTCAACCTTAATATCACAAAGTAATTCAATATAATCTAAGGGGACCATAATGTTTCTTTATTAAGGATTAGTTGTACCCTTGAAAAATTGATCTATAACGACTATGATATTGTAAGGATACTTAATATTCAGTCATTAAAGTAGAATATGAGATAATGGAGACCATTACAGTCACATAAATCTGAACCAATGGATAATTGAGCATGATTATTCATATGGAGTAACCTAAGAAGATCCAAACCCTTCCAAATTATCTAATTCCTTCATGATTTGATAATTCCATAAATTTAATTTTATTTGGAATGATTATGGTTTTTAGATTTAGGACTATGGTTAAAAATATTGGTCATAAAAATCAAAAACGTGATCCTGATAATGTGGTATCTAGGATACCTAGTATTTATTCTAAATTAAAAACTAGAATCAATGGTATTTGAGACCAAGTATAGGTCTCATAAAAAATTTCATGTCAGCAAGGCCTAGTTTTTACGTCTGAAACCCAAGTTACAATTATAGTACATGCCCAATCTTTTCATAACCTCACTTAATCCACTTGTAAATTCCCACAACAATTTAACTAGAAATACCTATTTATAGTCTAATACATACATCATGTTATCCTTTCAACCATATTTTTCTGTTAATTGTTTTCTAAAGTACTGAAGCACTTCACCCAAAAATTATACAGAGCTCGAACATGGGAGGATTGAAAATCAATTGAGGAAAAATTCAAAAGATATGAAAATTCATCATATACCTATATCTAGAAATTTACTAAGGAACTATTGAATAATTAAATTAATCTTGGAACTAAAATAAAATAATATTTTTAAAGGTACTATAAGTACTAAGGAATAAATAAATAACTTGTCTTCATCATGTATAATGAAGCATGAGAGAACCTAGATTGTTTTTAATAAAAATTTTCCCTTGTTCATAGGTGAAAGGGGTTATTTTCAAAATCAATCGATCAAGAAACTTCTAATGTTCCTAATTATCTTTAATTTTATTTTTATTATAATAACATTGATTATGCCAAACTATAACCATAGTGTATCATCCAATTAGATTCTCAGTTTACCCTTTTAATGAATTTCATAAATTAATAATTTATTCTCTTATTTTAATCTCTTTAGATTCATTCTTAGTATTTAAACATTAGGATATTTCCAAATTTCATACCTTTTTAATTCTTCTTCCAGTTTCGATAGATTTGACACACATGAAACTTATTTACACTATATTTCTTATGATCCTAAGTAGTTGACTAACATAAGGGAAATTGTAGATCTCCGATTATAGGTAAAGGGATATTGGAGGTTGTAGCGGTTATTCAAACCCTAAAAAACCGAAATTTCTAAGTGATGGTAATCTAGTGATATATCACTTGATTGGAGAGAAAATATGAGGAAATTTTTTAAAATGATTTTTTAACAGGAATGGTAAGGAGATAACATAGTTTATTCTATTTCTTTTAAAATTTACTTGAAAACCAACCTAGTTGAATCTCAAAAATAGTTCACACACTAAAAGCACAAAAAAATTGCATAAATCAATCATAAATTATTACTATAAAGAGACAAAACATTTCCACTATTACTACATTTTTGGGGTTCAATGTTTTTTATTCTAAGAACACTATGATTAGATTTTCATTAAACTTTGAACTATTATTTGGGAGGCTAGGGTCTATGTCTTTTTTTCAAAAATGATTTTAAAAAATGAATAGATCCAGTTGATCTCACCTCATTTTTATTGATACATAAAAAGAATGAACTTTTCTATTAAGACTCAGAAATTTTTTAATCATAGGGTAGATGGAAATTGATTTTTTTCACTATCACATGCACTGAGTCCCATTCCTCTTCTACTTCTTCATACAAATTCACTATATATAAAAAACATGGAAGACGATCAAGATCAACTAAATGAAAATTTAAAATAACTACATGAACTTAATTTCAACATCAACAATCAATGTTAAAACATGAATGCTCAATAAGATTGTGAGTATAAAAAATGAATGCTTGGTCACTTACCTATGTTTCATGGTTTTTCAATAGAAGACCCCAGTAAGAATATATATATGCATATGGATATATCTATAATGGCTTTAAGCCTAGAGGTGTCCCTGAGGCTTGGATGATCTAGAAGTAATTTCTATTATCTCATAAAATATCTACCAAGGAGTCACTCTATATCTTCTCGGCTTGAGAAATCAATACATTAGATTAATTTATAGAGCCTTACTGCAAAAGTATTTCCCCACAGAAATGAGTTGATATACGAAGAAGTAGATTTATGTAATAAAAAATTCTTGTGGAGGGACCCATTACAGGATTAAGAGGATATTCAACTAATTAACTAACTCCTACCCACACCAAACCTTTATAGATAATCATTTAATGGTATTATTTTATCAATTAATTATACATAATGACTAGAAACTTTTAGATGCTTCTTTTGGAGACAAACTAAATAAAAACTCATATACTGATATATGAGATTTTATTGGAATGATTTCCTAGAACTCCCGATAATTAGGAAAATTAACTACAAAAAGGGGAGTACAAGAGGTCAATAGTTATAAATTAGCAATATTTGAGAAAATTTGATGAAATAACCTATCTTTTGAGTATTTAATCTTTGAGAATGCTATAGTAAATATCCATTCACACACCACCTAGGGTCTTCCACTCTATCAATCCCTAGAACATTATGCCTATGGTTTTCCTCAATTCAAATAAAACAATGTATCAGTGTACTAAATACAATTCCAACAATAGTAAATAATTCATCAAGTAAATGATAGTATTCCAAAATTAAATATGGATATAGAAAACAACATAATCAGAGACCAAACATTCATCCTGTTTTTCAACCATATTTCCATACACGATCCTTTAAAATATAAAACTGTCAATATTATACAAGATGTCAACTGAGTAAATCTAAACAATCCATAATGGGGGACATGATTAAAGAACTTTGGAATTTTAATATGAAGATATAGACGGACATCAATAAATTAAAATATCCAGGTTTGGGTAAACAATCAACTTAATCAGATCTTAACCCCATGGTAAATGTTAGTATCATTTCATTAAGGAGTGGATATGATTTCAAAAGTAGTGAATAATCACTATCTAGTGATAAAGTTATAAGTGGAAAACATATTGTATATGATGAATCATCCCCTGTAAAATATACTAACTAATATGTACTACTGGAAACACCCCATATGATGACGGATGAGGGTAATGAAAAGATAGAGTATCCACCACAACCCAAATCTCTCTTCCATATAAGGATGAAAGAACCCAATAAACCTAATGAAGAATCCTTATAATAAAAAATTCTAGACGTGATAAAGTTATAAGTGGAAAACATATTGTATATGATGAATCTTCCCCTGTAAAATATACTAACTAATATGTACTACTGGAAACACCCCATATGATGAAGGAGAAGGGTAATGAAAAGATAGAGTATCCACCACAACCCAAATCTCTCTTCCATATAAGGATGAAAGAACCCAATAAACCTAATGAAGAATCCTTATAATAAAAAATTCTAGACGTGATAAAAATATGGTAAATCAATATCATTTTTTTGGTTTTCATCCTCCTGATTCCATGCTATGTGATATTATTTAAATACATGTTCACTAGGAGGAGATTATTACGGGGTGATGAATAGTTGATATTATAAAAAAATCGCACTTCCAATCCCAAAAATATCACAGAAATTTCAAAATATAAGTATCTTCACTATCCCTTGATCTAGTGTTGAGATAAAATTTTCCAATTCATTATGTTTTTTAGGAGAATTAGTTAATGAAATTCCTTATTAATTTTATTCGTCTTTATATATTGGGGAACTCTGACCCACTCAAGCAGTTGTGCACCTTTCCATCTAATCCATTTCCTTCCCATTAAGTGTTTTAGAAGATATTATGTAAAGTATAAATTTTTTTGGTTCTTGGATGAATTACATATACTAAACATAGTGGAAGACTAATGTAAAACTTTTTCCCCCATAATTTCAAACAGGAAACTTCATAATACCATTGAAAATTTATTCATATTAATTAGGGGACTCTATATATGAATTTTTATGAAAACACTATAGAGTTTTAAGATTTTAGATTCATTGAAATATCCCCATGAGGAACCAATTACTTTTACCATTATTAATTTTGAGTTTTCATGTTGTTTTAAAAAATAAATCAGAATAATGGTGATTTAATTAAAATAATAAAGTCTTTTTAATCATATAATTTTACTTTTAAATATATCCTTCAACATGATATTAATCTAAAAACTATTTAAAAATTTAATAGAAGGAAAATATTACAGATAAATATTTTGATAATTCACACAAACTACCTACCAACACCTCTACATTACATGTGAAGACTGATAGAATGGATAACACTAAGTTAAAATATTTACTAAAAATTGACCTAATTTAAAAATGAAGATACTTGAACATAACTTGGGAAATTTATTCCTTAAATAAAATAGTAAATTAATTTTATATGTGAATTATAATGCTTACTAAGATTCTAAAAAAATATGACCCTAAATATAGAAATATAGTAGAGAAGAGGGAGTTGTGTATGATGGAATAAGAGGGACTGAAAATATAGGAATTTGATAATTCACTTCATTTCAAGGTTACGGGAAAATAATTTATAATAGACCTATCCAAAAAAATATACTTTCATATCATGGGAAATGTGTTAATGTAATCTTCAAGAATGATGTTTATTCCTATTAATTTAATACCAAGGGGATTGGACCTTATATAATGATGAGCATTTCTCCATTTGGTACAGCTATGATCAATGGAGAAGATTCATGGAAACCTTTCATCATGAATATAAAAAAATTGTAATTTTCATAAATATTTCTAGAAAGATCACATAGAAGAGTCCAACCTCCACCATAATGGAATTTATTAAATAATATCCAAGTTATATCTTTCCTCCACAAATTTCTTGATACTCATTTTTAATTTGGAATTTTCTATAAAAAAATGAATCTTGTAATTAAATGCAATGGTGTTTATGATAATTATGGTGGAGATGTAAAATACATTTTTGGATGTAAATTCCATTTTTAGATCTAGATTTAGTATTTTTCTTAATAAAAAATGAAAATAAAATTAAAAATAACATTGAACGTCATTTTAGATTTTTCTATTTTAAATCCCATTCTAACTTTTTATGAATCATTATATTTTAAAATTATGAAAGATACATGACTTAAAAGTAAATTTTTATCTAATTTTATATAGATTTGGTTAAAACCTATTAAAATGAAACTAAATGAATATATTTTTAAGAAACCAAAATTATAACATGATGTAAATATACTTTTTAACATAATCTAAGGTTACATAACCTCTATGAACAAATAAAACCTCAAGGATATAACTCAAAATAAATTTATAAAATTCCATTCAACTGATATTGAAAGGGATATTGACATCCCAAAGTGAATCTCTGAGACATTATGCCCTGGGTGTGTGAGTAAAATCCATTTCTACATATTCAATACATTCCTTCATACAATCCTTTAAAAATACATGGATGGGAATAATTCAATAAAAAACAACAAAGTTACTTATTATCAAAACAGAATTCATTTATGCCAGTGGAATATTGAAACTATGAAATGAAAGGGGAAATTGGGTTATAGAAAATTTATTTTTTTTATATTAATGAAGTGGAAATTGAAACATTATTTTAAGAAACATAATAGAGAGAGATATAAATAGAAATTACTCTGGATAGAGTTTTGATTTGACTTAAATATAATTTTTCTACTCTTGGACTATGAACATTGATTGAATTTAAGTGAGATAGTGAATTGAAATCATAAAATAGGCATGATAAATAAAATAATGGAGGTACTAATGACTTCTGTTTTATTTGGATTGTATATTTATGTCTATTTATTACAATAATTTTTTTTGAATACATAGATATTCAATGATAAAATTCTACAACATTGTGATAACATAATTTGGGGGTGATGTGAACTGAGATTTTCAAAAAAAATTATCTATTTTTAATTGTATTTAACCCAAATAATTAACTCAAATCCCAGGTAAAATGGTTATTTTTATTTCTTCTAAAAATTCAGAATTAATTTTCCGAATTCATTAAAACATGGTTTTTAAGGATTTATTCAATTTAGTAATTTTATGTGAATCCATGTATCTATTTTTGAAATCATTAAATTAATTTGAAAAGCCTTCAAATAAAATTTCTTTTTTAATTTAGCTGGTTGAAAAAGTCTTATAATGGATTGTACTGACCACATGAAGTAGTCAAGGTCCCTTAAATGATTATATTATTCAACTAGCTATGTGAATCAGGTAGTCAGTATACTTACCAAGCTGTAAAAGTTAAAAAAATTCCTTAAGTGACCATGCCTCCCCCTATTGATCCTAGGGAACCCATTCCACTCATGGTCAGTCAAGTGACTTTGATCCATTCAACAACCTACCATGGAACTCCTATTAAAGAAATTGTTCCAAAGTTAGGGTTACATCCTAAGTGACCACACCTTATCTACAAACAACCATGAACTCCCATTGAAATCTCACTGACCCCACCTTTACACAAAAACTAACCATGACCCCTCTTCATGATATATTATGAAACAAAAAATGAAATATCTTTGAGAAACTATACACATGGGAATATTTAATCCAACCCAACATGCACATGAAAAGTTATTCCAAGATCCCGCATTATAAGAATACCTTGGAAATGACCACTGGGCTACCAAACATGGAGTGACTTCAACCAAATATGAGTAATCCATTCAACATCAAATAATACCAAGATGTCAAATATGTGAGTCGAAACCACTGTTTCAAAAATCAAAACAAAGAAACCAAACAAGAAATGAAAAAGGATACCTAATTTCTTTTTGAAGTCAGTGGTGTATTCTTGAATGAAACGTGAATTTAACAGTAAAGAAAATTTCCATCAATAAATCAATACCCCCACTGATATTGACTACATTGATTATTTCTCAAATTATTTTTAGTTTTTTGTACTATTTTATGGTATGATTGGAGATGGTGAGGCAACAGTTTCTTCCTAACATGATAACTGTGAAATCGTTGAGAGATTCACTATATCCTCTAGCTAAAATTCCAATTAAAGTGTAGTCTAACTCCACAAATAATATCCATATATTTATCCAATATATCTCAAAACCACAACTTATTTTGATAAATTCTTAGAGGACCACCAATTTTGATCGATGGTAATGAGTTTTACCCTTGAAATAAATATTTATAACATGTTAAATAATAAAACTTCATCAAGGATTGTGTCCTCTAAGTAGAATCTAAGATAAGGTAGATAATAAATGTAACTTAAATTTTAACCAATGGAGAGTTATACCTAAATTTTCACCTTGATGACCTGATAAGATCTAAAACTATCCAAATTGTCCCATTCATACATGATCATATTGAGTACTGTATTGTGTATAATTTGAACAAATTATGGTTTTCATTTCAAAAGACAATTTTTTGAAATGGGAAAGCATCAAAATACATATTAGGAGACTCATGATATCAGATCTATGATTCTCTAAATGTTTTTAAATTAAATATTTGATGTAGTTATTTCTTGTCCTAGGTATATGTTTAGCCCCAAATATAATGTCGAAAAGGTGTAGTTTTGATGTCTAGATGCATGTTTTTATTCTAAGTCATGGTATAAGCTTGGATTATCCACACTTAATCCCAATGTGAAGGCTAATTACAATTCAACTAAATATATGAATCCATATTCTCATGCATATATTGTCTTTTTTTCTTTAATAATAAGTTAAAATCCAATGCGTTTCAATGTACTAATGAAAATTAACTCAAAATTGAATATATCTATATCTTCGGAGGAATGTCATTATAATACAAAAGATTCCAGATGCTATGAAAATACATTAAAACCCTTGAGTTGGACTCATATCAATTATCTGATGAATTAATTGATTTTTCTTAGTTTTAAAATGGAAGAATTTTTTCAAGTTTATTGGAACTGTTTGAGAATAAAGAAAAAAATCATACTGATCTTGTGGAATAAAGGATGGGTGAATAAGGAATGTTTCATATAAGATGTTCCATTGTTCATCAGATTAATTGTCTTCTTTCACAATAACTTGATCAAATAGTTCTTTTAATTCCTATATTTCAATAATTTTTTGTTGTTATAACTCTGGAGATGGTACAATAATCCCCTTGTGACTGAATTAAGTAGAGTCTCTTATCCCATTATTAATTATTTCTACACATTAATAGTATATTATATTATTTTTAAATAGATGGATTCATTTCAACTATTTACACACTAGTATATTTCCTTATTTATTATATTTTGAATTCAACTTCCCCTTTTCACTATATCACACACACATTCAACATAGGTCCTCTCCATCTCTTGTGATTATCAACAGTGGTTTGAAATCAGGGTAATAATAGATCTCTAATTTCTATGCCAGGGGATAATAGAGGTTGTATTGGTTATTTCATCCCTCTGTTTAATCGATAATTTTTTGGTGATTATAATCTCGTGATATTTCACTTGATTAGGGAAAAAATATAAAAAATTATAATAATTATTTAACAAGAATAGTAAAGAGATATATATGGTCTTGAAAATTTGTTAAAAATTGAAGTTAAAACCAATAGAGTTATATATCATAAACTATTTTTACAGATTTAACACACCTTGAAAAATTAGAACAAATCCATAGCACTTTCTTCTCAGAAAACAACATAAATAAATTTTTATTAAATTTTTTTAGGTTCAACATTTTATTTTATGGTCACACAAGGATAGTTTTCTCATTACATAATTTTATAACCCTCCTCCATGGAGATACTTAGAGGAATAACTTATTTCTGACTTCAAAGTTCTAGTATCACTGTTACTATTGGTGTAGCACTTATATAAACATTGTGTAGTTTTAATGTACTAACGAGTGGTTTGAATATTCTCTAAATTTTTTGAGAAACTTATAGTATTAGTATACAAAACTCTCTATATTAATCCCAACACGTTTTTTTTATCACAACATCCTATAAAAATCCTCATATAGTTCTATTTTTTTATTGAATGAAACTTATTATTCTATGATAAATTAAATAGGAAATTTTTTTGATCCCATCCCACTTTGAAACCCATTAAAAAGATATTATTATGTCGTATTGTGTTTTAATAGTCCTTTCATTTTGGACATTAGTTTACAATTTATTAGAAGTGTTGATGCACATCTTAATAAGCATTTTTTATTGAAGACATATCGTTAACATCAAAGTAATCATCAGATCTCTGTCTTTTAAAATTTAGAGCAGTACTTCATTAAACCTTTCCACATTCTCTATGTATATCCATGTAAGTTGATCACGTCAAATAAAAATGAAATTCACTTAATTTTTATGGAAATCAACTACAACTCAAATTTTATTACAACATTTATGTGTCTTAGGCAGACCTACGTTTAAATAAATGGTGATGTTCACTAATTTCCCTACTAGTAGGGGTAGTTGTTTCATCTTCCACTTAGAATAATATAATTCTTCAGTGACCAAATGGTATACTATGAATCACGATATACACGATGAAATGTTCCTATTCATGTTTTACAATTATAAATTATCCTTGATATAGCTATAAATATTTATACATACAGGATAGATAGTGAAAAATGACCTATGTAAATTATATAATATATCTTTATTTAATTATAGTATTGAGGTGATATGTATTCTTTTCCCAAGTCGTATAATTTTATCATTTTCAATCTTACGGATAGTAATATTTCCAAACATGTTTTGTAGCTCTATATCCCTCTTAGATACTTTCTTAATCTTCAAATGGATGGATGGTTGAGAATACATTGGAGTAATATAGGGATTTATAATTTCTTAAATTATTTCATGATACATACTTTTAAATTCCATGAGTCTTGTTACTCTTTAAAACCCCATCTTGGATATGGTAGCATGATTTTTCTTACTTGGTGAATTAGCCACCTTGTATTCCTTCCTAGGGTGGTAAATTATTTACTAGACATAGTCCTTGATAAACTACAACCATATACTTTAATTCATGATCAAATTCTTCTGTGTGAGAATATATAATTTAATCTCTTGTGATATGTATATTTTTTACACTTTTAAGCAAATAAATAATTCCACTATATTTCATATATTACCACTATACGATATAAAAAATTAGTCAAGTAATTCATCTTATAAGTCTCTTATTTATGTTAGAAATACATTATCACCATGTCATTTTTCTTGAGAAAATATCTCATACTATTATTTGATGCATCATTATATATCACAAAAACTTCTCTATTGTCGGGTCCTTTTGGTACAGATGTAGTAATTAACCTTTTCTCGAGTTCTTTAATTTTTTCACATTCTTCTATCTATAAGAACTTAACTCCCTTATGATTTTACTTGGTTTGTGGATATAATAGTCATGATAAATTTCGCAAAAAACAATAATAGTATACATAAATTCTATTAATTATAAGGATCTATGTTATAGTGGTTGTTCTAAGTCATTCTTCAATAACCTATATCTTTAAATGATCCATGGATATACCCTCACATTTGATCACATTAAGTGTTACAAGAATAATTGAAACATGAAAAATATATAATACAACATCTCCTTTATCATGGTTATTAGTAAAATAATCAAAAAATATTCAAGATCTTACTTTATTTTGGTATATATATAAATGTTAAAAATAAATATTTTCATAAATTGATCGAGGTATTCTATAAATACACTTTTACTCATATATATAAAGATATGGGGATTTATACATCTGAATGGAATCAATATGATTCATAGTTTCTATATCTTGTACGAAAGTTTACCATTTTTATATATTAACATTGAACCACTAATTGATTATATTTGTACCTATAATTAGCCCTTAAAAATTACGTATACACTAGTAGTTGATAAAAAAATTCATCAATATGTGGTATACAATACTTTTTATTGACCATAAACTGGTTATGTTCACATTAATAAATGTAGATATCAATTAATCAATATTTTTTATTAAAAAAGAGGACAATTTCATGCCGATGGTGAAGCACTTGGTCATATAAAATCCATTTATTCATATTATGTTAAATATTTATCTTTAATTCCTCTAATTCAACCTGATAAATTCTATATAGTCTTTGATATTGTCATAGAACCATGTATGATTTATTTTAAAAAATTCACCTCATGATCTTGGGGAGACAAAAAATAGAAATAGATCGACATATTCCTGATCAATAGATTTATCTTCAGTATTGAGATTTATCCTATCCATTTGAGAAAAAGAACCCTCTTAGTCAGTATTTCAGACCCATTTAATGGAATTAATTTCTATTGAGATTTCTAAATTATACTTTCACTCATAGATGATCATGGGTTATTTTGGGGTTTGAAATATGACTTACCTACCCTGAAAATTCTTATGGCCACTTTATGGAGATATCCAATTCATTCCAAAAATTAAATTAAATAAAACTAAATGTAGAATAATAATATTTTTACATAGTATATTTCCACAAACATTAATCATGGAAGAGTAATTTAAGTTAAATTGAATTATAACACCACTAGTAGTTTTTACAAATAATTTAACATCTAACCACCATGGATAACAATTAATAATCTTACACAACTTTCACGATATAGCATAATTTATAGAACTAGGATCAGATAAGATGGTTTTAATTTTAAGTGTACCTTTCACCCCCATAATTACCTGATTTTTTTTCAATACCATAATAAATCCAAAATTCATATCATTATTATTAAATATAAATAATCATATTAATTAAACATTATTTGGTGGTTATCATAGGTCTTATAGTAAAAACAATGGATCCCAAATAAATGTATTTAATGTGGGACTCATGTTTTTTATAGATTGGTATAGCATTTTCAATGTTCCATTCTATCTCATGTGTGTTTGTTTTGGTGTTGAAAAATATATATTAAATTCAATTGAAATAGTTTTTAAATTTAGATTTAAAATTAGTGTTTAACCTCATATATTCCCACTAATACCTGTTAAACCATGAATCATGAAGATAACACTCATTATTTTCCTCACTAATCAGCTGATACCTCAATTAATCACCCTCAAATTGTAGTTTTTATTTAAATAATGAAATATAATAATCACTAAAATATGTGATATTTCATTCAAATTTGATTATGTATCCCCAATAACTCTAGAATCAATACCAACTTTTATAACTTTTATGGGTTTTAATGATAGTTTTTGGTGAATTTTTGTACAAACTATAATGAAAGAAAAATAATATGAGTAAAATGAATTAAGGATGAGTTATATTTTTATATATCAATAAACTAATTATAGTAATAATAATAAAAGTGTATTCTCAACTAAATTCATAATTCATTTCTATAGGTGGGAATTATCCTTGGCCCAACCACTATGAATCTAGTGCTATTTCACTTAAGAATAATTATAGAAGAATTAAAATCTCCAGCCAATAGCAATTTCCCTAGCTTTATCTCAAACAATAATCCCACCCCATTCATTGTGAGTCTCATGTACTTTTCTAAGGGGAATAAGAAATGGTAAAGGTATTTCAAATAAATTAGGAATAATCACCTTCATGTAGATGGAACAGACTACTTCTAGGTCCTTTTTATTTATTCTCAATGAATTCTTATGCTTCCTTAGACCTATATTAATCTTCCTATGTTTTAGGGTCACATAAATCTCCATTAAAATGGCTTTCCAAAGTATATCTTGAGTTTATACATCCATTTAATGATTATTTCTTAATTATTACAACATGACATCCCCTTCCCAATTTCTTCAACATTATTAGTTCATTATATTTTTTCAATGTAGAAACATTAGGATTATTTCACTCTTTTTGGAATGATAGAAAAAATGAGAATTTATTTTATTTCATTCCCTATTTATTTCATGGGAAACAAGGGTTTTGAATTTTTTTAAAGCATGCTAAAGTTTCAAATGGTGCATCTCTAACATGTAAATGTATTGAGTACTCTCACCCACCTCAATTTCATTTATTACATGGTGTTCAAATCCAAACAATAATCTAAGAAAATTTATTTATATTAATAATATATCATTGAATTAATTTCTAGTCAATAATGTTTTAATTATCTCCAAAAGTTTTTGACCATGTTTTTTATTATATTTTGTAATAAATAAAATTCTTGAACTCTACCATGGTTGATCCATGATTGGAACTCAGAAAGGGAGCACATATGACGAACTCATCTTTTTTATTCCTCCTTAACACAACATTTTACAAAATGGGTGATCTTTACATAAACATAATATAATTTATTAATTATACTCATTAAAATTACAATGTATAAAAATGAACCTTATAGAAACCTGATCTCACATTATGAATTCACCTCATCATACATTCTCATGAAATAACCATACAAAGTCATCTTCAAACTAAACATGGTTCAGTTCATTATCTTATTCAATCTGGAATTCAACATGGGGTGTTAATTAAATAACCATACACTCACAAGTACTCACCTTATAAAATATATTGATCCACCGTAGAAAGATATATATTCCATTTTAGTTGTATAGTGGAATTCAATTCCATTTATAAATATTATTCTCCCTAGAAACTCCAACTAGATTTTAAAAATATCATGTGTGGTTTAAACATTACTATTATTTAAAAAAATCAAAAAAAAATATACCGTTGTGTTATTATATTTCTATAGTGCAGACGGTTTATGGTGGAAATACCTGTTTGGTTCCAAACCCGATCAAATTAGGGTTTTTCTTTATATTTTTAGTGTGGGAATAAATAATTCCATATGGAATTTAAAAAGATGACACCCATTTTTAGTGGTTGTGTAAATGGTTCGCTATGGTGATATTATCTTGTTTTAAAAGAATTAAGGGTACTTTGATCTTGGTGAGATTTGTATAATGGATTGGGAAGACCTGTGGCTTAGGTTTGTCAATTGAGTTTGGGTGAGACACAACATGTAAGATTCTTGTCTATTTGTTGTGTTTCGGTTGCATTAGAGTGTGAAACGAGTGATAATCAATAAAATCTTATAGTCATTCTCAAATTGAGGATTTGTTAAGCCATGGTGTGTAACATCCCAAGTAAGTAATGAATAATAGATATAGTTATCTATATCTATTTATGAATTAGATATTGTTTTAGAGGCTTAAAATGAGAATAAATCCAACTTAAACCATGAAATACTCTAATATTTTTAAAAGATTGTTTTACTGCCTTTTGATGGCGAACCATTTTTAAATCTATATTTTGAAAATTTTATATTCTATATTTTTCAAAATAAACTTATTCTATATTATTGGGACATTTAAATTTACTTTTGATAAATTTTAGGTATTTTTTCGATAAAGTTCATTTTTTTTAATGAATAGTGAAAAATGTTGTATTTTAATTCAAAACCACTTTTTAATCTATATTATTTATATGATTAGATTATATTTTGAATTAGTTTTAAAGTGAAATTAGTATATATTTTTACCATTTAATCCAATATTGGTCATTGGCATTAATTTCACTTAGAAATTGGACTTAAACTAGTGTCAATCTTTTGAAACATATTGTTTCATAAAAACACGCTATTTGCTCTGACAGCGGGAATTAATTATTAAATTAATTAATGAAACTTATATGTTCTGAATTTTTTAAAATATTCTTAATTTTTGAATTCAGAATATCAAATATATCTTAGGGTGAATTTTTGGTATTTTTCTAAAAAACTTCAATTTTTGATGAATAGTGAAACCACTAAGTGGTACTTAAAAAAACTGATTTTTTCATTTAAATGAAATTTTACCACCTTTGTGTTTTGAATTTCAAAAATCCGACATACATGGTTTTCATTAGGAAGTAAAATTTGGTTCAATGGGATTAAAATAATTTTTTTGTGAATAGTAACTTTTATGTTTTTAATCGCGATTAGAGGTAATTAGTGTAATTTTACATAAGAATAATGTTTTAATAATATTAAATGAACTTGAAACATGCCCTACCCTTATTGGATATGTCATGGCCGACCAATAAAATCCATGGTTCAACTTGGGGACCCCATGGAGCCACTTTGGAAGGAAAATGACATTAATATCTTTTTATTTAAAGTTAAAATAAAAATGTCACAAACATGAGTTATTTTACTAAAACAATTTTTAAATGGGGTTATACAAGTCATATTCTTTAATATAAATATTCATTAGTAATATAAAGAGATTTAATACATCATGATATTTTTTTTATAATTTTTAGACATTAAATAAATTAAATTATTTATGACATCATGATGATGCAGTGATTACCTCATTAATGAACGATTTAAATAAAATGAAAAGATAATGTAAAATCTAAGACATACACTTGTCAAAGACCTATTGTATGAGTATATTGCGAACCCTTATCACCTTATCCTCGAATTATATCAATTTGGGACCTTTAAAATCCGAAAATCATTTTATAATAAAGTAAACTTTTATAACTTTCCAAGAGTTCCCCTCCTCTCCTCTTACAAAAGGCCCCCACCTCTACCACCTTACCCACACCTCTAAAGCCTTTGGTTCGGCCAAGATCTGCTCTTTTTGTCTCTCCACATCCCTATATTACTCCTAGAAGCCTCACTTTGGACAGAAGTCTTCCCATGGAAGCCTTTGAGCTCAAATCAAAAAGAGTTACCCATTTTAAAGGTAGTGTTTTCTCTTGTGTTCTTTTGTTTTATTTTGCTTCTCCAACCCTATAAACTATTTTTATTCATTTATTTTGTAACAAAACCATTATATTCAATATACTAGGATGTTGTTATAAGAATTATTCGAGCTAAACCTACACACACCTCCGTCTAATGGTTAAAGAACATACTGTTTCTATGGATGGAGAATTTCTGCCTCACGAAACAATGATTGTTCAATATTCTATTACCACCTTTAATAGTGGCCATTAAGATGTCACTATATTTATATATGATATATATTATTTTTATGTTTTCCTTATGCTTCTGTAGTTTTCATTTGTGGTATACCTTTATGGCTTCCATTATGGGTATACGTGATATCTTCATTTTAGGAAGTGCGGACTACCGCCCCCTCAAAGTGATTTGATTCGTTAATGCCATATGTGGGACATATAAAGGATGGATTTAAAGTTATTATATATTATGTTTGTTACATCTAAATGATGAATATAATTCTGTAATTAAAATATACATACCTCTCATTTAGTTTTAATTCCATTAATATGACATAGAAATGAAAATAACGTTCATGCGTACGTACGGCTTACCGTCTCCATGAACGATGCATTTAATTTCTTACCTCTAAATGATTATGTAATATTATAAATACAAGTATATGCTAGATATATATGATATATATGATATCCAAATCATGAATATCATTTTGGATATAATGAACCTTTGACCACACGAACAACATGTAATTGTAAGAAGTCCACTTTCAACTTAAGAACCAAATATCGACAAAACAAACATTATTAACTTAAATGATTACATGATGTTTATAACATGATAATAAGTGATATAAAACTAATAATTAACTTGAAAAAAGGTTCTCAAGCAAGTATAAATTAACTCAAGTTTATTATTCAGGATGTTAAAGAATGATCGAGTCAAGTCGGACCCGAGGTAAGGGACTTCGTCTCAATATCCTTTCATTGAGGCATATTTCGTTTTATACACAACTTTATTTTATACTGTGTATAAAACCCTTTGAATTTTACTTTTATATAAAAGGAATATTTTTCTACGAAGCGTTTTACTAAACTACAAAAAAGAATGTTTCTTTTAACGTACGCGGTGACAACGACCTTTTTCGCCGCCGTGAGTATTATTTGGTCTTTGGCTTCCTCAACAAGCCGTAATGTTTTTAAAATGAAATAAATACCATATACTCTTTATGTATTTTGGTATTGAACATGGTTTTTATAATGGATTTGTTATTTCAACATATTTATGTGATATATTGTGATCAAAGTGTGGAAATGTTTTCTTTCTATTATATTTTTTTTATGTCTAATTATTTTATAATGGTACTTGTAAATTTGACGAGTGGTTACGTGATAAACCATATGATGGGTGGTGCCGTGAATACCAGGATGGGTTGTTACGTTATAACCTCCAATGCATTGGGTATGGAAGTCGGTCGTAAGTCTATTCCATTAAGTGATATGTGTGGAATTCGACCGTATGGTTATTCCATTTAAGTATGTTTATGTCCCAAGTTACCTTTATATGTTATGTGTTCTTTATATGGGTTTTAGGGTAATATTTTGGTTACAAAAGGGTAAGTATTGATATTTTATTTAGTGAAGAGTTTTTACTACTTCATAAAGGTTAAAAGTATTACTTTGATAAAGTATACATGGTTTACTTGTTGTTTTGAAAAACTAACAGTTTTCATTCTTTGTGTTTCCCTTACTGAGCTTTTTATGCTCACCCCAAGTTTTTGAAATGTTTTTCACAGGACTTAAATTGGAATAGTTTCAAGGATGGGATCAATGAAAAATTCATGCTATCTAAAACATGGAACTAGATATGTTTCTTTTAAAGAGTTTTTATTTTATGGAAACTTAATAGAAGTTTCTACTTTGTAATATTTTGTGATGTAATAGTTATGTCCTAATTCTCTAAAACTCTAAGCCTGAAAAGATACTCAATGTGAATTATTCATTTAATTCAATATTAAGTAAGGTTTAAGGTCGGGGCCTTACAGTTGGTATCAAAGGTCGGTTTAGACAACTTTAGGAGTTAGAAAATTGTTAAATTATAAATTAATTTTTGGTGTGATTGAAATGATATAGCATTTAAAGATTACCATGTTGCTTCACCTAAGATATTTCTGTGTTAATAATGGTTTTTCATAGAGGAAATAGAACAGCTTTTCTGGGAAGGCATACATAGGGAAATGACCATTCAAATCAGTATCCTAAGACGGTCAGAATCAGAACTAAACAGTTTGTTGCAGTGATGGCTCAGTTGACTTAGGTTACTACCGAAGTTTTATTAAAAAGTTTTCATGGTTATCTAGTCCAATGACTAAGCTAACTCGGAAGGGTGTTATGTTTCTCTGGACAAAAGATCGTGATGATTGTTTTCAGGAGTTGAAAAGAAGATTGGTGAATGCTCCAATTTTGGAACTTCCTTCCATGAATGGTGAGTTTGTTATATACAGTGATGCTTCATTGAAGGGAATTGGTTGTGTCCTTATGCAGAATGATCAGGTAATTGCATATGCTTCACGTCAGTTGAAAACTCATGATGTAAATTACCCTACACATGACTTGGAATTAGCTGATGTTGTTTTCGCTTTAAAAATTTGGAGGCATCATTTGTATGGAGTAAAGTGTGAAATATATACCGATCACAAAAGTTTAAAGTATATATTCACTCAAAAAGAATTGAACATGAGACAGAGGAGATGGCTATAATTAAGCAAGGATTATGATTGTACAATTCATTACCATCCAGGAAAAGAAAATAAAGTGGATGATGCTTTGAGTCGAATGATTAATGCTTCATTAACAATGTTGTGTTTGGAACGTGATCCATTGGTTAAGGATTTGATGAACTTTGTCATGGAATTTGTTTGTGCAGGTTGTCCTTCTGTTTGGTTTCATGTATCAGTGAAATCTTCTCTATCAGACAGAATTAAGAAAGCACCGAAGCAAGACAGTGAGTTGCAGAAAAAGGTAGAGCTGGTTCAGAAGGATAAATTGCCTGAATTTAACATTGATAATGATTGTGTTTTGAGGTTTGAGAATAGATTATGTGTTCCCAGTTATTCACAATTGATGAATGAGTTTTTATGTGAGGCTTATAGTTCCCCATTTTCAGTTCATCTTGGAAGTACTAAGATGTACAGAGATCTGCGGGAGTATTACTGGTGGGATGGAATAGAAAGAGATATTGCTGATTTTACTGTGAAGTGTTTGACTTGTTAGCAGGTTAAAGCAGAGTGGTAGTTACCGAAATGGATGCTTCATCCTCTACCAGTGCCAGAGTGGAAATGGAAAAATATATCCATGGAATTTTGTGTGGGATTAGCAAAAACATCTAGAGGTAATAATGCAATCTGGGTTATTGTTGATCGATTGACTAAATCTTCTCATTTCCTTCCTATTCGAGATACTTTGTCTCTAGATCAACTTGCTCGGTTGTATCTTAAAGAGATAGTCAGGTTACATGGAGTTCCCCTCTCCATTGTATCTGATCGTGATCCCAGGTTTACTTCTAACTTTTGGAAAGGCCTTCAGAAGTCATTGGGTACTGAATTAAATTTTAGTACAACTTTTCATCTGCAATCATATGGGCAGTTAGAACGAATAATTCAGACCTTGGAGGATATGATATGAGCTTGCTCTATGGATTATTAGGGAAGTTGGGACCAACATATTTCTTTGGTTGAGTTTTCTTATAATAACAGTTTTCATTCCAGTATACAGATGGCACCATTTGAGGCATTATATGGGAAGCGGTGTCGAACTCTAGCTTTTTGGGATGAAGTGGGTGAAAGAAAGCTGATGGGACCAGAATTGGTAGAAGATATGGTAGAAAAAGTTTAGTTGATTCAGAAACACATGATAACAGCTCAGAGCATGCATAAGAGTTATGCGGATAACCGGAGGAAGGATATATCTTTCGAGGTAGGTGATCATGTTTTTCTCAAAGTTCCACCATGGAAAAGTGTGATGCGATTTGGTAAGAAAGGAAAGCTGAGTCCAAGGTTCATTGGACCATATGAAATTCCGGAGAGAGTTGGATCAGTTGCTTACCAAGTGGATTTACCTCCGAGACTATCTCAGGTACACAATGTTTTTCATGTTTCGATGTTGAGAAATTATATGACAGATCCATCTAATGTTTTGAGGCCAGAGGTAGTTCAGTTGGAAGAGAACCTCTCTTATGAAGAACAACCAGTTCAGATTCTTGACCGAAGGGATAAAGTGTTGTGAAATAAGGTAATTCACCAGGTAAAGATTTTGTGGAAAAACCATATGGTTGAAGAGGCAACGTGGGAATCAGAAAATGCTATGAGGGATAAATACCCCCACTTATTCGATAAGTAAATAAATTGCGGGGACGTAATTTTATAAAGGAGGGAAGGATATAACATCCCATGTAAGTAATGAATAATAGATATAGTTATCTATGTCTATTTATGAATTAGATAGTGTTTTAGAGGCTTAGAATGAGAATAAATCCAACCTAAAGCATGAAATACTCTAATATTTTTAAAAGATTATTTTACCGCCTTTTGATGGTGAAACATTTTTAAATATATATTTTGACAATTTTATAAGCTATATTTGTCAAAATAAACTTATTCTTTATGATTGGGACATTTAAATTTACTTTGGATAAATTTCTTGTATTTTTCGGATAAAGTTCATTTTTTAATGAATAGTGAAAAATGTTGTATTTTAATTCAAAACCTCTTTTTAATCTAATTTATTTATATGATTAGATTATATTTTGAATTGGTTTTAAAGTTAAATTAGAATATATTTTTACCATTTAATCCAATAGTGGTTGTTGGAATTAATTTCACTTCGAAATTGGACTTAAACTAGTGTCAATCTTTTGATACTTATTGTTTCATAAAAACACGCTATTTGCTCTGACAGCGGGAATTAATTATTAAATTAATTAATGCAGCTTATATGTTTTGAATTATGTCAAATAGACTTCATTTTTAAATTCGGAATATCAAATATAGCTTAGGGTGAATTTTTGGTATTTTTCTGAAAAACTTCAATTTTTGATGAATAATGAAACCACTAAGTGGTACTTAAAAAAACTGATTTTTTCATTTAAATGAAATTTTACCACCTTTGTGTTTTTAATTTCAAAAATCCAACATACATGGTTGTCATTAAGATGTAAAATTTGGTTCAATGGGATTAAAATAATTTTTTGTTGAATAGTAACTTTTAAGTTTTTAATCGTGATTAGAGGTAATTAGTGTAATTTAAGGTAAGAATAATGTTTTAATAATAAGAAATGAACTTGACACATGTCATGTGCTTATTGTATGTGTCATGGCCGACCGAGACAATCCATGGGTCAACTTGGGGACCCCATGGAGCCACTTTAGAAGGAAAATGACATTAATATCTTTTTATTTAAAGTTAAAATAAAAATGTCACAAAGATGAGTTGTTTTACTACAAAAATTTTTAAATGGGGTTATACAAGTTATATTATTGACTATAAATATTCATTATAAATATAAAAAGATTTAATACATCATGATATTTGTTTTATAATTTTTAGACATTAAATAAATTAAATTATTTATGACATCATGATTATGCAGCGATTACCTCATTAATGAACGATTTAAATAAAATGAAATGATAATGTAAAATCCAAGACCTAAACTTGTCAAAGTCCTATTGGATGAGTGTATTTCGAACCCTTATCACCTTATCCTCGAATTATACCAATTTGGGACATTTAAAATCCAAAAATCATTTTATAATAAAGTAAACTTTTATAACTTTCCAAGAGTGCCCCTCCTCTCCTCTTATAAAAGGCCCCCACCTCTACCACCTTACCCACACCTCTAAAGCCTTTGGTTCAGACAAGCTATGATCTTTTTGTATCTCCACAACCCTCTATTACTCCTAGAAGCCTCACTTTGGGCAGAAGTCTTCCCATGGAAGCCTTTGATCTCAAATCAAAAAGGGTTACCCATTTTAAAGGTAGTGTTTTCTCTTGTGTTCTTTTGTTTTATTTTTCTTGTCCAACCCTCTAAACTCTTTTTATTCCTTTATTTTGTAAAAACAACAGTATTTTCAATATACTAGGATGTTGTTATAATAAGTATTCGAGCAACACCTACAGACACCTTCGTCTAATGGTTAAAGAACATACTGTTTCTTGTGGTTGGAAAATTTCTGCCTCACGAAACGACGATTGTTCAATATTCTTTTAACACCTTTAACGGTGGCCATTAAGATGTAACTATATTCATATGTGATATATATTATGTTTATGTTTTCCTTAAGATTATGTTTTTTTCAATTTTGGTATACCTTTATGGCTTTCATTATGGGTATACGCGATATCTTCATTTTAGGAAGTGCGGACTACCGCCCCCTCAAAGTGATTTGATTCGTTAATGCCATATGTGGGAATTATAAAGGATGGATTTAAAGTTATTATATATGATTTATGTTACATATAAATGATGAATATAATTCTGGAATTAAAATATACATACCTCTCATTTAGTTTTAATTCCATTAATATTACATAGAAATGAAAGTAGCGTTCATGTGTACGTACGACTTACCGTCTCTATGAACGGTGCATTTCATTTCTTAACTCTAAATGATTATGTAATATTATAAATACATGTATTTTAAGGATATATATATTATATATATGATATCCAAATCATGAATATCATTCTGGATATAATGAACCTTTGAACACACGAACAACATGTAATTGTAAGAAGTCCACTTTCGACATAAGAAACAAATATCGACAAACCAAACATTATTAACTTAAATGATTACATAATGTTTATAACATGGTAATAAGTGATATAAAAGTAATAATGAACTTGAAAAAAGGTTCTTAATCAAGTATAAATTAACTCAAGTTTATTATTCAGGACGTTAAAGAACGATCGAGTCAAGTCGGACCCGAGGTAAGGGACTTCATCTCAATATACTTTCATTGAGGCATATTTCATTTTATACACAGCTTTCTTTTATACGGTGTATAAACCCCTTTGACTTTTACTTTTATACAAAAGGAATATTTTTCTACGAAGCGTTTTACTAAACGACAAAAAGGAATGTTTCTTTTAATGTACGTGGTGACAACGACCTTTTTCACCGCCGTGAGTATTATTTGGTCTTTGGCTTCCTCAACAAGCCATAATGTTTTTAAAATGGAATAAATACCATATACTCTTTATGTATTTTGGTATTGAAAATGGTTTTTATAATGGATTTGTTATTTCAACATATTTATGTGATATGTTATGATCAAAGTGTGGAAATGTTTTCTTTCTATTATATTTGTGTTATGTCTTATGATTTTATAATGATACTTGGACATTTGACGGGTGGTTACGTGATAAACCATATGACGGGTGGTGCCGTGAATACCAGGATGGGTGGTTACGTTATAACCTCCAATGCATTGGGTATGTAAGTCGGCCGTAAGGCTATTCCATTAAGTGATATGTGTGGAAGTCGACCGCATGGTTATTCCATTTAAGTTTGTTTATGTCCCAAGTTACCTTCATAAGTTATGTGTTCTTTATATGGGTTTTATGGTAATATTTTGGTTACAAAAGGGTAAGTATTGATCTTTTATTCAGTGAAGAGTTTTTACTACTTCATAAAGGTGAAAAGTATTACTTTCATGAAGTATACATGGTTTACTCATTGTTTTGAAAAACCAACTGTTTTAATTCTTTGTGTTTCTCATACTGAGCTTTTTATGCTCACCCCAAGTTTTTGAAATGTTTTTCACAGGAATTAAAGTGGAATAGGGTCAAGTATGGGATCAAAGAAAAAGTCATGCTATCAAAAACATGGAACTAGACATGTTTCTTTTTAAGAGTTGTTATTTTATGGAAACTTAGTAGATGTGTCTACTTTGTAATCTTTTGAGATGTAATAGTTATGTCCTAATTCTCTAAAACTATAAACCTGAAAAAACCCTCAATGTGAATTATTCATTTAATTCAATATTAAGTAAGGTTTAAGGTCGGGGCATTATAGTTGGAATCAGAGGTCGGTTTAGAAAACATTAGGAGTTATAAAATTGTTAAATTATAAATTAATTTATGGTGTGGTTGAAATGATATATAATTTAAAGATTACCATGTTGCTTCACCTAAGATATTTCTGTTTTAAGAATGGTTTTTCATAGAGGAAATAGAACAGCTTTTCTGGGAATTCATACAAAGGGAAATGACCTTTCAAATCAGTATCTTGAGATGGTCAGAATCAGAACTAAATAGTTTGTTGCAGTGATGGCTCAGTTGACTCAGGTTACTACCGAAGGTTTGTTGAAAAATTTTCACGGTTATCTAGTCCAATGACTAAGCTAACTCGGAAGGGTGTTAATTTTCTCTGGACAAAATAATGTGATGATTGTTTACTGGAGTTGAAAAGAAGATTGGTGAATGCTCCAGTTTTGGCACATCCTTCTAGGAATGGTGAGTTTGTTATATACAGTGATGCTTCATTGAATGGAATTGGTTGTGTCCATATGCATAATGATCAGGTAATTGCATATGCTTCACGTCAGTTGAAAACTCATGAGGTAAATTACCCTACACATGACTTGGAATTAGCTGATGTTGTTTTCACTTTAAAAATTTGGAGGCATCGTTTGTATGGAGTAAAGTGTGAAATATATACCGATCACAAAAGTTTAAAGTATATATTCACTCACAAAGAATTGAATATGAGACAGAGGAGATGGCTAGAATTAATCAAGGATTATGATTGTAAAATTCATTACCATCTAGGAAAATAAAATAAAGTGGTTGATGCTTCGAGTCGAAAAGGTAATGATTCATTAACAATGTTTAATTTGGAACGTGATCCATTGGTTTAGTATTTGATGAACTTTGGCATGGAAGTTGTTTGTGCAAAATGTCCTTCTGTTTTGTTTTAGGTATCAGTGAAATCTTCTCTATCAGACAGAATTAAGCAAGCACCGAAGAAAGATAGTGAGTTGCAGAAAAAGGTAGAGCTGGTTCAGAAGGGTAAGTTGCCTGAATTTAACATTGATAATGATTGTGTTTTGAGGTTTGGGAAGAGATTATGTGTGCCTAGTTATTCACAATTGAATAATGAGTTGTTATGTGAGGCTCATAGTTCCCCGTTTTCAGTTCATCCTGGCAGTACTAATATGTACAGAGATCTGCGGGAGTATTACTGGTGGGATGGAATGAAAAGAGATATTGCTGATTTTACTGTGAAGTGTTTGACTTGTCAGCAGGTTAAAGCAGAGTGGCAGTTACAGAAAGGGATGCTTCGGCCTCTAACAGTGCCAGAGTGGAAATGGGAAAATATATCCATGGACTTTTTTGTGGGATTACCGAAGACATCTAGAGGTAATAATGCAATTTGGGTTATTGTTGATCGATTAACTAAATCTGCTCATTTCCTTCCTATTCGAGATACTTTGTCTCTAGATCAACTTGATCGGTTGTATCTTAAAGAGATAGTTAGGTTGTATGGAGTTCCCCTCTCTATTGTGTCTGATCGTGATCCAAATTTACTTCTAACTTTTGGAAAGGCCTTCAGAAGTCATTGGGTACTGAATTAAATTTTAGTACACCTTTTCATCCGCAATCAGATGGGCAGTCAGAACGAACAATTCAGGCCTTGGAGGATATGCTACGAGCTTTCTCTATGGATTATCAGGGAATTTGGGACCAACATCTTTCATTGGTTGAGTTTTCTTATAATAACAGTTTTCATTCCAGTATACAGATGGCACCATTTGAGGCATTATATGGGAAGCGGTGTCAAACTCCAGCTTTTTGGGATGAAGTGAGTGAAAGGAGGCTGATGGGACCAGAATTGGTAGAAGAGATGGCAGAAAAAGTTCAGTTGATTCAGAAACACATGAGAACAACTCAGAGTAGGTAGAAGAGTTATGCGGATAACCGGAGGAAGGATCTATCTTTTGAGGTAGGTGATCATGTTTTTTTCAAAGTTCCCCCATGGAAAAGTGTGATGTGATTTGGTAAGAAAAGAAAGTTGAGTCCAAGGTTCATTGAACCATATGAAATTCTGGAGAGAGTTGGATTAGTTGCTTACCGAGTGGCTTTACCTCCGAGTTTATCTCAGGTACACAATTGTTTTCATGTTTCGATGTTGAGAATGTATATTCCAGATCCATCTCATGTTTTGAGCCCAAAGGTAGTTCAGTTGGAAGAGAATCTCTCTTATGAAGAACAACCTGTACAGATTCTTGACTGAAGGGAGAATGTTTTGTGAAATAAGGTAATTCACCAGGTAAAGATTTTTTTGGAAAACCATATGGTTGAAGAGGCAACGTGGGAATCAGAAAATGCTATGAGGGATAAATACCCCCACTTATTCGATAAGTAAATAAATTGTGGGAACACAATTTTCTAAAGGGGGGAAGGATGTAACATCCCAAGTAAGTAATGAATAATAGATATAGTTTTCTATGTATATTTATGAATTATATAGTGTTTTAGAGGCTTAAAATGAGAATAAATCCAACCTAAAGCATGAAATACTCTAATATTTTTAAAAGATTGTTTTACCGCCTTTTGATGGAGAACCATTTTTAAATTTATATTTTGACAATTTTATAAGCTATACTTGTCAAAATAAACTTATTCTTTATGATTAGAACATTGAAATTTACTTTGGATAAATTTCTGGTATTTTTCCGATAAAGGTCATTTTTTAATGAATAGTGAAAAATGTTGTATTTTAATTCAAAACCTCTTTTTAATCTAATTTATTTATATGATTAGATTATATTTTGAATTGGTTTTAAAGTGAAATTAGAATATATTTTTACCATTTAATCCAATAGTGGTCATTGTAATTAATTTCACTTCGAAATTGAACTTAAACTAGTGTCAATCTTTTGATACTTATTGTTTCATAAAAACACGCTATTTTCTCTGACAGCAGGAATTAATTATTAAATTAATTAATGCAACTTATATGTTTTGAATTTTTTAAAATAGATTTCATTTTTTAATTCATAATATCAAATATATCTTAGGGTGAATTTTTGGTATTTTTCTAAAAAACTTCAATTTTTGATGAATAGTGAAACCACTAAGTGGTACTTAAAGAAACTGATTTTCTCGTTTAAATGAAATTTTACCACCTTTGTGTTTTAAATTTCAAAAATCCGACATACATGGTTTCCATTAAGAAGTAAAATGTGGTTCAATGGGGTTAATATAATTTTTTGGTGAATAGTAACTTTTAAGTTTTTAATCGCGATTAGAGGTAATTAGTGTAATTTAAGGTAAGAATAATGTTTTAATAATAAGAAATGAACTTTAAACATGTCCTACCCTTATTTGATGTGTCATGGCCTACCAAGAAAATCCATGGGTCAACTTGGCGACCCCATGGAGCCACCTTGGAAGGAAAATGACATTAATATCTTTCTATTTAAAGTTAAAATAAAAATATCACAAACATGAGTTGTTTTACTACAAAAATTTTTAAATGGGGTTATACAAGTCATATTCTTTACTATAAATATTCATTATAAATATAAAAAGATTTAATACATCATGATATTTGTTTTATAATTTTTAGGCATTAAATATATTAAATTATTTATGAGATCTTGATTATGCAGCGGTTACCTCATTAATGAACGATTTAAATAAAATAAAAAGATAATGTAAATTATAAGACTTACACTTGTCAAAGACCTATTGGATGAGTATATTTCGAACCCTTATCACCTTATCCTCAAATTATATCAATTTGGGACCTTTAAAATCCGAAAATCATTTTATAATAAAGTAAACTTTTATAACTTTCCAAGAGTGCCCCTCCTCTCCTCTTATAAAAGGCCCCCACCTCTACCACCGTACTCATACCACTCAAGCCTTTTGTTCGGCCAAGATCTGCTCTTTTTGTCTCTCCACATCCCTATATTACTCCTAGAAGCCTCACTTTGGGCATAAGTCTTCCCATGGAAGCCTTTGAGCTCAAATCAAAAAGAGTTACCCGTTTTAAAGGTAGTGTTTTCTCTTGAGTTATTTTGTTTTATTTTGCTTCTCCAACCCTCTAAACTCTTTTAATTCCTTTATTTTGTAACAAAAAAAGTCTCTTCAATATACTAGGGTGTTTTTATAAGAAGGATTCGAGCTACACCTACACACACCTCCGTCTAATGGTTAAAGAACATACTGTTTCTGTGGTTGGCGAATTTCTGCCTCACGAAACGATGATTGTTCAATATTCTTTTAACACCTTTAATATTGGCCATTAAGATTTCAATATATTTATATATGGTATATATTATTTTTATGTTTTCCTTATGCTTCTTTATTTTTCATTTGTGGTATACCTTTATGTCTTCCATTATGGGTATACGCGATATCTTCATTTTAGGAAGTGCGGACTACCGCCCCCTCAATGTGATTTGATTCGTTAATGCCATATGTGGGATGTATAAAGGATGGATTTAAAGTTATTATATATTATGTATGTTACATCTAAATGATGAATATAATTCTGGAATTAAAATATACATACCTCTCATTTAGTTTTAATTCCATTAATATGACATAGAAATGAAAGTAGCGTTAATGCGTACGTACGGCTTACCATCTCCATGAACGGTGCATTTCATTTCTTACCTCTAAATGATTATGTAATATTATAAATACATGTATATGCTGGATATATATGATATATATGATATCCAAATCATTAATATCATTCTGGATATAATGAACCTTTGACCACACGAACAACATGTAATTGTAAGAAGTCCACTTTCGACTTAAGAACCAAATATCGACAAAACAAATACTATTAACATAAATGATTACATAATGTTTATAACATGGTAATAAGTGATATAAATGTAATAATGAACTTTAAAAAAGTCTCTTAAGCAAGTATAAATTAACTAAAGTTTATTATTCAGTACTTTAAAGAAAGATCGAGTCAAGTCGGACCTGAGGTAAGGTACTTCGTCTCAATCTCCTTTCATTGAGGCATATTTCGTTTTATACACAACTTTCTTTTATACGGTTTATAAAACCCTTTAAGATTTAATTTTATACAAAATGAATGTTTTTCTACGAAGCGTTTTACTAAACGACAAAAATGAATGTTTCTTTTAATGTACGCGGTGACAATGACCTTTTTCGCCGCCGCGAGTATTATTTGGTCTTTGGCTTCCTCAACAAGCAGTAATGATTTTAAAATGAAATAAATACCATATACTCTTTATGTATTTTGGTATTTAAAATGGTTTTTATAATGTATTTGTTATGTCAACATATTTATGTGATATATTGTGATCGAAGTGTGGAAATGTTTTCTTTCCATTATATTTGTTTTATGTCTTATGATTTTATAATGGTACTTGGACATTTGACGGGTGGTTATGTGATAAACCATATGATGGGTGGTGCCGTGAATACCAGGATGGGTGGTTATGTTATAACCTCCAATGCACTGGGTATGGAATTCGGCCGTATGGCTATTCCATTAAGTGATATGTGTGGAAGTTGACAAAATGGTTATTCCATTTAAGTATGTTTATGTCCCAAGTTACCTTCATATGTTATGTGTTCTTTATATGGGTTTTATGGTAATCTTTTGGTTACAAAAGGGTAAGTATTGATCTTTTATTCAGTGAAGAGTTTTTACTACTTCATAAAGGTGAAAAGTATTACTTCGATAAAGTATACATGGTTTACTTGTTGTTTTGAAAAACTAACAGTTTTCATTCTTTGTGTTTCCCTTACTGAGCTTTTTATGCTCACCCCAAGTTTTTGAAATGTTTTTCACAGGACTTAAAGTAGAATAGGGTCGAGGATGGGATCAAGGAAAAGTCATGCTATCTAAAACATGGAACTAGACATGTTTCTTTTTAAGTGTTTTTATTTTATGGAAACTTTGTAGAAGTGTCTACATTATACTCTTTTGAGATGTAATAGTTATGTCCTAATTCACTAAAACTCTAAACTTGAAAATATCCTAAATTTGAATTATTCATTTAATTCAATATTAGGTAAGGTTTAAGTTCGGGGCCTTATATGGTGCCTATAGTTGGTTGATATGGGATAATATTCCCATATTTATTAACTGAGTATGGATCCATGTATAGGATGATAAATTACATGAGATGATACCAGACTGACGATAGCAGTGACTCGATGATATCAAATGTGAATTGTGACATTCCAATAGTGGGAATGGTAACAAGGATATATTATGGGAAATGATATAGAAAATCTAAGTGGAACCTCATTGATAGTATTAGAGGATGATAATATGGATACGAGGTCCTAGTTCTAGATGAGTGAACTATATATGGTTCTAATGAGAAAAGTTTGGTTTGGAACTCTAGCATACTCCACCATCCATTTAAAGGTTAATCCCTCATTGATTGTGGGTTATTTACTGAAATCAATTCCCAAAGTTCCCGTCAAATTTCAGGAGTTGATATCCATTACAAGCGACTCTAGGGTATATTCGATCTCATACCTTCTAGAAATCGTGTATGGTGATGGATAGAGCACGATCCATATAGATCATAAAATAGTTTCGTGATGTAACAACATTGGTGATCCAATTATATGTAGTGGGATTTTGATCATGGTGATGTCACCCTCATGTGAGGGGGATTAGGGATACATGATACTGATCGATAGAAAAATATTATGGAATTAAATTGAGTCAGTAAATAAGGTTAAATTTTGTATATTCCTCCATAAAATCTAGTAATACTAGAAGGTGTTATTAGTCTAGTTCTAATAATTATCTACAGACTGAGGATGGTTTGTGGTTATCCAAACATGATCAGTTTGGGGGATGAGGGGTATGTTTTTGTAGTGTTCTGAATCCTATTCATAGAAAATGATTAATTATTCAAATGATTATAGAATGATGAAGGTATATCTAGTTTTTTTATTAAAAATTAAAAGGGATACCTATATGATACTACTATTTTCATGGATATTGGGTTTAGTGGTTTTGGAAATACAATTGGGAGTCATAATGGAATGAAGAGATAATGTTTTGATAGGAAATTCCACTATTATAGGTTCACCTAGCTCAAAATTTTCCTCTTTTAAATTTCTCACAATGTGGACGGCAACATGAGATAGATGATAATTTGGATGATAATACCTCAAGTGTCCTGGTGTATATAGTAATGGTAGCACACCATCATGGTATTTTTTTTGTTAAATTCAAGTGGTGGACTGTGTTTGGTGTTTTAAGAACATATATTGAATGTTTCAAAATTGAAGTGAATTTAGTATTTATGATGGGGATACTAACCCAGAGTGATATTTGGTGATAATAATATGTCAGAATATCAAATGTGATGACCACTTGTACACCTCAAGGATGAGAATTTTTTTTTTGGGAGAGTTTAATGTACCATATATACTGTCATGTTTCAATTTCCATGTCAAATTTAATGTACTTTTTAATGGATGGTTTGTTTTGAGAACCATGTTTTTAGTGGAGGATTCTATATGTTTATTCCCCTGAAAAATTATTTTCATGTTGTTTCAAGATATAATTTTGATTAGAATTATCCCAATGGTGTTGGAGATAAGAGAGGTAGTCAGGACTGTAGCCTGTAGCCACCAGGCAGTCGATGGAAAGGCTAGGGGTCATGTTTACTAGTATGCCTCCACCAGCTCATTGTTGTATCCTGGATGTGGCACGAACTACTACTTAAATCCATCATCAAACTAATGTCTCCCCCCTGATCATTAGTGGATTTTTCAATTGAAAAATTGATATTCTTCCCCCTTATATTTTTATAGCAGAAACACAAATATTCCATTGTTTGGATCATGTTGAATAAAGAGCTCTCGTCCTCCCTTCGCATGGTTCCCATATCATATTAGGTTTTCCTTAGTGTATTTTCTTGTAAATCCTTGATGGTTTTATCCTTTTGGTTATCCCCACTCCTATTCTTCATGTATCTATTTGAATTTGTGTTCATCCAATTAGGGATTTAATAGGCAATTCCACTAGATGTTAGTGGAATCTCCTAGGATAATGGGGATTCCTTGCTTCATAGTATAAGGACATATTGAGAGAAATCCTAAAAATCTACACCTTTCGATAACACCCATTGAATTTAAAATAAGAACATTATGTTCAATATCATATAGGCCATGCAACACTAATCCTAAACAAACGATGAACTATTATTATTTAAATGTGATTATTATAACATAGTCTCTAAATTTATTTTTATAAATAATATTATATACATTATGTAATATATTTAAAATTTAAACTCGATATAAATTTATTTATAAATTCTTATTAAATAGTCACTAAAATATTTAAAAGAGTTATTTTTTAAAATACTTTTTATTAAAAATGGGTTGTATTTCATTTTATGATAAAATATTATGATACATTTTTTAAAATATTAGAAATTTTATTTGATAAAATGGGTATCCATTTATAAATTGTTGTATCAAAATTATCTTATGGATAAAATTTGATTTTTATGAAAAGTTTTATTTTTCATTGAATAGTGAAACTTACTGTTTTTCAAATATTTGCATTTATTTTAAATCATGCCACTTGGCCTTGGGCCTTTGGGCTATATAATGGGTCTCCCTATAAAAATTCTTAAAGAGTTATTTGCTTTAAATAATAAATTGAGGCTTCAACACCAACATTTAAATAAAATAGTAAAAAATCACAATAGTAATTGGGTAAATTGGGTTAACCTATTTTAAAACTAACTGATAAGCCCACAAATTTTAAACTAAATTAATATTGGATAAATATATTTATTCCCTTATTACCTTATGAACTTTATTCAATTATTCATGAGACACATTTCCATGAAATAGGCCTATAAAATAATTTAACCAAAGAAAAAGACTAGATGTCACTATCATTATTTTTAATATCTCTTATTCTTTCACACAAGGATAAATTATGTTTTGAATTAATTGTAAAGATAATTTTTATTATACTGAAACTATTTTTATTTAGTTAATTTAATTTAGCTTTTAGTATTTATATACCTACCTTAAATTCTTTTACAATATTGGTACAACACTTGTTCAAACAGTTAAAAATTCACAGTAAATAATTTAAAAACATGAATTGTTATATTATAAATTCATTCTTATTTTTGTATCTTTTTTGTAAAATTAAATAAATAGTATCATAAGTTACATTAATGATATTCAATGATAAATAAAATTATATTTAATTATTTAAAAATACAAAAAAATGTCATAGAAGAAAATTAAGATGATAAATAGTCTAAAATTTCATACATTTTCCATTTTTGATTCGATTAAAATTATAACCCTTTCATTTTAAAAAATTAATTATATTTGTTAAGGTTAAAACAAGTGTACCAAAGGGTTAATCCAAAATTTAAGGATATGATTACCAATTAAAAAAGAATAAATCCAATTTTATGTCCATATCTAAATATTATTCTCTTTAACCTATAAATTTATGTCTATTTGGAATCATTTTTCTTAATAATGACTTTATCATTTTGTATTCTAAGAAGTATTTTCCTAGTGGGGCCTCTTCTCCACTTATAAAATGACACCTCATCTCCTCTCCTATACACAAATAACGATACTTTTCATTTATATAATTACAAAACAGATCCCTTCCAAAATCCATTCTTATGTTTTATAGGCCTTGTTTTGATCAGAAAACCAACCTAGGGAAAATTTCGGTTTAAATGTTATGAGGTTTTCTGAAGATTAGTGATATTTATTAATAAATAATTTTTGTTTTCATTATTCTTCCACCTCCTTAGAATAAAATTCTACAAGGATAATATAATAAATTTAGTATGTAACATATAATGATATGTTTCTATGTCAATGTAATGCCTGATATCCATCTCATATTCCATCAAATGGGAAATGAAATCGGTGTTCGTGTGTATGGTGGACTATCATCAGGCGACCGGATGTAATTTGTTTCCATCACCTCCTCTTAAAGATAGTTTTAAGGATTAATTTAATGTATATATATGATATTAATTATGTATTCATCATTCTTAAAATATATTATATCATTTACTTTCTTAATGTTCCATTCACTAAAAAAATGATAGCATCATTTGTGTGTATGTGTGGACTATCACCATACCAAATAGATGATATATATAAGTTTATTAAGTAAAATAATATTTTATTTATTATATAATTATAATTATTTAAATATAAAATAATATCTACCTTATTTTCATATTGATTGTTGTTGACGCTCCTTTCCGTCACAGAGTCTAACGACTGAAAAAGGGAAATACCTTAGTCCAAAGTGATTCATCCTTTGAAGAAACATCAAAAATCGACAAAGGGATGAACAAGGAGAACATTTCCCATAGGTCGCGCAAGTTCCCTCATGGTCGCGCAAGTAAACTTGCGCGCCGCCTAGTGGTCGTGCAAGTCTACTTGCGCGACGCCTTATGGTCGTGCAAGTCTACTTGCACGACGCCTTATGGTCGTGCAAGTGACTTGCGCGACCTAAGTGATAACCGCCTGGTAACCGCCTGGGGTCTTCTACTGCCTATAAATAGACCCTTTGGGCCCCCCATTCGAGAGGATCTTTTTTTTCCAGAAACTCGGATTGAAACTCCCGACGCCCAAGTCTCTTCTCAAAGCTTCCGGAACACTTCTAAGGTAATTTCTTACCTAGAACGGAAGATCTAAAGAGAAGGAGGAAAGCCTAAGTGTTTAAGCTCATCAACACTTGCGTGCTTGAGTGGTCATCCCTTAAGGGAAGTGACCACACTTGCGCGCCACCTTATTTCCTTCAATAGAACTTGCGCATCCCATTTTCTGGAAGAACCTCAAAAGGATTCTAAAGGGATTAATAAAGAGTCGGTCAAGTATTCTAATGCTGGTTGAAAATCACGCAAGTACCCCACATGTCGCGCAGGTATACCTACACGACCAATACTTGCGCGCCCATGTAAGACTTGCGCGCCTTTCAAGACATGCGCGCCCCTACCTTTTTGGGTGCCCATCTTGCCCATTTTACCCCTATTAAGACATTTCACCTTTCTTATTCAAGATTCAGTCTTCAAGATACTCTTCAAAGCCATTTATGGCATGATTTCTTGATTTGACTTCCTTATTTGAAAGGAATTCTGTGGAATATCTCTCAAAACGTAGTGATTTATACATTTTTATATCACCAAAGATTGAGAGTTCATTCATTCAACCTCATCCTTTAAGATGAGAGAAACCTTAACCTGGGTCTCCTTTTCAAGAATAAGTCCCAGTCATAATTTTGGGCATCCTTCTTAGGAGTAAGCCCCAAGTCCTCTAATTTTGGGCATCCTTTTTAGGAGTAAGCCCCAAGTCCCTTATTTTGGGCATCCTTCTTAGGAGTAAGCCCCAAGTCCTCTAATTTTGGGCATCCTTCTTAGGAGTAATCCCCAATATCAAATATTGGCATCCTCCTCAGGAGTAAGCCCCAAACCTTAATCCCTAATCTGGGTCTCCTTTTCAGGAATAAGACCCATTCATAATATTGGGCTTCCTTCTCAGGAGTAAGCCCCAAGTTCCCTAATCTAGGCCTCCTTTTCAGGAATAAGTACCAGTCATAAATTTTGGGCTTCCTTTTCAGGAGTAAGCCCCAAGTCCCTTAATTTCTCTTCACCAGTCCTAATTTTCATTTGATCTGGGATTCCTTCTCAGGAATAAAACCTAGTTATCAATCCTATCCTAATTTGGGCTTCCTTTTCAGGAATAAGTCCCAAGTTAGATTATTCAAATCTCCATGAAGCACATATACCTTTATGGACCTTGTTCCTGGATTTTCTCCCAAAAAGCGAATCCTAAACTTTCATCTGTCTGGGCAGTCATACATACATAAGCCCCAAACCATTTCTTATGATTGCATCTTTCATGGCACAATTGTCTAATTTTTACCAATACCCTTTGTTTCTCACACTGAGCATGACTCACGTGAGCTTAGAGTGTAAAAGTAATTATGACATCCTTCTTTGAGCCATCAATCATAAACATCATACTCCCTTACTTGAACTACGTGGGTTCTGATTCCTTTTCCAAAACAAAGGATACGTAGGTAGCCCATCTATGGGTTCGATCCGAACTCTGAAATAATTCATGTCCTTCTGAATGATGATAAACTTCAAGTGCCCCACTAAGTGGCTTTAAAACCAGCCTGGTCATCATAAATGACCAAGAGACTTTTATATAAATGTTTTGAAGGATACCATTGACCAAGAATCTCTAAATAGATATTGATGATTCTCTATTGATGAAGAACCTCGAATACATATAAAAGATTCCTTGAATTTCTTGCATATTTAATCATTGATTGTTAAAACTAAAGGAAATCTCATTTTATACTTGGTAATGTAATAAGGATTCACGAACATAACTTAAATCTATAAAGAGAGTCCCGGAGTAGACAATAATTCCCCTCAAAAAGGTGTGATGAGTCCGACCTCCCATCCTCTCGACCAATGAAAATTCCCAAGCCTCATTAGTCCACAAGCTAATGAGCACCTACCTTTGGAAAGTAGGTCCAAACGGATGTGGAATCATTGGAAGTTTTCGGTTCTATGAACAAACCCGCTAGAAACCGATCGGAACGTTTGAATCTCCCATCCAGGAGGTCATCCCCGAATTCCGAGGGAAACAAAAAAATGGTGAACCCAACGTGAATCCTTAACCAAGTTAAAATGATGTTTTACCTATTTGTTAAGCCCCTATTTAAAACTCAATAATAGGTATAACAAAAACAATCATTGAAATATGTGCTCATCCAAAGGATGAAGTAGCTGAGTTTATCTTGATTACATCTGTTATATCAAACAAGCACTCTTTTCCAAGATTTTCTGTATTTTCATAATGGCTGCTCTCAAATTCACATCTGTGAGTACTGCTGCTGCAAATACCACTGCTGCTATTCCTACTGGATCGTCATCCGCTCTGAGGATGACATCACCTACTCAGCATCTTCAACGCTAGGTATCAAATGCGCTGGTTAAGGAGTACCGTCAACACGGTACCATCCCAACTCTGGAGGCTTCCCGACAGGCCCTCCAAGTAAATAACTCACACAGGTCGTCCGGAAAACGACGACCAGTGATTAAGAAGCAGGAGGTGATGACTACCGTCTCCAACCATTTTGGGTCGTTATCCCCGGAACGCAATTTCCATTCACTCCCTTACTCTGAGGAAGTGAATGAGCAGGTCCCGCAGGGCCTTAATTCAAAAATACAGGAGTCCTTCCCGAGGGCTCCCATCAACAATCGCTGCCAGACTCGTGCGGTAGTGCGGCCTCAACATGATGAGGGTACCGACTCCAGGCATTCATCTTAGGTTCCTCGAACCCGAGCAGGCAAGACGAACCGCCAGAGACGGAATCCGGTTGACAATGGGCAGGTTTTCATCCCTGCCATCTCCGAAGAAGTCCACCAACCTAACTTGGTGGCAAATAATGAGCAGGCACACACGCCTGTCCGTTTTAATTCCACTTTCCAGCAGACTCGTCTGGAAGCATCACGCTAATCCCGCCAGGCAATTCTGGCGGAGTACTATAGGTAGGAACATACACCTGCTTATACATCACTAGTTAGTCAGCAGGCTCGTCTGACTACATATGATGGATCTCGTCAACCACCTTTGGCAAAGTGTAATCAGCAGGCACATACACCTGCTAGTACTAATCAATCCTACCAACAGTCTCGCTTGGTAGCGCACGGAGAAGTCAGTCGGAAAGCTCCGACGACAAACAGGACGCAGACTCAACTCTCTGCCCCCACACTTGAGTACTGTCAGGATTCACTGACAGGAAAAGGAGGATAGGAGCATGCACATACACCTACTCCAAACCCGGAATGGACGTATATTCCCGTTCCGGCGGCTGAAGTCACCAAGCACATTTTGTCAATGGTGAAAGAGCAGAAGCAAATTCCTGCTCATATTCTGGATGCTTGCCAGGATATCATAACAGCTTCAGCATCATCTCAGGGACAGACACATAAATCTATCCCTAGCAGGGGAGTGACACATCAAAAATTCACTCCGGAACAGACACACACATTTGTTCCAGTCCAAGAGGGTCATGGGGCATACTCCCCCATATCATACGGACAACCAAGTCAGGCACATACACCTGATTTGAGTGGAGATCGTCATCCTAACCTGACCATCTTTCCTGATCAGGAACATACACCTGCTCAGAGTAACCACTTTCGTCAACAAGTGGTTTCCAAAGTGAGTAAGAAGGCATCTAAGAAAAATGTAGAGACCCGAAGCTTGACGTACATTGACATTACATTACATTTGTGGAATACTTAGTACATAACAAAAACACACACACAAGGATTGTAATAGTTTAGTGTCTTTGGAAACAAAGAATATAATCTTCTAATCCTGTTGAAATATCTTCAACATCTCCCATAAAGATCTTCCTTTTTTTTATACCTAAAACCTTTCTTTATATCCTGGGGAAAAGAAAACATAAAAGGGTGAGCTCAAATGCTCAGTAAGGGTAAACAAAAGAAATATCAATCACATCATAAGAACATAACATTTTGAAAATCTTAACCATCAAAAGAGAGCATAATTTTATAACATGGGATAAATCATGGTAGTGAAATGTAATCACAATAATCATAACATAAAACATTTAACTTTGTGGCATACACACATAATCATAGATAATCATTTCTTGTTAGTCAAGACTCATTTCCAAGACTATCTTAGTGGACAAAGTCCCTTTCTGAACCGAGTCACCCTCGTTTCAGTCCTGTTTCACTGAACCGGTATAACCTACCATTCCAGACATGTCTATCTCATGATATATAAAATCTTTACCCAATGCACTGGAGGGAGATATAGGTCCCACCCATCTCATAATGATACCAATATTATGTGTGCCACAAAATCATAAATCAAACATCATTGCGTAACCCATGTAATAAAAATGGGATTCTTAAACAACATGACATCATAAAACCACTCATATAAGATAAAGGAATTCATAAACATAATTCCATCACAACATAGTCAAATCAATGTAAAAATATGGATAGAAACAGAACACTTTATTATGTCAGATGGAAAATAATTTTGATAAAACACTTGAAATGAATTCTTGAGGAAAATATCCTTTCTTCTTCAAAATAAATTTCTTTTCACAAAACATCATGCAATTTTAAAAGAAAGAGATTTTATTGAAAATATTCATGAGATCTTTTGGAGGATGCTTCATAAAAATAAGGCTTTATAAAACCGTAAAAATCTGTTTGTGTCGTTTAAGTTAAAAAGAACATTCTTCTCGTACTTTTGTCGGAAAAGTCAAAAAGTACCTCGTACGAAAAACGACAAAAGGTTCCTTTCATATCTTTTACTAAAAACTCACTGAAGGGTAAAATTGGATTTAATTTATTGTAGTTGGATGGAAATAATATTACATATTGAGGAAACATGGATGTGGATGATAAAATACACCCCAGTAAATTTCAAAGTATAAACAATCTCGGATAAAAATGAGATTGTGATATTTCCCTTACCTTAGGTCCGATTTACTTCGTAAGTGTCCGAACCTCATGTATAATGATTTAAATAATGTCATTGACTTATTACAGAATCATATTCATTGTTATGATATCATATATGGTTCACTTATGACTTTATATTACCCGTTCTTTTGTAAATTCCATGTTAAAGAGCGTTTTGGGTAAAATTGTTTCATTTGTCGTCCGTGTTTTGACTTGTAATTATTCATATGATTATTTAGATCATGATTACTTAATTCCAGAATATAAAACATTATTTATATATATATATATTCAGAATATACATATATATAATAAATAAGTAAATGGAATGAAATACACCGTTCATGGAGACGGTAGGCCGTACGTACGCATGAACGTTGTTTTCGTTTCCTTATTGAGTTGAACGGAATTAAGTAGATGACATACATATATACATAAATACAATAGATTTATAATGTCATATATTCCATTATTATTTCATATATATACTTTATAATCACTCTTAATTGGTTAACATGGAGAATGAATCTCATCGCGTCGTGGAGACAGTAGTCCGTACGTACGCACGAGCGATGATATCATTTCCATAATTATTGAATTGAATTGGAGTGGATGATACAATATATAAGAGTCAATATGATGTTCTAATAACTATGTATAGTTATTCTTTACACCATTATACCCATCCATGTATGGTGGTGGTGGAAAATAGATTTCACCACGGCGTGGAGACGGTATTCCATACATACGCACGCGCGGTGATTTCGTTTTCCGTAGGATGGATAGATGATGAAATATGGTTGTTTCATAATTATAATAACATATCAGTATATGAGTTATACTGATGTTATTACTTCATAATGAAACAACCTAATAAGAATAAGTGGAAGAAGAAATAAAGGTGAAAGAATCGGTAACGGAAATTACCTCTTCTTTGAAGCGCCTCTTTGAGACCTCCTCTTATGGCACTAAAATTGGTCTTTGAGGAAGCCCAGAACCTATAGGATGTTTCTAGGGAAGTGGAGAAGAGAATTTTTCAGGGGTTGGCCGAGCTTGAAGTCTCAAAGTTGTGCGAGGAAGAGAGGGAGGAGGTGCCCTTTTATAAGGGAGGAGAGGGGCACCTTTGGAATAACAAAAAATATTATTTTATTATAAAGTCAAGTTCGGTTTTAAATAGCTTCAAATTGATTTATTTCGAGGCTAAGGTGGGGATGGGTCGAAATAATCTCATCCAATAGAATTTAGACAAGTTTAGGTTCCTATTTTAACCTTATCATTTATATTTAACATTAAGTTAAATAATTTTACTTTTACCATGTGTTCTTGTGTTCTTACACTATAAGGTTACTAAACTTACTATAAGAAGCCAAAAGAACCCCAAATTGTTTATTATTAATATATATAACCTTATCTAAGTCATTTGGCCGAACCTTAGATTTTTAGGAATAAAATAACAATTAAGAATATAATATTTGTTTCAAAAACTATTTTATGTCAATTTTGACACTATTTAGTAATTTATTTTTGTGAAAATCCTAACAGAATTATAAGTTCGAAAAAAGTTAATTAAATCAATACTAACATGTCATATTAACTTAGAAAATTAGTGTAATTCATAAAAAGTCTAAAATTATATTTATTTGAGTATTTAAAACATAAATTATGTCAATATTTCATTAATAAGATAATTACTGCATCATCATTGTGTCATAAATAACTTAAATTATTTAATGTCTAAAAATTACAAATAAAATACCATTATGTAGGAAATCTTTTTAGCTTTCAAATTAATATTTATAGTCGAATTTATCTTATGTATAACCCTATATTAAAAATGTTTTATTAAATAAACATTGATTTTATCTCTTTTAAATCTTCTTTGAATTAAATAATAATAAATGTCCTAATCTAATTCAAGTGGGCCTAAATGGTCATATTTTATTCCTAAGGTTGTTTTTGGTCGAATTACACTTATCCAATAGAATTAGGACATGTGTTAGGTTAATAATAATATCATTTTTACTCTTAATTACCCTATTTACTTTTAACAATGGTAAATAAAAGTAAAAAGTTGCTATTCACCAAAAATTATTTTCATCTCATTGAACCACATTTTGCTTACTGAAATCAACCGTGTCTCTCGGATTTTTGAAATTCCACTCACAGAAGCGGTAAAATTAAGTTTTATGAGAAATTCAGTTTTTTTAACTACCACTTAGTGGCTTCACTATTCATCAAAAATTGAAAGTTTTCAGAAAAATACAAAAAATTAGGCCTAAGCTATGTTTGATATTATGAACTCAAAAATGATTTCTATTTTACCAAATTCAAAACATATCAGTTGCATTAATTAATTTAAAAATTAATTCCCGTCGTCAAAACAAATAGCGTGTTCTTAAGAGATAATAACTATCAAAAGATTGACATTTGTTTATGTCTGGTTTAAATGTGAAATTACATCCAATGAACAACATTGTATTAAATTGTAAAAATATATTATAAATATACTTTAAAACCACTAAAATTAATAATTTATCACTATTAATTATTTCAATTGAAAAAGTTGTTTTTAATTAAAATTTAGTAATTTTCACTATTCATCAAAATATGAAAGTTATCGGAAAATCACCAAAATTTCACCCTAAGCTAATTTTGATATTACGAATCCAAAAATGAATTCCATTTTGAAAAAATAAAATTACAAAATTTCAAAAGGTGGTTATTACTATTCATAACGGCTAGTTTTAATAATATTTTAATAGCATATTGTTGTTTAGTGAAACTCGTTATTGCGTACTGCACACGCTATCAAGGAAGGTCGCGATTGCGTGTAATGCAAGGAAAATCAAGGATGCGTGTTGTGCAAGCTCCTTTTGGTGTAGCGTACAACACAAGATATTAGTGAAATTAAAAAGAATATTTTTTATAAAATCTCGGGGTGTTACATTCTACCCCCCTTAAAATGAATTTCGCCCTCGAATTTCGTCGGGGTTATAAATGGTTTACTATTCTAAAGATTATTTAATAGAAACCCACATCGTAAAAAGGAATACCAAAACCAATCTTTAAAAATGAAAGTATGAAACGTAATGGTTACCCAAATAAACTAATCACTGGGTTTCCACATAGGTGAAAATATGGATATGGAAGAGAAATCTAACCATCATGTTCTGATGGAGAGTGGTAGAGAACATGGCTATGGAAAATATAGCAATCACAAATCCATAAATTTGTGACAATCTAAGGTACCATCTGATTAATCAGATATAAGAGCACTAGGACAACATTTTTGGTTTTCAAGATCGTTTCCCTAAAGTTGAAGAATTTGAATTAGAATAAATACTTACTTTATTTTGGTACAATCTCACTGTTGTTTGTGCCTTGAACAATTTCTACTTCATCTATTAAATAAATGAAGTTGAATTTGTTATTCGTGAAGTGTTAGCAGATCATGTGATAGAATGACGGGTCATTCCATCTATCTCAAAAAAAAGGTTAGGAAAAGTTATTATATATACATAAGTCATTCTATAGTAAGATTAATCATATATGGTTCCTAAAATGGACTTATACTTCATATATCATACTTCTTAATATAATAAAACTAGTTTCTACTAAATAGGGACTTCCTGTAGGCCAGTGGTAGGCGATAAAGGCCAGTCGCACTTCGGTTGTGGGTTCGATTCCCACAGCCTTGTCCAATGCGATGGGATGTCGCCCATCCTGTAGGTTGTCCTTTTTCTAAAACAATATTACTATAACATCCCATAAATAATATCGAAAAACTTCTATCCTTCAACAATACTATCTTATGTCCAACATAATTCATTCCAATCTTTAGGCTTATCCATAATACTGCAGTCCACTCTCATAATATAGTGAAAACAATTACCAGAGATTTAATACCATCGTTTATCCCCATATATCATAAGATATATCTTGTTGGTCAAATTACAAACATGTGAATACCTTAATCATGTATTCTTTTGAAGAATGAATACACATTAATCCTTAGTGAAAACATTAATGCAGTTAAAAGTTAACACTTTCCATATACCAAAATCCTCCAAATTCTATATACTCAAACCATGATATTACTTAGTCCTTATATCAATCATGAGCTCATGAATACTGTCAAACATTTCATTTTCTCCTTATCCCTTAATTATGCACATATCATCTACTTTCCAAAATATTTGAATCACTTTTCATGGTTACCGGTACCTTAAAATTATTGAAAACCACAATAGACCAATACATAAATATTTCAGTACACCATAAAAGTACCTCAACAACATTATTCTTGAATACCAATACATAAACACTTTAGTCCATCCACTTCAATGATTGTCCTGGAATAAGTCCTTCCTTGATTTAGAAGTAACTTTTTAGGTCAGGGCATTGAGTTAGGTAATGCCCATGTTCTCCAAAAATAAGACATTGAACTCCATAACAATCTGTCACTCTATGACCCTTTTCTCCACACAGATAACATCGGTCCCTCCATTTGAGGTATTCCTCAAGGTTCTTCTACCCTTCTTTATAAATCCCAATCTTCCTTTCTTTATGATCCTCAACATGCGAACATGCATAATAGTTTATCTTCCTCTTCTTTAATGAATTAGGCATACCACTAAATTTCACCTTGTTAATCATATATCGCGATGACTGATTCGGCATAATCACAATATCATTATCTCTAGGAATTACACAATTTTGTTGCTCATAGTCACCAATTTTTCCATTGGATTCAATGTTAACCGAATTCCTTCTGGTTCCCTCCATTAACTAAAACACAAAAAGAATTTTGTGAGAGGCGAAATCATGCTAGGGAAGACAACATAGTAAAGGGGGAGTACCCTCAATATCTAACATCTTAGGTTAAATTCTAATATCGTTACCGTAGTTCTAGGACTATAACCTATACATGTACTTAACCTTAGAGACATCCCTAGACATACCTTAGAAATATCTCTAGGGATCTCACTAACGTTTTCGCATCCCAGTTTCCAAAGGTTGACTAAAACTTTCCTATGATACCAACTGTAGAGACCCGAAGCTTGACGTACATTGACATTACATTACATTTGCGTAATACTTAGTACATAACAAAAACACACACACAAGGATCGTAATAGTTTAGTGTATTTGGAAACTCGGAATATAATCTTCTAATCCTGTTGAAAGATCTTCAATATCTCCCATAAAGATCTTTCTTTTTCTTATACCTAAAACCTTTCTTTATATCCTGGGGAAAAGAAAACATAAAATGGTGAGCTCAAATGCTCAGTAAGGGTAAACAAAAGAAATATCAATCACATCATAAGAACATAACATTTTGAAAATCTTAACCTGCAAAAGAGAGCATAATATCATAACATGGGATAAATCATGGCAGTGAAATGTAATCACAATAATCATAACTTAAAACATTAAACTTTGTGGCATACACACATAATCATAGAGAATCATTTCTTGTTAGTCAAGACTCATTTCCAAGACTATCTTAGTGGACAAAGTCTCTTTCTGAACCGAGTCACCCTCGTTTCAGTCCTGTTTCACTAAACCGGTATAACCTACCATTCCAGCCATTTCTATCTCATGAGATATAAAATCTTTACCCAATGCATTGGAGGGAGATATAGGTCCCACCCATCTCATAATGATACCATTCTTATGTGTGCCACAAAATCATAAATCATACATCATTGCATAACCCATGTAATAAAAATGGGATTCTTAAACAACATGACATCATAAAACCATTCATATAAGATAAAGGAATTCATAAACATAATTCCATCACAACATAGTCAAATCAATGTAAAAATATGGATAGAAACAGAACCCTTTATTATCTTAGATGGAAAATAATTTTGATAAAACACTTGAAATGAATTCTTGAGGAAAATATCCTTTCTTCTTCAAAATCAAATTCTTTTCACAAAACATCATGCAATTTTAAAAGAAAGAGATTTTATTGAAAATAGTCATGAGATATTTTGGAGGAAGCTTCATAAAAATAAGGCTTTATAAAACTGTAAAAATCTGTTCGTGCCGTTTAAGTTAAAAAAAATATTCTTCTCGTACTTTTATCAGAAAAGTCAAAAAGTACCTCGTACGAAAAACGACAAAAGATTCCTTTCATATCTTTTACTAAAAACTCACCGAAGGGTAAAATTGGATTTAAACAATTGTAGGTGGATGGAAATAATATTACATATTGAGGAAACATGGATGTGGATGATAAAATACACCCCAGTAAATTTCAAAGTATAAACAATCTCGGATAAAAATGAGATTGTGATATTTCCCTTACCTTAGGTCCGATTTGCTTTGTAAGTGTTTGAACCTCCTGTATAATGATTTAAATAATGTCATTGACTTATTAAAGAATCATATTCATTGTTATTATATCATATATGGTTCACTTATGACTTTATATTACCAGTTCTTTTGTAAATTCCATGTTAAAGAGCGTTTTGGGTAAAATTGTTTCATTTGTCATCCATGTTTTGACTTGTAATTATTCATATGATTACATAGATCATGATTACTTAATTCCAGAATATAAAACATGATTTATATATATATATATTCAGAATATACATATATATAATAAATAAGTAAATGGAAAGAAATACACCGTTCATGGAGACCGTAGGTCGTACGTACGCATGAACGTTGTTTTCGTTTCCTTATTGAGTTGAACGGAATTAAGTAGATGACATACATATATACATAAATCCAGTAGCTTTATAATGTCATATATTTCATTATTATTTCTTATATATACTTTATAATCACTCTTAATTGGTTAACATGGAGAGTGAATCTCATCGCGTCATGGAGACGGTAGTCCGTACGTACGCACGAGCGATGATATCATTTCCATAATTATTGAATTGAATTGGAGTGGATGATACAATATATCAGAATAAATATGATGTTCTAATAACTATGTATAGTTATTATTTACACCATTATACCCATCCATGTAAGGTGGTGGTGGAAAATAGATTTCACCACGGCGTGGAGACGGTATTCCGTACGTACGCACGCGCGGTGATTTCATTTTCCGTAGGATCGATAGATGGTGAAATAGGGTTGTTTCATAATTATAATAACATATCAGTATATTAGTGATACTTATGTTATTACTTCATAATGAAACAACCTAAGAAGAAGAAGTGGAAGAAGAAATAAAGGTGAAAGAATCGGTAACGGAAATTACCTCTTCTTTGAAGCGCCTCTTTCAGACCTCCTCTTAGGGCACTAAAATTGGTCTTTGAGGAATACCAGAACCTCTAGGATGTTTCTAGGGAAGTGGAGAAGAGAATTTGGCAGGGGTTGGCTGAGCTTTAAGGCTCAAAGTTGTGTGAGGAAGAGAGGGAGGAGGTGCCCTTTTATAAGGGAGGAGAGGGGCACCTTTGGAATAACTAAAAATATTATTTTATTATAAAGTCAAGTTCGGTTTTAAATAGCTCCAAATTGATTTATTTCAAGGCTAAGGTGGGGATGGGTCTAAATCCTCTCATCCAATAGAATTTAGACAACTTTAGGTTCCTATGTTAACCTTATCATTTAGATTTAACATTAAGTTAAATAATTTTACTTTTACCGTGTCTTCTTGTGTTCTTACACTATAAGGTTAATAAACTTACTATAAGAAGCCAAAAGAACCCCAAATTGTTTATTATTAATATATATAACCTTATCTAAGTCATTTGGTCGAACCTTAGATTTTTAGGAATAAAATAACAATTAATAATATAATATTTGTTTTAAAAACTATTTTATGTCAATTTTGACACTATTTAGTAATTGATTTTTGTGAAAATCCTAACAGAATGATAAGTTAGAAAAAGTTAATTAAATCAATACTAACATGTCATATTAACCTAGAAAATTACTGGAATTCATAAAAAGTCTCAAATTATATTTATTTGAGTATTTATAACATCAATTATGTCAATATTTCATTAATAAGATAATTAATGCATCATCGTTGTGTCATAAATAAATTAAATTATTTAATGTCTAAAAATTACAAATAAAATACCATTATGTAGAAAATATTTTTAGCTTTCTAATTAATATTTATAGTCGAATTTATCTTATGTATAACCCTATATTACAAATGTTTTATTAAATAAACTTTGATTTTAACTCTTTTAACTCTTCTTTGAATTAAATAATAATAAATGTCCTAATCTAATTCAAGTGGGCCTAAATGGTCATATTTTATTCCTAAGGTTGTTTTCGGTCTAATTAAACTTATCCAATAGAATTAGGACATGTTTTAGGGTAATAATAATATCATTTTTACCCTTAATTACCCTATTTACTTTTAACCGTGGTAAATAAAAGTAAAAAGTTACTATTCACCAAAAATTATTTTCATCTCATTGAACCACATTTTACTTACTGACATCAACCGTGTCTCTCGGATTTTTGAAATTCCACTCACAAAAGCGGTAAAATTATGTTTTATGAAAAATTCAGTTTTTTTAACTACCACTTAGTGGTTTCACTATTCATCAAAAATTGAAAGTTTTCAGAAAAATACCAAAAATTAGGCCTAAGATATATTTGATATTATGAACTCAAAAATGATTTCTATTTTACCAAATTCAAAACATATCAATTGCATTAATTAATTTAAAAATTAATTCCTGTCGTCAAAACAAATAGCGTGTTCTTAAGAGATAATAACTATCAAAAGATTGACATTTGTTTATGTCTGGTTTAAATGTGAAATTACATCCAATGACCAAAATTGTATTAAATTGTAAAAATATATTCTAAATATACTTTAAAACCACTCAAATTAATAATTTATCAATATTAATTATTTCGATTGAAAAAGTTGTTTTTAATTAAAATTTAGTAATTTTCACTATTCATCAAAATATGAAAGTTATCTGAGAATCACCAAAATTTCACCCTAAGCTAATTTCGATATTACGAATCCAAAAATGAATTCCATTTTGAAAAAATAAAATTTCAAAATTTCAAAAGGCGGTTATTACTATTCAGAACGACTAGTTTTAATAATATTTTAATAGCATATTGTTGTTTAGTGGAACTCATTATTGCGTACTACACACGCTATCGAGGAAGGTTGTGATTGCGTGTAATGAAAGGAAAATCAAGGATGCGTGTTGTGAAAGCTCCTTTTGGTGTAGCGTACAACACAAGACATTAGTGAAATTAAAAAGAATATTTTTCATAAAATCTCGGGATGTTACAAAAAAGATCCACCCAGCACAGTCAGGAGATGAAAGGCCAATCTGCAACAAGGCTTTGCTCGATGCTGGAGTTCTTGAAGCCCTCAGGCATTTATCTGTTGGAATTCAAGATTCTACTCCCTCAGTTCCCAATAATGGGAACATTAATTCCAAAAGTCTTCAACAGACACTTTCTCATGAAGGCTTGCTTCGTGACAATTCTGTCAATCTTGAAGTTTCATCTTCAGATGAGAGCCACAAGAACCCTCTGTGTGGTCAGAAGACCAAGGAGCAAGAGATCTCATCTTTTGTTGTAACCCATTGTGGTGGTCCTCCCCATGATGATGAACTTCGCTGCGAAAGTCCTCTCCACAGTAGTGATTCACATTGCCTGGAAAATACTCCAGTGGACAATGAAGTGCCGAGAAAGCCCTCTTATCTTTAGGCACTTGCAAATGTGAAACCAGTCTTGTCTGATGCTTTATCGCTAGTAAGTGAAATACTTTCTCAATAAGAAGATAGCCTAGGGTGTAGGTCATTCTCTGAACCACCCCTAAGTCATGCATCTTCTAGTTTGATCAATGATGTCTCTACCAATCTTGTTGAATCCGATGAAGCAAAAAGGAAACACCAACTCTGGTCAAAACAGGTAGAAGAATCTTCATTTAATGATAAAGAGGAAATGCTGAACATGAGGAAGAAACTGGCAAAAGGTGAGGTACCAGTCATGTTTTGGCCTTTGGCTGACTCCCAGTATGACATTCCAAAGATGTTTACGGATGATGGAATCCATGATATTTGTCTCAATATATGGAAAACTCTTTGTCAATTAAAGAAGAAGGTATTATCTTATGATGAATATGAACATAATCTTAAGATAATAGAAGGGCTACAACTTCATATTGATTTGGCATCTCTATCAGTCTCTCGGTATCCGAATGCTGAAAAGCAACAGAGAACCCTTCAACGTTCATGCCTTGACGCACTAAGAAAATTGTGTCAGTTAATTGCCAATGCTCCATCTGATGTTCATATCAGAGGATGGGGTGTTCATGGAGCACTACATTTCACAGTGCTTTCCAGTCAGCAAAGCCCGCTGAAAATGGTCTCATGCAATGTTATTGCCCATGGCCGGCCATAATCAATGGGCTTTGTTCATAATCAAAAGCTTGTTCAAGAACAGGCTTCAACTAGTTCCTCTCAAAATCAAGCATATAGAGAACAAGTTTTTGAATTGCTCCTACATCAAGCAGGCGAGAATATTGCACAAGCCTCTCGTATGGAGCAAACAAATCATCAAATGACAGAAGTCTCGGAAATCATCCAACGGTCTATTGAACCATGTGATAAAATTGGATACAGGCTAATGCATCCAGCTAATTTCCGAACTAAGATTCGCAAGATCAAGAGATCTTTTAAGAAGATCTCAGACGTAGCATGTCAAGAGCCACCCCAACTTGTCAGACTGGGGAATCCTTTAACCCAACCCTCAGAGTCAACAAATGGGATTCGAGGAGTTGAGCGGAATCAGCAGGAACATCCCCAGTTCACGAGACTGGGGACTCTTTCAAATCATCAATCCCCTTATCATAGAATATCGGTCTTTTCTCGATTGGGGAAGAAGCCCCAAGAGGAATGAAGAGCCAAATTATCAGGAGATTCCCTCCAAATTATATCTCGTCAAGAAGTTCTTAAAGGATTGAATCAACAAAAGGCAATGTCTCATCAAAGATATGAAAGAAGACAATATCACAGAAATGTTGATAGAAGGGATGTGATGCATTATGCATCAATCAATGTCATCAATGCCATTGTTGCTAATCCACCAGAGGAGACTCACTCAGGGGACTTAGATGAAGAGCGTCCTACTCAAGAAAATGTATGCACCAATACAAATGAAGAAGGTGTGCATACACAAAGTCAAAAGATTACTCAGAACCTAGGTAATCCACTTCCCTCTCTCCCAAAAGTATCCAACAAAGGGAGGGGAAAGAATCAGGTTACATATCCTTCCTCTGGAGAAGGTCAATCGCTCTCATTAGAGCAAAGGTTTGCACAACAGGAGCAAGAAATGAAATAATTAAGAAGAATGAATGTAGAACTACTTCAGAGTAGTCTTCTTCTTAAGAATGCTGAAGTCCGACAACCGAAGGAATTTATTGCAGTTACTGAGATGGATCAAGAATATCCTCCTTTATCAGTACACCCTCAGAGGTCTAATACCGTGGGTCAAGCGCAACAACGGTTGGCAGTGCTACCATCAGTTTCAGCACCAACCACCACGTTTGTCCAAGCTCCATTCATTGCACCTACTCAAGACTAGATTCAACCGGATGTTTCTCAAAAGTTTATAACTACTATTGAGTCATTAACAGCTCGGTTAGAAACCATGGAAGGAAAACGGACGCAAGTTCAACCAGAAAAGAAAGTTTACCCTGAATGGGTAGATTCAATTTCTCCTCCATCTAGTTTTGGAAACCCTGTTTTCCCTACTTTCAATGGATCAGGCGACCCTGGACAACATTTGATGCATTACGTGTCTTGTTGTGATCCTATGATGGGAACTCCAGAGCAGCAAGAAGCAGTGAAACTTAGATGCTTCGTGTGAACCTTGCAAGGACCAGCTTTTTTCTGGTATACAAGCTTGCAATCCCGGTCAATCATCGGATGGGAGGATCTTCGTCAAAAATTCATTCTTCAGTTCAGCTCAACTTTGCCAAAAACGACAGTTTTTTATCTTACAAACTGCAAGCAAAGGGAGAATGAAAGAGTCTCTGATTTCATTGCTCTCTGGAAGGGATTAACGTATTCCCTGAGTTTAGCACTCCCTCAGGAAGAGTTGTTGCCAATCTGTGTTGCAAATTTGCGTGACGAATTACGCACGCCATTGATCCCTGTGAAATACACAGGAGGGTTTCGAGACCTTACTTCAATCGCTTAGTAGATTTAAGATTACCTTATACAGGATAATGTTAAATCTCGTGTAATTCCATCAGCTCCAGGAAGGAGAATGGGTAAAGCAGAAACTGCTACAGTTATGATTAAACAAGCACCTGTACCTATTTCTACTTCAAAACCTTCATCTTCTCGAAGGGCTCCAACTCCTGAACTCCAACAACAAAGGCCATTTCGTCCAAATGATCAAAGAGATCAATGATGAAAACAATTTGAGGATTTGAAGAGTAAAACATACTCTTTCTGAAGTGAGCAAGTTCCTGGTTACTTCATTTCAGCTCTGGAAAATAATTTGGTTCAATTACCATTGCCCAAGAGGCCAAACAAGGAAGGAGATGAAGACCATCCCAATTATTGTCCCTTTCATCAAATGTTGGGGCATCCCATCCAGGAGTGTTTTGTCTTTAAAGACCTCCTGCAAAAGATGGTCGACTTGGGACAAGTCAAATTGACAGGTTTTTCAGCTCATGTAGCGTGTGTTACTGCTACAGATCCAGAGGAAGGAGGCGAGTGGCAGGAAGTCAAAAGCAAAACTGCGCAAAATTATGATGATTGGATGGTCAGAAAGACAATCAATCGGACCCATTCCATTTTGCGAACACAATTGAAGAATCCAATTGTGTCTCCTACAAATGCTGCAGTGAAGCCTCCATCAAAAGACAAATCCTCAAAAGGGAAGCGCAATTCAAAGAAGAAAGAGGAATCAGAAGAAGATGAGTATGTATCGAGGCCTAAGTTGTCTTTGACTCTGGAAGATTTCATGTCATCTACTTCAAAGCCACGGGCACCACCCCATCAAACGGCACAGCCTAAACAGGCTAGTCAGGCAGGGTCTTTATCAGACGAAGAGTTAATCTTCAGTTCTGTTAATATGATTCAATTAACAGATCCATATTACAGTCTTGATGAGCCTGAATTCCCTGTATCAAATAAGGGAATCCGATGAAGTTCTAGAGGTTCAGGATACAGGGGAAGACATGGATCTTTCTGAATCCACTACTCCAATTCTACCCCTGCTAGCACTATGTATGCAGTAGAAACTCGTGGTAGAGCCCTTCAGCGAGCTCAAAAAGAACTAGCAAGTTCTTCTGCCAATGACCAACTCAGTTTTGGCACAGTTATTTTGGAAGAACGATTAAAGGTTCCATCTTCTTTATCTCAGCAAGTAAATGGATCTAATCAGTCTAATCTTTCAAAACCAAGGATGTTGCCAACTTCTATCCCAATACAAGATGCATCAGCTTCCAAAGCATCTGCTTCCAAGGTACCTGCTAAACCACATATTCCTGTTGGGAAACGTAGACCTCTAGATAAAAATTATGATATATTGAAACACTTGGCCCAAGTACCAGCCAAGTTATCAATTTTGGATGCTTTGAATCTGTCAAAAGATCTTCGGGAATCACTCATCGAAGCTTTGTCAAGTCCTCAGGAGTTTGAAGCTGAAATTGCTGCAGCTGAAGTCTATCACATAGAGAATAATCCTGCAGAATGCCATGCAGTGATATCTTTTACTGATAAAGATGAAGATGATGTTGTGCATGGGCACATAAAACCTTTTTACTTATCTGGCAAAGTCAATGGTGTAGATATCTGAAGAGCTTTCATTGACAATGGTTCAGGAGTCAACCTCATGCCCATTCGTACACTTCGTCGATTGGGCCTCACGGAATCTGATTTATCTCCTTCTACCATGATGTTACAAGGATATGATACAAATGAACAAGAACCACTGGGCGAAGTTACACTCAGAACCCAGTTTAGAGATCTTGTATCCAATTCGGATTTCATGATTGTTGATCCAGACTCAGCTTTCAACGTCTTGCTTGGAAGACCCTGGCTACATCAGCATGCAGCTATTCCTTCATCATACCATCAATGTCTCAAATACTGTTTCAATGGTCAAGTTGGAACATTGTATGGTGATAAGGCCCCGTTCAAGACATGTGAGTCTCAATACATTGAGGCAGAATTTTATCACATGAAGGGAAGAGAAAAATCTACAATGAAGGAAATTACCAAAATTAATGCTCCATATGGTTTGGAGAAAATTCCAATAAATCCATTTACACATGTGAGTACAGAATATGTGTTACCTATCAGTCAAATTGAAAAAATATGCCCAAATCAAAATACTCTTATGGAAAGATCCATAATGTCAATTACGGCAATTGAGCCAGACAACATGGGAGAAATTTGTAACCTACCAAATAGTGATGAAAGCATAAGTGGTGACGTTTTCATTTCATCTGCTGAAGTACAAAAAGTCTATACTTAGCCAGTCAGGCTAGAAGAAGTTATAGAAACACCAGAGGTGAATAATGATGTTGATTCTCAATCCATCATCTCCTCTTTATTTCCCAAAGAAGGCCCTTTATCATCAATAGGGTCGGAAATGGAAGCTTCTTCTTCAAAATGTGAAAATTTTGACATCTCTTATGATCATGGGAATTTCTTTTTGTCATCTACTATACAAGTAGAAACGGAAAAAATAGCACATAATGAAGAGGAAGAGGAAGGTCTTAGAGATGCTCCTCCAGCATTTGAAGAGGGTATCTCTACCACTGTGGATGAACTCAGAGAAATAAATCTGGGTACAGAGAAAGATCCACGCCCCAATTTAATTAGTGCGGCCATGACCCTTGATGAGAAAGAGATGTATATTTCTTTTATAAAGCAAAATAAAGATATTTTTTCTTGGAACTCTAAAAAAATTCCTGGGCTTGATCCTGATGTTGCTACTCATCATTTGGGTTTACCAAAAGAACATTGAGGATTTAAGCAAGCCGCGAGAAGAACACACCCAACTTATGCTTCCAAAATTGAAGCTGAAGTGGATAAACTGATCAAAGTTAACTTCTTCAGAGAAGTTCAGTATCCCAAGTGGTTGGCTAATATTGTCCCTATAAATAAAAAGAACAGACAAATTAGGGTTTGCATCGATTTCAGAGATCTTAATCGGTATTGTCCTAAAGATGATTTCCCAGTTCCGATTACAGAACTCTTAATTGATGCGACCGCTGGCTATGAAGTACTTTCCATCATGGATGGATATTCCGGATATAATCAGATCTGAATGGCCCCATAAGATGCGGAATCTATAGCTTTCAGGGCTCCTCAAGGTGTGTTTTTTTACCGGGTGATGCCCTTTGGTTTAGAGAATGCAGGTGCAACATATCAACGCGTCATGCATCGTATCTTCAAACCTTTCTTAGGGAAGTTTTTTGAATGTTGTGTGGATGATTTGGTGGTTAAATCCAAACAACGTTCTAATCACTTGACTGATTTGGAAGTCATATTCCACAAACTTCGACAACATAATTTGAAGATGAACCCCTTAAAATGTGCTTTTGGGGTAACCTCAGGAAAATTCCTCAGCTTTGTTGTACGCCATCGTGGTATTGAAGTCGATCCTGAGAAGAACAAATCAATCCTTGGTATGTCACCTCCTCAGAATTTGAAAGAATTAAGAGGAATTCAAGGACACTTAGCCTATATTCGGCATTTCATCAACAATTTGGCAGGAAAAAGTTTACCCTTTACCAAATTATTGAAAAAAGGAGTCACTTACCAGTGGACTGAAGAATGTTAAGAAGCATTTGATGTTCTCAAGAAATACCTCTTGAGTCCACCAGTACTCATGCCACCTGTTGAAGGTAGACCACTTATCTTCTATGTGACATCTCTAGAGCGATCATTGGGTGCCTTTCTCGCTCAAAAGAATGATGTTGGGAAAGAAAATAGCCTCTACTATCTCAGTAGAACTATGCTTGAAGCAGAAACCCGGTATTCAAGTATTGAGAAGTGCTTCCTAGCATTAATCTTTGCAGTCCAGAAACTGAGACACTACTTGCAATGCCACGAGGTCCAATTGCTATCTCGCAATAATCCGCTCAAATACAACCTTAGTCGTCCAATGCTTACAGGACGTCTAGTAAGGTGGGAAGTTATTTTGCAGCAGTTCGACATTCAGTATGTATCTCAAAAGGCAATAAAGGGCCAAGCTCTGGCTGATTTCCTAGTTGAACATCCTTCAGTGGAAGACACGTCTTCAGATATTGAACTCCCTGATGAGGAAGTTTTCTCTATTCAAGAGAGTCCTCAAACATGGGAAATGTATTTTGATTGTGCTTCCAGAAGTCCAACAGGGAAGAAAATGGAAAATCCTAAATTAAAAAAAGTTTTCTTAGGAATTGTACTCATTTCTCCAGATAAGGAATTGTTACATTATTCCTTTTTATTGTGGGAAGGTGGTACTAATAATGAAGCCGAATACCAAGCTCTTATTACAGGCTTGGAGTTAGCGCTTCAAGCACAAGTGAATAACATAAAAGTGAAAGGTGATTCAGACTTGGTAATCAAACAAGTCAATGGGGATTCTGCCATCAGAAAAGAAGAATTGATCCCTTTGTATGATTATGTCAGAGAGTTAATGGCGGAATTCCCTTCAGAACTGAAATTTTCTTATGTCCCAATATCACAAAATGCTCAAGCTGATGCACTGGCTAATATAGCCACAGCTCTAGCAGATCCAAATCGGGACGAGACAACCATAAGTATTGCCCACCGTCGTGTAATTTCACCTTATGTTCAAGCCAAAACAGAGGAAATTAATGAAATTAGTCTCATTCCTGAACCATATGGTCATATTATAGGATGGATGTCACCTATCAGGGAATACCTTCAAAATGGAACACTTCCACCTGATAGAGCCGAGAAAGAACAAATCTGGCGATGTGTGGTCAATTTTACTCTTTATGATGGCCCAAACCACCTAGAGAAAATTCATTACAAACGTGGTTTTGATGGAGTTCTCTTCAGATGCATTGATGGTGAAGAGACAATGGATGTCATGAAAGAAGTGCATGCAGGAGTCTGTGGTGCCCACCAGTCTGGACATAGATTGTCTGATCAAATTAGAAGGCTTGGATACTTTTGGCCTTCAATGATACAAGATTGTGTTGATTTCACAAAGAAGTGTCATTCATGTCAAGTACATGCCAAATTCATTCATCAACCTCCAGAGTTTCTTCATACAGCTAAATACTCATGGCCATTTTCCACATGGGGAATGGATGTGGTGAGACCTTACCCTTCAGCTACGGCCAAGCAGTTTAAGTACATTCTTACTGCTACTGATTTCTTTTCCAAATGGGCAGAGGTAGTACCTCTCAAAGAAGTAAGTTCTAAATGCATTTTTAGCTTCATCAAGTCTAACATCATTACTAGATTTGGTGTCCCTCATACCATATTGACGGAAAACGGCACCAACTTCTGTTCTTCTTAGGTGAAGAAATTGTATCAAGAATACAACATTAAATCCAACCATTCATCTCGGTATCATGCGGTAGCCAATGGCCAAATAGAAGCCTTTAACAAGACTCTTTCAAATATACTGCAAATGATGGTGGATAAAGATAAGAGGTCATGTCATGATAAACTCTTTCATGCTTTATGGGCTTATCGGACTACCACCCGCAATGCAACGCGGTCAACTCCATATTCGTTGGTGTATGGAACAGAAGCAGTCTTGCCAATTGAAGTTCAATTTCCCTAACTCAGAGTAGCAATTTGTGATTAGTTATCTACAGATGAGAAATCCCAAAAGCGATTGAATGAATTGGAACAATTAGTTGAGATAAGATTGTGCACTTTGCACCACTTGGAAATCTATCAGAATCGAATAGCACGAGCTTTTAACAAAAAAGTTCTTCTTCGTTCATTCATTCAGGGAGAATTGGTATTAGTTCTCAGAACACAAATGATACTAGGAAAGAAGCCTCCCAAGCTTGAACCAAAATGGGAAGGACCTTATTCAATACATAAGGTCTACTCCAATGGAGCTTATTCATTAATCTCAATGGATGGAGAACTCATCACGACTCCAACCAATGCCAGATTTCTGAAGAAATATTTTGTATAAACACAAAATATGGTCCCCAGAACCACGACTCTTACAATTGGTTTATACAGCAATGGTCCAGTATGACCTTAAACTGCAACTTTGTCCAACATGACGTTAAACTGTAGAAAAATGAACTTGTCCCCGCAACATGACACTAAACTGTGTAGCACCATTTCGTCCTTGCTATATGACGTTAAAATATACAGCAATGGTCCAATATGACCTTAAACTGCAACTTCATCCAACATGACGTTAAACTGTAGAAAAAAGAACTTGTCCCCGCAACATGACACTAAACTATGCAGCACCATTTCTTCCTTTCTATATGACGTTAAACTATACAGCAATGGTCCAGTATGACCTTAAACTACAACTACGTCCAACATGACGTTAAACTGTAGGAAAGTCCCTTACATCCGGAAAGACGTTAAACTACATAAGCACTTAATAGTCCAGTATAACTTTAAACTGCATCATCCTCGGTCTATGTATATGAACTTAAAATATTTGCACTTTCATCCAACATGACGTTAAACTATAGAAAAGAACATGTCCCTATAACATGACACTAAACTGTGCAGCACCATTTCGTCCTTGCTATATGACGTTAAACTATACAGCAATGGTCCAGTATGACCTTAAACTGCAACTTCGTCCCACACAATGTTAAACTGTGAAAATGTTCCCTAAACCGTCCATCATGACCTTAAACTGCATCATCCCTGGTCCATACATATGACCATAAACTATTTGCAAGTCCCTTATGTCCAGCAAGATGGTAAACTTTGACGTCCTAACTACATGATGCTAAACTGTATAAAAGTCCCTTACGTCCGGAAAGACGTTAAACTATATAATCATCAAAGGTCCAGCATGACATTAAACTGCACCATCCACCATCCAAGAATATGACCTTAAACTATTCTCACTTTCATCCAACATGACATTAAACTGTCGAAAAAAATCCCCAATGCGTCCAACATGATGTAAATGGTGTGTTATTTTGTCCTTACTGCATGACAGTAAACTGCGAAGTCCCGCTTTTGTCCAACATGACGTTAAACTCTATTGTCCCCATCGTCCTAAATACATGACGCTAAACTGTACAGAAAATTCATGATACGTCCTACATGACAATAAATTGTATTTTGTCCCTGCTACATGACACTAAACTGCGTAACACCAATAGTCCTAACTGCAAGACTTTAAACCGTATAGTCCCTTTATATGTCCTACATGACATTAAACTGTGCATCGTTAAGGTTGTTGTTACCTCTTGTTTCTCAAACCGAGTATGACTCACGTGAGCTTAGAGAAAACCTCAACCATAACACTCTCTTTGGGCCGCTAACCATGTATATGTCCCAACAACATTTTATTTTATTTTATTTAGATCTTTGTCTCCAAGAACAACTTGATCATTAATTCATTCTTTAATTGAACTACACGGAATTTGATCCTTTCCCTCCAGGCTGGGTATGTAGGCAACCTCCCAGGGTTCAAGCCCAAAAACAATCTCTTCACATCGATTCACCACCATCTCATATGATGTCGATTCGTGAAACCGCCACTAGAATCAATATCTTTACATTGATTCACTTTGGTCCTTGTTATATGACGTTCAACTATGCAACACTTTTGTCCGGTACGACAATAAACTACAATACTCTTTGATTTCCTCATTTGAGAGAGAACTATTATTGACATTGATTTTTTTTTCAATCATGTTTCATTTCAAAAGACTACGTGCATACATGGCAATGCCTAAACTTTTTATCTTGGGTTAAACCATCATTGTACTAAAGTCCCCTTTCACCCTTCACATGTATGAACCAAATTTGTACAAAGGGTAGTTCTAGAACTACGTGGGCTTGATTCCCATCCTTATAGGATACATAGGAACGTTCGAGTATCCCTCGAATCCAGCCCCATGTCTTTTGGGCCTAACCCCAAATTTCACTTTTAGTCCCTTGGCTGAAAATTCCTCATGAAAACACACACTGTGTATTCATTATTATGGTCCGAACTCTATGACCCTAAACTAATATCTCTCATACTTTCGTCCTGCACGACGTTAAACTGCATTTCAAGAACTACGTATGGCTTGATTCTCATTCTTATGAGATACGTAGTGAAGTCCAAAATCTCAATTCAGGACCCAGCCACAACATGATTATGGTTATCATTGACCTATGTTTCTCTATATACATTGGACAATACCAATCTTTATGTGTTATAATCTTAACCTTAAAATATTTTCAGATCTTCATAACCCTTTTCATGACTTTTAGTCACAAAAATGTCAAACTTCTGAGAATTCTTTTGCCGGACTATGCAGCATGTGCCCATAGGTGGCCTTGCATAAACAGTCTACATAACAGACTTGTCAGCCGAAAGATGCTATTTATTTGACCATGCAGCCATTGCCCTTAGGTGGCCCTGCATAATTCAACCCCCTAACGGGTTTGTTGGATAATAGTAACTTCATTCTTGGGAAGAATGCCTCTTTTGTCCTTATTTGTCTTAAATGATGGTATGTAGGGATCTGCAAAAAATAGCCATCCTTAACATATTTGTCCCATGTCCTTTTTCATGATCTGAAAGTATTCAAGTCTATGGTTTATACTCTCCATATTCGCTTTCCCTACGTTTGGTTCAGACCTTCGTAGGAGTGATATTCATCCAGTTCTTCGATAAACTTGTCTGGAAATATCTTCTCCATATTCAAGTACCTCTTTCCATACAGCAAACTCTATACTTTAGAAAATTTGAATCTCCATAAACTTTCACTGGATTTTAGCACTAGGAAAGTAAATTTCTGAGAGTTCTTTTGCCTGACTATGCAGCACGTGCCCATAGGTGGCCTTGCATAAACAGTCCACATAACAGACTTGTCAGCCGAAAGATGTTATTTATTTTACCATGCAGCCAATGCCCTTAGGTGGCCCTGCATAATTCAACCCCCTAACGGGTTTTGTTAAATAATAGTAACTTCATTCATGGAAACTACTTCTTCTAATGCCTTTTAGCTCTCTTTCATATCATTCCTCGGATTCAAATATTCTTAAGTCATAGCTTACATTTTTCCCTCATACTTGAGTATGGTACTATGTTTTTAGATGAGTTGTCAAGGAATTGAGTCAATTCTAATCCATTTCGGTCAAATCTATTTCGACCATAAACATTAGCCTTCGTATGTCCGACATGCATGACTTTAAACTGCCAGATTTCTTGTTTTTCTTTTCACCTCAGAGTCAAATCCACTTTTCTCTCCGGATCCAACTCTAAGGGGGGACTTTTGTTGACGCTCTTTTCCGTCACAGAGTCTAACGACTGAAAAAGGGAAATACCTTAGTCCAAAGTGATTCATCCGTTGAAGAAACATCAAAAATTGACAAAGGGATGAACAAGGAGAACATTGCCCATAGGTCGCGCAAGTTACCTCATGGTCGAGCAAGTACACTTGCGCGCCGCCTAGTGGTCGTGCAAGTCTACCTGCGCGATGCCTTATGGTCATGCAATTGACTTGCGCGACCTAAGTGATAACCGCCTGGTAACCACCCGGGGTCTTCTCCTGCCTATAAATAGACCCTGTGGGCCCCCCATTTGAGAGGATCTTTTTTTTTCAGAAACTCGGATTGAAACTCCCGACGCCCATGTCTCTTCTCAAAGCTTCCGGAACACTTATAAGGTAATTTCTTACCTAGAACAGAATATCTAAAGAGAAGGAGGAAGGCCTAAGTTTTCAAACTCATCAACACTTGCGCGCTTGAGTGGTCAGCCCTTAAGGGAAGTGACCACACTTGCGCGCCGCCTTATTTCCTTCAATAGAACTTGCACGTCCCTTTTCTGGAAGAACCTCAAGAGGATTCTAAAGGGATTAATAAAGAGTCGCTCAAGTATTCTAATGCTGGTTGAAAATCGTGCAAGTACCCCACATGTCGTGCAGGTATACCTGCGCGACTAATACTTGCGCGCCCATGTAAGACTTGCGCGCCTTTCAAGACTTGCACGCCCCTACCTTTTTGGGTTCCCATCTTTCCCATTTTACCCCTCTTAAGCCATTTCACCTTTACTATTCAAGATTCAGTCTTCAAGATACTCTTCAAAGCCATTTATGGCATGATTTCTTGATTTTACTTCATTATTTGAAAGGAATTCAGTGGAATATCTCTCAAAACATAGTGATTTATACATTTTTATATCACCAAAGATTGAGAGTTCATTCATTCAACCTCATCCTTTAAGATGAGAGAATCCTTAACCTGGGTCTCCTTTTCAGGAATAAGTCCCAGTCATAATTTTGGGCATCCTTCTTAGGAGTAAGCCCCAAGTCCTCTAATTTTGGGCATCCTTATTAGGAGTAAGCCGCAAGTCCCTTATTTTGGGAATCCTTCTTAGGAGTAAGCCCCATGTCCTCTAATTTTGGGCATCCTTCTTAGGAGTAAGCCCCAATCTCAAATATGGGCATCCTCCTCAGGAGTAAGCCCCAAACCTTAATCTCTAATCTGGGTCTCCCTTTCAGGAATAAGACCCAGTCATAATCTTGAGCTTCTTTCTTAGGAGTAAGCCCCAAGTTCCCTAATCTGGGCCTCCTTTTCAAGAATAAGTCCCAGTCATAAATTTTGGGCTTCCTTTTCAAGAGTAAGCCCCAAGTCCCTTAATTTCTCTTAACCAGTCCTAATTTTCGTTTGATCTGGGATTCCTTCTCAGGAATAAAACCCAGTTATCAATCCTCTCCTAATTTGGGCTTCCTTTTCAGGAATATTTCCCAAGTTAGAGTATTCAAATCTCCATGATGCACATATACCTTTATGGACCCTGTTCCTGGATTTTCTCCCTAAAAGCGAATCCTAAACTTTCATCTATCTGGGCAGTCATACATACATAAGCCCCAAACCATTTCTTATGATTGCATATTTCATGGTACAATTGTCTAATTTTTACCAATACCTCTTGTTTCTCACACCGAGCATGACTCACGTGATCTTAGAGTGTAAAAGTAATTATGACATCCTTCTTTGAGCCATCAATCATAAACTTCATACTCCCTTACTTGAACTACGTGGGTTCTGATTCCTTTTCCATAACAAAGGATACGTAGGTAACCCATCTATGGGTTCGATCCCAACTCTGAAATAATTCATGTCCTTCTGAATGGCGATAAACTTCAAGAGCCTTACTGAGTGGCTTTAAAACCAGCCTGGTCATCATAAATGACCAAGAGTCTTTTATAAAAATGTTTTGAAGGATACCATTGACCAAGAATCTCTAAATAGATATAGATGATTCTCTATTGATGAAGAACCTCGAATACATATAAAAGATTCTCTAAATTTCTTACATATTTAATCATTGATTGTTAAAACTAAAGGAAAGCTCATTTTATACTTGGTAATGTAATAAGGATTCACGAACATAACTTAAATCTATAAAGAGAGTCCCAGAGTAGACAATAATTCCCCTGAAAAAGGTGTGATGAGTCCGACCTCCCATCCTCTCGACCAATGAAAATTCCCAAGCCTCATTAGTCCACAAGCTAATAAGCGCCTACCTTTGGAAAGTAGGTCCAAACGGATGTGGAATCATTGGATGTTTCCGGTTCTATGAACAAACCCGCTAGAAACCGATCGGAACGTTTGAATCTCCCATCCAGGAGGTCATCCCTGAATTCCGAGGGAAACAATTGTTGAAAAATGGAAATTTTACACAAGATTAGGTACGACTTATCGTCTCCATGATGGTAACATAGTTCAATTTACATAACCATATTTTATTATTTTTTTAAAACTATAAATTATGTATAAATATTATTATTATTTCATTATTATTATTTTGGGGATGATTAAATAAGGGACTTATTTTCAATAGTCAACCTGTTGATGCCATTTTTTATATATGAACTGAATATCATCAAAATGTTTGATGTAAAATTATTTGATTAAGTAATTAAATATAAAAATGTAACAAATAAAATAAAAGTAATAATAAACATTAAAAAAAATATTAATATATTAAATAATTAATATATAATTATCAATTAGGAAATTATAGAGTGTATGTGATGAGTCAGGCCTAACGTAAGGGTTTCTAAACTCAATTTCAATTCATTGGGTTAGAATTATACTACGTTGTCTATGTTATTCCATTATTTTTTATTAAAAGAAAATTTATTTTATTATGTTTTGTTTTTATTTTTTATCTATATTTACATATATTAAAAATAATTTCATCATTGATTAATTCTAAATTTAATGATATAGTCTTGGAAAGGGATTTCATATCAATTTTCTTTCTTTGAGGCATATTTAATTTTTTTACACAATTTTCTTTCATATAGTTTATATATTACACATTTTTCATGTTATATCATTAGTAATTAATAATTATTGATATTATAAGTCAGAATTAATTTTACTTCATCTATAGGGATTTTGTTTAAAAGTTACCAAAGCGATAAAGGCTTTATGTTACAATCTTCATTCATTTCATGATTTTCTATGGTCAATGATCCTATGGGGGAATAATTATTAAATTATTTTCTTTAACTAAATCCATTTTATTATCCTCTAGTCTTGAATGTGTTTTACATGTTTGATTCCCATTTCCAACCTCATTTAATAATGAAACATGAAATAGTTGTTTTTAACTAATACTAATCTTGTATCGTTTTTTAGATCTAGAATTATTCTCTTCCATGACCGTATTTTCCATATACTATTTTAAAGAATGTTTTTAATTTACAAAATTGATTTATTATATTAATTTTTAACCATGTTTTAATTTTTTAAATGGTTTAAAATGAATATTTATTCCATTTTTCAAACAAGTTACTTTTTGATTTTATTTAATTTTTGGAAAAATTGGGAAAGGTTTGTTTTTCTATTAACTTATATGAATGATAAAAATTTCCCACTGTCCTGATTTTTTATTTTATGAGATGATAATTTACATGTTTTCATGGTTATTTTTATATATGTTTATTTTTATTTTATATTTTTGAAATTTATAAAATTTATAAAATTTATTTCAAAGTGAAAAGAGAATTTTTCCCAATTTAATATTATATGCAACTGTTTAAATTTATTCCCATCAATGAATACAACATTTTACATCACAAATTTATTTTATATTATTTCATGTATCTTACACATATACCATGCTCAGTATCCATTCCTTTTTTTGGTAATAAATGTATAATGTACATATTTAAAATATTTTCCTTAATAATTTTACATTGATTGTTATATGAGGTAAGATTATGCCACCCATTTTCCTTACATGGGTAATTCTTATCGTTATGTATTATGTTTAATTACCTCTCTATAGAAAAAATAATCATGAAAATTTAATTATGGGTAAAACCAGATAGCACTCCAATTCAATGGGTATACCATTTATCTCATTATATATTATTTGTGGGATTATGGAGTAAACCTAATCCATTATTGGTCTTTATTTACCGTGGGATATTGTCTGAGGTGTTTTTCTTGACTCATGTTTATTTCATATTATATATTACTATGAAATTTATTATTTTGAGATGATATTATGATACAATGTTCCTTCTGTTATATTTTTATGTTTTTTCTCATCAGCGTTATCTTTTATGATATCATGTTATACCTTTGACAAATGTTTTATGTCTCCTTGTCATGTTTATTCCATTACTCAGCTTTTTAACTTACCTCTTCATTTTTTTATTCCCTAGTTTATCCAATTCATTTTCAGGAGCTCAATGTGATTTATGATCTCACTAAATAGAATAAAAACAATGAAGTTTTCTTTCTGTTTTTTTACCAAGTTTTCCAAACAACCTATGCCTCCTGATATTTTGGTAGTAATTAATGGATGTATGTGTTAAAAATAATTTTATCATATTTGAAAAAGGCTAGAATTTATATAGATGGTACCATAGAATGTTATATTTATTTTGAAAGATAAGTATTATAGAAAATTTATTAAAAACCTAGGTTGTTGTTATATGTAAAGGATAACATCATAATGTTTTGATAAGGAATTAATTGTGAGGTATTCATAGCAATAAGTCCGTGTCTCCATAATACAAGTGGGTGTGGTTTTGAAAAAAATATGTTATGGGTAATAACACTAAAAATATTTTATTGAGTATATCTCAACCATAATTAGTATGAAAATTGAGTTTTCCCTTACCCCACACATAGTTTCACACTATTGGGGGATATTCTTGGTTTAATTTCCATTTTCCTTATGAATTATTATGATGAATGATAGAATAAAACCTATAAAAACATATGATATTCCAAAATGATATGGAGTAGAATTAATGTTTCATAGTATTATATGTCTATGTTTTATCATAAGTTAAAGGCATAAATACCCATTTTTAGGTTTTCAGTTATATAAGTACAAGATGATTAAGAGTATATGGGAGAAATTTATGGTAATTTGATCATTAGGTTAAGTGTGGGTTTAATTAAAAATATCATTTTGTGAAGAATGACTTTATATTTTATGGAATTAAATTTAAGGATATTTTTAACCTTTATATTTTATCTTACCATTTATGTTAAAGTAACAGTAGCAGATTAAGTGTATTTGATTCTATGGAAAAAAATATGTTGTATTGAAATCCATTGTTGTTGTAATGTAATTTGATGACTAATGTTATTTTTTATGATGTTAATCATATTTTTGGGAACATTATAGTAATTTTATTAATATAGTTTTATATTGGGTGAAAAAATGTTGCATATAGAAAGGCCATAGGGATTGAACCCACAACTGAAGGGTGATAATGGTATAAAACCTACCACTGTCCTGTGTGATGACTTGGTTAGTATGAAATTATTGTTATGATTTGATTAATCAGTATTAAGTTGATTTTGGGAAACATATTATATGATCAAATACTTTTTAATTTTTTGGGGTTTGAGATGATTAATGATATTTATATAGATGTTTAAATAGATTGAGTTACACACAGCCATTAGGTTTAACGTAAGATATTATCTTGTAAAAATGAAATTAATTTTTGGGTATGTATTTTAAAAGGTATGAAATCACTTTTGAGATGACAATATTAATTAATGTTGAGAATATTACAGTGAATTTTATTATAGGATTACTTATTTGTGGAATAATACATGATAATCATATGGTCTAAATTGTGATGTAAAATATATTATTTCTTCATATGAAGGTTTATAAATATTTGTTATTATCTTACCTTGTGGTAACTATTTAAGTTATGGTTAGTATTTAAAGACAAGAGGAATGTATCACTATTATTTTATTTTTCTTATAATATGTCAAAATTTATTTTTAGTACTTCATGAATAAAAATTCATATTAGATATTTATTCAGTGGAGTAAGTGGTGAACATGAAATTTATTGAAGCACAACAAAAGGATGGAATTATGCTTATGAAATATAAATATATCATGTAATTATATTTCGTTATTTTCATATTATAGATGGAGAAGGAATCCCTAAACTCTAGGAAAAGGATCTTGAAACAGAAATGGTATCCTATTATAATTATTTATGATTAATTAACTATCTTTTAACCCATCACAAATTTGTGGTTTTGGGGTCATGAACTTTCTCATGAACATTCACTTTCTTGAGATCAATTATCTATTTTTTCTCTATATTTATTAGTGAATTAAACTTTACTTCCATATACAACTTTTCATTTATTATTATTTTTTTCCTACTTGGAATCCTTTTAAGGTGTTATTCTAGATGACCTGTATAATTCCCTTTATCTCTTATAAGGATTAATTTTTATTAACCCATTATATGATGTGGGATTTGACAATGGTATTTCCATATGGGAGTACATTGATTATAGGGATAAATTTAAAATTTTGGTGACGAAATTTATTAAATTTGGGGAGAATGTAAGACCTCGATATTTTAAAATAAAAATTTTGTTCTATACAGTATATGAAATACTACAGTGAGTCTAAATGAACCAAGAAATATTATTATTTAAATATGATTTTATAACCTGGTTATTAAATTTGAAGGATTAAATTGTATTAAATTAAGCTTTAAATATACATAAAGTTCCTACATAATATAAATTTATAGATAAATTATTATTAATTAATCAGTACATTTGTTTGTAAATGTATTTTCTTCTTCAATAATAAATTTTCTTAAAAATGGGATTTATTACTTTTAGTGAAAACAATTATGACGAATTTTTGAAACAATTAGAAATTTTATTTTATTAAAGTTATATCCTTATTAAAATTATCATAGAAAAATTTTCTTCTGTTTAAATTTTTATACTTTTCTTAAAATTTATATTTCTCATTAAATAGGGAAAATTACATATTTTTTAAATATTTCTATTTATTTTCATTAAATAAAATAATTTTAATGTACAAAAGTATTTCGTATTTATTCATAAATTTAAATTTAAACCATTTTATTTTTAATTATCTAATTAATTTCATTTTAACTGTACTTTTTCATGATTATGGTACAAGTCTATTTTTAGCATAAAAACACATTTTTTGGAAAAAAAATTAATGCCTATTTTTTCTCCATTTTAATTAATTAAAATAAAAACTAAAGATTAATGATTTAAATTCAATTTATATATTATATATCTAAATATATGAATTTAAATTCATATAATTATTATTATTATTTATATATTTAATGTAATATAATTTTAAGCCTGAAGGATACATTTCCTAAACAACCATTTTTAGACACATTTTTCAGGTTCATTTTTAAATTAAATTCTCCAAATTTATTGAATTGGATTTGATAAAATTTATTCCATATTTTTAATAAGAATAATTGATATCTATAAATAATTTCACCTTAATTTTATATCAAAATATATAGTATAAATAGTAAAAAATTCACCGTATTAAAATTCTAAATCGGGTGAACCTAGGAAAAAACTAAGTGATAGGGCCACAATGTTTCAGATTAAATATTATTTGATGAATGTTTTTATACCCTTATAACATTAGTCTCAAAATTAAATTATTTATGGGGTACTTTTCTAAGAAAGTGTCCTATATAATAATTTAAGTAAACAAAATGATAAATTGTAACGCTTTCTCCATTAATTATTTATTATATATTCACATATGGATATAAATAAGATATGAATGAATATTAAAATATTTTCTATTATAATAAAATTATTTTAGTTATTTTAATTTATTTTAAATTCTTATTAGTTATATAGTTACCTTAAACTCTTATATAATGATGACATGATGCTTGTGAAAACATTGAAAAACTAGGGATTAATAATTTCAAACTAATTAAAAGTAATGTATTTGGTATAAGTTGTGGTTCCAAAAAAAATTTACACCAAATAATGACATATTATGGATGTTTAAATTTTTTATAATTGAAATCTATTATTATATCCATTATATTAAATCTAAATTTAATTAATAGGTTCAAAAGTGACATTAATGTTATTTTACGTTAAAAATATTTATTAAATTTTTTGAAAATTATAAAAACAATGAATGATGACAATTAGAACATGTATATTTTAAACTATTATTCATTTTACATTTATGATCAAATTTTATTCTTATAAGAAAAATTATAACTCTATATTTTTAAAAACATTATTATCACGACTATGGTTAAAACGAGTTTACCATGTGTTAATCTAAAAGATAAGGGTAATTAATTTCAATTAAACATGTATAAATCCTAATTTATGTTAATATTTAACACTTATATTATACCAACATTTAATCTATAGCTAGTGGGAAGCCTTTTCACGGGAATGGCTTTATCATTTTTCATTCCTTTAAGAAATTTCATAGTGATACCTCTTAACCACTTATAAAAGGATACCTCCACTCATATCCTCTTCAGACATTAAGATACATTTTTTGGACAATAACTTAAAAAGTACCTTCCTCACCACCCTCAACATTTTTAATAGTAATTTTTGTATCATAAAAACTACCTAGCGATGTTGTTGGGGTAAATATTAAGAGGTTATCTAAAGAAGAGGTATAGTTCTTAATCAAGCATTTTTTTATCCTTTCTTGTCCAACCCAATAAAAATATTATTACACCGTTATGATATAATAATATTAGTATATACCATATACTAATATGTTATTCTGTTAATTTCATATCTTATATCCATATCGCCTTCCATAAATTTGGAAATGAACTTGTTTATCTAGTGTATGGTGGACTACAGCTCCACGAACCGATGTAATTATTTTCACATCACCCCTATTAAAGATCACTTTAATTATGGATTTATTATATATATATATTATATTCATATAATATTTATCATTTTTAAAATATAATATATCATTTACTTTCTTACATTTACATTAACTGACAAATGATACAGTCGCATATGCATATGTGTGGACTACCACCTCCATGAAGTGATGTTAATTTTTCTACATCACCACATCACATGAATGATATATATAAGTATATTATAATAAATTATATTTTATTTATGATATAATTATAATTTTATTAATGTAAAACAGTGCATACATTCATTCCCTAATGATCATTGAAAAATGAAAAAGTTACTCATGCATACAAATGGCTTACCATATTTATGATTATAGCATGGTTTAATTTTCATAACCATATATAGTGGTTTGTTTTTTAAATAATAATTTATGTATAAAAATGAAATATATTTAATTATTATTATTATATAGATGCTGAAAAAATGAAATGGTTGTCCATAGTCAACCTACCGATTTCATTTTAAACATATGAATCGAATATGATCAATAGTTTGTTGTTAACATAACTAATTAAGTAATAAAATATTACATGGTAATAAATAAAATAGAAGGAGTAATAAAATTGAATATTTTATTAATAAAAGAATAATTAACTTAAGTTTATTAATTTAAAAGAAAAATAATGTACGTGATGAGTCATACTTGAGGTGAGGGGTTTCTTAGCACAATTTTCATTCACTATGTTATACTACTACTTATTTTCCTATGTTATGACATTATTATGTTTGAGATTACATATTCTTAAATTATGTTGTATTTAAAAATTTTATAGGATTTATATTTATTACACATAATAAATTTATTGATTAATTCTCACTTCTTTGATATGATATTTTAAAGGATTCTATCTCAGTTTCCTTTTATTGAGGCATATTTTAATGTTATACCACAATTTATATTATATGGTGTATATACATACCCTATTTAATGTTATATCATAAATACTTAAAATTTTAGGGTATTTTATTATAAAATTCATTTTAATTCATTGATGGGTATTTCATTTAAAATTTAAAAATGATGTAATGGCTTTATGTTACAACCTTCTTTCCATTCAGGGTTTTTTTTAAAGGTTCCTTTGGGGGAAATCATATATAATTATTTTCATGAACCACATCCCTTTTATTCTCCACTATCCGTTAATTTATTTTAGATGTTTGGATTTCATTTATCACAAATTTAATAAAGAAACATCATGAAAATTTTTTGTAAGTAATAGTTATCATGTATATTATTTTTTATATGAGATCTTCTTATACTATGTATATATTTTCAATAAAATATTTTAAAAACGTTTTTAATTTTCTTCAAATTTTTATAAAATTAATTTTTTCTATGTCTGAAAATTTTAAAAAAAATGGTTTCAAAGGAATATTTTTTTCATTCTCTAATCAAGGTAATTTTTACCTTTTTTTAGAAAATTGTAAAATGAATGTTTTATTTTAATTTTCAAAGATTTAATAGAATTTAACTCCCTCATAAATGGTAAATTATTTTAAGATTCCATTAAAATATTTCTAGGGTTCTATTTAAATAGTAATATTTTTGTAATATTTTTTAAATCTTGATATTTTAATGAATTAAATTAAATGTGAAAAGGGAATTTTCCACCATGAAATATTCCATGTGATATTTTAATGAAATTTTCATTAACAACAACAACCATTCATGTTACTAATTGCATCTAATTTCTATTATGTCTCTTACACATATTCCTTGCTCATTCTCAATTATTTTGGTGGGGAAATACATTAAATATTCCTATCTCCCAATTGGATTCACTATAAAGTTTCTATTAATTATGATATGAGGAAAGATTATGAAACCCATTTTCTTTATTTGGGAAATTCTTTAGTTCATTAAAAATGATTGACTTACTTTTTTGGCACATATAATCATGAACATTCTGTTATGTGTGATCTGATATAGAATATGGTACATCTTTACTCTCATGATATATTATATATGGTATTAGTGTGTAAACATAATACATTATGGGACTTCTTACACTAAGTGATATTGTCTTGGTAGTTATCCTTGACTCATGTTTATATCATTTTATATTTCTACCATGTTTCTTAGTTTTATATGATCGTATGATACCATGTTCCATTATTTATTCTTCCATGTGATTTCTCATGAGCCTTATTTTTTAGGATATCTTTTTATAATTTTAACTCACATGTCATGTTTCTTTATCATGTTTTTTCCTTACTGGGCTTCTTATCACACCCTATTATTTTACGTATTCCCTAGGTTATCCTATTTATTTTTTGGAACTCAATGATATTTTGGATCTCACTGTGGAAAATAAAAATAAATTTTTCACATTTCGTTTGATTTTTAGGTAAATATTATTCCAAATAAATGGGTTGATATATGGTTGTTTTGATGGAGTTATGTTTTCATGTGAGTTATACATGATTTTTTAGGCTAAATTAATTTTATCTATTATGGAAATGTTTCTGGATGATATTTCTTTGGATTGATGTGGTGCTTGATTATTGGAATTCACCTCTAAATGTGGGTTAGACTCATATCCAGTGCATTGAGAAAAACCAAATGGTAAATGAATATTTTTTTCTATGTGATATACCATGGATAAACATTTATAAGTTATTAATTAATAATAATGTGTTTATAATTACTTATTTCAGGATTTTTATGTGAGTTAGAACCATGGGTGGTTAAGAATTTGTTGTGTTATTATAATAACTTGGTATGAAGTTTCCTTATATTCGTTTAAATTGAAAATTACTCACATGAATTTGGTGGTCCCTCTAATCACACATAGTAATGTCTAATATTTAAATTCCTAAATTTTACAGTCTCACCATATTCTAGAGTGTTTTGATATAAAATTAAATGAATCCCCCCATTATTTTTTCCTTTTTTAAATATCTATTTAAATTTTTTATATACTTTTTGAGAGTGGAGGATCTAATGGGATGCTCTATATGACACTCGAGAATATTTTTTCCATCATGTAATTGGTTATAATAATAGCCAATAAAGGGGTCCATGGGTAAAATATTTAAACATTAATTATTAAATAATAGTTTTAGTTAAATAGATTCCCAGTAAGAAACCTATATGGTGTGTTTCTTTATAACATTTGAATGAAACCCTGTTTAACAAAGCCTTTGAAATTTAGGAATCATGATTAAATCTGGATCGATTAAACGTGAATATTTGGAAGAAAAATAATGAGTGATATATTTGAAAATATAAATTAATGAATATGAAATTAAATTTTTCTTGTTAATCCTTATGTGTAATGTAAATTTCTATGTCCTTGATATTAAATCAGTAAACAGAATCTAAGGGACTTGGTTTCCAAATTAATTAAATATTGGATAAACTGTATTATGAGTAATGGGTTTCAATTTGTGTAATAGAGAGGTTTCAAAAATTCCTTGGGGAGATTACATGGATTCTATATGGACTTGATTGGAATTTAATGTTATGAGAGAGACCTAGATTATGATAGGGGACTCATATGAATTTTGGGGTGTGATGAAACCCTCATATTCATTAAGATCCAACGATATATAATTCCTTGAGGACCCCATTAGAGTCATCTTTGATTCCTTACTCTGAATGAAATTTGGTGGATCCCCTTTGTTTGGATAACGTCTTACCTATTCATTTACATAGATTAATGCCATGGATTTCTAACACACCCAGGTTAAATTTCATTGGATGAGTACCCTGGATTTTGTTGATCAATTTATGTGGAATGTGTCATGTGTAAGCACTAAATTCTAATCATGTTTTTCTTCAGAATAACAAGGATAGCTCTTTATGATCATACTGTTAGACTAGATTTAGTGGAATGAAAAGGGTCACACCCTAGGATTCTCTTTGGGATTTATTGAGAGAGAACTCCTAGTTGATCCACCTATATTATATTATATTATTTCAACCTCAGTTTCTTTCGTCATATACCGTATAACTAGTCGATTTATTGTCAGTACCATGATAATAGACTCACCAGTTCTGGTTGATGTTTTTATTAGACTGGTATTGGGTGTCACCACAAATCCCATACAAAGGTGTCTATTTTCTTCCTCTATATTAAATTTTTTAAATAAAAAATTATCAACATGTTAAAATGATAAAATGTATAACTATTATTTATAAAACTCTTGTATGTACTTTATTATGGAGTAGTTAATTATGTAGAAACTATTAGTGGTAGATGACTATGTTATACTCACTCCCTGTTTGGGCCACCCTGGCACTTGGGTACTTAAGAATTTTTTACTATTTCATTATAGACACAAATCTAGTAAAGTACATGATGTTGTTGATAATTTGTTTTCTAAGACAATGAATGGGATTTGGGACCCATGTTAGTACTCTGGACCATTGTGGGGGATTGTCTAGAAATTTATCTTTTGGTCGTAGAGATATTTTATATAACCTTTTTTAATGTATTATTTTCCATAATGTTATAAATGGTTCAATTTTTACAACACCGGTTATTTATTTTGATTATCTATTAGAACATAAGTGGAAGTTATTTTATCATTATAGGAATCTAGATGCATTTTCCTCCATGATTATTTTCATTAATGGTTTTACTATAATATGAATGTATAGTCTCATCATTGTACCACCTTATAACCACAATACTACTCAGTAATATTTGGTATATAGTGAGGTGTTTCAGAGTTATGTTAGTGACCATAGGTCTAAGACTCTGTCAATTGTCAAAGGTAATTGAGAATTACATATGAAACTATATCATCATTGTGTTCTGTGTTGGTGTGAACCTTCTTTCTAATGGAAAGAGGTTTCTAGTAATTTTATAGCCTCACCATGGATTTCACATTTGACTATAAGATGTGAAAACAATATAATCTAGACTATTAATGGGGATTTATATACTACTCTTGGGAACTCTTTTAGATTTATGTTATATTATATAATCCTACCAAAATAACAATGTGTGATAGGTTACCCATATGCTCATAATGGAATGAAAGCATGCATCATTGGGAACATATATTTTGTATCAGATGTATCCCACCAATTTAAACATGTTATGTATCAAAGGTTCTCCATCAATGGAACCATCTATATATATAATAAGTTTTCTTTTAACTTATTTTTACTTAGAGGTGCATAGTTTTAACAATACATTGGTTTAAATACATATAGCATGGTACATTGGATTTCATCACCATCTAGGGTGGTAGTATGTGTTTTTGGTGTTTGTATAGGAACTATAAAAACACTTCTATTGTATAATTATAAATGGTATCATAACCATATATATTTGTTCCACTTAATAGGACAATTCATTACCTTTAAGGTCATATGAAAAATATATTAATGGTTCATTTTAAGGCTATGCATTAAAAATGATTGACTACTATGAGAATTGTTCATAATAATTATTTGTTTGGGGGGTGGAATTCTTATGATGACCTTTTGGTTAATTCTATATAAAATATTTCCAAAAGAATATGGATTAGGTTACTACTAATAGGGAAAATGGACCTTTAGGTGGTACATGATTTCATTTAGAATATAGCCTATTGAGAGTGTACATTAGACTCTAGGGAATATGGACCACTGAGAGGGATATTACCTCATCAAAAATATTATCTAGATAGGATGGTTCACTAGAAATTATGGATGTAGTGAGTAAATGTATGATGTTTTAGTGAATATGACCTTGACAGGAAGGATGTAAGTGGCTTGATGAAGAATATATCCCTATTTAGACTGACATGGGTGGTTGGTAATATTGGGTTTGAACTTCATTGAGGTGTCTTAAATATATTGAGTTAATAAAAATCAAATCCCAAAGAGTTTGAGATAAACAATTTATAGTTATGAGACATTTTCATATCATGTATTTTATCATTATGTTGTAAGGATGTTAGTATCTCAAAATGAGTGAAAATATATAATTTAGTGGGGCTTAAAATTTTGGTATTGCCTATGGAATCCAGGATCATTTCAGATATGAGTATAGTTTACACATTGATACCATGGTTTTCGATTTCAGCAGATTACAGTCCCAAACTACTTCTCATTAATTTGTTGAGAATGAGTGAGGCTTACATATAAAGGAGTCTTTCCCTATCAGTTCTTGGTCACAATTGGAATAGATTTTTTTTTCTTCTGAAATTCAATTCTATCTCCACATCTCATTTGATACTTTTGAGTGATTTAATCATTAATGTCAACATTTGTGTGTCCTAAACCTTATAATAAGTCTAATTAGAACATGGATAATTGATTAGAATCAAGATCAAGGTTGATCATCTCTAAACAGGAGATACATATTCAGTGTCCCCTTTATAAGGACCTTCATTATTAAAGTAATTTACTATTTTAATATCGTGAGGTTTTTACCTAACATATTGGATAATTCACTAAACCCTATTTATTATAGTAATACACTATCAAAGGGGTGTACACAAGTGTGCATTTACTAATATTATGTATCCAATGGATTTCGATGAGGCCTTTATAATTATCCTTTTAGGTAGGAGAGATAACGTAATGGTTGCATTATAATTCTTAGTAAACTCGTGATACCCTAGTGTGGAAGAAGGAGGGTATTATTTACCCTAGTGGGGGATTAAAAAGGTGGTTGAACCTGGTGTAGGTAAAGGTTTTCTTCTCCACAGTGAGGATTATTATTTTATTCCTCCCAAGTGTAGTCCTAGGGTTTTATTTACTCTAGTGAGGGATATAAAATGATGGTATCCCCCATGTAACCCTAATGATTTACTTTCCTTTATGAGGGATTTCCATAATGGTTCACTAAAGTGTACTCCTAGGGAATTCTTCTTCCAAATGAGGGCTAGAAAGGGTCTTTATCCCAAGTTGGGTCCATGTTATTTTGTTTCCATTTTATAGGGATGAACATTTTTCTATCCCTAGTGTGGTTTTATAGAGTCCCTTGGGGTAATGATACTATTATAAGTTTAAATATGTGGGTATTTCACCATAGTGTAGGAGTTCTTGGTGTAATGTATTCTTTCCCAGATTTTTCCCCTTTTGATTACTTAATATCCATTATATAAAGTTATCTCCAAAGGGTTTAATGTGATAAATCAACATGGAGGGGGTTCTAGATACCTGGGTGAAGGGATATCTATGTGTATCACTCTCCCAACTAGAATATTATAATCTTGTGTGCAAGTGGGAGAATCAGGGGTCACATTATAGGAAAAACGAAATTCAAGGGAACATGGGGTAAATTCACCAAGGATGTGTGAGTAGCTTTCTTGAGCATACGGACATGGGTGTACCAATGTGGATGTGTGAACTTAGTTGTGTAGACTTGTTTGTAAAGAGAAAAAAATACATATGAGTATAGAGAATAATATGGTTGAAGGATATGGGTAAAGGTATTGTTTGAAATTAACCTCAGTGTATGGGACTAGGGTATAAAACCTTGATCACAAGATCGAATTTATTAAAAAAAATTACCAACTTCAAATGTCTATAAAGTTTGATCTGTATGTCCAATTTAGATCCATTACTAGTCAAATTAAATCATTTAAAATCAAAAAAATCCCCTTTCTATGATGATATATTTTATCTAATTTTTTATATTGTGAAGAAGTTTCATAAAATCCATTAAATATGATTTTCAGTCTCAACACCCTTCTATTACCAATGGATAAAGTGATATAAACTATCCCTAGTTGGATGTTTTCACCACCACATCAATATACAAAGAAATGTTTTTTAAGAATCTCTATCACTTAGTGTGTTAAAAGTCACGTGGAATATGTAGATCCAATTTTTTCCACATTAGTCATGATATATATTTCATTCAAACTCAACTTATATTTTCTGATTAAATACTACATCATGGATTCTGCATCAAAGTTCATGGAAAAAATTCCCAATTCTAATAACTACTAAAAATTATAGTTATATATAAAAGAAATAAGAAATTTTTTAATAAAATATATAACCCATACATAAAATATTCAATGAAAAATAAATTATTGTTGGGGTATTTATATTCTTTTATAAATTCATAGAATAAATTTTTAGAACTGATATGATTTACAAAAATCAAGTGAATATATAAAAAATTTCAAGAAGACAATCTTATCACACTTCTAGATATTATTTTTGGAATAATGTGGCCTCTATACGAAATGGTATGAAAACTTTTAAGAATAATTATTTCCTTTTCCTCACAAAAACACATTTTAATTACTTGATCATTTTATATTATCCACAGATAATCCTCCTTACCAATTTTTCCATGTGGAAGCTCATTAGGGAGAGAATAATCGAAGATTTTTTTGTGGTTGTTTCTACCTTAACAATGCTAGTAAATATGCTCATGAGATATGAAACTATATCTTTACAAACCTTGTTGTCCTTTATCTTTATGTTAAATTATTTTATATGAATTACACACCATAATAATCATTTTAATCCATTGACTTTAAGGATTAAATAATTAAGAGATTCATGCTAAGAATAAATTGTTACCTTAATCTCTATCAAATATAAAAGAAATTTTTTTCAACTAATAAATATATATAAAAACACTTCCTATGTTTTTATGTGATTTATATACATCATGTACATGGTTTTTGAGAATAATATATCACATGGGAGTTTCTGTTGATATTTTTGTGACAAAACTACACCCATTCCTTCATTAGATTCATCACACAACACTTTACATTGATCTTCTTAGTTTGGTAGTCAATTTAGGGGATCTTTCGACCAGATTTGTTTGATTCTATCATAAGAACTCCAAAATTATTCATCACATAGAAAATGAAAATATTTCTTGAGTATATTATTCAAGAGTAATGCAGTTTTAATAAAATTTATAATAAGAAAACTATAAAATTAAACATGTCTGAAAAATTTTATATCATGTTTCATAGTGGTGGGATATTGATGTTTATAAATGATGTCATATTTTCCCTTTTTTATGTAAATACTTTCCTGGTAAATTCTATTTTCAAGTATATTATCAATAAATTCAATAAAGTTATATTTTAAGAAGTTTAAAACCAATTTCTTTTTAATTCATGTTTTAAAAAAATCACGATTTTCAAAATAGATTTCAAATGATTTTCTGCATACTATAATTTCGTCAAGAAATGCCTCTATGAGTATTTTAATCATATATGAAAATATTCTTTCAATGTAGAATTATAATGTACCAATTGTAGATGTTAAGATAAAAATCATCTTTTGGTATGAAAACATACCAATGATACAAGGGAATATTGTTTTTCTTCATCATCCAATGTTATGGGGACCTTAAAATAAGTATCAAATCTGTGAGGAAATAAATATTGACCCATCTCAATGGTTTTGTCCCAATTTCTAGGAGGATCGGGTGCACACAACCCAAATTGCTTTAAAGGATTTATTTCCTCCATATGGAAGGGGTAGAATTTGTGGTGGGTAGTTTTTCAACATCCTTCCTATAGAAATACTCTTCTATCACTTCTTAGATTCATAACAAACAAAAATCAAAATATCTCAACCTCGCATGATCTTGTAGAAATTAAAATATCAAGGAAAACCCAATGTTTAGAAGCTTTGGATCCAATGTTAAATGTTACACCAATCCATTCCTGTTTATCCCTACAAACAATATATTCCTTTAACTATAATCACCAGTGATTTCAACTTACAAGTATTCATCTGGCATCACACTACAAATTTTGGAATTTATACCCACAATCATTCCTTCACCCAATAGTAAAAAATATTATTAAAAATGAATAAGATCACCAAATATACCAGATTTATTTAGTAAAAATTGATGAAGAACCACTTCCATGATCCTCCATGAATATGCAAGAATGAAATTCCCGTAATATATATTTCAATTTCATTTCAAAAATATTTTCATACTCAAATAAAATTTCTTAAAATAATGAGATTCATCCAATTTTGATCATTCGATATCAACATATACTTTAAACTCATATATATATATTATCACACTATAGAAAGACTCATAAAAATGAATTGTCACCCAATACTGTACAACACGTTTGTCTTGAATTATATAATAAATAAAACTCATGTGCATAATAACCCCCATAATTTCCATAACTTCACTCAAAATCGATAATTGTATCATGACCCAACATTCTAGAATCATGTATTAAAACCCAAAGCCTATAAATAAAAAAATAATTAAAAACCAACCAAGAATATTCATTAATAATCTATCCTCCAAATATTAAAATTTAGGAAACATGAAAATTTTTAATCCATACATATCAAAAAATACAAATCAGATATGTGATTTCCCAAAATGAATATGTCATTCAATAGACTACATGAATCAATTTAGATACATTTTCTAATATACTACATTGAATTTCCTAAGTATTAAAAATCTCATATATGAAGTATTCTACTATGAAACTCAATACAAATCATCACCAAAAATTGTTATGTGTATCATTTTGTTTCTTGGATCATTTTTCTATGTAGCATCATTCTAATAGGTCAATTCAGTTTTGTGGTTGAAACACTGACATGATGTTCCAACTTCAAACAATTGGCTATATTAAATATATATAAACATATTATCCTACATGATATAGTAATGTTACTCATATTATCAATAAAAACCTAAAAATTTCTACTACTCACTCAAAAATAAATAGAACCACATCATCCAACTGCCAACCCTTATCCAAAAAAACTCATATTATAAAACTCTATTCCATGATATATATAATCCCATAAAAACTATATCATGCATATGTAGAACTTCTGAGAACCTCTATAATGGATTTCAACAAATAAAACAATTCGAAATCAGCAAGAACCATGGGATATTCAGGCTTTCTCAAAAAGTCCATAATTACATGGGGTTCTTAATTCTACCCCAAGTGATTTTTTGACAACATTTTTAGACCCACAAAAATAACATTCCTTGATAATAAATTTGTACTCAAAACCATCTTCTACCTTTACAAGAGAACTGTTCCATTATTTTTGAGTAGAATGATGACACTCTACATTTATAATAGAACTATTTAATCACCTTCAAGGAAAATTATGGAACTATATTTGATTAGTACATTAAAACCATTGGATAATTTCCTTCATCATGAACTCTATTTTTATTTTTTTTATCATTTATTGAACATATTTACCATCTTCAAATTTAAAACTCCCCCTAATTCTAGGATTATCAAAATCATAATACATTTTTTAATAGAAGTCCCCAATACCTCTTTACATACAATATACTTTCATCATTAACATATCTACCCCTTTAAAAACATAATCCAATGGATCTTGGGGGTGGGGGGCTTAAGTAATAAAAGATCAATTGTGTGGGGAAGGATGAACATTAAATCCCATTATTAACATTTGAAACCTCTCACATGGCATATCTTTTGATATGATATCTACATGAAGATACTTTGTTCCAATAATTAATGTTTATATTTCACTTAAATCCACATTATCTTCAATAAATGATATTGAATAAATATAGGTTTAGATTGATAGTGTTTAACTAAGTTTTATAAAAGATTAATATCAATATTATAGTCACAAATAGTAAAAAATGGACTATAAACATCAATTCCCAAATATACATGTTAATCCTGAATCTATAAGGCTTGTGTAACTGCATGATTAGTGACTATATACTCTAATTCAATTGTAATTAGGGCCACTAAACTCTAATAATTATTATACTAGATACCACAATTTCCACTAAAAAAGATTTCACCATCTGATGTGGATCTATAATATGTATAATCACCTTCTCAATCTACAACAGTGTAACCAAGAATTTATAGATTTGAACTAAATGTATAAAAAAAATTATAATTAACTATTCCTTTTGAGTACCTCCAAATTATTTTATTTGAAATGTTTTGTGACTCCTTTGGTTCACTTTGATACCTTGTACACAATATCACAACATAGGTAATAAATAATTTTTCCAGATACTTTGAGATACAAAAGTATCCTAACTATACTTATAGATTTCTTCTGATCAAAATCACTAACATTTTCAAATTTGATAAATTTTTTATCAACTGATGTACCTTTAAAAAACCAATTTTGAATTTTCTGTTCAATAGTTATCAATTTTTCATTGGTATAAATTTCTTGTTAAATAAATACATAATCTGAATTCCTTTCAATTTGTAAGTATATTAAATAGTTTACTTCCCCTAGAATACACTACTGGTGCCAAAAATTGTGCAGAGGAAAAGGACACAATGAAGAAACCAATCCGAAAGGGGTTCCTTCACAATGCCCATTTGCAGATCCCCTCAGCACTGCGGTCGGAGCGAAGACAAAAACCAATCTATGGTCACCATAGAGTAAAATAGGTAGGAAGCTTTGTGGTTATGATGCAATTGACCAGAAGTTTCTCTCCGTGTAGGGAAACAGATTGACCTTTTTGATCCCTTGGAACATGAATGATGCATCTGCGAGCACTTCGGAGGGAACCAAAGAGGTCTCCACACCGTGGAGGGAATGATGGTCAACTCGGAAGTTATGACAAACATTATGCAATAGCTAGCCGATTGTGTGGATCCATGTGGCTTCACACCAAGCTTTCCATGCTTCATGCCACCACGTGTCTTAAAATACTAGACTCCCCTTGATCCCCAAGGACAGATACCACTACCCTTCACCTTCTCAGCTCTCAAATCCCGAAGCACTTTCTGTTCTTTGAGACATTGAGAAAAATAAGATCTTCACCATACTTGAGCATCGCAAATTACTTTTCCCTTAGCTCAAATACATCTCCTCTTCTAGAAAAGATTCCATTCGTAGAGCCCATGGACTATCTAAAACGAGGTAGATCCCTAAGGGGACCCAGGTCTTCACAAAGCACTCATTCTTCGTGAAGTACCCTCCATAAACATGTGATCCATATGATAAGGCAAGGTCACTATGTTTCACGAAGAACATTTCTTTGTAGTGCTACGATTTTCAAGGTAAGCTCACTCTGTGAAGTCCTACTCTATGAAATATTTTCTACTTTGTGAACCACCCTTCATATGAATATGTACCCTAGCCTAGGCTAGGCCACCCCACTTCATAGAGCATACCCTTTCACAGAGTCCCTCCATTACATGGAGCACCATATCTTTACAATGTCCTTTCCTGTGAAACCATTTTCTTCAAAAAAATACTCTCTCGTATGCCCCTCCAGGTTTGTACGAAGTTATTTCAAGGTCACCTGGGTTGTGCAATATGTTGCGCTTCTTAGCCTTTTCTTCTTCCCATATGAGTGCTAATGGGTATTTCTTCTTCGCATTGCCACGCTAATGTCATCCCCTCAATAGATCACTCCATGGAACTACCTTTCCACATCATTGATGATTCTTTCCCTTACCCAAGGGTGGGTGGTTATTAGCTATGTAAGTCCTAGGGGTGTGGAGTGAACCTGACTCATCTGAGCTGCAGGATGTTAAACTGCCAAGCACTATCATCCTCAGCACATGACATTAAACTATGGCCTCTCCCCATGCATTATAGTTAGGGTGCCACAAATCAGACATTCTCCACACCCACTCTTCTCCACGAGAGTAAGATCTTCTTCACATCGAATGATATCCCTTTTTTTGGAGTGGAATCTATCCGCATAGAAGGGAAACCATCCTACTGTAAGCCCTCATCCTTTTTTGAAGAAGGTAGCATCCCTGCTCCTCCACTCTTATTTTGTTCCAAATACTAGTAGAGAGATGGGCGCATGGACCTTCGTTACCCCATCCCTCTCCCTCTAGGATTTTTCTCCATTGGGACACCATCCTGGAGTAAGTCCCAATATCCATCTCCCTGGGCTACTAACAACATGTAAGCCCCACTCCACTTTCCGCAAATGCAACATTCCTAATGCAATCGTCAGGTCTTTGCTACCTCTTGTTTCTCACTCTAAGCATGACTCACGAGGGCTTAGAGTTAGCATTGACCATGGAATATTTAATGTTCTTCCTTAGTGTGTAAGACCCAAATCAACCTGAACTATGTGGACTTTGGACCTTGCCTCCTAGGCAAGGTATGTAGGGGGGCTCCTTGAGGTTCAAACACAACACCTACTTGTCCCAACCCCTTCACGTCGGTTCACCTTCTACCTACATGATGTTATACTAAATTCATCATCCCAAAATACATGGAATTGATCCCTGTCTCCTAGGCAGGGTACGTAGGAATCCTCCCTGAGGTTCAATCCCAACACCAATTAGTCCCGACCACTCTACGTCAATCCACCTTTGTCATGCATGATGTTAAACAGTACGCCCCCCTTTCATCCCACATGACATTAAACCGTAGGCTAACAAACTACGTGGGCTTTGATCCTCTTCCTCTAGATAGGGTATGTAGAAATCTTATCTTATTTTCAACCCCAACTAGTGGTAAGCCATTAGAACCCCAACCAGAAGTAATCCATTTGATCCCCAACTAGCGGTAATCCGTTTAAACCCCAAACAACAGTAAGCCATTGCATTCCCCAACTACAAGTAAACTTCTGTAGTCCCCTAAAAGTAATAAGCTGTTGGAGTCCCCAACTAGTGGTAAGACATTGCATTCCCCAACTAGCGGTAGGTCATTGTAGACCCCATCCTGGGGTAGGCCGTTGTAGTCCCCTGTCTTGGTACCCACATCTCTAGTCCTCCCTCATGCATCGGAAAAACTCTCGGGCTGCTAACCGCGCATAAGTCCCATCATGTCTTCAGGTCTCTTTTCTATGTGCACACCCCGATTACATGCCCCATTCCAAACTACGTTAACATTGATTCCCTACCACGAGGATACGTAGGAAGCCACCCTAAGAATCATGACCATCACCCACATCCCATCCTAGTCTCTCCCTCGAAGCTCTATGTTTCAGGAAGGTCATGCCCCAACATAGGGGTTCTACTCCCTCTGGGTTCCATCCATGCGTCCATCCTCATGGTTGTCCTCCTCATGTGTCCAATCTCCCCATAGAACAATGCGGGTATTGATTCCCCACCACGAGGATATGTAGGAATCATATCTTGGGTTCCATACCAACACTACTATCATCTTCATGATGGTTCCATATCATTCCTCATCAACTTATCCCAACCATTCATCATCCATCATGGTTTTACCTGGGCTTCCACATCCGCGTGAGATATTTTCATCCACCTATTCACTACCCCAAGCAGTAATCTGGCAGCTAACCACACATAAGCATGCATAATCCATAATCATCCAACTGAGAGTGTTCATATTTTTATGGGACACTATCAATGTATAAGTCCCAGCATGTCTCTGGGTTATTGTCTTCGGTGTACACCATGATCCTATGCTTCACCCCTTTGAACTACATGGGTTTTAATGCCTATCTTAAACATAGGGTACGTAGGAAACCTCCCCAAGGTTCAATCCTGACCAATGGTAAACGTTGGTGTCCCCATTTTTGGGTGCACTTTCCCTGATCCTCCCTCAATGGTGTCCACATCAGCCTTCGTGGTGTGATATATTCCATATATGGGACACAACACCTCAAATCATTCCTCATTGGGCATTCTAATACATCCTCCAACTAGACACTTCAGGTGCTCCCTCCTAGGGATGTATTAATCCAATTCATCTTAATGGGACGTTCTGATAATTCTCATTCCATCTCTATAAGACATAAAACTAACGTCATACCTAGTGTTAAACATGGGAAGATGAGGGAAACCTCAGATACATGCATCTAGAATATGAAACCCCATGATTAACATGGGATTCCATTGGTTCTCCACCCTTGATATACCTTCTTATGAGGATGAATACATATCTTCTAATGTCCCTGAATCTAGAGATGCCCTGACATGCCTGATGATACCATCTACTCCGACTAAAGGTTTCTACCCTATCAAGACCCCTTGGAATTTCCTGAATGAAGCAGTTTAATTAAACAACATCCACAATGATATGGAACCGTGAATGAGATTCACGAACAACGTCTTAAATCTTGGAGGGAGATCTAAACTACGTAATGAGCTCTGAGGAGGAATCAAGAGAAGGAGACAATGACACCCTATCGTCCTATTTCTATCAAGGAGAAAATGTCCCTAAATAACTGATAGATGTTTCCCACCTTTGGAAAGTGGGAATGAGGGGACACAATCAATGCATCCTCTATAATGGATGCTCACCCTGGCAAAAGTGTTAGAAATAGAAATGGTGAACCCAACATGAAGTGCTTCTCCTCAATGTGGAAATTAGTATCATTCGATACATCTGTGGATTAGTCTGTCATCTGATCAAATTATCTGGTGCCAGGTACCACCAATGGTGGGCCTGGTGTGAAACTCACTAGAAATTCGGGTAGCTGAATGTTGGTCACCCCAGTCTGTGACGTTGTCAGCATGGATCCTTCTTACCAACCATGGATGGCAGAATGATGTTGGGGATTAGGACATCACTTTTCTTCATTTTAGCACTAATGGTTGAATCTCCATGCTTTTTAAGAACCAAGCTACTACCAAAGGAGACAGATCACCACCCACCCACCGACGTAGGGGAAGCAGCAACGTCAAAACGACAATCTCACATGGCCTCATCTCTTCCATGGAAACCTCCACATCCACGGCTATTGGGTTCCCATGCCCCATCTGTCCATATAATGTCATTCAGAGGAGGGTGATTAATGACGTAGTTCAACAATACAAGGAAGAGGGGACTATCCCAATCAAGGATCTGGCCCAACGAGACCTAGAGGCTTCTATGTCTTGTTGTCACCGCCACCTCCATGGTTCGTACAGGGATCCACAGCTCCCCACTCTGACCTATAATAATTTCAGCAGCCTCTCCCTAAAATGCTTCGATGAATCCCTCCCCTATGCTAATGTGGTGAGGGATGTGCCGGCCAGCCCAACTATAGTCTCGTACTAGGGTTCACCTAGGAGGGATCCCACCAGGCTGCGTCAATGCTACCAACCAGCCCCACAAGATTAGAATTATGTGAGTTATGCACCTGCACCACTGGCCCCCATCCAGTTAACCCGACTCTAATGTCAGGCGCAAGCTGAAGAGGACATCTCCTAGAGGGCGTCATCATCAACAGCTCTCGTTCCATGTTCCACCTCCTATGCATACTTCCAATCTATCATTCATACTAAGAAAAGACATCTATATTCTCATCTAGGATTGAGTCCCCAACTGCCCAACCAACAGGTTAGGATGACTATCCTGGTCTTCGACATAGGTGGCATCCATTGCAGGCTGACCCATGGCATCGACAACCTGTACGTAGGTCCTCTACGTGCCACCACCAATGAGAGTGCATGTCTATCCCTCTCCCAAGCTCAGCGTGAAGGTCCTCCCTATGCCACCATCAATCTGACCAGTGGCCCTCCCTGTAGTATTTACACCCAGTACAGAAACCATTTTCGCACCCCTAACCTTAGGTATGGAGCCGTTCCTCCTGTCATAGGTTTCCGACATGAAGATGCAACATGTGCAGTCAACCATCACTGTGGGGATCTTCATCAAGTTCTTACAGCAATCGAATAATTTCCTCCTAATTATGATAATCCAAGAAGTAGAGGTCTTTCTCACTTTATTGTCACCCAACACAGAGGTCCTACCTGTGTTTAGCTCAACCTATATGAGGAATGTCTTCATACCGATGCTACCAAAGGAAAAAATAATAGAGGAACCATCAATGTTTCTACCAGATCCAGCAGAGGTCCTACCAACTCTATCACATCCTGCGAAGATTCCCCCTCTGTGTCAGCTAGTGGACATGTAAGTCCTCCCTATGTTCCCTTTGAAATTTTTCTAGGTGACGCTTGCACACCGGCTCACCCTTGCGTAAGTCCTCTCTGCCCTGTCATCAATTCGGCTGAAGGACCACCTTGAGCCAAAAACCTACCCTATCCGGAAGATCCACCCTGGGGTAGGAGGGTGGGTTGTCAAATCCATAAGAATAATATTAATATGTTTCATACTATAATTAATCTCATCTACTTTTTTATATTCTGAGGCAGAATGTGATTCAGCAATGGGACCCTCACCTCGATCCTTTGTGTTAAGGGCCAGGGAAGGAACGAGGTGTATCAACATCATCCTTCCAGAATCTAAGGTCCACCAGATTCCCACCTCCCTCTACAAATACATCTAGTAGGAGGAAGATCTAGCATCTTTCTAGGGTCTCATCGTACAATCCCCCCTGTCATCACCAATATCATTCTCTACCGCAACTAGAGATCATGGAGAATAATTCTATGGACCAATGGAGGATGACCAGTTGCGTGACCCACTATCAGTAACCACAGCCCCTACACCATAAGTCATGGTATCCAGTTTGTCTTATCATGATGTGGTGGCTCAGTCATTGCATTCATCACATGACACCCCAATATGTGGTGTCTTGTCAGCTCATTCACCGTATTCTCCACCGGCCAGTATACCATCTTAGTGGTCTGCTTTAGTGTCATTACTAGTCCCACATCCTCCCCCAGTTGATGAATGGGGCAGCCAAGGGCTAGATCCTGAGTGTGAGCTGAGGAGCGTGTGGGACATCCTTGTAGCGGATCATTTCCCAAAAATGTTCCGGCCAATTGAGACCACAAACATCAATGCTCTAGAATTGCTTACTCAGGAGGAAGTTGCATGTTTCCACCAAACCCTATGGGAGACACACTTCTAGCTCCATTATCAGTGAGTGGGTTACCCAAAGAGTAAATCACACTTTGAAGATATTTACCAGAAATTTCGTACAGTCTACATGGCAACGCTTCCTGTGGCCCAAAGTGCTGAGTTGCCCAGTTTCCATTGGACCCTCTAGAAATGATGCGTTCAAAGCTTTAAAGTGCTTTGTAGAATTATCTGGGAGGATTCCCCCATGTTTAGGTCCATGGTCAGGGAAATATGCCACTCTCCATTTACCTTCAATCTAGCGCCAGCCTGGTATTCCTTGCGATATTGAAGATATTCCCCCAGGTATATTCACGGTTCACATGGCCGACCTATTAGATAAAAAAATGAGAGAGAACTCCTTGGAGAGAAAATACCTCATGTGGGAGTTCCAAACCTATTGGATCCATTGGGAAGGGTTACTTGTCAGTATATAAATCTACTGGGTCTTCTCGTGCCCACTGAGTCAATAGTAATCAGCTAGAATCCCAATAAGGGAAGAGAGCATCTTGGGGTCATCATACCCTCTGACCTATCTAGATTAGTGCAAAATATGTGAGATAATCCCAAAAATTCTACATTGCATCAAAAGCTCACGGAGCATAAGAAGATGGTTGATGAAATCCTCGCTAAATGCATTGTGGATCGGTGACTAGACTATAGTGATCCTCAGCTGGGGCAATAGGGGCAGGTACAACTCCCCCTGGCGAGTAGACTCCAGGTAACCCTATCCATCATGCCCACATAGACAGGGTAGAAGCCAGAGCATATGGAAGGAGGGAATTTTATGTTTCACCAAATCGATGTGAGAGGCGTGATAATCCTTGGGACCCCACTCAAGTTCCCTCATCCACTCCATGTTCCATCAGTTCTGCGTATTATGTTGAAGAACCTACCAATGCACTGGTGGTCAGGGACCCTCATCAAGACAGGAATCCCCTCTTAGATGATCTGATGGCAGTGCTCATTTCTCACCTTGAGGCGTTGGAAACCTAATAAGTGGAAATCCCTCGTGATGGAAATCCATATCTGGCTTAGGTGGATGATATTCCCGCACCCCTGGTTTTTTGAAACCCCACCTTCTCCCCCAATAATGGGACGGGTGACCCACTACAGCATTTGGACCATTTCATCTCGTGGTGTGGACCCATGCTGGGAACTCTAGCACAGTAAGTGGTCAGAAAGCTATGGTGTTTTGTATATACATTATACGGGCCTATGTTTTTCTGGTACAACCAACTACCCATTGGGTCGGTTGCCAGATGGGAAGATCTCCTTAGACATTTTCTTTACCATTTCATCTCTACCACAATAATAAAATTATTGAAACCTTCTTCAAGTGAAATTAGATGCCCGATGTTCACATCGCGGACTTTGTCGCCCAGTGGAATGGCCTCACCTTATCCATGGATATGCCGTTGACTTAGGAACAACTGCTGACAATGTGTGAGGAGAATTTTAAAACTAAACTGGTCCCCTCTCTCATTACTCAGAATTATCTTGGGGAATTCTGGTATTTCTTTGATAAGGCCCAATATCTAGAGGAATCCTTGTAGAATTCAAAGAAAGCTCGTCCATTGCCTCATGTAGTTCTTGCAAGAAGGGCTGCTAAGGTCTAGCCTATCATGGTGGCCCAAATAGAATCCCCATGGAAACAAGAGTTATTACCAGTGGATCCACCTCCATAGCCTCACAGAGGCCCACCACCTCAGGTGCAGCCTTAGGCCTAGTAATGACCACCTCAGAATCGGCAGGTTCCACTGAGTAACGCGCCACCGACACCTAGGTGTGATATCCAGGTTCCACCTCCTCGACAGGATCCTCCATCCCCTCGTCAAGGCCAGGATTCCAGATCCCCCTTCCCAGATAGTATAAATTATACCTACTCATTAAATGAGGATCAGGTCCCCAGTTATTTCTGAAGTTCCTTAGAATATGGAATTCTACAGTTACCCGAATGCAGGAAGCCCGAAGAGGCAGATCACACTGATCACCCCAACTACTGCCCCTATCACCAAATCATAGGGAACACCCTCAAAAAATGATATTTGTTTAAATATTGTCTTCAAAATCAGGTTTATAACAATATAGTCATGTTATGATAAGCTCTGGTACATGTGGTTGTGTATTCGGGACACCGGACAGTGACAATGACATCAATGGTGAGTGGCATCAGGTTCCTAACCATGGGTCTAAAAAATATGATGACTGTAAGGCTCTTAAGGAAGTCACTTGTCTCCATAGTATTATCCGTGCACATCTAGATCGACCTAAGCCTTTAAGAGACACCATGTCACCCGTGACCACTACTTCTGAGTTGAGGTCTCAACATTACTCTTCTCAGAAGAGAAATCATAGTCGACACAAGGAAAAACAATGTCCCCCATTTATTTCTTCATCATCCTATAATCTCAGTGACTTCATGCCCTCGAAGATGGAGATTACCCCATAATCCATCTAGTGGTGAAGGATTATTCAAGTGATGATCATGGGTATGCTTCGGTTAACACCATGGAGCTTGTAAACCACTACATGATTCCTGATGATGAAGAGAACCAGTCATATCCTCCCAATATCCCTATCCATCACCAGTGTCGATGGAGTCATGGATATATGGGTCATTCAAATTCCTTGGTCAATATGTACAGTTTGGATGTGCATGCCACAAAACCCAGACAACAGGCCAAACATAGAGCTCAGCACTTGTAGCCTTCTCATTTGGTATCATCAAGTCTGCCTCCACTACCATTTGTGCTACTTGACCAGATGGAACCACTGCGAAAATGTTGTGATCATCCATGTTCCGTTATGGAACATCCACAGTCATCTAGCTCTCATCCGAGAGTCGCTCCACAAGTTTCAACCAGTGAGCAATGAGACATTCCCAGCACCAGTCAGCCCCTGATTCACCTTGAAGGGCCCATCTTACCCTCTACCATAGAACAACCTCCTCTAAGAAGAATTTCATGATTGGAAGGGAAGTATGATATAATTAAGAATATTTATATCATTACTGTGAGGATATCTATACTTGATGATCTTCACCTATCAGTGGATATTCTATAAGCCCTAGATGAGGCTTTATGAAGCCCCCTATATTTTGAGATGGAGGTTGTGGTTGTAGAATCCTTTCATTCTATGTTAGTTGAGCATGCTGAATGCCATAATAATATCAATTTCTCTTGAGAATATAAAGGCCCCCCATACAGGGGGGACTTCTTCCCATTGTACATCACTGGCCATTTCAATGGCATGGAGGTTCGTTGCTATCATTTTGACATAGGCTCTAGGATCAGCCTAATCCCAACCCAAACACTTCAAAAAATGGGGTTATCCAAGGATGATCTGAGTCCCTACAACCTAATCATTCAAGGTTATGATAGGATGGAATATACATCGGTATGAAGGATCCGCATTAAGACCCAATTTGGTGGCCTGGTAGCCAGCATTGAGTTCATGGTTATCTCCCTGGATACCAACTACAACACGTTCTTGGGTAGTCCATGGCTTCACCTGTATGTGGAGGTCCCTTCATCTTATCACCAGTGCCTTAAGTACTCCCTTAATGGTCGAGTGGGCGCACTCCAAGGTGATGCATCTCCCATTTCCTCTTGTGAAACCTTCTACCTGGATTACGACTATTATAAGAGCAAGGAAAATAATATTCAGGCTAACGTGGTTGAACACACTATGGTTGTGACCAACCCTTGGAAAGACCTGCATAATGCCTATATTTTTCTAATCCACTTATTGGTGTATATAACCTCAGATATGGGGCAATTATTTGTTGTTTATAGAACAAGAGGGAAGCACATTCCCAAGTCTGTGGTATTTTGAAAGATCACATCGTATTGCTACACAAATTAGGCTCGGGTAATCCCAGTGCCCCCTAGTCTTATAAGGTATCGGGATGTTTTCCACATGGCAATGGAAATACATCATACTTTATTTTTTTTATGGGATTGGATTAATCGGCTCTAGCCGACACACCACTATTTCTTTGATATCACCAAGTGTGGTCCCTTGGTCCAAAGACCATATGGGATCGGGCCGATAGCCTTTATCACTATGGTTTTGATAGCACAAGAGCCCCCCGATGCAGTGTCCATTGCTGCTCAGGCTGACACCAGCTTTATGTCGGGATCTATTGATTCATACAAATCACCTCTTACTGAGGATCCCTCCTCTATGAACAAATAAGAGTATTTTTAGGATGGTCCTCCTTCCTTCTAAGAGGGTGTCCCCTCCACGGTTGATGAATTAGTATGAGTGAACCTCAGTAACGAGATGGATCTGAAACACACATTGATTAGAGCTTCTATGCCTATCGAATAGAAAATGCAATACATGTAATTATTGAAGCAGCATCTTGATGTGTTTGCCCAGAGTTATAATTATATTCTAGGACTAGCTTCTCAATTTTTCGTCCACCGCCTCGATCTTCCAGCAAATCATCGTGGCTTCAAATAGCCTCCCATAAAGATGCACCTATCTCATGGGGCCATAATAGAGCCCGGTGATTATAAACTCATCAAATCCAACTTCATCATGGAGGTCTAGTGCCCCTAATGGTTATCTAAAATTGTTCCCATGAGGAAAAATAATGGACATCTCAAAGTCTACATCATCTTTTGGGATCTCAATCATCACTGTTTGAAGGATGAATTTCCCCTTCCTGTGATGGAATTGTTGATTGATGTCACTGCTGGGTTCTAGGCTCTCTCTTACATGGATGGGTATTTTGGGTATAATGAAATTTGAATGGCCCTTGAGGAAGAAGATTCCCCATCCTCCAGGGAACAAAAAGGTACTTTTTTTACCAGGTAATACCCTTCAATCTAAATAATGAAGGTTCCACCTATCAGCCTTCCATACATCGCATATTTAACCTGATCCTCGGGACATTGGTGGAATGCTATGTGGAAAATCTGGTGGTCAAATATTTCCAGTGTTAGGACCATCTCAAAGACCTTTATAAAGTGTTTGGTTTCCTCTATTCTCACCATCTTAAGATGAAACCATTGAATGTTCCTTAGGGGTCACCTAAGGAATGTTTCTCAGCATTGTTGTTAGATATAGAGGCATCGAGATCGATCTGGATATTATTAAGTCCATCTGACAAATGTATCCTCTGAGAAAAATTTGGGAGCTTCAATGATTTCAAGGCCACTAGGCCTAAATATGTTGATTCATCATGAATTTGGTCGGCATGTGTAATCCCTTTTCTCAGCTCATGAATAAAGATATTTTCTATCAGTGGGACGAGGAAAGTCAGACTACTTTCAAGGAAATCAAGAAATACTTTTTATAGCCTCTGGTCATGTTTCCACCTGTTTCTAGAAAACTAATTGTCCTTTATGTGACCACCCTGGAATGATATCTCAACAACCTTTTTTCCCAGAAGAACAATGTCGGAATGGAGAATAGTTTATATTATCTCATCATCATGCTCCTCGATACAGAGACATGATACTCCTCTATCAAGAAAAGATTCCTTGCACTGGTATTCACATTGTAGAAACTACGACATTACTTGTAGCACCATGAGATACAGCTAGTGTCTAGTATGGATCCACTTATTTACATCCTGAACCACCCCATATTGATGGGCCATCTATCTTGGTGGGAATTGATCCTCTTTCAGTTTGATATCAGGTTTGTCCCTCATAAGTCCATCAAGGGACATGCATTGGAAGACTTCTTTTCCATCCATAAATCTCCTACGGACCAGTCTCTTGATCGTGATCTTCCTGATGAGGAAATCCTCTTGGTATACCACGCCCTCCAACGTTGAAAATTTCACATTGATGGTGCTTCCTGAAGTCCTACCGGAAGAAGACTCAACGGGCCCAAAATCAACATGGTGGGATTGGGTATCGTCTTCATCATGCTGACATAAAGTATTCTGTCATATTGATTTCTATTGTCATAAGGTTGTACAAACAGTGAGGCAGAGTATCAGTATCTCATTACTGGCCTCGAGCTGGACCTCATGATTGATGTTCCCCACTTGCATGTGAAAAGGGGACTCTAAACTTATCATCAATCAGATCAATGGTTACTATGTCTTTAGGAAGCCAAATCTTGTACCGCTATTGTAATGTACCAGCTAGTTGATGGCCCAGTTCCCATCTCGGCAAAAAGATACCCATGTCCCTCGATCCAAAAAACAGTCGATTTGAAACCTTGACCAACCTGGATGCATCTCTTGTAGATCCAGACCAGGATGATTTGATTATTCATGTGGCATACCAGAGTTTCATTAGTCATGTCACTCCGAACAATGAGTATAGCCCATAGGTAAGTCACCTTAACACCGGTGCCTCTACGTCAGGGTCCCAAGGTCGCCCTAATAGAGTGTTGGAAGTGACTCCTTACTGGAAGACCCCCTTTTTGGGTACCTCTAACATAGTACTCTCCTGGCTGAGAGAGCCGAGTGCGAGTGAATCTGAAATCATGCATTGCACTTTACCCTCTATAGTGGTCCCATGTTTGAGAAGATCCTCTATAGAAATAGGTTCGATGGGGTTCTCCACCATTGAATTCAAGGAGGTGAGATTTATTATTTCATGTAGGAGGTTCTTGTCAGTTCCTACAAGGCTCATCAAAACAAGCCGAAACTATCTCATCAGATCTAGAGATTGGGGTATTTTTGAAACTCCATGATCTGTGACTATATCGAATTTTCCAAGAGGTTTCATGTGTTCTAAATCCTTGATAATTTTGTGTGTCAGCCTCTAGAGCCTCTCCACACTACCATGTACTCTTGGCCCTTCTTGGTTTTGTAACTCAATGTCATGGGACCATATCCACCGGTGACAACTAACTAGTATAGGTTCATCCTGGCCACTAATGATTTCTTTTCCAAGTGGGAAGAGGGAGTTCCACTCAAGGTTTTCAAGGCTCGTTATATCATTGATTTTTTTGGATCTAATATCATTTTCCAATTTTGAGTCCCTCACTCTATCCTCACTGATAACAGAACCACCTTCCTGGAAGCTGAGTTGAAGAAGTTGTATGCCAAGTACAACATTCCTTCTAACCATACACCCCGCTATCACACACAAGAAAATGGGAAGATAGGAGAGTTTAATAAAACCCTTTATAACATTCTTCAGAAGTTGGAAATAACAATAGGAGTTGGCTAGAGAAACTCCCCAACACTCTCTGGGCTTATTAGAAAATGACTCGCAATTCCACACAGGTGACCCCATATTCCTTGGTGTATGGAACAGAGGTAGTCTTTCCCATCAAGGTTTATTTTCCTTCATTACGCACAGCTATCTACGATCAGCAAGGACTAGATAAGGAAATGGATGTCTATGTGTTAGAATAGGAAGCGCTCGATGAGAAAAGGATTTGTGTCATGAATAATCTAGAAAGGAATCATAAGAAGATAGCCAGAGCATTCAACAAGAATGTTCTCCTCCACTCTTTATTTCAAGGTGACATGGTGTTGGCTTTGAGAATGTTGATGATACCCTATAGGAAACCACCCAAACTGGAGCCCAAATGTAAAGAAAATTACATCATTCACAATGTTTTCCGCAATGGCGATTACTCCATGGTTACCATGGATGGGGAGCGTATAACTCCTCCAACAAATGAAAAATTCCTCAAGAAATACTTTTCCTGAGTAAACAGCCCTACATGACCATAAACTGTGACTTCTTTACTGGGATATGGTCTGAGATCTACGACCTTAATCTAATATCTCCCCATAACCATCGTCTCTTAGGATGTTAAATTTCACCTTCATGAACTACATATGTCTTGATTCCCATCATCATGGGATATATAGGAATGCTCAGACTATTTGTCATAGAGTTCAATCGCCAATATATTCTCTTGGACTGCCCGCTGGGTGTAGTTTCCTTAGAGGATCCCACACAGAGTAGCATAGAATTCTTTGGTCCCAATAATGTCCTGGTTATGATGATCACACCGTGTGCCCCTCTTCATATTTACACCCTCCCATGTCCTCACCACATGATGTTAAACTGCATGTCTCTTTCAGAACTGCATATGGCTTGATTCCCATACTTATGGGATATATAAGAATTCCCAGACATTTATTTTATAGGCCTAGCCCCAAACTTCAATATCTCCCCTTGGGTAACAACAAATGGTGTGGTGCAGGCTTTTTTCCATCATTCACATCAATTTCATCATGATCGCACCATGTATCCCTATCTTTGGAGATCTCCAACTTATTCAGCATCCCGCATAATGTTAAACTTCATGGGAAGATTCATGCTTCATGCATCCCCTTTATTTGGGTCTTCATAATCTTTCACATCCAAAAGGACCCCTAAATGGCATGAATTCTAGGACCTAGGGCTCTCCTACCATTTCAGTACAACGTCCTTGAGGATCTTGAACGACACTTCAATACAAGTCCCACATTTCAACTATGCTTGGCGATCAGCGCTCATTTTTTGTTCTCATTTCAGGTCACATGATGTGGATGTTGTGTTTTGAACACGGTCAACAACTATCCCCCATCATTAGAAACACCCCCATATGTCCCAGATATTGTGTGTAGTGGTTCATTTTTTCATGCCATCCCTTCAAAAAAATTTCTTCCTTGGGAAGGAGTGTTGATCTGGTCAGGATTGACCATGCCTGATCTTCTTCCCTGATTACTGTACCCTTATATGTTGGGGAGAGCCTGATCTTATTCCATATTTCACACATGGAGCATTTTTCATGTGGTCTTAGGAGCTTTGGTAGGGAAATACTAACATAAAGGGTCATGTATCTATGGTTTGAGCCCTATGACCTTAAACTGATATCATTAACCTTCCTCACCGTAAGACGTTAAACTGCAAACTGGCTGGCACTTCCCGTCTCAGGTCCCTCGGATTTTTCAGTCCCCCGGACCTATGTTCTCATTTAGAATATTGCAGTGTGGTATGGACTCCATGTCCTCAATTACTTCAGGCTATTTTTTACAAGACACAGACATCCCTTTGAGACATCCCTCCTTCATTTAGCGTCCCTGCGGCATGGCGTAAAACTGCATAGCATCTTCCAGAACTATGTGTGGCTTGATTCCATTCCTCATTGAATATGTAGGACTACTCGGAAATTTGTTCTTCGGGTCGAGGACTGTTTCCTATATACCTCCTCATCTTCTTTCCCACCTAGCCTGAGTTCCTCAAGAGTATGAATGTGGTGTGGTATAGTCTTATGTTCTCAATCACACTGGGTTTGTAACATCTATGCCATGTTCTAATCCCTATTGAGTGCTCTACCTCCCCTTGTTCTACACTCATCATTTCAAGTTGGTTGCTCTAGATTTGGGCCCCTTGACCTACTTTAGTAGTTCATTAATGTTCCAAGGAGCACTTTGGTTTAGGACCTAGAGTGTTGGATTCTACATAGACATGTTATTTCCCATTTGCATGCTTCATGTTCCCCTTCATTTAGTATATCATCATCTTTCACTTTCAAATGGAAACCTGAATGGCCTAGATGCTAGGCCCTAGTACCCTCCTACCACCTTGGTCTAATGTCCCTAAGAATTTCAAACATCAAATTGATACATGCACCACGTTGCGAATATGGTCAGCGTTCGATGCTCATTTGTTGTTCCCATTTCGTGTCACATGATATGGATGTTGTGTTTAGAACATGGTCAATAGTTATCCTCCATCATCACGCCACACCATCAATCCCTAAATATTGGATTCATTATTGAAATTCTTTTCCACTCCAGCTATCCATGTGGAATTTTGACTCTCTTGGTGCCATCCCTCAATGTGTTCTTTCACATTAGGAGGACAAGGCTGTGGTGAGTCGTCTTTTGGGCTCCGCACCATTTTCCCCTTTTTCATATATTCCACATGTTGCAAAGACCATATCTTCCGTTGTTTCCCACATCAATCATAGATCACATGGGCTTAGGTATTTGGTCGAGGGTTGTTCCTGTTTGGAAGAGTCTCACTTTTCAATTTTCTGAGCTCTATGACCATAAACAAAGATCTCTCTGCGTCCTTTCTACAAGGTGTAAAAACCACATCTCTTAGAACGACGTACCACTTGATTCCAATCCTTATGGGATACATAGGAATGCATGATAATCTTGTCTTCAATTCCATCTTAGGTTCCACAAATTATCTATTTTTTTCACCCTTTTAGGCCCTGACATTCATGGGATTGTGTGGTGTGGTGTGTGTGGGAATATGTTCTTATTTACGTCAGATTTGAAATAGCTACACCATGTACTCCCTTCTTAGAGCTAGTCTATCCTACCTCTTGTCCCGCATGATGTTAAACTTCACCCTCAGTACTACATATGGCTTGATTCCCATCCTCATGGGAAACATAGGAACACCTAGATGTTTTTCCCATGCGTCTAGCCCCATATTCTCTGACCTTTTTTGGCCCCATGGCCCAAGTTTCTTTCTGCAGAATTGTGCTTGGTGTGATGTGGACCTCATCCTCATTCAAGTCGGGTATGCTTTATCATTCCATGTGCATTCCCCTCTAAAACCTCGTTTCATAAGTATGTGTCAAAGAAATATGACATTAAACTATACTTCCTAGTCCCCTGTGACTTTAAACTGTTATGAATTTACTGAATTAAATTAAAATGTATGGGTTCGTCCTAAAATATGACCCTAAAATATGGAATTATCATCTTGGAGGCATGACGAAAAATGGAAATGCATTGTCATGTCCTCACTCGAAGGGACATAATGTTTGGTATCGGTCATCCACCATACCATTTTTCAAGGCCTATATATGGCTTTATTCCTATAGCAATGCCTGGATTCTCCATATTAGGTTTCTTGAATCACAAAAAAACAACAAAAACACACATGCATCCTAAAGAACAAACAAGTTCTATCAAATATCGCTTCTTTTGGTGTGTGGGTTAGACCCACACAATAGTATTGTCCCTAGAATTTGGACTCTACCATGCAAATTCATGAACTATGCATGGCTTGATCCCAATCATCATGGGGTACATAAGAACACCAATACACTTTGCTTCGGCCCTAGCCCAACTTTCATTTTTGGTCCCTCAACCTAAAACCTCCCCAGAGAGCACATGGTGTGGTATGGGCTTACATCCTCATTCATGTGAGGTTTTAAAATTATTGCACCATGTTTCTACCTCCTTTAAATCTATGGTATGATATCTAATACAATAAAACAAATATATCTTCGCATCCTTTCCACAAGATGTGAAACTATACAAAATTTCCCAGAACTACGTGTGGCTTGATTCCCATCCTCATGGGATATGTAGGAATGCCCAGACATTCCATCTACGAGTCTAGCCTGAGGAATCTTATATCGTGCCCCTTATCCCAAACCCTTTTTGGAGTATGTCGTGTGGCGAGTACCTCTGGGGTTCTTGTTCACATCAGGTTTTCCAACAATCGCACCATGTGTCTCCCTTGTCTCTCCCTAACCTAGTCTGAGTTCTATGACCATAAACTAAGACCTCCCCACAGGAACCACGCATCGGGTTTGTATACTTCACTACACTGCACTCATTCCATTAAACCAAGTCACCTCTCAAACTAGGAGTTGACGTATCCATGACCCCCATCCTTTGAAAGGGATTTGACCCCCTTTATATGACATGCCTCATTGGCATACTCAAATGCACCATGGAAAAAAAGCCCAAAGTGTGGAGTTTTTACATGTACAATCTCTCATTTTGTGTCATCGCTTTATGTTCCCTTAATTTAGATCCACATCCTCTTCCACGTCTGAATATACCCCCTCTACAGCCTAGTCTCAGGCCATATTGGCTCACCTACTGTCTTGGGAAAACGCTCCAGAAGACATCAGAAGAGATTTTGCAATGGATATCATGTTTCAAACATGGTTAGTGGTCGACCCTCATTTGTATGTCACCATACAAGGATAATGCAAAATGAATGTTTTTTTCGAACATGGTCAAAAGTTATCCCCTATCAACATGCCACCATTATTGTGATCCGGATCTCAGGTTCCATGAGTCACACCTTTCCACTCCATTATGTTCAAGTGGAATTCCATCACACTCTATTTTACACCTCTGTGCATCTATATGTGTTAAGCAGGATGGTGATTTTGGGATGTCATTCACCTAGCATTCCATTACCCCTAATGTGTGCCTCTAGATACGTAGAAAATCCCACCACTACTCTTTGTTCCCCACATTGACATGACTCACATGGGCTTAGTGGTTTTGGTTGGATGTGTACTGGTTCTGCTGAACCGTGCATGCCACTCATCCTGCATGACAATAATCTTCAATCTGAGAACTATGTATGGCTTGATTCCAATCCTAATAGGGTCAGTAGGAATTCCCAGACACTTTGTCATGGACCCAACCCAAATATCACCATCTTTGGCCTCTTGACCTAAGATTTTCCTCCGGGTTACATGGTGTGATATGTGCTCCAACTATCCCCATTCACATCGGAATATGTACCACATTGCGTGTTTCCTTTCAGGGTAACCATCTACTCAACACATGACTTTAAACTACCATTCTACCCTGAAAAAATTTAGGATTCCCTTTGATAATTATGGGATGCGTCAACATCCTCACCAGAGAGGATTTCCCTAGACAGCATTCATTGTTAACCATGTTTTGTTCAAGAACTATGTTTGGATTTATTCCCATCCTTTTGGGATACATAGTGATGCCCAGGTATTTCGCCTTGGGCCCAGCCCTAGGGTCATTAACCCTTATGGCCCCTTGGCCCTGATCATGGTCGAGTCTCTATAACCTTAAACTAGGAGTCTATAGCCCGCACAACATGACATTAAACTATCATCCTTTGTCCTGCATGACATTAAACTGTATTGTACTTATCGTACGATCTTAAAATACAAGTATATTTTCCTCAATGGTATGATGTAAAACTAAAAGGAATTATAGGTCCTCAATAGAGAAGTCATGATTGGAAGAATATACGATCCATGATCAGACTGAAGCACTCACCTAATCTATCTTCACCACGGTGGAATAATTTCACGAGTGTTGGACTCCATTTGAAAAACCCATCAGTCCACCCTCCATGCTTTGCGTGTCCTTTATTTGGAACCTCTTACGCTTTCATATCTAAATGACCCCCCTAACCATAAAGATGCTTGGACTATGGCTCGCCTACTATTATGGGTTAATGTTATGGAAGGTTAATGGAAGAAATTTCGAGTCAGGCCCCCCGTTTTTTGAACATGGTCAATAGTAAGTCCTCATTTGTCTTCCCCACTTCAGGCTAACACAATAGGGATATTGTGTTTCGAACATGGTCAACAGTTATCCTTCTTTGTAATGTCATTCCTATAGTGTTCCAAATTTTGGGTATCATGATTCACACCTTCCACTCCCCTTTGTTAGGATTGATTTTAATTCCCCTATTTCTACCCCTCTCATGTACTAGATCATGTTGGGAAAACGGTAATTTGACTATTCTGGGAATTTCATTTTCCAATCAATGCTCCCTCTTTCTTCCCATAAATTTAGATCGGTTGTTCAGACACTAGATGCTCGATACCTAGCTGACACTCCAATATTCAAGTGGAATAACTATGAGATCATCCCTTGTTTCTCACATCAGGCATGACCCATGTGATCTTAGGGATTGGTCATCAGATATATATCATGAATGTGATGGTAATGCCGCAAATCAAAAAAAATATCAGAAATCATGCATGTAATAAACATAAATGAGAAAGGAATGAAATTATGTTTATGAGTTTACAACACCCAAGTACTGGCCCCTCTGATAGATGGATAAACCTCTTCAATAGATCATTCTAGCTCTACCACTCTCGGGTTGGTGGCATCCAGGATCCAATGTCACCTGTTAAGCTCCAACTCCTCCTCAACGGTGATGGGGCATAGTTCATCAGACGTGATCTGGGTCTGCTCTTCGTCGGTTTGGATGGTATCCATCTCCTCATAGGATCGCTTAATCCATTTTTCTGCCTCTGCCAGTATGTCCTTCAGGTGAGAAACGAGCCCCAATTGTGCATCGAGGAAAGCAGAGTACTCACCCTCCCACGCCCTCAATCGATGAATCTCACTTTTAGGCTCCTGGACCCTCTTGATGTTCACCGATTTACTCTACTACCATCCCACAACAAGGCCACGATTGTGCTCCCAAATATTCTCTATAATGATGTCTTGGATGAGCATATGTGGAAGTTGGGAATCCACTACTCCAGTGTATAGTTCACAAAAAAGGGAACGAAGCCTCCACATCTGGTTTATCCATTACGCATGAGGGGTCACCCCGATGAAGCACTTGAAAAGCTACCATGACCGGTGATAGATGATTTTGATATCCTCTTCATCAGAAGCTTTCTCGTCCCCTTCTGCGAGGTTGATGGGTTCATATACATGGAATGACTCTAGGAACTCATCAGTAGGATCTTTTTCCAATGTCTGGTCAGGTAGGTCAGGACCCATGTCATCGGATTGATCCCTTTCATTATATTTCAACTTGATGAATTCAAGTTCTTCCTTGTTGACAGTACAGCCCATGATCGGGAGCACTACAATTTGGTCATTATGGGTGTCTGCTTCCATGACCACTAGTATTCCACTGGGAAAGGAAGTGTCAGGGTCTCCAACCATCCTTGCCAAGGGGGCCCACACCAGTTGAAGAACTGTACATACAAAAATTTCAAGGACATCAGTTAACCTGATCAATGGACGACAGTAATGAATTCTATGAAGAATACAAATAGAAATCAAACAGTTAGCCTCTCCCCTGAGTCATTTCTGTTGGGACCCCAAGGTGTGGTCACCCATATATGGTTTGGAAGTCTGAGGACTCTAGGAGAACCCCCTGGGAATCACAGCCCTGCTATGCACGGTGATCGTCGTCGTCACGGGTGAAGATCCCAAAGTTCCCATGGCTGCATATACTATTGTCTGATAGTGAGTCTTTCATATGAGGCCTACCTGTACAGGTAAAACGTTAGTTGAGAAGTACTAAATGACCTAGAAGAGGACTATAGTAAAGTGGTTTGGGGTTCTATCTCAAGATCATATGCAAACTCTTCCAACTCTGGGTATGAATTGCCAACCTCACCCTCCTCTAGTGAGATCCCTCCACCACCACCACCCCCCCGGAGGACGCATCTGATTCTTCTACTACAGTTATGTGCTCTCTCAATTTGGAAAACGACAACTATGAAGGGTCCATTCAGTCAATAAGCAGCTTCACTCGGTCCATCATTGGACGCAGAGCCCCCCCCCCCCCCCACACTCGGGAGTGCAAAATTTCCAAGATATTGACAATGTATTTCTCCCCCTCCACCTGGGGTACCATAAAGTCAGCCCTAACAGGAACAATCCCTAGAAAATCAATACCAAGATGGTTCATATGATGCAACATCTAGGAAGGGTTGAGGAATGTTTTATTGACATCCCAGATATCCCAAGCCTCTAAGAAGATAGCGTTCTTAGGAATGTCTATATGGAACTTTCTCTTCACTGGAGCCTGGGTGGGTATCGTATTGAACCCCCTGGGTGGTCTCCTCTCTGGATAACATTTCTCCTCTGGGACCACCGGGTCCATCATTGTCGCCTGCCTCTCGGTAGGTACAGGTCTCACCTTTTCTGTAGCCCCTCCACTATGGGATATCTTTTTCACCTTCTGGCACCAAGCATGAGGTTGAGGGGGACCCCGTCACTGGAATGGATGGTATACTACTTTAGCATCTACCCAAGGTAGGCTGCCTCCCAAATTTGGGAATACTCCTTCACCATCCCATAGATTGATGTGGGTGGAGGCATCTCATCTTGCATATTCCCACCCCCAATGTGAACATGAGCCACATCTACCTCATCACACATGGATGTTCCTCATGGATTAATCCCATGTAGACATGTGAGGTCAACCTCTACATGGACCAGAACTGCCTCGTGAAGCGGTGCGGGGTGTATGGCTCAAAGAGACGCTTGTTGTCAATTTGTGACAACAGTAATCCACCCCAAAAGGCCAGTAGGTAAGACCGATGCTCCTCTGTTCCCTGGACATCATCAGTGAACACACCTACTAGCAATGGGAACAAGTTAAAGTTGAACTCTTCCTCCTTCCATACACAGTTAAGTAGTAGCATCTGGGCTAGCTTGGTCAGAAAACTCCCCACCACATTTAGAATGGACGATCGGATGTCTGACCCTTGAGGGGAAACGGGGTTTGGGTATCCATAGACTCCCCTGATATACACTACTATCCACCCATATAAAATATGTAATGGCCGGAAAACCCTATGTGACTTCACCCATTCACTGATATTACACAACACCTTATACACCTCGGTGAGCATTGGAATACCCAGGTTGACCCACTCCCCTGTCACCAACGCGGACGCCATGATGAATGTGCTCAGTGGCACAACCAGGTTTGTGTCTCCTATTGGTAGAATCCAGCGGCAGATAAGTGTCCTTATGAATACAACCAACCTAACAACATGTTTTTGTTCAATACTGATACAGAACCTTGAGGTCTTCCACTGTTTATCCTCCAAAAATCACCAGTAGGAGTGCTCCTTACTGTGCTGAACCACCTTCAGGTAGTTTGGATACCTCACAAGAAAAATTCCATCTGTAGGGGAATTCATGAACCCAATGAACCACCACTTAACGTATACATCCCTCCCTGACTGCTTATCCTCCCCCAAAGCTAGGTCCATCAATACCTTTTCCACTAGCAGAATTTTCTCCGGCTAGTCCCAAGTATTCATGGTGGAGAGGAACTCATCATACATCACCCCCAATATTGGAACCCCTAAGATTTTGTGTAGGTCCAAAAGACTGATAACAACCCCATAGTGAAAGTGGAAGGTGTTGGTCCTTGATGACCACCTTCTTAGAAACTCCAGCATTAGATGCTTCGGCTGGTAGATGTGAAATTAAGAAGCACAGGCTGCCTCATACAAGCTCACTCACCTCCAATCTGCCACAAACTCCTCACATGAAGCACATAACTAGTGAGATCGGGCCCAATTATTTGTGAATTTCCCACCTTGGCACAAATCCCACTCATCATTCCACCCCTTCTCAGGGTTCCCTAGGGCCGCCTTTAGAATGGTGTGATATAGTGGGGGGGGGACACCACTGTTTATAATTCCTTCCCATCAGAGTTGTTCACATGGTTAGACAGGTAGTCGTAATTGAAGGCTCCCATGTATGATTTTAGGCTACCCTGAACAACTGGCGATGGCATGGCGTACTCCTAAACTAGTATGATGGCTCATCTCTGCTCGCTTTGGGAATTAAAACTTCATCCCTTGGACTAAAGCCATATAGAGGCATCCTTTTTCATAGAGGTTAGTTCTATTCTGTAATGCCCTAACCCCATTTACCTAGAGTTGGTGCATTATTACATAACATTGGCATGATCACAAGGGATCAAATCTCAAAAGTCCGATCGGTTTAGTACCCTTGGAATTACTAGATACATTAATAAGTTTTACATTACATTGTAAAATGAAAAACAAAAAAATTGCCTCCTTTTCCAACATTCATATCCCCTAGACTATCCCTGCAGGTCAGTCATAATATACTTCTTCGTATCCTGAGAAAAATAAAACATAGAAAGGGGTGAGCTCAGATTCTTATTAAGGATAACAATATAGTGGAAACTTTCATAAATAAGCATAAACATTTAAGGAAATGTATAAGACTAAAACATAAGACTTTTCAACATAAAATTCTGCATAATATGGCCAATATAAATCAAATAATTCCATTTACTTATTCATATAGATATTCTACTAGTCTAATAATCACATGCAATATCAATATCCAATTTCATAATGATGGAATGCATAATGCCAGACATCATAACCACATAGTCAAGGCCTTGTGTGAAGACTACAAAGAAGATTTTTTCAAGGCCTTGTGCCAAGATACTAGTTTTTCTCATAAGACCTATCGATGCATCGAGGATCTATAGTGGTCTCCACCGGTCACTTACTAAGTCCAATGCATTCTTCATATGAAAAGGTTTGAACATAACATAAACATTCGTATTAAAACTAGAATTCGAAATGTCAATAATTTATCCATAAACCATGAATGGTATAAAAACAATACATCCACAGTCAAATATATCACAAGACCTTCAATATAATATGGAGGATCTATATCATAATAAATCATCTTCAAACAAGTTTAAAATCAATGAAAGGATGTTGACATAGATGAAATTAAATCTTTTTGAGAGAAATATATATTTCTATTTTGAAATAATTTAGAAGTCATGTAATTATATAAGAATACATTTATTTTGAAAAAATATTTATAATATTTTAAGGGAATATTCGAAGGTGTTATAATGGTGGAAAATGGCTGCACACGCCTTATAAGTTAAAAAAACATTCTTTCCATAATTTTGTCGAAATGGTCATAAAGGACCTTGTTTGGAAAATGACGGAAATATTACTTTATAAACATATGATAAAAAGTTAAAAAAGGGTATAAATGACTTTAACCCATATTCTAGGAAATAGTAAAAAAAATTGAAATATATATTTTTATGAAACACGGATTTGGATGATAAAGAGGTCCCCGTAGATACTCACGTATAAATAACCTCGGATAATGAAGACCTTGTAGAATTAACCCTTACCTTGTACTTTTCCTTAGTCAATGGTATTTTAACCTCCTGTATAATAGTTAATTTTTTTTATTAAATTATAAAAGAACTATATACATAAATATGATATCATATATGATCCATTAATATTTCTTTGTTAATAATATTTTAGTAGTATCGTCGTTTTGGGTGTTAACTGATTCATTTTCCATTATATGCTTGGTTGCGTAAGCCATGTTTGTTATTGATAGAAAGTATTTTATTCATATACATAATGATAATATTATCATGAAAATTATTTTTAATCATAAAATGAAAATTATTCTTGAATGATTACAATGGGGAATGAATCTCCTCCCATTCGTGGAGATGGTAATCCGTGCGTACGCACAAGCGACAATATCATTATATTGATGGTGAAATAATATATAATTGGATGTTATATCATATATAAAGAATAATTAACATTTTATATTTATTATTTACATCATTTATACTCATTATTATACCCATCCAAATAATCAAGTGTTTGAATATTGAACTACACCACGACGTAGAGACGGTAAGCCGTACGTACGCACGTATGGTGACTTTGTAATTTATAGGATGGATAGAAAAACGAATATGGTTGTACCATATTTATAATAACATCATAGTATTTATAAGGTAATGGATTTATTATTTTGGTATGGAAAAAACAAAGAAAGAGGAAGTGGTAGAAGAAAATAACTTCAAAGAGGGTGCTGAAATTATTACCTCTTCTTCGGGTGTTTCCTTTTGAGTTGGTCAAAAGGGATCCTTAGGTTGGCTTTCTGATCAAAATAAGGACTCTAAGTTGATTTGAGGAATGTTTGGAGGATATTTGGGTAGGGTTTGTCCGAGCCAAATGTCTTTGGATGTGTGAAATTAAGAGAAGGGGAAGTACCCTTTTATAAGAGAGGTGAGGGTCACTTTAGGAAAATTTTGAAATATTATTTTATAATAAACTCATTTTCGGTTTATAATGGCTCCAAAATGATTTATCTATATGATAAGGTGGTTATGGGTTGTAAAACTCTCAACCAATAGGTTTTAGATAGGTTTATGTCTCCATATTGACCTTATCTTTTAGATTTAACTCTTAGTTAAATAATTTGATATTTACCATTTCTCTTTGTATTTTTATATTATATGGTTAATAAACTTACTATGACCATATAGTTGAACCCCAAGTGGTTAATTATTAAAATATATAACCTTAGCTAAGTCCTTTGGCCAATCCTTAGATTTTTAGGAATATTATATCAATTAATAATATATTATTTGTTTTAAATACTCAATTATATCAATTTTGAAACTATTTAGTATTTGATTTTTTTGAAAGCCATAAAAATATTATCACTTCGAATAAAATTTATTTAATCAAACCTAAAATGTAATATTAACATAGAAAATTATTTTAATTTATCATAAGTCTAAATTTAACTTTATTTGGATATTTATAATATCAATTATTTTAATATTTCATTAATAAGGTAATTACTACATCATCATTGTTTCATAAATAAATTAAATTATTTAATATCTAATTTTTTTAAATAAAATACCATTATTTATGAAATATCTTTAGATATATAATGAACATTTATAGTCTAATTTATAATGTGTGTTACCCTATATTAAAAATGGTTTAGTTATTAAACTTTGAATTTAACACTTTAAACTCTTCTTTAAATAAAATAATAATAAATGTCCTAATCTAATACAAGTGGATAAAAAGGATCATAGTTTCTTCTTAAGGTTGTTTTTGGTTGAATTACACATAACCAATAGAATTAGGACATGTTTTAGGGTAATTATAATAACATTTTTACCTTTAATTACCCTATTTACTTTTAACTGTGGTAAATAAAATTCAAAAGTTACTATTCATAAAAAATTATTTTCATATTATTGTATCACATTTTACTTAATTATTTCAACCGTGTCTCTTGGATTTTTGAAATTCAGCTCACAGAAGCGGTAAAATTATATTTTATGCAAATTTACTAACATTTCTAGAAGGTGGGTAAAAGACGTTAAAAAAATTAATAAAATTTTATATATCTAAACTTATTATAAAATGACTCTATTGAATTAAATTGAACATATATAGGTATTATGTATCGATTTAAACCTAAAATAAATTAAAATAAAATAACTAATTATTTAAATAAAATTTTAGTTTTAAATAATAACGTAGTGTTTTTCACTATTCATCAAAAATTTAATGTTTTCATAAAAATATTAAAAATTCACCCTAAGCTAACGTTAATATTCCAAATCCAAAAATGAACTCCATTATAAAAAATAAAATTTCAAAAATTTCAAAAATTGGGAATTACTATTCATAATGGCTAGTTTGATTGGTGGTGGTGTGTTAAAACTCCAATTTGTGGACAACGCAAGCTACTACATTATTCAAAGGGAAACGTACCGTGGAAGCTTGGGGTGTTACATTATCCCCTCATTAACATAATTTCATCCTCGAAATTTCTAGAATATTACTGCATAAAATGATTCGTGTGGTTCTTCATCATAAGTTCCTCGGGTTCCCGCGTTGCCTCTTTTATCTTATGGTTTCTCCATAGAACTTTTACCAGACGAGTCATCTGGTTTCTCAACACTTGTTCTCTAGTATCAATAATTTTGACAGGCTCTTCACAATAAGATAGATCATGTTCTAGTTCAATTTCCTCATAGGTGAGTACGTGCATTGGGTCGGGCATGTATTTTCACAATAGTGATACTTGGAATACATCATGAACTTTGGAGAGACTTAGAGGCATTTCCAAATGATAAGCTACAACTCCAATTCATTCCAGAATTTCGAATGGTCTGAGGTACCTAGGACTCAATTTACCCTTCTTACTAAAATGTATAACACCCTTCCATGGAGATACCTTCAAGAAAACACCGTATCCAACTTGAAATTCCAAAACCTTCTTTCGGTTATCAGCATAGCTCTTTTTCCTACATTGGGCTGCATTGATGTGGGTTTGGATTATCTTCAATTTTTCCATTGTTTCCTCAACAAGTTATGGGCCTATGAGTTTTTTTTCACCAACAACACCCAAAAATTTGTTCTATGACATATCTTTCCACATAACGCTTCATATGGTGTCATCTGAATACTTGAATGGAAGCTATTGTTATAGAGAAATTATACCAGAGGTAAATATTGATCCCACATACCTTGAGAGTCTAGTGAGAAATATCTCAACATGCCATTTAAGGTTTAAATAGTACGTTCTGATTGTCCATTGGTTTGAAGGTGGTTGGAAGTGCTCAAACAAAGTTCACTATCAAGGGCCTTATAAATAGTTTTATCGAATCTTGATGTAAAACAGGGATCACGATTAGAAAAAATTGATAGGTGTACACCATGGAGTCTTACAAATTAAATAATATATAGTATTTCCAGTTGTTCAAGTGGTAAATCTTCTCTTATAGTAAGAAAATGTGTTGACTTGGTAAGGTGATCAACAATTACCCATATTGCATCATTCCTTCTAGGAGTATTTGGTAGCCCCATGACAAATTACATCATAATATTATCCCATTTCCACTTAGGTATGGGAAAAGGTTACATAACTCCTCTAGGTTGTTTCCTTCCAGCTTTCACTTGTTGAAAAACCATACATCTTGACAAACAATCAGCAATCTCCCACTTCAGGTTGTCCCACCAAAATTGTTCTTTCAAATCAATATACATCTTGGTTCTCCCATGGAGTATAGAGAAATTCGAGTTATGAGCATCATCCAACAATTCCCTTTTAAGATCAGGTATGTTAGGAACACAAAGTCTCTTCCCAAATTTCAAAATTCCATCTTCATATATGAATTCACTCAATCTCCCATCATTCACAGCTTTAATCTTCATTTGAAACTCTTTATCATCAGTCTGGGAACTCTTTATCCTTTTTAGTAAAGATGGTTTTGCAACCATTTGAAAAAGTATTGATGTTTCACCTTCCATGGTTATTCCCATATCCATATTTATTAAATCCATGATAATTGGATCCCTTTTAACTCTCATCTTGTTCAAAACTCCATGATCCTTTCTACTCCAAACATCATACACCTTATTTTCCTTCCCTAGGTGGTAGTGTATTGTGAAATCATAATCCTTGAGTAGTTCAAATCATCTTTGCCTCATGTTGAGTTCTTTCTGTGAGAAAATATACTTCAAACTCTTCTATAATCAGAATAAATATCACATTTTTTACCATAGTGATAGTGTCTCCATATTTTTAGAGAAAATATTACAGCTGCTAATTCAAGATCATGTGTAGGATATTTTAGATCATGAAGTTTTAGCTGTCATGATGCATAGGCAATAACTCTATAATTCTGCATAAGGACACAACCAAGTCCTTTCTTCGAAGCATCACTATAAATAACAAATCCATCGTTGCCTGATGGTAGAGTCAAGATAATAGCATTTTCTAATGTTCTCTTTAGTTTTTCAAAACATTATTCACACTCTATTGTCCAAAAAAACTTTAACCCCTTTATGTGTGATCTTGGTTAATGGGTTAGCCAACCGGGAAAAATTCTGGAAAAAATGTCGATAATAACCAGCTAAACCAATAAAACTGTGTACCTCAGTTATACTCATCAGTGCTGGTCATTCTTGGATTGCCTTGGTCTTTAAAGGATCAATAGAGATTCCAACCTTAGAGACAATATGGCCAAGAAAATAAATCTCTTGAAGCCTGAATTCACACTTACTAAACTTCCTATATAATTCATTTCATCTGAGGGTTTTCAGAATAGTGCACAAGTAATTTTCATTATATTCATTTCTTTTTGAGTATTCCAAGATATAATCAGTAAATATCACTACAAAGTCATCAAAAATATTCCTTTAAAACTATATTCATTAGATCTATGAAGACAGAGGGTGCCTTAGTCAATCCAAATGGAATTATTGTAAACTTGTAATGCCTGTACATGGATCAAAATGTTGTTTTTGGAATGTCTTCCTTCTTCACAATCAATTGATGATATCTAGATTGAAGTTAAATCTTTGAAATATATTGAGCTCCATGAAGTTAGTCAAATAAATCATCAATGCGATGTAGGGGATACTATTTCTTTATTGTTATAGCATTGATCTCCCTATAGTCAATGCACAACCTCATAGATCTGTCCTTCTTCTTAACAAAAAAGACAGGGGTTCCCCATAGAGAAACACTAGGGTGAATAAATCCCTCAGAAATCAATTCCTATAGTTGTTTCTTTAGTTCCACTAATTCCATAGTGTCCAATCTATAAGGGGTCTTCGATATGGGCCTTCAACCAGGAATTAAATCAATGTAAAACTTAATTTCTCGTTCTCGAGGATTTCCAGGTAAATCCTCTAGAAACACATCAACATATTCTTTCACAATAGGTACATCTTCTATTCAAACATTATTTTCCTAGCCCATAGTTATTTCATTCTCTTCTTCCCTAATAATTGAATGTAGTAGAGTTACTGGGGGTACATCTAGATAAGAATCAGGTGGTGACATTTCTTCTATAAATATAAGGTACTCATCATCATCATCGAAAATTGTAACCTCCTTCTTCTTACAATAAATTTTCACAACATGGTTCGAAAGCAAATCTATTCCGAGGATTATATCAATTTCAATCATGGGTAAGACGATGAGATTAGAAGATAAAGAAAATGTTTATTTCCTAATGGGAACTGATTCATGAAACTTTGTTGTGATGATACTTCCCTTGGGTGTTTTGACTGACTACTCCCTTGTTAATTCAAATTGAAAATATATATTTTTCTTAGAAAACTGGGAAGATATATAACAATTTAATGATCTAGAATCAAATAAATTATTGGATAACCTGGAGGAAACCATCAAATTACCAACCACCATGTCTTTTGGAGCATCAACCTCAGCAGTAGTGATCGCATAAGCTTGGTCTTGCTCCCTTGTCCTTTTCTGAGGTAAGTTCCCTTAGAACTTAGGAAATTCATTTTTTTAATGATCTTTTTCTCTAAAATTTTAGCATTCAACATTGACAGCCTCTTTCTTCCCCTCGCAATCACGAGCTTGGTGTCCTTTTTCACCACACTTCTAACAAACTCCCATTTCCTTCAGGAAAGTACCGGGGTTTTTCTTCCCACATTTACCACGGGATGTATATTAAACTTTTACCTTCTTCCCCTTATTTCCATTTCCAAAGTATTCAGTAGATCTCTTTTTCACTTGCTTTTCTTTAAAGTCATGTGACTTAGAGAATTCCTTTTTTGTCTTGATAGCGCATGATACAATATCTTCATATGATGAGAAGGATTATGAGACTAATGCTCGATGGATAAATGGGTTTAACCCATAAAATAATCGATCAATATTACTTCTTAGATTATGAATATAATCTCTTATATTCCTTTCTAACCTTGTTAAGTTAGCCTTATACTTTGTGACACTCTCATCCTCCTTTTTCCTCAGACTCAGAAATTGTATTTCCATATCTGCTCGATGGTGACTAGGAAAGTATTTTTCTAAGAAAATATTTTTATACTCCCTCCATTCCATGTTCGATGCTTCTTCATCTTCTTTTGTGTTTTGGATTAATGACCACCATTGATCTGTATCTCTCGTGAGGCGATAAACTGCAATGACAACATTTTCCCTTTCATTACTCCCCAAAGCATGAAATATTTTCTCTAAGGAATTTATCCATTGCTCGAATACTAATGGATTTGTAATCCCATTGAGTTTTGGTGGATGTTTCCTCATGAAGAAGTATAACATTGATCCTCCGCATTGTGGATCAGGGTGCTCCATACGGTAAGGTTATTATTCATATCCCCAGTGAGTTGTCCTAGTATGGTGATAAGCTGATCAACACCTATTTCATCAACAACTCCACTATAATTATCTTAAGTAGGAGGTAAATACCTACATGGATTACATGTGTTTATAAAGTTTCCATTCCTTCCACTAGGCACCATTTCTAAATAATGGCATACAGTAGATTAGTTTATGAATCATAATACATAATTCCAAACTTGTAAAACACTTAATATAAATTGAATTGTTTATGGATATAATCCATAATCATAAAAATGTTTTCTTTTAGGAGGTATATACTCATAAATACTTGATAATGGTATGTAAATAAAATGTGAATTATCCTATGCATATCCCTTAGGAGTGTCATAACCAAGAGTGCATTAAGCCCCGTTTTCGTGCACAGTTCCCATTCGAGTCTAGCTAAAAGTAGTGTTTTCAGGTTTTTCCCCTAGGTACATCTATGCCAGAGCTGCCTCTACCTACTCATATCTAGAAAATGATGTATTTCTTGGAAAACTCAAAAAATATCTACATTACCAAAATTCTATTAAGTTCTTCTATACTTACCCTCAAAACCTATCTTAGGGTAATGTTCTCTAATTAGAGTTTTTCTAAATCTAGCTTACAAGGTTTGTACTAAAATTCCTCTGATACCAACTATAATGCCCCAAAAATAGTTACCTAGAGTTGATGCATTATTACATAACATTGGCATGATAACAAGGGATCAAATCCCTAAAGACCGATTAGTTTAGTTGACATGGAAGTACTAGATACATTCATAAGTTTTACATTAAATTATAAAATGAAATACAACCACAAAATTTTCTCCATTGACCACATTCATATCCCTTAGAATATCCCTGTAGGTCAGTCATAATATACTTCTTCGCGTCCTGGAAAAAATAAAACATAGAAAGGGGTGATCTTAGATGCTCAGTAAGGATAACAATATAGCGGAAACTTTCACAAATAAGCATAAAAATTTAAGGAAATTTATAAGACTAAAACATAGGCCTTTTAATCATAAAATTCTACATAATATGGCCAATATAAATCAAATAATTTCATTTACTTATTCACATGGATATTCTACTAGTTTAATAATCACATGCAATATCAATAGCCAATTTTATAATGATAGAATGCATAATCTCAGACTTCATAACCACATAGTCAAGGCCTTATGCCAAGACTACAAATAATATTTTGTCAAGACCTTGTGCCAAGACACTATTATTTCTCATGAGACCTACCGATGCATCGAGGAGCTATAGCAGGCTCCACCTGTCACTTACTATGTCCAATTCATTCCTCATATAAAAAGGTTTAAACATAACATAAACATTTGTATTAAAAATAGCATACGAAATGTCAATACTTCATCCATAAACAATGAATGTTATAAAAATAAAACATCCATAGTCAAATATATCACAAAACCTTCAATATAGAATGGAAGATTTGTATCATAATAAATCAAATTCAAACAAGTTTAAAATCCATCAAAGGATGTTGACATAGATAAAATTAAAACTTTTTGAGAGAAATATATCTTTCTATTTTGAAATCATTTAGAAGTCATGTAATTATAAAAGAAAAAATTTATTTTGAAAATAGTATTATAATCTTGTAAGTGAATCTTAGAAGGTGTTATAATGGTGGAAAATAGCCGCACTCACCGTATATGTTAAAAAACATTATTTCCTTAATTTTTTCGAAAAGGTTGTAAAGGACCTTGTTTGGAAAACGACGAAAAGATTCCTTTATAAAAAATTTTATAAAAAGTAAAACAAGGGTATAAATGAATTTAACCAATATTCTTGGAAATATTAAAAATGTTTTGAAATATATTTTTAAGAAACACGAATGTGGTTGATAAAGAGGTCCCTATAGATACTCATGTATAAACAACCTTGGATAATGAAGAGATTGTCGAATTAACCCTTAACTTGTACTTTTCTTTATTAAATGGTATGTTAAACTCATTTATAATAGTTAAATCATTGTTATTAAATTATAATAGAACTATATACATAAATATGATATCATATATTATCCCATAATATTTCTTTGTTAATAATATTTTAGTAGTATCATCGTTTCAGGTGTTAACTGATTCATTTTCCATTATATGATTGGTTACATAACCCATGTCTGTTATAGATAGGATGTATTTGATTCATATAAATAATTATATTATATTCATAAAAAAAATTAATCCTAAGATAAAAATTATTCTTTAATTAATAAGATGGGGAATGAATCTCGTCGCATTCGTGGAGACGGTAATCTGTATGTACGCACGAGCGACAATATCATTATATTAATGGTGAAATAGTATATAATTTGATTTTATATCATATATAAAAAACCACTAACATGTTATATTTATTATTTACACCAGATATACTCATTATTATACTCATTCTAATAATGAATTGTTTGAATAACAGACTACACCACGACGTGGAGAGGGTAAGTCATACGCACGTATGGTGACTTTTTCATTTATAGGATGGATATAATAATGAATACGGTTGCTCAATATTTATAATAACATCATAGTTTTTAAAAGGTACTAATGTTATTATTTTGGTATGGAAACAACAAATAAATAAGAAGTAGAAGAAGAAAATAACTTAAAATATGGTGGTGAAATTATTACCTCTTCTTCGGGTGTTTTATTTTGAGTTGATCAAAACGGATCCTTAGGTTGGCTATCTAATCAAATTAATGACTCTAGGATTATTTGTGGGATGTTGGGAGGATATTTTTGTAGGTTTTGGTAGATCACAATGGGTTTTGAGGTGTTAAAATAAGAGAAGGGGAAGTACCCTTTTATAAGAGTGGTGAGGGTCACTTTAGGAAAAGCTTGAAATATTATTTTATAATAAAATCATTTTCGGTTTATAATGTCTCCAAAATTATTTATTTAGAGGATAAGGTAGGTATGGGTCGAAAACCTCTCAAAAAATTGGTTTTTTATAGGTTTAAGTTACCATATTATCCTTATCTTTCTGATTTATCTCTTAAGTAAATACTTTGACATTTACAATGTCTCTTTGTATTTTTATATTATATGGTTAATAAACATACTATAAACATCCAATAGAACCCCAAATGGTTCATTATTAATATATATAACCTTATATAGGTCCTTTGGAATACCCTTATATTTTTAGGAATATTATATCAATTAATAATATAGTATTTGTTTTAAAAACTCAATTATGTCAATTTTGACACTATTTAGTATTTGATTTTTTTGAAAGCCATAAAAACTTTATCACATAGAATCAAATTTATTTAATCATCCCTAACATGTCATAAGAAACCTATAAAATTATTGGAACTAATAAGAAGTCTCAATTTACATTTATTTGGATATTTATAATATCAGTTATTTTAATATTTCATTAATAAGGTAATTACTGCATCATCATTGTATCATAAATAAATTAAATTATTTAATATCTAAAAATTATAAATAAAAAACCATTATGTAGTAAATATTTTTATATTTATAATTAATATTTATAGTAGAATTTATATTGTGTGTAACCTTATATTAAAAATGGTTTAGTTATTAAACTTTGAATTTAACACTTTTAACTCTTCTTTAAATAAAATAATAATAAATGTCCTAATCTAAGGTAAGTGGACCAAAAGGATCATATTTTATTCCTAAGGTTTTTTTTTTGGTCTAATTACACTTATCCAATAGAATTATGACATGTGTTATGGTAATTCTAATATCATTTTTACCTTTAATTTCCTTATTTACTTTTAACCATGGTAAATAAAAGTCCAACATTACTATTCACCAAAAAATTATTTTCATCTTATTGAATCACATTTTACTTATTGATGACAGTCGTGTCTCTCAAATTTTTTAAAGTCAACTCATCGAAGCGATAAAATTGTGTTTTATGCAAATTTGCAAATATGCCTGGAAGGTGGGTAAAAGACGTTAAAAAATTCAATAAAATTTTATATATTTAAACTTATTATAAAATGACTCCAATGAATTAAATTGAACATATATAGGTATTATGTTTCTATTTTGACCAAAATTAAATTAAAATAAACTAACTAATTTTTTAAATAAAAAGTCGGTTTTAAACAATAACGCAGTGTTTTTCATTATTCATCAAAAATTGAATGTTTTTAGAAAAATACTAAAAAATCACCTTAAGATAATTTTGATATTATGAATCCAAAAATGAAGTCCATTTTGAAAAATAAAATTTCAAAAATTTTAAAAAGTGGGTATTACAATTCATAATGACTAGTTTGATTGGTCATTGTGTGTTAAAACTCCAAGTTGCGTACAATGCAAGCTACTACATTATTCAAAGGGAAATGTACTGTGGAAGCTTCGGGTGTTACATTTTTACTCTTTCACAGAAGCTCCACTATGGACTCGTGGTCTGAATGGATTTGCAAATACTCCATGATACCCAAGTTATCAGCCACCTCTGCCCTTTGGGAAGCATCCTCAAGGACCCCCCCCCCCCACAAACGGATGCCCAGTGAGCCATTTAGTCTCTAAAGTTTTTGATTTCTTATTCTCGATCATGGAGCTAGTTCACAGAGCTAGTTCACAGAGCTAGTTCACATAGATAGTTCATGGACCTCGTTTGTCGCAATAGGTCTCAGAACCCTTCCACATACCTCATAGACACAATCCGTGGAGCGCACACTCGCAGAGTCGAAAGACGCATTGTGCACCGCAGAGTAGAAAGGCTCGATTCACAATGACCAATTGTAGATTTCACAAGGTTTTATGAATTGAGATCCCAATCTCCAAGAACACAAAGATGACACAGAAAAAAGAGGGTTCATCCTCCCCTATTTATAGGTGACAAACCCCTTTACATCGCGGCGCACCTGGCCACGGCAAGCTTCATGGTGCTCTCAACCCGCATGTTGCCTATCCGCATTGCGACCCAGCTTCGTGATCTTGCATTGCGGTTTGCCTAAAAATTTTAGCGATCTACCCTCAATCATCGACCCTCATTTTCACCTTTTCTCTATGTCTTAGGGGGGTAATTTTTTTTCACCAAAATATGTGCAGATGAAAAGGATACAAAGAAGAAACAAATCCCCAAGGGGCTGCCTCACAAAGCCCATTCATGGTGCCCCTCATCACTGTAGCCGGCGCGAAGCTGATGCCCCCTCTCCGGTCGCCACAGAGTAAAAGAGGAGGGAGGATTCACGTTTACGATGCAATTGGATGGAATCTTTACACCATGGAGGGAACTGGATGGACCTCCATTATCTCTTGAAAGATGATGGAGGCCTCTACGAGTTCAGTGGAGGGAACCAAAGAGGGATTCGTCCCGAGGAGGTGATGATGGTCCACTCTGCAGTTACAACAAACTTGACGCAATCCATGGTCGATCGCAGAGTGCCATGTGGCTTCACACTGAGCTGTCCATGATTCGCACCACCCCTGCCTATAAATACTAGACTCCCATAAAGCCCTAATGATATATAACCTGACCTTTTCCTTCTCAGCTCTCAAACTGGGATGCACTTTCTGCTCCACAAAACCTCTAGAAAAACGAGCTCTTCAAGGTACTTGAGAAACATGAAGTACTTTTATCTTATCTCAAATACAACCTCTCTTCCATTAGGGATGCCCTTTGCGAAGCCCACAGGCTATCGCAAAGGAGGGAGATCCCTAAGGGGACTTGGTTATTCACCAAGCACTCAAGGTTCGTGAAATACCATCCATACACAAGTGAGCCACATGATAAGGCAAGGTCACTGTATTTTGCGAAGCACATTTATTTGTAGTGCTATGCTCTAAAAGTTACCCTCATTCCTTGAAACCCTACCCCATGAAAGCCGTTCTACTTCATGAAACACTGTTCATATGAATTTGTACCCTATTCCTAGGCTAGGCTACCCCACTTCTTAAAGATTACCCCTTCGTAGAGTCCCTCCATTATGTGGAGAACCAGAGCTTCACAAGTTCATTTCATGTGAACCCATTTTCTTCACAAACCATTCTCTTATATGGCCCTCCAGGTTCGTATAATGTGATTTCAAGGTCACTTGGGTGGTTCTTTACATTGTGTTCCTTATCCTAATGCTTCTTCGAACAGGCACGCTAATGGCTATTGCTTATTCACATAGCCATGCTAATGTGGTCCCCTCAATGGATCACTCCATATTACTTCCTCCAGATGAAATTTCTAATGCCATCACTTCCCAAAGTGTGGATGGTTATTATATATGTATGTCCTAGGGGTGTAGAGTGAACCCTCATCTAAGATACTGGATATTAAACTACCAACCACCATTCTCTTCATCACATGACATTAAACTATGGCCTTACCCCATATATAGTACACGGGGTGCCCCACCTCGGACATTATCCACGCCCACTAATCTCTATTAGAGTGATATCTTCCTCGCATGGAATGAGATCCTCTTTTTTGGAGTGGCATCTATCAGTGGGGAAGGGAAACCATCTTAGTGTAAGGCTATAGCCTTTCTTGTAGAAGGTAGCATCCCTACTCCTCCACCCCTCTTCTATGTCAAAGACTTGAGGAATAATGGGCACCATGACCTTTGTTACCTCTTCCCTCTCCCTCTGGGATTTGCCTATATCGGGACTCCATCCTGGAGTATGTCCCAATCTCCATCTCCATAGGCTGCTAATCACGTGTAAGCCTCACTCCACTTTTCGCAGATGCACCTTTCATGATGTGATTGTCAGGTCTTTGTTGGCTCTTGTTTCTCACACTGAGAATGACTCATGTGAGCTTAGAGTAAGCATTGACCATGGAATCATTCCTGTAAGAACCCGGACCTTCCTTTCAGGTATGTTTTTCCTTTTTCTGAAGTTTTTGATAAAAAGTAAAGTTTCTAGAAATTTTCAAAGTACACACCATGTACTTTCTAAGTACACGCCGTGTACTTTCTAAGTACACGCCGTGTACTTTCTAAGTACACACCGTGTACTCTTCTCTGGCTCGAAGCCATGTGTTGGCCATGTTCGGGCCACACACACGGTGTGTGAGGGTGAGGTGGAGGCCGGTTAATTCAAAGTACGAAAAACTGAAGTACATGCCATGTACTCAAGAAGTACACGCCGTGTACTTTATTTTTTTCATTTAACGGACTGGGGTCATGCCTCATCACAATATTCATATTCTTTTAGGTCTAGTTTGTCCGAGAGTGACCTGTACGGTCGAATCTTCAACGAGATCCCACCTCGCCATCCGTTCTCCGATTTGATAATGGTCAATTGCGTTGGAATCGTAGCGGTGAGTTCTTCCTTCTGCTTTAGCCTTGTTTCTTGATTTCTCCTCGTTTCCAAGTTATCGTGGGATGAACGTTTTTTGTGTTTTCTCAGATCTTCGTCGATATAAGGGGAATTTGTCATCAAGGTTTACGTATATCTATCACCAAGTATTGAGATAGGTGGTTTGTTTCCCTACATTGAATGTCTTTGAGTTTTTGGTGAAAAAGTGCCGGAAACCCATGTATCGGGTATCTCGGGTTAGGGGTTTGATCCTGTTTTGTTATCTACCTTAGATTGCTTGTATTCTTGAGGGTATTAGATGATTAATAATTACTTTTTATCATGTTTGAGGATCACCCCACGGGTGTTTCCCCTTGTTTTGGCTGTTGATTGCCGTTTGGCATGGTTTCCCTACGAGGCAACCATTTTGCATATTTCTAGTATGCCTGTTGACTTGGTTGCATGTATTGCCTGCTGTTTATATGATTGTGGATGCATTTTTAGCTATTATCCAAGTAGTTTCTAAACTTACTTACACTGCTAACAATCGATTACGCACGACTAAAATTCTCAGGGCTGAGTGAACCTAGTGTGGTAGACTAAAGGGGGAATTGACGATTAGGGCTTCCCTAGAGAGTTTGTTATAATTAGTACCGATCACAGGACCTATGGGAATGGTACTTTGTGCTTCCTCAGAGTGTCCGTAGTTATGTAGCGAAACTATAGGGGGAATTAGATGTAAGTACTTCCTTAGTGAGTCTATATCTTTCGTTGCGAGACCACAGGGTAATTTATGGTGAGAACTTCCTAGAGTGTATGTGCCTTTGTACGTATACTTGACTAGAGGGTTTACTAGTAGGAGCCACCCAGAGAGTCAATGCTTTATTTTTTGGTTGGTTGTGACGATTCCACCAAGCCAAAGAACAAGCTTGGGTTTGTACTTCTTGTTGTATACGTAGACTGATAAGTTACCGGTTGTGATTACTTGCTTGCCTTGGGAGTATAGAGTTGTTGCAAGGTTCCTTGGTTGATATCTAAATTATTGTACTGAACTAATAAATAAATGTGAATGGAGATTTGTATGATTTTTTACTTTATTGTATTTCTGTTTCTCTATTGCATTTTTTTCCTTTACTTTTGCTATATTACTAACTGACAGTAGGGCACGGATCTCGTGGTGATTGCCTACTGAGATTAGTCTCACAGCCTGTTTGGGTCCTGCTTTTCGGTCCAAACATGTTATATGGTTCTAGGTGTGGATAGGGATTGTGGCCCTTCTACTTCGGGTACTATATTACTCGTTGGACATGGAGAGCACAGGACCGAGCTTAGGCTTGCGATGCTTCTGGAGTTGTTGTTACTTTCGTACTTTGTTTTCAGTTGTATTTTAGCACGTTGTTGTGTTTACTGATTTCTTTAGATACTTGTACCTGTTGCATCATTATCATTATCATTATGTTTTCATTTCATCCGTTGTTTAGTTTCAGTGTTTGTATGTTGTTTAATGCTTCCGCTATTGACTATTGTCTTCTTTCCTTGTATACCTTACCAAATGAAGGCATAGTTTCCCCAATAACTTACCAAGGCCCTCGCTGCTAGTCGGTAGCCTCTGGGGTTTGGGGAAATGTGCCTGAGGTCATGTGGTGAATCGGGTATGGGGCACCAGTGGAAGGGCTCCAGATTCAGGTCGTTACAAAGTGGTATCAGAGGAGGTTTTTCCTTTTTCTATTGACTTACTGTTTAGCGACATTAGACAGGTATAGGATGGAATAAATGAATGCTAAATAGCTATGCTCAGGCGTTCTAGAACCCGTGTACAGGGAAAATCCAGATTACCACGATTATTGCAGGTTTTGAGTTTTTCGAATGTTACAGTTTAATTGATTTCACCATTGGGTGATGCACTTGTTTTCTGATGTTACTGTTTATATGATTTCGGTTCTATTTTGTTGCAACCCAATGAGATGGGGGTATTCCATCTCATGCATTATATAGGCACATGTTAGAAGATCACATGCCATGCATCTTTCCATGCCATCTAGGTTGCATTAGAGATTTCATGCTATTGTGATATAATTTGTGATAGACAATGGATGTTGTTGTGATAGCTGTTGTGATAGAATACCTGCTATGTTGATAGGGTATCATTGTTTAGATCTTTCCTAACACGAATGCCAAACTTTGATCATAGAGGTATTATGGGCCATCGAGGATCAGAATTTGGTGGGTCGTGAGTTCTTGTACTGTTTTCTTGTTATATGCATTGTTAGGATTCCAAGATTTGATTCGCAGGGAGTATGGGCCCCCACGGATCGGAATTTGGCACCTTAACCCTTGTTTTTCTATGTTTTCTGGGCTCCGACGCAGTTCTGAGGCTACTGTCCGGAAAATCCTAGAATACACGTCGTGTAGTTTTTGGTCATGTCACTGACCGTGTGGACAAGGACACGGGGCTGTAAATTGTTTTCGGGGACACGCCATGTGCACTAGGTACATGCCGTGTACAGGTTAACTAGGAGCCTGGCCGTGTAACTAACAACACGGGCCAGTTAATGTATGTTTATTACACGCCATGTTCGGTATTCACACGCTGTGTATTATTTCCCAGGTACCAGGACGTGTCTTAAAAAACATGGGTCGGAGTTATCTTCTCCTATACATGTCGTGTTTGTTCGGAACACGACGTGTAAGGATCGGCTGAGTACCTGGCTGTGTCATGAACAAAACGGGCAGAGGTCTCCCTTCAATTGCATGCCATGTCTCTTTGGAACACGTTGTGTAGTGTCGACCATGTGTCAGGCCATGTCACTAACAATACGGGCCAGGTAAGGGGTGTCCAGCACACGCCGTGTCTGCTTCAAAGCACACCGTGTAGTCTTCATCCGGGACAGTCCGTGTGACTTAGTCGTGTAAGATTAACCATGCGGGGAGAAAAGGGTCAGTACATGATGTGTAGTTTAAGAACACATCGTGTAGTCAGGTTGTTTACATAGCCATGTATGGCTAATGTACATGCCCTAGGTAAACTTTTAAGAAACATGCCGTGTAGTTGTATTACATGTCGTGTAGTCATGTTTTTCCCAGTTTTAAAGGTTTTTCCCTCCTATCCTATTTTACTATCTTATGTTTTAACTGTGTTCGTCTTTAATGAAGGTGTGTTTTGGTATTTCAGAGCTATGGCACCGAGACGTCCTCCTGTTGCACGCCAGGAACCCGGCAGCGATTGTACTCCTGATACGACCGATCAGGGACTGCCTGTAGTTCCGCCCATCATTCCGTACATGGAACCTGCAGTGATTCCAGACACTGGTGCCGATGCTCAGTTCAGAGACGGGTTCATGAAATTCATGCCGACCTTCCAGGGAGTTCCGCATCCTGCCCCGACTATGGAAGAGCGGACGCGGGTCTTCCAACTGCAGCACCCTCCCACCTTCGCAGGGGATGGAGGACCTCAAGCTGCAGAGTCATGGCTGGAAGTCATGCTGTCCATATTTTAGCATCTGTAGATGCCTCCAGAGAGGAGGGTGAAGCTCGCGACGTATATGATGCGATATTCCGCCAAGAGATGGTGGGACGTAGTCTCTCAGACGGAGCGCCAGCAAGCTATGGCTTGGGATGAGTTTTAGTGTACGTTTTATGACTAATTATACCCAGCAACGTTGAGGGATAACAGAGCCAGAGAGTTCATGAGCCTTCATCAGGGTACTCTCTCAGTTATGTAGTATTCCTCCTGCTTCACTGAGTTACATCGATTCACTCTCGTCCTAGGTAATGACGTGCTGTTTCTAGCGAGGAAGTTTGAGGAAGGCCTCAGACCGGAGATCAGATCGCAGGTGAATGTCTTTCAGTTGAATTATATTACTCTAATAGTGAACCAGGAACTGATCACAGAAAGGAACCTGAGGGATACTGGAGCTGTGGACCAGGGCGGTTCAGCATCCAAGGTTGATTCCCTCCAGACGGACAGTAGGAAGCTCCACGGAGAGTCTACCCTATGCGACCCGAGGAAGCCATGTATTCCTTCTGGTAGATGAGATCTCTCTTCTGGAACCCAAGTGGTTTGTTATCAGTGTGGGAGGAATAGGCATAAGAATATCCAGTTCCTAAGGGACCCGGTGGAGTGCCGATACTGCGGTAAGATGGGTCACTTGCAACGTTTCTGCAAGGTTCCCCTTCCAACGTCTAGTGAAGGAGGATTAGTTTCGACCCCACGTATAGGAGAAGGATTACTAGCTCCACAGCAGACTGGGGGCTGAAGTTCTCTAGGACGTTCCGGTCAAGTTGGAGGTCGTGGATGCGGTGGACAGGCTCATGGAGGAGCAGCTCAGGGTTTTCAGGCTGCTACACAGGGCTGTAGTACATGCCAAACTTTTGTTGTAGAGCAGATTCATCAGGAGCAGGATCCCGAACCCTCTACAGTTCGAGGTATGATCTTATTAGCCTCAGTTTTATCTTCATCCCTTTTCGATACTGGTTCTTCACATAGCTTTATCTCTATTTCTGTTGTGGAAAGTCTTGAGCTTTATGTCTTTTCATCTGCTGACATGTTGACTCTTGACACACCCTTGGGAACGAGGACATCTAGCATACGTCAGTGCAAGGAGTTCCCTCTCGAGGTTGTAGGGTATCGATTCTCATGGGACCTCTATTTCCTAGAGATGACGGGCTATGATGTCATTCTTGGTATTAATTGGTTGGTTCCCTTCCAGGCAGTTGTCGATTTCCATCACCGCAGGGTGAGATTCACATCACTAGAGGGTGAATCTTTCCTTCATAAAGGTGAGTGGGATGTTTAGGCGAGTCGAACTGGACTTGAGCATCATGGGCAAGGAGGAGTTATAGCCCAGATTGCTAGCCTTTATCTGGATGACCTGGGGACTTCATAGTTAGATTTTCCTCCAGTGGTTGATCTCTTTCCAGATGTCTTTCCAAAAGACTTTTCAGGTTTGCCTCCGGAGCGTAAGGTAGACTTATCGATTGATCTCATGCTCGGAGAGGCACCGGTGTCCATTACTACTTATAGGATGCCTACACCTGATTTGCAGGAGCTTAAGAAGCAGTTGGAGAAGTTGCATGAAAAGGGTTTCATCTGACCCAGTACTTCTCCTTGGGGGTGGCAAGTCCTGTTTGCGAAGAAGGCAGACGGTGCCCTTAGGCTTTTCATAGATTATCAGAAGTTGAACCAGTTGATGTTCAAGAACCGATATCCCTTACCAAGAAATGATGATCTCTTATATCAGCTTTGAGGATCTCAGGTGTTCTCGAAGATCGATTTGAGGTCCGGTTATCATCAGTTGCACGTTAGACCATCAGATATACCTCTGACAGCCTTCAGGATCAGGTATGGCCTCTATGAGTATATGGTTATGTCGTTCGGTCTTACGAATGCTCCAGTGGTTTTCAGGGCCCTGATGAACCGAGTGTTCCATCCTTACTTGGATTCCTTCGTCGTGGTCTTCGTGTATGATATCTTGGTGTACTCTCACACTCGACATGACCGTGCAACCCATCTTGAGATCATTTTGAGTACACTGAGGGAGCATCGGCTTTATGCTAAACTCTTGAAGTGCAACTTTTGGATGGGAAAGATTCACTTCCTGGGTCATGTCATCTCAGAGACAGGAGTATCGATAGACCTAGAGAACGTGAGAGCAGTAGTTACCTGGGAGCAGCCGAAGAACGTCTTTGAGGTATGGAGCTTCTTGGGGCTGGATGGTTACTACAGGTGGTTTATATAGGACTTCTCATGCCTAGGAGCACTGTTTATGAGCTTGAATAAGAAGGGGGTGAAGTTTGTTTGGTCATAAGCCTGTGACTCAGCCTTCCAGGAGCTGAAGGGGATATTGACTTCAGCACCGATCCTAGTTTTTCCGAAGCCGGGAAAGAGCTATAAAATTTTCTGTGATTCATATGACATTGGGCTTGGAGCAGTGCTTATGTAGGAAGATCGAGTTGTTGCGTATGGATCTCGGAAGTTGAGGCCACATGAGAGGAAATATCCTGCACACGACCTGGATTTGGATGCGGTTGTTCATGCCTTACGTTACTGGAGACATTACCTTCTGGGAGAGCATTTTGTGGTATACACTGACCACAAAAGTCTCAAGTACATCTTCATGCAACGTGACCTGAATCTGAGATAGCAAAGGTGGGTTGAGTATATCCATTCCTTCAATTTAGAGCTTGACTATATGCATGGGAAAGGCAACGCAGTGGCTGATGCACTGAGCAGGAGAACATAGATACTGGCAGTTCAGGAGTCCAGTAGTGAGTGGAAACTGATGTCACCTTTCTCAGAGTTGCATTTGGAGGTGCACGACAGGCAGGGGCAGACTTTCCTATCTTCTATGGCTGTTACCTCTGTACTTCTCGACCGAGTTTAGATGAGGTAGCTGGCATATTCAGAAGGCCTAGTCCTACGGGAAAGCGTGTCAGGAGAGGACCCTATTCCCGGGTGGACCATTGGCAAGGATGAGATCTTGCATTTCTAGGGACGCATATGGGTGCCAGCAAATATACTCGGGAAGCTGATGCAAGACTTCCATTCCTCAGTTTGGGCAGTTCATCCTGGCATCACCAAGATGTACCATGATTTACACCGCCAGTACTGGTGGCTAGGTATGAAGAAGGATGTTGCTGGTTTCATCAGGAGATGTTCTACTTGTCAGTAGGTGAAAGCAGAGCATCAGCGACCGGTGGGGCTTTTGCAGTAGTTACCCATTCCAGAGTGGAAGTGGAATGATGTCGCGATGTACTTCGTGACTGGTATGCTGATATCGTCGAGAGGAAACGATGCGGTGTGGGTTGTCATTGACAGGCTTACAAAGGTTGCTCACTTCTTGCCAATAAAGGAGACCTTTGGTGTCGATGAGCTTGGACGGTTGTACGTCCGTGGGATTGTGCGCTTGCATGGGGTTCTGAGTACTATCATTTAAAATAGGGATGTCCTCTTTACTTTGCGTTTCTGGTAGGGATTCCAAAAGGCATTGGGTACACAGGTACTTCTGAGTACAGCTTATCACCCTCAGACAGATGGCCCGTCGGAGCGCACGATCCAGGTGCTTGAGGATATGCTCCGAGCTTTCATTCTAAACTTTGGTGGTACTTGGGGGAAGAATATTCCTCTCATGGAGTTTTCCTATAACAATCGATTCCAGGAAACTATTTAGATGGATCCCTACGAGGCTTTGTATAGTAGGCCATGCCGGTCAACTTTATGCTGGCTGGAGGTAGGAGAGGCAACTTTGCTGGGACCACGTCTTGTTCAGGAGACTTCAGAGCAGATGGAGCTGATTTAGAAGAGGATGGCTACAGTGCAATATCGATAGAAGTCGTATGCTAATCAGTAGAGACGACCTCTAGAGTTCGAGGTCGATGACCAGGTTTTCCTACGTGTTACCCCAAGGTTGGTACACAAGAGGATTCGGAGATAGGGTAAGCTTTCACCGCGGTACGTTAGGTCGTTCGAGGTTCTTGGGAGAGTCGGTCTGGTTGCTTATAGGTTGAAGTTACCTCAAAGGTATCAGGCCATGCACGACGTCTTCTACATCTCGCAGCTCCGACGCTACTTTTCAGACTCATCTCACGTCTTTCAGCCCGAGGAAGTCGAGCCTGAAGTGGATGCATCGTTCGAGGAGAATCCTATCCGGATTGCCGATCGTAGTACGAAGGTTATCTGCGGGCGGTTTGTTCCTCTGGTACGGGTGCAATGGCAGCATGAGCGAGTACAGGACGAGACCTGGGAGAGGGAGGCCGATGTACGATCACAATGTCTGGAGCTGTTCGGGGTTTCTTCTTCTCCGTCTTGTTAGGGAAATTCGGGGATGAATTTCTTTAAGGGGGGGAGTTTGTAAGAACTTGGACCTTCCTTTCAGGTATGTTTTTCCTTTTTCTGGAGTTTTTTAGAAAAAATGAAGTTTCTGGAAATTTTCAAAGTACACACCGTGTACTTTCTGAGTACACACCCTGTACCCTTCTTCGGCTCGAAGCCATGTGTTGGCTGTGTCTGGGCCACACACACGGTGTGTAAGGGTGAGGTGGAGGCCGGTTAATTCTGAGTACAGAAAACTGAAGTACACGCTGTGTACTCAAGAAGTACACGCTGTGTACTTTCTTTTATTCATTAAACGGACTGGGGTCGCACCTCATCGTGATATTCATCTTCTTTTAGGTCTGGTTCATCCGACAGCGACCCATATGGCCGAATCTTCGACGAGCTCCTGCCTCACCGTATGTTCTCCGATTAGAGCACGGTCGATTGCGTTGGAATCGCAGTAGTGAGTTCTTCCTTCTACTTTAGCCATGTTTCTTGATTCCTCCTCGTTTCCATGTTATCATGGGATGAATGTTTTGTGAATTTTCTCAGATCTTCATCATTCTAAGGGGAATCTGTCGTCAAGGTTTACATATATCGATCACCAAGGATTGAGGTAGGTGGTTTGTTGCCCTCCGTTGAATGTCTTTGATTTTTTGGTGCAAAGGTGTCGGATACCCATGTATCGGGTATCTCGGGTTAGGGTTTTGATCCTGTTTTGTTATCTGCTTTAGATTGCTTGTATGATTGAGGTTATTAGAAGATTAATAATTGCCTGTTAGCATGTTTTAGGATCACCCCACGGGTGTTTCCCCTTGTTTTGGCTGTTGATTTCCGTTTGGCATGGTTTTCCTACAAGGCAACCCTTTTTCATATTGCTAGTATGCATGTTGACTTGGTTGCATGTATTTCCTGCTGTTTATATGCTTGTGGATGCATTTGTATCTATTAACCAAGTAGTTGCTGAACTTACTTAGGCTGTTAATAGTTGATTACGCACGACTAAACTGCTCAGGGCTTAGTGAACCTAGTGTTGTAGACTAAAGGGGGAATTGACGATTAGGTCTTCCCTAGAGAGTCTGTTATAATTAGTATCGATCGTAGGACTTATGGGAATGGGACTTTGTGCTTCCTTAGAGTGTCCTTAGTTACGTAGCAAGACTATAGGGGGAATTAGACGTAAGTGCTTCCTCAGAGAGTCTATATCTTTTGTTTCAAGACCACAGGGGAATTGACGGTGAGAGCTTCCCAGAGTGTCTCTGACTTTGTACGTATTCTTGAATAGAGGGTTTGCTAGTAGAAGCCACCCAGAGAGTCAGTGATTTATTTTTTGGTTGGTTGTGATGAGTTCACCAAGCCAAAGAACAAGCTTGGGTTTGTATTGCTTGCTGTTTAGGTAGACTGCTGAGTTACCTGTTGTGATTACTTGATTGCCTTGGGAGTATAGAGTTATTGCTAGGTTCCTTGGTTGATAGCTAAATGATTGTACTTAACTAATAAATAAATGTGAATGGATATTTGTAGGATTGTTTACTTTAGTGTATTTCTGTTTATCTGTTGCATTTTTTTCCTTTACTTTTTCTATATTACTCACTGACAGTAGGGCATGGATCTCGTGGTGATTGCCTACTGGGATTAGTCTCACACCCTTTTTGGGTCCTGCTTTTCGGCCCAAATAGGTTATATGGTTGCAGGTGTGGATAGGGATTGTGGACCTTCTACTTTGGGTACGTGATTGCGGGTTGGAGCTGGAGAGCACAGGACCGAGCTTAGGCTTGCAATGCTGCTGGAGTTGCTATTACTTTCGTACTTTCTTTCCAGTTGTATTTCAGCACGTTGTTGTGTTAGCTGATTTCCTTAGATACATGTACCTGCTGCATCATTATCATTATCATTATGTGTTCATTTCTTCCGCTGTTTAGTTTCAGTGTTTGTATATTGTTTAATCCTTCCGCTATTGACTGTTGTCTTATTTCTTTGAATACCTTGCCAAATGAGGGCATAGATTCCCTAATAACTTACCAAGTACCTCGCTGCTAGTCGGCAGCCTCTGGCATCTTGAGAAACGTGCCTGAGGTCATGTGGTGAATCGGGTATGGGACACCAGTGGAAGGGCTCCAGATTCGGGTCGTTACAATTCCAGGGCAGCCTTACCATTTAAGCCCCAAATCATCCCGAACTATGTGGACTTTGATCCTTATCTCCGAGTAATCATATGTAGGAAGTCTCTCTAATTCAATCCTGACACCTACTTGTCCCAACCCCTTCACATCAGTTCACCTTTATCCCAGATGATGTTAAACTGCATCCCTAATCCCGAACTACACAGACTTTGAACCCTACCTCCTAGGTATTGTACGTAGGAAGCCTCTCTGAGGTTTAATACCAACACCCATTAGTCCCAACCACTCTACGAAATTCCACCTTTGTCCTGCATGGTGTTAGACTGTACACCCCCATTCATCCCGCATGATGTTAAACTGTATGATGTCGAACTACGTGGTCTTTGATCCTTTTCCCATGGACAGTGTACATAAGAATCTTCCCTGAGGAACAATCCCAACCAGTGGTAAGCCGTTAAAACCCCAACCAACGATAAGTTATTGGAACCCCAACCAGTGGTAATCTGTTGGAACCCCAGCCAGCGGTAGGCCTTTGCAGTCCCCAACCATTAGTAATCTGTTGCATTCCCCAACTAGCAGTAAGTTGTTGGAGTCCCCAACCATTGGTAACCCATTGCAATCCCCAACCAATGGTAATCCATTTTAGTCCCTAGATAGTGGTAAGATTTTGTAGTCCAATTTATTGGGACCCACATCTCCAGCCTTCCCCTAGGCATTTGACCATCTCTCGGGCCGCTAAGGACGCGTATGTCCCAGCATGTCTTCAGGTCTCTTTCCTCTACGCACACCCTGATTCTATGCCAAATCCAAAACTACATGGAATTTGATTTTCTTCCATAGGGATACGTAGGAATCCTCCATGAGATTCAAGCCCATCACCCATGCCCCTTCCTAGTCTCTCCCTCGAGCCTCTATGTTTCAAGAAATTTATGCCCCAACCCAGGGGTTCTACTCCCTCTGGGTTCCGTCTATCCGTCCATCCTCACGGGCGTCCTCCTCAAGTGTCCTATCTCCCCACCAAACTATGCGGGCTATAATTCCCCACCACAGGGATACATAGGGATCCTATCTAGGGTTCAAGACCAACACTACCGTTATCTTGATGAGGGTTCTATCTCATTAATCATCCACAACACCCAAACATTCAGCATCCATCATGGTTTTACCTTGGCTGCCACATCCCTGTGAGATCATGTCATCCACTTATTCACTTCCCCAAACAGTATTCGGGCATATAACCACACATAGGTCCGGCATAATCCACAATACTCCAACCAAGAGTGTTCCTCTTGCGATGGGCCTCTCTCAATGCATAATCCCCAACATGTATCTGGGTTGTTATCCTCGGTGTAAAATACGATCTTATGCCTCACCCTTTTGAACTATGTGGGTTTTAATCCCTGTTTTCTTCATAGGGTACACAATAAACCTCTATGAGGTTAAATCCCAGACAATGGTAAACCTTCGTGTCCCCCTTTCTAGGGTGAACATTCCCTGATCTACCCTCAGTGGTGTCCAGATCTGCCTTCACGGTGTGGTATCTTCCCTCCATGAGACACACCACCTCAAATCCATCCTTAATGGGCGTTCTGATCCATCCACCTAGGAGACACTTCAGGTGCTCCCTCCTAGGGATGTATCAATATCATTAGTGTCAATGGGATGTTATAATCATTCTCATTCCATCTATGCAAGACATTATACTCACGACATACATCGTGTTAAACATGTGAAGCTGAGGAAAACCTCTTAGACATGCCTCTGACATATGATACCCCACAGTTAACATGGGATTTCATGGGTACTACACCCTTCAGATGACCTCTTTTGTGGATGACTACATTTATTCCAATGTTATCACATATCAAGATGCCCCAAAATTCCTGATGTTACCATCTACTCCAACCAAAGGTTGATTCCCTGTCAAGAACCGTAGGAATGTTTTGAAAAAATAAGTGTAATTAACCAATGTCCACAATGATATGGAACCTACAAAAATGTCCCTGAATAAGTGACGGATGTCTCTCGCCTTTGGAAAGAGGGAATGCAGGGAAACAATCAGCACGTCCTCGAAATACGGATCAACGCCCCGACAAAAGCATCAGAAACATACACATCAAAATTTTGTTCTTTATATTTATAAGTTAATTCCACATAAAAGAAACTATTATTACTGGAAAAAAATTTCATCCATATATAAAATTACCAGTAGTGTGTCAAAGTAATTATTTTTCTAGTATATTTTTTTATTCACAGTTCCATTAGAAAACACAATTTTTTCAAACAATTATCATGTTTAGAATACAGGGCCAATGGAACATATTTTAGATCATACAATTACTTCTTCAATGTACAGACCACCCTACCATAATAATTAAGAATGAATATTTTCTCTTTCTTAATAAAGATTACTTCTTTAAGGTCACTATTTTTTAATACACACTTTACATCCATTTACTAAACCATATAATGCATATGATATTTGACAACCAAGAACATTAATATTGTATCTAGTCTATAAAATAGAGAAAATGTATCTTTATATTTTATGCCTTTAATTTGAAAACATCATTTTTAAAAAATTCCACCCTTGTTATATTTTATTTATACTTTCTCACCTTTTTTTCTTCTAAAATCCACTTTTGTACATTCATATTTTTAGTTTCAGTCATTGAAAATTTTCCCTTGAAAGGTACATCTCAAATTTACTGATTTATTTTTTAATATATTCCAAAACATCATCATGTTAAAAAAACTCATCCACCATTCTAATCTATACCTCTGATACAAGAGTTGTTGATTATCTACTCTTTTCTACCTTATAGTGTGAACAAGTGTATTTAGACTCCTAGTGATATTCTCAGTTTCTACATGTATCATTAAAATATAAAATAGATCACTATCAACACAATAACCTTATTCATCATAAATTGTACATTATGAATCATAATAAATAGTTTCTTATTTGACATAAAAAACATTTTCACCCATTTCATAAAAAATCTTCTTAATGTATTTTATAAGAGGCTCAAAATCTTCTTGAATCTGCTAACTTGTATTTCTTATATTCTCATGAATTTTCATATCCAGCCACTTGAAAATATTTTGAAATATATTTTTCTATAATCTGAATCCATGTTTATTAGATATATATTCCATAAAATCTCCATCATTAACCTTTTATTCAATCATTCCAAAATATCTTCCTTTAATTTTAATATTACAAGGACTTCCGAAGATCTCGAAATATTTCACTATATTCTTCTTTTGGAACCACATATCACAGGTTATATAATGTTTCATGAGTATCAAAAAAGATATATTTTTAATATATTCCACAATACACATTTCTTCTCTCTTGAAGAACATTGAGATATTGTTCTCATCCAATATTGTTCTACCAATTTCTAAAATGATCATATTCTTCCTCTCTATAACACAATTCAGTTGTGGTGTATGAGGTGTGAAATACTAATTTCTAATTCAATGTTTTATAATATAATTTTACAATACATCAGTCATTTATTATTTCCTATAATCAAATTTTAGTTTTTTGATACACAAACCATGCTCTATTTTAACTTTCCTTATGTACAGTTTTCCCAACCTAACTACCTCGCCCTTCTTCTTGATGAAAATAAAATATTTAATCTCAGTAAATTCATCTATTAATGTAATGATGTAAATATCACATAGGGATGATTATATTCTCCTAGTCCCACAAAGATCTGTTTGGACTAATTCCAAAGGTCTTGTGAATGTAATATTCACCTTGTTCATCTTATGAGTTATCTTTCCCTTATAAAATGTTCCATAAATTCCATCTTGATCACATTTTAGATTGGGAAAATATCGTACCAAATTATATTTTAAAATCATTCATAGGATTCATTGGACATTATTCTTAGGTATGATATGCCATAACATGTTCTCATTATTCATGGTCATGTAACATTTAATGTAAGTATCACTAATCAAGAAAAAAATTTCATTTGTTTTACTAAATTTATAGAAATTTTACCTATCACTAGTAATTTTAATGATATGTTTTTTTTCTTCAATTTTACCCCATGTTCAACATCAAAAAGTTGACTAACACTCAACAAGTTGTGTTTAAACCCTTTAGTATACAAAACATCATCAGATTTTAAATCATCACTCTCAATTCGATCTATGAAAATACAATTAATTTTCAAGGAAAATTAATTACTCAAAATTAATAAACCTATTTTGTGTTTCTAAATGTTCTTCATAATTTTAGATTCACATTTCATGTGGGAGGAACATCCACCATCTTGTAACGATTAATCAGTTTTCTTGATCACTTTATAATCCACTTCTTTCATATGTAATATTTCGTCATTTTTCCTTTAAAACTAATTACCTTTATTTTTTAAATGGAATTGGAAAAATAATATTTTCAAACATTTCAATAATATATTTCCCTTTTGATCATACATTCCATATAGATCATATATATAATTAGAAAGGATTTTTGTTGTCAACTTATATCTTGTTTCCATCTCTATCTACATTCTTAATGAATATTAATTCTTATCATTAGAACTACAACCCCTAGCTTCTTATCTTACACTAATTAAGGACATGTTATACCAAAACATACAATACTTAGGTCAAAACATACAACAACACCAACAATAAAATGATAACAAAATTTTCTTCAAAACCCATAGATATATCCAACATTTTTCTACCAATAATTTTATATCTGGTGAAATTTTTAGGTTTTATTTCATCTTTGAATTGGAATAGATGTTTTTTTATTAAATTTCATTCATCAGGTACTATTTCAGGTAATTTCACTATATTTTCATTGTATATATTTGACCGGATGTAATATTTAAACTTGAATTTTAAGTATTTACAATTTTAAAAACAAAATTTTATAGATAAAGACTTTACCAGAATTTTTTTCATCTCTAGAGGATTATCCCAAGACTATCCTAGAGGTTTTGAATCCATTTAGCTTTTTTAGTTGTTTCTCATCTTCAAGAAAAGTTTATTGTTTCATTGATATTTCTGCATCTTTCAAAATTATTTTTCCTTTAACTTTTTTAATAACATTCTCATACATATTATCTTTAAACATGTGATTTTTATTTTATTATTCATTATTTTTTTCATTTTGTCTTTCTCATTATTTTTATCTAGTTCTCAAAATGGTAAACAAAAATGGGGTTTTATATTCAGTTCATTTTCAAAAACACATTATCATAATAATTTTGTGACTCTATGGATGATCATTTGTTTATTATTTCATAAAAAATATAAATTTCTTACGTGAACTTTATATGGGTTTTAGAATAAGAAAACGGGAAAATTGTTCTTTTTTAGGGTATTTCAATGAATCCAAAAATTCTAAATTTATATAATCATCATAAAAATTAGTTGGAATGGTTCCCTCATGTGTATTTGTTATTTTTTGTTATTCTCAAAAATATTTATCCTATAATTATTGAGGAATAAGTTATACGGCTATCATCATCTAATTCAGGATTTTAAAATCCAAAATCAACAATAAGCCATTTAGTTTTACCAATGCATCCAACAAAACTCATACACGGTATGAAGTATCTCTGTTGGTTTGTAGTAGAACAATTCTAGTTTGATTATGTTCTCATTACTACAAGGAAGAATAAATTGAGTAAGGCATAACATTAATTGAATATATTAAATAAAATAATGAATTAGTACAGGTAAGAAATTATTTCATGTTGGTGATAGTATGGGTACCAATTCATTATTTATATTAAGTAATATTATTTTTATTAGATTATATGAATTTCTGCATAGACGTACCATTACATGTCTATGTATTTTTATTTTCTTGGTTTACATCTCTATGATAAATATTTCATACCTTAGGATCAAATTTATTGAATCAAGAAATGGGATATTGGCTTTAACATTTTTGAAGGTATCAAAAAAAATATTTTTTAGGTATTATTCAAATTTTCATTAGATAAGGTAATTCATGATATTAATGGAGGTTGGGGTTGATTTATATCCTCTATCTTAGCCAGGAATTTATCCTTATTCATTATTTGTATCTATAAAGGCACCATTACATATTTCTCCTCCATAGTAGATGATCCTTCTTCCTTGGGCTTTACACATTCACATTAAACATCCAATGGTGGTTATTCAATTCTCTTCACTTACCTTACATATATTCAATATATATATCTCACATTTTTCTATGGTTTTTGATTTTATTGTGAATTATTATTACCTAAACATTGATTGACCAATTTATTTGGAGTTTAAACGGTATGTTCAAACTAACCTTTTAGTTTCTTCTATTCTAGTCAATGAGTTGTAATAGTTGATTGTTGGTTACATGGGTACTCCCTTGGTTGTCTCAAAATTTCATTCATGGTGGATTTTTTAGTCTTCCAATGAGGTTGGTAACCTATAAAGGGTTGATAGTTGTTCCTTTGGAATAGTGTTTGATGATATGATTTTTGAAAAATCTATTGTAATGGTCACCATGTTGGATACTAATTTCCATCTACATGCTAAATGTTTTAGTGATCCTTGAATACTTTTCCACTTGGTTATTGTAGGTACATCTTATGGTACATTGATTCATAATCTTTAGCCACTTTCACTGAGTACAGCCCATGTTATGATACTATAGGGAATGACATTATTGGTTACCTTTGGGATGTATATTGAAATGCTTTACAAACATTATTGTGTGTTAACGATCTCCAAAGAGAGGTTAAACATAGAATTTTACTTCTTCTAAATGATTTTTCAAATATTTACCTCATAAAAACAACTAGTAGTATAACTTTAATGAATCTTTTGAATTTCTACTTGAACCAATATATTAGTGTTTTTCCTTAACCTAATGATTTCTCTATTAGTGCTTCTCATAACGTTTCCAAAAGGATCATGTAATTTTCCAATTTTCTTTGAGAAAATAACATGAATTGGTACTATTCATAAAATGTTTTATAGGGGTAATATGTTTCCATCCTCATTAATATGTCCAAAAACTCAAATAGAGTCTCTATAATGTCTTACTTGATTTCATAAATTCCATTCCATGTATGGGTACTTTTTGAAGTATTAATGGATTTTTGGAGATAGTACCTTTGGAGTTAAACCTAGGTGGTGACCTCTCTAGGGTCTAAGTTATATCTTCACTCCATGGTTTATCATTATATGGATAATTTAATATCTTACATCTTATTTTGGATTATAAAATTGAATGGTGTTTAAAATTATTACACAAAATCCCAGTTTTTTTAAAATCATGTTTTATATATTTTCCTACCAAAATAAGAAATATATGTAGTAACTGGATTAGTTTACGTTTGATTTCAAAATTAGAGTGATTATTTTGTGGTAATGGACAATTATTATAAATTTTATTATTGGTTTGTATATTTCTCTTTGTTTTATATTCAATTGAGAAATGATATCTTCCATGTTTCCACTCCCTAATGTTTCTCTATAGAAATTTGAATAGTATATTGGAGACTCTATCATAGGGAAATTGAAAAAATCCATATCACTTGCCTAGAGATTCATAAATTTCTTATTTTAACTAGTGATGTTTTCTAAAAACATAAATCATGTAAGGAGAACTGATCAAAACTAAACCTAGTAATACATAAAAATCATTTCAATAAAATGGATAAAAACTAAAGAAACAAATAAGACTAGTATACGTCCCAAATAAAAATTCCAGGTTGATTTAGCAGCCATCATATAACTTGCATCAAAAAAATATTTAACCCAAGTAAATATAGTGAATGTGGGACTCATGTTATACCTAGAGAGGTAGAGTGTTTTAATGTGATTTTTTGGGTTTTTGGTTTTGGTTTGGTTTTGAAAATAGATTATAATTTTTTTATTTATTTTAATATTTAATTTAAATGGTGTTTAAATTTTTTTACATATATTTATTTAACTTCATATATTCCCACACAAACCTTTTAAAAAAATAATTATGAAGTTAACACTCTTTTTCTCCGTCATTAATTATTTTATTCTTATATTAATCACCCTCATTGAGAAATTTTTTATTAAATAGAAAAACATAATAATCACTATACAGAATTATTTTTCCAATTCATGTGACTCGATATCTCTGATATCTCTTGAATTAATACCCACATCTGGTAATAGCATAGTTAATGAAGAAGTGTGAGGGGTCCTGCGTGTCAAACTAAATATAAATAAGAATAATTTTTTATAATGTACAATGGAAACCTCATATTCTCTAAAGTAATTAAAAATTTTCATTTAAGAATATGTAAAATTGGATTATCAATGAAATTTATAATTCATTCATAGGGGTGGGGTGCAGCATTATGGATTAACCATTATAGTACTATTGTGTCAACCTTGGTAAAGATATATAGAATTAAAATATATAACTAACTATAGCACTCCCATACCTTTCTTGATTAACCAACCACCCCCTTTCATAGTGACTTTCTTCTACTTTTATAGGGGGTGGAATAAATTATCACAGTCTTTCTCTTAAGTATTTGATTATATCCTTAATGTAGATGTCACAAACTTCTTCTATGTCCTTATTCTTCACGTTCACTGAATGCATGGGCTCCCAGGACCTGAATAGAATCTTCATACTTTTCAATGAAAATATACCTTACTTTTCTGATGGATTCCACATGTATAACATGTGGTCTGAGATTCTCTGAATATGCATTTCTCAAATCTTCCAATATTTCAATCCCTTCCCATTATCATTGATTTCTTTGTTCATTGAGTTTTTTTTGCATGGAAGCATCAAGATAATTTTAGTGGATTTGGTTAGATAATAAAAATTGTGACTTATTTTATGTTAGGTCTTATTTATTTTATCAAATTTATATTTTATTTTCTTATACAATGTAAAATTTTTTCCTAGTGGGGAAGATAGATCATAGATTCACTAAGTACTCTTTCTCGTCATGCATTATACTATAGAATGGTATTCATACCCTAAAAACAAGTTAAAATATTCATTTAAATTATTGAAGTTACATTTCATAAATTTTTAGTCAATTTTTTTACCTACTCTCTAATATAGTGGTTGACACTATTTTTAATAATTTTTTATGGTTGATAAAATAATTTCACATTTCCAATGATAATCATCCATTAAAAAATACAAAGAGAACACATCTTATTGAATCAACAATGTTTTCCCTCCTAACCCTTGATTTCCAAAATTAAAATTCACTATAAAAACACTTCATACAATTTATAATGACTATAAACTAATCTTACATTATTTAATGACCCAACATATATGAAACTCATATCACCTTATAAATTCAACTCACTTTACGTTATAATGAAACCTCCTTATGAATTCATCTTAACACCATAAAAATAATGAGTCATTTCATTATACAATCCACTATTAACCATATGGAGTTGAATAAATCACCTTATTCTAAAAGGGACTCACCTTACAACATCCAAAAATCCACCTCATAAAAAAAGAAATTCCATGTTATTCACAGAAGTCAATTCCATTCTATTGTGAAAATTTCATCTCGTATGATCCTATTTAATTCCTTTTCTAAATTTCGCGTCTGTTTTTGACAGAGTGATTTATCAACATCATAATAAAAAATTATTCAACCACAATAGTTAAAAAATCATATAAAACTCTATCATCCATTGAAATACCCATATGATCTTCTTCATATCTATAAAATAACTCATGTTAGGAACCCATAATATCTTCCATATATGGGTTCCATGAATGTGATCGCCATTTTTTTCATAACATGTGATATCATGGTCACAATTTAATTCTTCAATACACCCCTATAAATATTTATGCTCTATGATCATCTAAAAAATTTATTTACTATTTCAATCTAATCCAATCATCTTTTCACACCAAATCTTTATAATAAATTTTAATTCCTCCCCCATATTTAATATATATTATCAAAAAAATCCAACACAGAACATCTTGGACAAAAAATAGGCTTTATTAAAATGAATTACAAAATGATTTTATGAAAACAAAAATAATAAATTAAGCATGTATTAGATAAATTCTTGGTTTAAAATTATTACCTCATCTAATACATTTTCTCTAAATTAAATAAAAAAATCATGTGCATTCAGAAAATTATAAAAAAACATAAATACTTGTGCCATGTTCAATAATATGATATAGAAAATAAATCATAATATTTCATAAATAAATTACACCTTCATTTAAATAAATGACATTTTAGGTTCATCATGCATAACTTTTGGTTCATCATTATGTCTTTCATGTTCTAACAACTTATTCTTCTTAACATAATCCCTAATAAAAAAAATCCCACTTATTACCTGATTAAGAAACCCAAGTATGACATACATACATATTACCTCATTTGACATGAATATTCATTTTATCTCATAATAAATCATGCCCCTGAATGAAAAGGATTAATGTTGATAGATAATAGATGCATAAAAAACATATATTACAAGAATTTTCCAACATGTCCCACAAATACTCTTCACACATGACATAATTTGAGATATATTATACATAATTTTTCAATTTATAATCTAGGGAAGAAAACCTAAGAAAGGTTGAGCTTATATACTAATTAATGGTAGTGAGGGAGTTAATAATCAAAGATAAAAAAGTGACCATAAGATTAAAATTTGTATAGGAGAACATAATCAGGATACTTCAACATAAAATAAGTAAATCACGTCTTAAAAAAAATATATCACAAAAAAATAATCATGAAATGAGTCTTTGGGAATAACAAAATACCTGAGTCATTGAATTATATAAAGAGGACTCAATAATAATAAGTCATGTGAAAATAAATTATTCATAAAGTATAACATAATAAAATAGCATGAACATAGCCACAGAATCCATAATATCTATCAGGTTTAAGAACCATGACATTCATATCTCAATGGAATCATCTAATCATCTTGCCATAAAATAGTAGACTTAGTATAACCACCCATACCTTATAATATTTTTAGACTTGGGCTAACCAACAACATCTAATACTGATTATATATGATATCAAAAATTACCTCATGCATCAGATGGCTAACATAGATACACCAGTCACTTATTGAGAAAAAAATATGTGTGTAAATAAGTAACATGAAAGTATTTTAAATATCATCTTATCTAAATTAAATGGTGATAATTAAAGAGTTTTCATGAACATTCCAACAAAATAATATCATAAGTGGTCTAAAAAAATTAGGTGGATATTTGCATAAGTTAATATCCCCAATGAAGAATAAAACCCATTAATATAAATTTACTTAGTTGAAATAAAAATTAATGGACAGTAAAAATTACACTGTAAATAAGAATAAATAACTAATAAATATATGACAACATTTATTTTAAAAGAAAATAATTTATACAGCAAATGGTATAAAAATTAATTTTGAAAACCATGAAAAAATTGATTGGAATATTATTAAAGAAACATGATGAATATGGATATAAAATTCTTTCATGTATGATAATTTAAAACAATATTCATTTCATACCTTTATAAATAAAGTCAATGATAATTGAAAATGACCTGTACAAAACCATTGAAAATAAATTTCTTTAATTAATTTCTAAATAAAGTAAATAAAAATAAACAATTTCTATAATAAATCATTGATATGTAGAGAAAAACATTTATAAAAAATGAATCAATTTTAATATATTGAAGAAAGTCATTGGAAAAAAAGAGATAACATTGGTTCTATACAAAATAAACTATTCATTTAAACTATGAAAAAGAGAAAGGTAAACTAGTTAGGAGATATGTAAACAAATAACATAACCATATGTGAATAAAATAAATGGTTTTTAGATAAAAATTATATATAATTTCTCCTAATGTATGTTTAATAATAAATAATCTCAATTTCAATGTGATATTATGAAATAAACTCATATGGAATTGGTGATTATTGAATCCAAAGAACCTGAAAGAGATAACATAAGGTTGATTTTTAAATCAATTTAATTTTATTAATATTATTTTAAAATTTAATGTAAATTATTATTAAATATATCCATTGGGAAAAGTTTACACCATGAAAAAAGAAATATTTATTTAATATAAATCACATTTCAGTGAATGTAAATTGGGATGATAAACCCATACCATTACTACAAATATTAAAAATATCAATTTTAATGAAATTATTATAATTATAAATATATTAATCACTTATTTAATATAATTATCTATATCAACTATGTTTTAAACTATTTAACTATCATCATTCATTACAAGTATATTACTAAGTTATTGTCTACTGCCATCATTAGATGTAAAAAATTTTGATTATTTTATACATGTTTTGTAATGGATATGTGGATTACTATTCATTGATACCATGTTCATAATTCATAGATAATTAATGTAGTGAAACATTATGTTTCAATTATTTAGTTTGTTCTATTTTCTTTTTAAGGAAGGTTTGTTTATGGATTGTGATATTGTAATCAATAATGAATTTATTTAAAGTAATATAAAAATAATAGTGATATTAATTATAATGATCATTTTTTTGTTTCACCCATCTAGGAATGTTCTCATAATATAAATTAATATTAAATAATATATATAAAAATTATTATTGACATTATTTTGATTCATGTCAAAAAATGGTTGAGATAATACAACATAGTTTATATTGGTGGTTAAACATATCCAAATAAGAACATGTTACACTTTATGATCTGTTAGAATAAAGAGTTCTATAATAGTAATATTTATTTATAAAAAGATTAATGTAGTTAATATTACGTAATTATAGTAGTTAATCAGATATATAATATTGTAAAAGATAAAATAATTAAAAAAATATGTTAAAGAACAAGGTACTTACTATGATGGATTATCCATTTCTCAAAATGGGTACCTTCAGAATGAAGGATTTTGGATTCCTTATTAGGATAAGAGGCTTCAAAATATATTATAAGACATTTATAGAGTAAATATGGTTTGGTATTGTAGAGATAACTAATGGAAAAGGCTGTTTTTTTGTACATGAGGTTTCCTTTTATATGTGAGGTTAAGTGGAACATTCAAAATTACACATTATATAATGTATAATATTATAATTATAAATAGGAATGTGGAGATAAGTAAAAAAATATAATATATAAGGTAATAGGAGAGGTAGGTAATTCAATCTTCCACTAATAAATATATGAAATTGTTTATATTTTATCCCTTAATCACATTGATTAAACATTTTTACATTAACAGTTGTAACTCAAATATTACCCATGTAACTTACTCTTATGCCAAAAAATGAAATTTACCCGGATGAAAAGAAAATCATATTAATGTCAATAAATCACATTAATCTAATTAAAATTCTTTATATGATAAAGTTTACTTTTAATTTAACACTTTATATATATTGAAAAAATATTTTTATTGAAAAAAATAATTTTTAATCATTTTGCATTTATAGTATTGTTTCATACTACTTTGTAATGAAGGGTTAATATACTTTTTTATAAATTGAAACAATACATTGAACTCATAATCTAAAAGTGATCAATTTAATTTATTATGTTAAAATAACACAATAAATAAAAATATTACATTGAATAATATCTATTTCTAAACATAAAATAATTTTCACTATATCCAATTAAAATAAATTATCTATCATCTAACTATAAAATCTTGTTAATACATAATGAATAAAAAATGTCATTGAATTTTATAAATATATCAAATATTTATTTAATAAATTTAATTATTATGATGCTGATGATATATGAACAATAAAAATACTAACTTTTGAAAAACAATACTTAACTATTATCATATTTATTTCATTCAAAAATTATTTGTTATTTTTGAATTATATTATTTTAATTTATGAAACCCCAATATACATATTAGATACATTAATAACAAATGACCATATATCCAGGTACTATATATCTAGAAATCATGTGTATAAAAGTCATATTTCTTTCCTATATATATATATATACTTATATATATTTCAAAAATAATTCATCATGTTAATTTATGTTACTTTCAACATGTATATTATATTATAAATTCTTTTCCTTCATTCTATAATTGGGTTTAGTATATTCATTGAAAAATAGAATGAAAAATATTTCATGATCATGATCATTTTACTTAAATCTGTATTTATTCATCCAATAGTTTTTTTAATGATGCTTCAAATTAAAACATATTAATTTTTTATTTTTATCACCAATTGAAATAATTCATCTCAATAACATGTATCATGGTTTATTTTATATTGGAATTTTGTGTGAAATAATTTATTCAACACTGTGTTTTTTGAAGGGAAATACATACCAAAATTTTGGGGTGTTACATACCCAATGCTAATTAGTATTATCCCATTAATATTCCATCAATTTGGAAATTTGGGTTATTAAAATTCTTATTCTTAGGAAATTTCCAAATTCTATAATAATTATGGATGAATGGGACACATATGAAAATTTTATAGAATGAATTCCCCAATAGAATTGGTGTAGTATCATCAGTCTTATGGTGATCTATTATTCCATCTACTACCTCTAAGGTAGCATGATCTCAATGCGAATGGAATATGGGAAGAGGTGGTTAATATCATGGATAGTGAAAATTGAAGAATTAGTTTCAGACTATGAGAATAACCCTAACTCATTTTTAATTGATATACTTTCATTTTATTGTTTAATATACCAAATAATCCTAAGTGGGTCTAAAAATGATGTTTGGAACTATACTTATCATATCATATTTAAATGTTACTTTAATTAATAGTTTCTCCTATAACTCATTTATATCTACACGCATTATGAATATTATAAAAGTTTTGTTGATCTAATGTCGAAAATTATAAAAATATAAACAACTCTTGGGAAGAATAAAAAAATGATTCCTATATACATCTTATTTTATTTTTATATCTGAAGTGAAGTTATAATGTTATTTCTTCATCTAATAAATGGGTTTCTTTGATATTATCATAGATATGGATTATATGGTTATATTTAAATACCAAATTAACTATTATAATCAGAGTTTAACCATCACTTATATTAATATAATTACTCATTCACTCCAAGATGAATAAGACATGAGGCTTTATAACATAGGATAACTTCTTTATAATGTTTCTAGAATTGTATTACAAATATTACCTCTCCTGATAGAGGTTGGTAACGATAGTTTAAAAAAATATTCTTCTTTTGGGAATGGAATTTCATGAGGTGTTAAGGAAGGATTGAATAGGAATACCTCCTAAGAGTGAATATGAGTATTACACTCATATGATTCATGGAACACATCCAATATTACAAAAAATATATCATATGGGATCATCTGAATTGATGGATTTAAAAATTCAGCTAGAAGATATTGAAATTAATCTCATGATCCATCCCTATTTATCTTTATTGTGTACTCATGTACTCTTTCCCATTAATGTGGATATAACTCTACATTGTTGTATTTATTATAATAAGTTGAATAGTTTAACTATTGTGAAGAAATATGATTTTTCCCTTGTCAATAACCTCTTTAATCAATTGTAATCATCAATATGGTTCTATAATATTGACATTTGATTTGGGTACCGTTAGTTCATGGTGAAGGGGTATAACATACTAAAGAATTCCTATAGAATTACATATGGTCATACCATATAACTCAGGATTCTATTATTCTAGATCAATTATCTTTTTGTATTCATGGAACTTATGAATCAGATATTACACCATTATCTAGAGTATTTTAATGTGATTTCCATGGATGATATCATTTTATACTTCAAGACTAAATAGGATCATTGTAATCATTTATGGATCATTTTTTGAGCTCTTTATAATAACCAAATTTATGTAAATCTATTAAAATTTATCTCCAAGATTTGACAGGTCATGTTCATAAAATATGTGGTTTTAGAAAAATATATTTTTATTGATACTAAAATGGTAAATTATATTATGTCTTGAGACTAAAAAAATAATTATTTAATGATATATTGCTTATTGGTCCATTCAAGATTCAACCAGAAGTTTAAAAAATCTCTCATCTTGATTTTACATAAAATAGGAGAATTTTCGGTGTTGTTTTGTGATTCCTTAGACATGGGATTAGGTTTTTATTGATATTATATAATCATATTATGTTGTATTGATATTTAAAACTTCTCACACATGAAAAAATTTCATAATTTTTAACATGTATCATGTTAATATCATTATTGCACATAAGTTTTAGTAAAATTATCATTTTAGTGGGAATCTAATTGTGTACATTGATCAACATATATTTGAGTTTCATATTCTCTATAACACCCTGATATTTCAATATGTAATTTTATTTTTAATGAATATTATTTTCAATATTATATAACACACGCAACACCATTCTTAAATGAACCACGATATTCTCTAAAATTATTATTATTTAAATACGATTGTTATAACTTAACCATTGGTTTGGTGGGTATGAATATAAATAACAACATTATGAAATAAATATTAAAAAATTTCTGCAAATTTTTTTTTTTGATTACTTCAAAGGAAATATGTAAAAAATATTTATTAATAAAAATTAAATCATATATGTATAGAAATCATTGATTGTATAAAAGGGTTATATTTTTATAAAAGTATGTTTTCAATATATATTTATTTTCATTTAAAACATAAATTTAGGCCTTTTTAAAATTTATTTTATTAAATGGACATAATTGTATCTTTACTATTATAAAATTTATCTTAGGGTGAGCTTTTGAGGTTTTTTTAAGATGGATTTATGAGTAAATAGTGTAAATACTAATTTTTATATAAAAAATAAATTATTTTAATTTATTTAAAAAAATCTATTATATTTTTGATTGGTTTTCAATTAAAATTACTCTAATTATAGTAAAACTGATCCAATTAATTCAATGGGAATCAACATTATAGATTATTTTTGTATAAAATCATTTATATTCTTTAAAAATACATTTCACTAAAAAAATCAATGTGTTATATCCACATAAACTAAAATTAATCATTAACACTTTAAAAAATTAAGTCATATAAATTAGATTATATATTTTTAATCAAAATAGTAAATTTTTTATTAATATTACTTTCATTTGTATTCATAATGAATAATAACCACGGTAAAATTTCATCGTGCTAGTACATGTTAAAACAGAGTAAAAATGTCAAATTAAGTATTCAATCCCTAAAATGTAACATAAATTCATAATTAATTGCGTTTATTATGTCATAAGACCCCTAAATTGAAATTATCTTCACTAATTGACAAATTTCGAGAAACTTTATATTAATATGACTTCTCTTTTTATATTAAGAAATTATAGTTTTAACTTAAAGAATTTTCATGATAAACATATAAGTATAAATACTATATGGAAAAAATATATACAGTAAAAATTTAATATAAATAATTTAAATTTATTATAGATAATTATTTTTAATTTTTAGTGGTTGTATAATTACATAGAATGCTTATGCATCCCTGAAAGAGCGTTTGTAGAAGTGAGAGAAAATCAATGTAATGGTCTCAAAAATATTATAAGTGATGTGTTCAGGATCATTTTTACTCTTTAAAGATATATATTGATCAAAATAAAGGTAATAATTTTTTAAAATATTGAAATTATAACACTATTTTTATCTGTGGGCCTTTAAAAGTCAAATTATGTGGATAGTTCTTAAAATGAATCTAATGATTCTTAATGTCAAATAATATTTTATAAAATGAATTAAAAATAATAAATAGACAAAAATTATTCAATTATATAGTAAAATAGACTATAAAACAACATATTTTCCATTTTTGATCCACCTATAAATTTTAAATAACATTTTAGACCATTAAAAACAATTTATTTATGAAAACATCATTTATTCTTACCTATTAAAAGAACATAATGTAACCTTTTTGAAGACACATATGAGTTTGAATTTCTCTAAAAAATATTCCTAATTCCACTTCAAAACATCCAATTCTATATTAATAATCCCCTAGAGTAATCTAATCTCACTTATACGAAGGCCTTAATCACAATCAAAAGGTAGTGTTTCAATTATTAAGGTATGAATTTTCATGCATCATTCACCCTTCTTAATTATGATTAATTGTATTGAAATCATATTGATAATTCAGTTATGTTTATTTAATTATTACATTTATAAGTTATTTATATCTAATTTTTCAATTTTATGATAATGGGTGACTTCATACCTCTAATAAAACCCTCCTGTAAAAGTTGTTATTATGTCAAAAATGTGGATTTTTCATAGATGTCCATTTCATTTTACTTATCCTCTGACATTTTAAATACGGAAATTAATAACTAAAAAATTATCATAAATCATAGTTTTATGTATAATCTAATATCTAATATAAAACTCACTTTTTATTAAGTAACCATTCATTTTAACACATTTGAAATACATCAATCATCATGGAAGTTTTACATAACCTAGGTGAATAATGACGTTTTCATGAATTTATTTCTCACTTGGGTATTATTAAAAATTGATTGTATAATTGAAAATACAATTAGAATTAAATTAACTTTACAACTCATAGAATTGAATGTAATATTATCCATTATAATATGTAATGTAAAATTAAATAAATAAGGTTATCTTTTAAAATAAAAAATAGGTTTATTGAAGATGTTTTTTAAGGTTGTTCCAATTTTATGACCTATTGAAATACATAAATTTTTGAATGATAAGTTAATTATTCCATGAATTTTACGGATTTTATGAAACCACTATACCAAGACCATTTCCTATTATAATTATACCACACAAGTTTTCAGATTGTGATCTAATGTTAACAAAAATGACCAAGGTGAACTATATTGATTAATAAATGAAACACCAAGAAAAAAAGTTGTAATAGAAATTAAATAAAATTAAATATTTTTTTATTAAAGTATATATTTACTATATTTTTATTATTCAATAAATTAAAATATTTATGAGGAATGTTAGGACTCATGTTATGGGATTCTTAACTAAATTTTTTCATTGACTTATATCACGTCTATACTTACTATATTTTTCCAATATTATGTGTTTTAATACTTATGATTATGTTATATTATATTTAAACTTGTATTATGTGGATTAAATTTGTCCCACATAGTCACTTAATTGATATATTCTTACCTCAAATGTTACGAATTCTCTAAGGGTTCCCGGTATCAATTTAAAATCATTGAGACATGTTCAATATTGTGCATCATGTTTCATTTTATAAAGTGTAAATACATCTCTATGGATATATTTTTAAAAAATATTATATATAATTAATGTGATATTTAGAACCAAATCATGTTATAACTTTCAATTTCCTTTCATTTAGAAGATACCAAAGTCATTAGATTATAGGTTTCTACATCACTTTTAGTTATCATTTCATATGATTAAATATTATTTAGGGGAATTATATATTATATATCTCTTGAACCCAGTGTATTTTATATTCACATAGTGAATTATATGGTTTAAATTATTAATTCAATTTTCAACCCTTTTTGTACTCTGAAAAATTGAAATCTTATATATATAAAAAGTCAACAATATTTCTACTTCTTATTTAGAAGCATTATATTCTTTATCAATATTAATTATTTTGTGTTAAGAAGTTTTCTTAAAACATGAATCATTTTTTATGGTAATTTTTTTACATTTACTTTATATTCGTGTTATTTAATGGAATAATTTGTTTTGTTTTTTTTTTAAATTCATTATGGTCTTTATTTAAAAAATCATCAAAAGAATTTATTTTAAATGTTTACACCATGAATGGGTTTTAACATTGGCATGGACCTTCCATATTATTAATCTTCTATTATATATATTGAATTATTTTCAAAGTAATGTATATTCCTCTTATTCTATTAATTTTTCAATGGAACAGTTTATAATTTTCTTAAAATTATTGAAAATGGATTTCAATACACTTATGTATATTTTTATCTTAAAAAATATTACTTGAGTATAGTTAAGTTTAATGATTAAATAGATATAAATTATCCTAAAAATTATTTTTTAAATGACCTATTTTAATCCCATGAATTTTTTTTCAGAAGTTATAAACCTTTCCCTAGTAATGAAACAAAAATTTTAATAGAAATTATTTTTAAATGTTTCCCTTACATTTTCTTCTCTATTTTTGAATGTACTTATCTCTACTACAACATATTAAATTGTGATGAGTTGATATCCATCCTCTTGTTCATGTTCTTTGTTATAATGGATATATTCAAAATAATTTCTAGTAATTACTTAACTATATAATCCTTAATTTATATAGTGAAAATATCACATTTTAAATAAATCAAATTGGGTGTGCTTACCATGAAGGACTGACAGTTTATTAATAGGCGAAACATTCAATATCCATATACTTATTAGTTATATACATATGACTATTTATTTCTAAGGCAGGTTGAATATGTATAGGGGAAATATTGAAATTTTACATTTTAGTTTTCCAATACAAATTTTTTTTATGAACTCATGTGGATAATGTAATGAATGTTTAATCTATTATTTTATTTATTTAATTAATTATACATAGTATTTCATGGGTTTTTCTTGGTTATAGATAGCCACTCGATGCATTTTTTGGTATTGTGAGAAAAATTGGCATGGTAATTTGATGTATGTATACCCAATTATTTATGACGTCCTCACACAATATCTTGATGGTATGATCATTATGTCTGACATTATTAATTGTATCAAAATGAAACAAGTTATTGTTATACATGTGATTATTTCTATTCATATTTCATTCCTGCATATATTCACCTTTCATGAAATTTTTATTTTGTAATACTGGGTCTTTTTTATCTCTTCTATATTTTATATTCCTTATGAATTCATGATAGTTTATGTTGTATGTTTTCCCTTACTAATAATCTGATCATACCCCTTATTTAGTTTTTATTTCAGTAGTTTATAAAGTCTTGTAATATATATGATAATTATATAATATTATTATGTGGGGAAAATTGTGTGGAAGATGACTAAGTGTTGTTATGGAAGAAAAAAAATTATGTATATTAGAAAATTTTCAATTTAATGAGAAATATATGGGTTATCTTATGTAATGATTTTCCTAATTATCTATATCTATAAACCTAAAAACTTATTGGGTATGTAATTGACTCAATAATTACATTGATGATGTAATTAGGTAAGGCAAAAATTGGTTTACTTATGTTTTTATTAAAACTAGTTTGTAAAGATTATACTTTTAGCACCATATATTAGTGTATAGGCCTATGATAATAGAGTTAGTATCATAATATGTTTTATATAAATTTATAGGTCAGGACGTTATAAAATAAGCGTAATTTTGGAGTTTTAGGTAACATAATGGGTTAATAAATCTATGATTGATCATAAGTTTAATGGAATAGAAACCATTTTTTAGGTTTTATATGATTGTAATTTATGAAAATTAAGGATATTTCGGGATACATTTATTGATATTTGAAAATAATGCATTATTCAGGTATATAAAACCCATAAGTTTAACATTTTATTTACTATGAATATTAATTTTACAAAAAATTATCATGATGGGGATAAAATCTATAAGTTAAATATAAACATTATAGTTAAAAAAATGTTTAATGTTGAGGTAACTATTGATAAAGGGTTTTTTTGAGAAATTTAAAATAATCCTGGTAAATAAAAATTTATGGGCGATTATAGGATTTTATTTCGAATTGGTTTATTTTTCTTTATTAATAAATCTTCAAAGAAAATTTGGAAGAATATATAACATTGTGCTAGTTTTATGTCCTGATGACTCCATTTATTTTGGGAAATAATTACTATATTTTATAAAATATATTTCTAAGTAATATGAATTTTTTACATGAAATTAATGGTTATTAATATTGTTTACAGATAAATGTTAAGTTAATTTTTTAATAATATGTTATCAAATCCTTCTTACAGTTGGTTTTTGAATTTAATATAGATTTTTTTCTCAAAATATAGGGTCTAGTTAATTGTGAAATGATTTAAGTGGAACATTGGTAGTTATTATGGATTAATTAATTACTTCTTCACATGATGGTTTATTTATAAATATAAACTTACAAAAATTTTCTATCCATTTTTGGTGTCAATAAATTTCTAGAGAGAGGAGGAACAACGTTTTTGAACTTTTTTGGATCTTATTATTTTATAAAAGATAATTTTAGTTCTTTGTATATGAAAAATTAATCATGATATTTTTCATTTGGAATACTATATAAGGTATATAAGTTAAACTAATCAAAAAACAACCAAATGAAGAAACTGTGATTGTGGAAAATAAATAAATCAAGTAATTAATTTTTCTCATTCTGATAAAATAATTCATATAATCAAACAATAGGAATATAAATATATCAAGAATTTTGTGGAAAATATCACTCATATATTAAGGTATGATTTTAGAAACACATTCATGTGTCTGTGTATTATAATAGTACACATATGGTTTATAAATATTTATGAGATATTATGTTTTTTATATATAACTTAAAAATTATTTATAATGATAAATTATACATCTAATATTAAAAAAATATAAGATATGTTAATTTTTTTAGAACAAATTAAAATTTTGATGCAACATTTTTTGTAAGAGGGGGAGAATTTAAAAACTAGATATTTTAAAATATATTTTACCCTTTAAATGAATACTATGTTTTATATAATTTACCATACAAAACACTAAATGAAACATAATATATTATTGATATATTCTTATTTAATTATGATAGTTATAACCAATTCATTTATTTTATGGGTATGAATAGGAGTAACCGCATTTTGAAATTTGTCTTCAAAATTTTTTCGTTAATAAAAATTAATTTATTAGTTCCCAAAATATATGTCTTTAATTTTCAATAAAATTAATTAAATAAAATAAGGATAAGAAACATTAAAGTATTGTAATGACCCAAACTTTTATCAATGAAAATTACTCTTCATCTAATTAAATGTCATATTATCTAAGATGGTTGTATAACATATGAACTTCTTTGGATTTATGTTTTTTGATTTTAAAATATCATTAAGAATTGTGATAATTTCTAATATTGTTGTTGAAAAGTGATCACAAGATTAGTATAAATATAGGGATTTAACAAATCCAATTTACTCAGACAAGTGAAGCGATGGCCTCATCTAGTAGACTTTCCTTGTATGAAGCCCATTTTTCAGAGCTTGGAAAGGAGGTGGAGTCATTGGGATTCACTCTTGACTAAGCCCAATCCAAGATTCAACATGTTAAGCTCGAACAGAATTGCCTATGGGAGAAGTGGAAGTTGATAGAGATTACCATCCGAGCAATTTTATCCGAGCCACCCCAAGAGTCTATCACTATCACACACCTTACCCTTTGGCCTTACGCGGGTGTTATAATGGTTTATGTAACTAGACCCTAGTACTATGGTTATGTACACTATTTTCTTATAGACAATAAACTTTCATTTTGTTATTTTTACTTTGTAAATGAAATTTTTAAAGAAAAAAATAGCATTTTTTATTAATTAAGAAATTTATTTTAATGAATTAATGGAATTTTGAATTGAATAATATTTTAATTAAATATTATTACTAAATTAAATTTTATATAATATTAATGATCATATAATTATTATGAATATTATTATGATTTTTGTTAAAGTTTGAAAGTTATTTTTGTCAAATCTCATGAATTTTCGATAATAGTTGGTTTTTATTTTAAATGTAAAAATTAAAATATTTAGAAAATTATTTAGATAAAATGAATATTATTTTTGGAATCCGGATGTCAAAATTATCCGATGGTGAATTTTTTATAATTTTTTGAGATAGTTGAATTTTTGGGTAAAAATTAAATACTGTTTAAATATATAATGCGTTTTATGACATCATAATGACCAAATAGTGATGTAAAAAATAAAATAAAAATTATATTAGGCAAATATATGTTTTACCATTAAGATTATGATATTTTATGGTTGTTTGATTTATTTTACAATGCTTTAGTGGTCCCTTCAAGACATATAAAACATTTTTACTTTTTAAATTGATTTCCTTGAGAGTGTAAATCACCTCCACATAACCTACCCCATTAATTTAAATTTTTAATTCATTGTACTTGTAAAATAATTCTTTCCACTACCCTTTGGAAAAATCCATGGTAAAAAACCATGGGTTGGTTTGTGGTTTTGATTAGTTTAATGTGTGGTCTCACAATCCTAAATAATAAAGAATTCTCTCTCCTTTCCTATATAAACCCACCCAAGATCCCACTTCCTCTCCACTTAGAGCCTTTGGATTTCCTCAAAACTCTTCCCTCCGCTCTCTAGAATCCTTTCAAGGTGCCCCAACCTCCCAACATTCCTCTCTCAAACCCATCCTAAGCCTTTTGGATCACATTTAAAACTAAGGGATTTCTTCTGTTCTCATATTTTTCCAATTTCCCTTAAGTAGTTATACCCTTTTATTTTTGATAAAAAAATGTTGTGGTATGGTTTTTAACCTCCCCCATAATTCCCCATTTATGTTTTAATTATGAGATACCCCTTCCTCTCTCATTAAAACCTTCCATGTACATCTGTTACCATGCCGAAATTCTGTAAGAAATTTCTCTCTTCTCATTTACATTCAAGTAATTATTTTGTATTATGAATATAAATTCCATTAACATTGTTGGTACATGTATCTATATGACCCCATTACTATCTATTTCATTTATATATGATGAGACACCCCTATATCTCTCGTCAACCATTTTTATGAATTCTTATGTCACGTTGTTATGCTGCCGAAATTGCACCGCGATTTTCCATGAAAAAGTCATTATGTAGTGAATACCATGCCTATTTCTCTATCAAGGGTATTAACCTTTATGAAAATTTACTTATTGATTATATAGTTTCATTTATTTCTTCCTCATTCATTTATCATGGAATAAATTACTATATTGAATGTTTCTATGTTATATGATCCATGTGGTGCACTTTTGCATGAAATGAAATGTTTAAGAATGGTGCACCCTCATAGCGCTCCAATGCATTGGGTAAAGATTAGTATCATGATACATCAAGTTAAATGAGCATTTACTCATTAAAATTCATGTGCAATTATGGTTTACTAATGCTCCATGCTTAATGATCATTGGCCCATTCTAATACCTTGTTTAGTGTTGTTGCCACATTTCTAAGTTCTGATAATCATGTATTATCATGCCTTTATGTTCAATTTTCTTTTATGCTCCAGTGATAAGCCTATTACCTATCATGTATTGCATTATTCATGTTATACCTTATTTACTCCCTTACTAGGCTATATACCTCACCCTTTTCTAATGTATGTCCTCATGTTATCCCATGAAATTCTTAGTACGAAGGAATATAGTGGTCATGTAAATGATGTTTTCAATAAAGATATTGTGTTTCTTATTTAAAGTTATTATGTAATGTTCCTAACCCCCAAAGAAACTAGACCTCTCGATCTTCCATGTTGTATCAAATGAAGAGTTTATGTTATAAATCATGTTTATGTGTGTAATAATGAGCAGGGTTGTTATATGTAACGCCTCGGTTCCAAAATCCACCTAGAGGCACCCTGCACCCAGTTGGTCACATGGCCTCAAGCACATTTCCCCGAACGCTAGAGGCTACCAACTAGAAGCAAGGGCCTTGGGTGTGATAATGGGGAAACTATAACCTCATTGGTAGAGTAACACAGCGGAAGAGAAAACAAATATAGAATATCAGAAGCAGTAAACATCCAACAACGGTAAATAGTGGAAGACTAATATAAAGAAACAACTGGAGCATACATATATATAAATGATGCATGATAAATATATGTCTATAAAATCAGCCAAAAAATTCAAAATGCTGAATATAGTACTAATACAAATTACAAAAGAAAACAGATAAACTCCTCAACATCGCAAGCCATAGCTTGGTCCCTTCCTCTCCAGCTCCGCAACATATCAAGTACCTGAAGTAGAAAGGCGCTTTCCCTTATCTATACCTGCATCAATATAATCTATTTGGGCCCAAAATCATGGCCCAAACATGGTGTGAGATGAATCCTAGTAGGCAACCACCTCGAGATCTGTTTCTAATAGTCAGCGAATATATGGCAGGTAAAGTATAAAAAGTAGTAAATAGTAAAGTACTCAAAAGTAAAAAATCCACAGTCCAAATATCAAGAAATAGATAATAAAAGAAGATAAACACAAACAGGTAACCCTATGGGAAGTGCTCATAGCCTATCCCCTCTGGTCCTACGTAACAAATACTAGAAACCCTCTAGGAAGCAGACACAGTCTCTCCCCTATGGTTCAGCTAAAGTATAGACTCTCTAAGGAAGCATTCATCATCAATTCCCCACTATATTCTTGCATCGGTACTAAAGGCACACTAGGGAAGCACATACATCACATTCCATCTGTGGCCCGCATCAAGGAACTACAGACTCTCTGAGGAAGCACTCGACATCAACTCCCCATGTGGTCTCGCATCGTAAATTATAAGACACTCAAGAGAAGACCTTACGTCCATCCTCCCTATGGTCTATTGCACAAGGTTCTCATGGACCTGTGTAAATTAGCAAGTATAGTATTGCATAACAGCCAAAGTATACCTCAAGAACTACTTGGATAGAATTCTACAGCATAATAGTATATCAGAGAAACATTCACACCATCCTACAATACTAGGTATGGGAAATTAAACAGCAGCCTACAGAAAAACTAGACCCAAAGGACAATACATGAAAATCATGCATGGGAAATACATCCAAAACACTGTAAATTACCCTATTAACAATCAATAACCTCTTCTAAGGCATAAAACCAAAGCCGAAAAACAGTAGGACTAAAACGGTAAATGTGAAATACCTCTTTCATGGTTATTGGGAAAATTTTCACATAATACTCAAAAACATTATATAGAAAGGATCAAACCACCTTCCTCGAGGTTAGGAGATCAATATACTTGAACCTAGAAGCTTAAAACTCCTTAGAACATTGTAGATCTAAAAAACCGTCTAAAATGTTCAACCCATGATAACTCAAAAAAGAAGAGAAATCATGAAATGAGGTTCCAACATAATAGAGAACTCATCGATGTGATTCCAACGCAATCAATGGTGTTTGATTTGGAGGACAGACGGAGGTTCGGGGGTTTGTTGAAGATCTGCGGACGTACGGGTTCTCTTGAAAGAACTGGACCTAAATGAAGATGGTTCTGTCCATCATACCTAACCCCGGTGCATTTAATGAAAAAAATACATAGTGTGTAATTTTGAAGTACACGACAGTTACTTTCCTTTTCCGTACTCTGCTTTAGGTGGCCTCCACATCACCCACATGACCGTGTGTGTGGCCAAGACACAGCCAGCACACAGCCTCGTGCGGCAATGAAGTACACAGTGTGTACTCATAAAGTACATGTCATGTACTTAAAAAATTTCCAGATACTCCTCTATTCTCAAAAACTCCAAAAAAGGAAAAACATACTTAAAAAGATGGTTTGGGTTCTTACACCATTAAAATCACTATATATCGATGTTGAAGAAAGTTCATGTCATGTAGAGAGAAAACATACCTCCAGATATTTTGATCAATGAAGACCATAAAATGATCACTGAAGACATAATGTATCCACATATTCAAGAAAAACACTATTTCTTCCAACTCTAGATCATGGGTGGCATAGTTCCACTCATGGAGATGTGACTACCGAGACCCATAAAAATGACTGATCTATGCTGCATCAAAACAAAGCCCAACCCAAGACGTAAAGCATCATAGAAACCCACAAACTGAACTCCTTCTATTGGAAAACAAATAATTGGATCTTTTACCAGATTCACATTAAAATAGATAAAATCTTTATAACATAGATCAATCCACAAGAATGCCCTATTCTTTTTGTTCAAGGTCGTCAAAGGAGTCGCAACCCAAGAGGAATCAGCTACTAACCTCTTTGTAATAGCATGTAGGACCAAGGAATTTTCTCATGTTGTCACGACCCGTCCTCGGGGCCCGTGCCGTGACTACCCCAAGCCCGCCTTCCATAGGCCAGGGGCTGGCGACTAGCACCAAGGCGTAAATCCTAGTAAAAAGGGAAGGCATTTCCTTTATAATGTAAACAAACACCACGGAGTAAGAAAGTGCAAAAAGTAAGCACTAAGTAAAAACTGGTACAACAGTAAGTGTGGAAAAGAAAGTGGGACAGAATACAAACCCAAAATAAAAGTAAAGTACAACTCGAAAGGGAAAACAGCAACTGAAAAGTAAAGCCGCAACGTCGAGCCGTCCACTGGGAGTCTCACCTGAAGGGTGGGTACATATAGCCTCCACTGCTCCTCGGGTCCAGCCGACCGCTCCGAGTACGTCCTACCCAGTGGTCCAACTCCAGGTACCGTCCTACTCCGCAAGCCTCCACCACGATCAGCGATGTCCATCGTCTGCAACCAACACAATGTAGTGCGGGCATAGCCCGTGAAGGGGTTAGTATAAGCTACTCAGTAGGGACCCCGAGACCCCCGAAGGTCTCCCAGAATCCACAAAGGATAATCCACAAAGGAAAGAAGAAATAATGAAGTAATATCCGACACTGCTTAGGTATATGCCCATACATATACCTAAGTCATCAATTCTCGTTTGGCTCCAACATCCAAGCCCAAGTACAACCCAGTCCACACAGGAAGAAAAACATAAATCCACACAGGATAGCACAACACAATCCACAAAGGAAAGCAAAACAGGGTTTCATCTCACACAGGTATACTTCTTCGAATGACTATAGAGATGATCACTGATCCATCTAAGTCGTCAGACCCACAAAGGATCGATAGGTACTAACCCCCGCAAGGACCCACAAAGGATCTGACCCACAAAGGATCGATAGGTAACTAACCCCCGCAAAGACCCACACAGGATCAGACCCACACAGGATCTGTAGGCGCTGGCCCACACAGGACCGCTGAGCGCTGACCCACACAGGATCGGACCCACACAGGATCGGTAGTACTGACCCACAAAGGATCGCTGAGTGTTGTAGTCGTCGCCGTCGAATCCACTGAGGATCTCTGCACAGTCGTCGTCATCACAGTAGCAGTCGCAGCCAGCTCTAGGGTTCCCGCACACAGCAAGCTCGTTCGGGAGGGTCCGCTCCACGAGCCGAGAGGCTGATACATCAACTGACACATAGTCCAAAGTTGATGTATCCAAAAGTTCTGCATCGTCAACAGGAACTCAACGTCACAGACGGCGCGTCAATCGGACGCCCGGTCTGAGAGTTATTGGCTTTTTCGTCCCAGGGGCCCGGTTGGTTTTTAAGTCAAAACCAACCCGACCATACTCCACCTGCATCCAAACCTTGGGTGGAGTATGCCAAAATATCCTTCTCACTTAGAGGAATTCAACAAAGTCGACGGCACGTCTATCGGACGTTCGAAGCTCAAGATATGAGTGTTTCCGCTCCGAGGGCCTGGTTGGTTTCGTGTACAAACCAACCCAGCCGAACCCAAAGTATTCCGAAACCTTGGGTGTAGTATACCAAAACGACCGTATAGATCCAAGGATCGCATCGCCGCTGACGGTGCGTCGTTCGGAGGCCCATAGCTCAAGTTATGAGAAAAAGACCAAAAAGGTCCAGAAACGGGGGGTCTGGGCCCGGACCGACCCGGCCCGACCCCCCCTCGGTCGGCCCGAACCGGGTCGACCCGACCCGGATCGGGGTCTAGACCGGTTGGGCATGACCCGGCCGGCGGGTCGGCTTGGCTCGGCTCGGCCGAGCGGCCGACCAAGGGAAACCGCGGGGGGCGTGTTGCCCCCGCGTGAAGAGAAGTCGCGGCCCCACGTGGGGCCACCCTCGCCAGCGAACGCGGCCGGGCCTCCGCGTCCCGCTCCTCTGGTCCCGCGCGGTCGCGGGACCACGCTGCTTCGGCCACAGCTTTAGTTGCGGCGGGTCCGTCCGGCGGCGGGCCAGGGCGCTGCCGCCTCCGGCGCCAGCGACCTGCGCCCCCAGTGGAGTCCGTGTGCCACCGAAGTGGCTCCGGTGGGCCGATTCCATTTCTGTCTGTGCCGTAGCTCATCCCGGGTCCCATTCTTCACTTCAGAATCAATAAATTGTCTCTGCATCCTGTTTTGTCGTCGTCCGCCATTCCACACACCAAGAACAAAAGGGTGGTGGGTTCGGACTTGTTCGTTGGTCCGCACCCACTGCGTTAGCAGTTTGAAACAACACCATAATTCCCAGTAATTGATAAACCACGACCCGCAAGAATAATTAGCGAACCAACTTGTTAATTGGTTGGTCCGCGTTCTTGCCTTGGAGGAAAACAAACATGGGTATAATCATTTTCAAAACGACCCCTACCTCAACGTCGTCGTCGGATGCGAGTTCGTCGCAGAATTGACCGTCGCGGAAGAAAAGGATCGTCGCGTTGTGGAAGGGCGTCGCTGTCGCGTGGTACTCGGCATCGCGTAGACAAACTCCGAGGATCAAGAACACACAGATTTAATTATAACAATTAAATCCATGTTGATGTTATAATCCACAAAGAATTAAAAGATTTGAATTCTCCTACCTCAAGCGGTTGGCTATCGGAGATTGTTGCGGGGAATAACGTCGCGTAAGAAGCGTCGCCGAAGGAGAATCATCGGCTTCACGGAACACGGCGTCGCGTCGTCGATCTTTGAGGGTGACGGCGTATAACGACCCATACTTTACATACATTGTTAATACTTCAAAATTGAAGCACACTTATTACAACATATGACAAAACCACAAAGGACCGTATAGGTATAGTGTCTTTAGAAACTGGGAAACATAAACAACTGGTTCATAAATCTTCTACAGTGTCTCCCATTTATTTCATCATATCTAGGGTCCCTTTTAGCATATTCTACTTAATATCCATCTTCCTGACCTGGGGAAAAGAAAACATAAAAGGGTGAGCTCAAATGCTCAGCAAGGGCAAATAAAGGAAATAAAAATCATATCATATCTTTTTGAAAATCAAAACCTGCAAAAGAGATCATAATATCTTAACATGGAATAAATCATAGAAGTGAAAATGAGATCCCCATAATCATAACATAAAACTTGAAACTTTGTGGCATGCACACATAATCATGGAAAATCATTTCTTGTTAGTCATGACTCATTGCCAAGACTATCTTAGTGGACAAAGTCCCTTTCTGAACCGAGTTCACTCCTCGTTTCAGTCCTGTATCACTGAACCGAAATAACCTTCCGTTCCAGCCATGTCTATCTCATGAGATATAAAATCTTTACCCAATGCATTGGAGGGAGATATAGGTCCCACCCATCTTATAATGAATCCTTTCTTATGTGTGCCACATAATCATAAATCATACATCATCGCATAACACATGTAACAAAAATGGGATTCTTGAAACATCATGACATCATAAATCAATTCATATAAGATAAAGGAATTCATAAAAATAATTCCATCACAACATGATCAAATCAATTTAATAATAGGGATAAAAACAGAACCCTTTATTATCTTAGATGGAAAATAATTTTGATAAAACACTTGAACTCAATTCTTGAGGAAAATATCCTTTCTTCTTCAAAAACATTTTTCCTTTCATAACATGTCATACAACTTTAAAATAAAAGAAGTTGATTAAAAATAAACTTAAAAACTTGTAAAGGAAGCTTCTTGGAAAAAATGTTTTAAAAATCCATTCATGTCGTATAAGTTAAAAAAAACATTCTTCTAACTTTTTTCGGAAAATTCAAAAAGTACCTCGTACGAAAAACGACAAAAGATTTCTTTCATATCTTTTACATAAAACTTACCGAAGGGTAAAATTGGATATAAACTATTGTATAAGGAAGGAAATAATATTACATATCGAGGGAACATGGATGTGGATGATAAAATACACCCCAGTAATTACCAAAGTAAAAACAATCTCGGATAAAAGTGAGATTGTGATATTTTCCCTTACCTTAGGTCCAATTTGCCTTGTATGTGTCCAAAGCTCCTTTATAATGGTTTAAATAATGTTATTGACTTATTCCAGAATCATACATATTGATATGATATCATATATGGTCATATTATTAGCTTATTGTTAGTAATATTTCATTGTTACTTGTTACTCGGGTCTTTATAACTTTTTGTTCTTATGCGTGTTTTGTCGAATAAATTCTTATTCTTCTTTCAAGGTTATAGATACCTTATATCCAGAATGGTATTAGTGTAACATATATCATATTTATTCATTCAATTCATTTATATAATTACTATGTAATGATGATCATGTAGAACGAGTCGCATCACATCGTGGAGACGGTATTCCGTACATACGCACGAGTGATGATATCGTTCCTATGATCGTGGAAATGTATTGGAGTATATATATATTATTTCAGTATCAATATTACTTTATAATAATCATAAAAAGTTACTCATTACATCATTATACCCATCCTTGTAAAGTGATGGTGGAAAAATAGATTACACCACGGCGTGGAGACGGTATTCCGTACGTACGCACGCGCGGTGATTTCATTTTTCCGTAGGATGGATAGAAGGTGAATTAGGGTTGTTTCATATTTATAATAACATATCAGTATGTAATTAATACTGATGTTATTACTTCATCATGAAACAACTAAAGAAGAAGAAGTTGAAGAAGAAAGAAATTGAAAAGATCGGTAATGGATATTACCTCTTCTTTGGAACGCCTCTTTGAATCCTCCACTTAAGGAACTAAGAGTGGTCTTTGGAGAAGAACAGGACCTCTAGGACTATTCTAGGGAAGTGGAGAGGAGAAAATGGCAGGGGTTGGCCGAGCTTGAGGGCTCAATTTGTTGTGAGGAGGAGGGGGAGGAGGTGTCCTTTTATAGGGGAGGAGAGGGGCACCTTAGGAATATCTCAAAATATTATTTTATATTAAAGTCAAAATCGGTTTATAATGGTTCCAAAGGGTCTTATTTCGAAGATAAAGTGGGGAAGGGTCTAAATCCTATCAACCAATAGTATTTAGACAAGTTTAGGGTATTATTTTAACCTTATCAATTAGATTTAACTCTATGTTAAATAATTTAACTTTTACCATGTCTTTTTGTTTTCTTTCACTATATGGTTAATACACTTACTATAACATGCCAAACGAACCCAAATTGTTTATTATTAAAATATATATCCTTAGCTAAGTCATTTGGCCGAACCTTAGATTTTTAGGAATACAATAACAATTAATAATATAATATTTGATTTAAAAACTATTTTGTGTCAATTTTGACACTATTTGATATATGATTTTTGTGAAAGTCATAACAGAATTATATGTTCGAACCAAGTTGATTAAATAAACACTAATATATCATAGTAACCTAGAAAATTAGTGTAATTCATAAAAAGTCTTAAATTACATTTATTTTGGTGTTTATAACATCAATTATGTCAATATTTCATTAATAAGATAATTACTGCATCATCATTGTGTCATAAATAAATTAAATTATTTAAAGTCGAAAAATTACAAATAAACTACCATTATGTAGGAAATATTTTTATCTTTCTAATTAATATTTATAATCTAAAATCCAACATATATAACCCTATGTAACAATTGTTTTTCTAAAAGATATATGCTTGTGTCATTTGTGTATTCATTTTAACTTAATTAAAATTAAGTGTCATTATCACTTACAAGTGGATCAATGGGGTCCCGAAATCGACCCAAAGATGCCCATGGTCGACCATGTATCAAAAAATAGGGTTAAGACACGTTTTAGGGTAATTTAATATTATTATAATATTATTTTTTAACCCTTATTTACCGGATTTACCCTTAACCATGGTAAATAAAATATTTACCGCAGTAATTATTCAAAATGTCTAAAAATAAAAGTTACCTATTTATACAATTTGAACATCCTGATTCCAAATATGGAATCCATTTTTCTAAATTCAAAACACAGAAGTGGCAGAAATTAATTTAAAATTAATTCCCGCTGTCAAAACAAAAAGCGTGTTTTTAAAAGATAATAACTATCAAAAGATTGACACTTGTTTATGTTTTGTTTAATTGTAACATTGTGTCCAATGACCAACATTATATTAAGTGGTAAAAATATATTCTAAATATACTTTAAAACCACTCAAATTCATAATTTGTCACTATTAAATGTTTTGATTAAAAAAGTTGTTTTTAATTAAAATTTAGTAATTTTCACTATTCATCAAAATATTAAAGTTATCCAAAAAGTACCAAAATTTCACCTTAGGCTAAATTTGATATTCTGAGTCCAAAAATGAAGTCCATTTTGAAAAATAAAATTTATAAAATTTCGAAAAGTGGTTATTACTATTCATAACGGCTAGTTTTAATAGCATATTGTTATTTAGTGAAACTCGGTATTGCGTACGACGAAAGCTATCGAGGAAGGTCGCGATTGCGTGTAAAGCAAGCCAAGAAAGTGTTGTGTAGAAAAAGATTCCTTTGATGATTTATATAACATAAAAGTCTCAGGTGTTACACGGCGTTCTTCGCGTTCTTTGCTTTCTTCGCGTTCTTCGCGTTCTTCGCTTTCTTCGCATTCTTCGCGAAGGAGGATGAAGGTACAAATTCTCCAAATCCTCTCAACAAAACGCACCCCAGAAGAAAGGTGTGTTGGTCTTATTTTATTATTATGCCAACGGTTTGAAAACAGGTTAAGAAATGAACAAATTAATTCATAGAATTAATTTCAACGAATTAACCGCCCAATTAATATGGCGTTAAGAATTTAGAAAACGCGTCAGTTGACTTTCATTAATAGGGGTTTTCGCGGGTGCGTTACTTAGCGGAAAAGAAACGGTGGGGCTCGTGCGGGACCCACCTCACAAATATCCTACCAAGAGGGTAGGATATTTTGGGTTCCACCCTATCCGCTTCAACTCATCTTAAGCAGCTTTAAGTGGTTTAAGCGGCTTTTAGTGAAATAAAATAAAGTTTGTCGTACCACATTGTTTTATTTCTTAACTTAAAGTCCAAAAATTAAAAACAACACCTGAGAAAACGCAACTCCAGAAGAGGAGTTTCTAAGAAAATACTGGTGCTATGATTCCATCGGTGCCCTTGGAATTTTATTCCGAGCACCGGTTCAAAAGTTAGAAAAACCTGCTCATTCGTTCACTGAACGTACCCGAGCCAAACTTCAGAACATGATTCTGGGCACACCGGGCCTCGGAATCAGGTGCCGTCAAAAACTATGTTCTTGTAAAATTCCAAATAAAATTAAGAAAAAAATTTCCTTGAAATTTACTGGTCTTTACACATATTTTCCACTATCTTCTGGGCTTCCCAAGACACAATTTATTCTATCTTCAATAGATCCACAGATACTCCATGCTGGGGTAAATCATTCCCTAAGAAATGAAGTTATCAATCCCAAAACTCACACTTTGTAAACCTCCCAAATAGCCGCTCATGATGAAGAACTCCCAAAATTCCACGTAGATTCTCTGTATGCTGTTCCTCAGATGCAGAGTATACAAATATGTCTTCATATAAAATCACCACTTACTTATCCAGGAACACACAAAACACATCATTCATTAACCCCATTAAAAAATCTAGATCATTAATCACATCGAATTTCATCACAATAAACTCATAATTCCTATCAAAACAACAAAAATCAGTAAATGGGATATCCTCGTTCTTCACACACATCTGATGATATCATGATCACAAATCAATCCTTGAAAACCAATTTCACTCTTCAGTTGATCGAATAAATCATCAATTTGTGGAATAGGATAGTGGTTCTTCACTATCACTTGGTTTAAGTGATGATAATCGATACACAACCAAAAACATTGATCAACCTTACTCACAAATAAAACTAGTGAACCACACAGAGACACACTCATCCATACAAAACCAAACTACAATAGAACATAAAGTTTTATACATAGCTCTCGCAACTCAAAAGGTGGTATTCTATACTGGGACATCGATATTAGAGACACTCTTGGTTATAGTTAGATCTCGAACTTGATCTCTTGTTAAGGGGGTAGTGCTTCAACCTCATCTGTAAAGAGATCATGTTACTCTTTTAAAACCCTAGGAAACACCAACTACAGGATCTCTAACAAACTCAATATCATATCATCCATCATGGATGAAAAATAAGGAGCACTCTATTGGTCCATATGACGGTCTCGTTCACCAAAAAACACTACTATCTCTCCATTAGATTTGAAGACCACAAACTGCCTCCTGAAGCAATCCAAAATATATTTCACTAAATATAACCAATACAAGACAAGGATGATTTCATATGGTTTTATCTATAAATATAGGAAATGTCACCAAGAATGGGGATTCCCTAGCACTAGATCACGGTCTCTATATACATCAAACAAAGCAACTCGACCTCCAACTGGCATAGCCAACACTGAGGTAACTGGAATCCTCTCTACCTCAAGTACCATAGAAATGACAAGGGAAGGTTATATGAGGGTTTGTGTCACTGCTGAATCAAAAAAGGAATGAACCTAAGTAGGAAAAAATAAAATGGTACCTCAAATGACATATGGATCACCTGGCACTGGAAATGCTAACGCATGAAGCTGACCATACCCTTCTCGATGTCCTCTCTAACCCTACTGAAGACCACCTACATAGCCATGCTCTGATCTCTAAGGATAGCGAGTGTCCTAGTGCGTTCTTCTATATTCCCTATTTACTATCTACTGATCCCAAACTACAAAAACCAACTACGGGTGCCTCAGTTAGAATTGTCCTAACGGAAGCACCTATAGCAGAACAATGGGTGCATACTGACTACTCATAAAAGTTGGAAACTCTTGATTCTGATGACCTTGGCCACAATAAAAAAACACACATCTGATCTACTAGCATTGGACTAATAGCTGTTGCCCTTGGATAAATGAGACCTTGAGGGCTGGGACCTACATTTGTTTGATTGTTGGGTCTTCTGTCCAGAAAACTGGGAACCCTAGACCATAGCTCTACATCATGGGGAATCATGAAGACTCTCCTCTTGTGACAATTGGGTTATGTCTAATGTCCTCTCAATGACCTCTACCCTCTCTAGAACCACAAGATAAGTCTTTAGTATAAAAAGGGAGACCTTGTGATGGATCTTTGAATATAAAGATTCTTCAAAATCCTTCATGCTAGCCTTGTCATCTGGAAATAAGTCCAAAGAATATCATATAAGGTTCCTAAAATGGATCCCAAACTCTCATACATTGGAGATCCCCTACTAAATGGAAACTAACTCCTAGAAACTATCCACCTTCTCAGTCAATGGAAGAAACTCCACTCTAAACATTCCTAGTAAATTCCCCCATGATAATTCTAACTCCTCTCCAAGCCTTGAGGAACCAGAGCCACCAATACCTTGCTTCCCCACACAGTATCATTAAAGTCAATGATAATGACTGATCATTATGAGCACAGATCAAATTTAAGGCTATCTCAACCTCCTATAACTATTCTTCTATGATTGTATCTGAAATATATCCCTCATACTTTTGAAGTTGTTGGCACTGAAACTCTAAGATTGTCCTACCCCATGTGTCATCTTCGTTGACCTCTATTATGTGGCGATCTGTCAGGATAACCTGTAGAACATATTCTCCATGAATCTGATGAGTACTTTGACCTAGATCCATTCATGTAAAATAAAAAATAGTTAGGTATCCTAAACCTAGAATATGGAAGACTCTATAATTATTTTTTATTTTTTATTTTATTCATTTTAGGTTAACCTATCTCAATGTATACTCATTAAAACACAGGCACAAAGAAAAAGGATTCATGATCCTTTCCTAGGTTTATACCATGAAAATTGTATCTCCTCATTTAGTATCCACTGTAAGCATAAATGTTCACTCATCATATCATAAGGGTCCTTAAATAACTCAGAAAAAGATAGTATCCTGTGTTTTAAGTGAATTAAAAACATTGATGAAACAGTTTCCATACCAACTCATGCAACATCACCTGTGCCTAACTCAAAACTCCATCATATCCTTCAACCAGAGCTCTGATACCACTCTGCCTTGACCCCCTCTCCACAAAGTGTACCCCTCCTTGGATATAAATGGGAGAATAGAGATAGTGACAACTGAGTCCCACCTCTAGTAGGTCTTGTGTTGGAAACTAGCACTAAAGGTATGACAAACATGAAAATGGGAGGAATTACCCTCTAAGAGAACACATACGAAAGCGATAGATAACACAGAAACCAACAAAATTCTACTCAAAATCCAATATAAATGAAAACCCAAGTGTTCGTATGTAATTAAATGCAATATATACTACAAATTAAAAGAAAACTACAAGTTATAAAAGAATTGTAAGGATATAAAAGACCAAGAATCCCAAACAACTCCTACTAAACCCCAAGCTTATAGTAACCAACCTGATCTTCAACTTGATCCAGTTGACCGAAAAACAATTCATATATATGTAGGTTGAATATAACAGTATACTCAATATGATCCTCCCCATAGAATCTTGTACAAAGGTAATTAAAACATGATAAAGCATAGTGAATAACAAGTGAAATTAACTCATCACCTAAATAGGTATACTATGTTCCCAACCTCACTATGGATACTCTTAGTAAGTATCACATACAAGAACATGTAATATAATAAATAATATCATGTTTACCCCTATACCACTTCCACAATTGTTTTCCTCTCTTCCCCAACATTTCACATCCTAAGCATCTCTCTCCAGAATGTCTCACCTACACACACCTTGGAAAAGCACCACAACATGCACCTCATGCAACACACCACCATGTCCATGAAAAAAAATGTAACCAAGTAGTTTCTGGGAACCACCACATCATGTATAACATGTATCATTCATTTGGAATAATAACATAAGAAATTACATCACATACACCGAGTAAGGATCCTCAAGCCGTCACATTTGAAACATGTTATACTGATAGTATTCCTTAGGAAATTATATCAAGAATAAATGTTTTCAAAATAACCACAATCCATTATAACCCTCTATACACATATATCGAGAAAACTAACCATTGTGTAAACCATGACATGTAACTACCAAGAGAAGATAGTGGGGCCAAAAGGGGTTGTTAGTGATCCATCCTCCAATCAAGACATTGGAAAAAACACACCCACGGGGCTTAGAATCCCCAGGGTGATAGTTTCCCTAACTGATAAGATAGAGTATCATATAGAAACAAAAAAAAGTACATGATATAATATAGATCACAAACACACTATGGGAACAACTCAGTCTCATACTCAACTACAGCTAACGTATCTTGGACTCCTGACTACCACTACTAAGATTAGATATCATATAACCATACAATCATTTAAAGAGATACATTACATTATTTTATCCATTTTTGCAGTTTCAATTTATGTTAATTAATTAATTATCCATTAATTAACCTTTTACAATTTCCACATTACATTAAAATATCATCACAACTAACTTCCATGCCCTCGAGGAATAAGAAAACCATGTCCATGGATTCTCAGGATTATAACCACAACATTGCATCCCAATAGATCCAACCCCATGGGTTAATCATTTATTCATTTATTAACATCATTAATTTACAAATTACCATGTATTCTAGGAAAATTTCTTATAGTACCAAACAAGGCAAACAACAAAGAACATATATCTATATCAATCAGTGGGGAAAGGAAAGATGATAAACAAAATGCAGGCCATCAACCAAAAAATGGATTAAAACAAGAATCCAACTTACATATCAGTGGTTAATCCCAACTTGAACCCGTTATGTCATATCCAGTGTCCTCTCTGACACCAACATGCATATCTCGATGCATCCGAATGTCAAATTCATCAACTGATTCCACAACAACCGGACCTCCCCACCCCACAAACCACAAAACCTTCCAGGCTCATCCATCATTGGATAAAATCACATCTGAGCCTCCTCACCCCTTATAACAAGGCACGTATCCAGAAAACATCACAATATGTAAGAAAAATTATCAAGAAATAGGGAAACTGATCCCTTGAATCTAGTCATTCATCCTTATCACACAACGATCCCCTAAAGATCCAAAGCATAGGGAACATTTCTTGTACAAGAAAGTGGGAAACTCAATCCCTATAAATTAATTATATTTTATCACATAACAAATTCTCATTCCATATTTAATTAATCAGTTCATTATTCACAGGTTTCAACTATAGGAATCCTAAATGAAAAACTATCAAAAGTTGGCATAGATAATTAAATAATTAACTTATCATGCCTTAAATTCTTTTATCAATAATATTAAATATGATTCACATCTTTATTCAGTTAAATTAACTCATAAAATGTCAATTAATTTAAAATTCTTATAGCATTATGATTTTAACACGCCAGATTCATTAAAAATTACTCTTTAAGTCTTTTATCAAATTAATTTTCAATTAATTTATGATGTATATTATTTAAAAATTCCACATGCTAATCCAATCATAATATTAACATCATAGATACCACACTATCTAGAAAATCAAGAGACAAACCATTATCATGATAAAAAATAGCAACATCACCTCGAGATTGATACCAATTATTTATTATGGTGAAATTAATTATTAGATTAATTTCATTGGAATATAGGAGATAAATCATGATCAATTTATGATTTCACATAAAATAAAAAAGAATAAATGAATCTTCTACCGCAAAAGGGTGTCAACGTTCTTCGCATGAGAATGAACCAACACTAAAGTCCCCAATAACCTCTCCCACAAGGACTGCATCCACTAGTAGATTCACGCCACAACCTCAGAAATAGGAAACCAAAAAAACACAATTATAAATATTGAGATCAAAGTCCATCAAATGGAAAGGAGTAAAGAGAGGAAACAAATCGAATAATTCTCAAGAACAGAAGTAGGACATACTTTGGATGGAAGACAGATCAAAGGAAGGAAGCAACAGATCAATCCTTGGAAAATATATCCCCAAAACATATATGTGGGGGTTTTTGGGTAGAATAAAATCAGAGTAAGGTACTTCAAGACGTAGGGTTTGAGAAACCTAGGTGGCTGAAACATTAGAAAACATACAACATCATGGATTTACACGACGTGTAATCCCCTTTCACGTTGTATAATCCCCAGGGTTCAGTTTATGTGGGAAAACACGTTGCCTATTTTATTTTATTTATTTTTTTAAACTCTGATATATGAGATTTCATGAAAATTACTCTCACATCTTCTAAAATTTTACACAACATGAAATCTCCCTAATTCAAACTTTTAGCATCTGAACTCCTCCAGAATCCCTCTGAGCCTCCTCTGAGAACCAAGGTCTTTGAAAACACATGAAGGTTCCATCCACATGGATCTTTTCTCTTTCAAAAAATTCATGACTATCATGAAATAACACAAATACCTATCTACCTAGGCTCTAAAATTATTTAAAACTAGACTGTAAGGGAATTATTGATCCCCATGGGATTGCAATAAGAACACTAGAGTCAAAAAAAGATTGAGAACAATTTCTCTTAACTAGAAGGAACAAATAGAAATCAATATATAAAAATATAATGAATATAATAATATTCCATAAACAAATTGGAATAGTTTTTGTGGTACAACAAAGGAAAAAATCCATAATCCAATTTTACAATAAAATAACATATCCTAAATTAATGAATATAACTACCACTATCTAAATGTATCATGTGGGTAACACTACAACATCTGACTACTAGATTTCATATCCCAACTAAACATGTAATTTTCTACTTAATAATAGCACCTTCCACTTTTTTATATCATAAAAATAAAGGCCTATACACACCTGAGGTAATGACCAAGTTGTGAGCACAAGAAGCCAAGTGGGATGCCACAAAGTGATCCCTAAGAATTATTTGTAAAATAATCCAAATATTTTCATTTTAAAAGAATGTGATTTATTATTTATCCTTTTAAATAGTCTATTATAAAACATGTGAATTCACTCATTTCAATAGTTTGAAAACATTTCCACATAAAATAATTTTCAAATCACATTAAAACCCATTTATTTCCAAAGCTGGTATCATAAATCCATTTCAAACCCAAAGAAAAATGGAAAGTAACCTTAGGATAATATAGGTCCAAGATATCTAGGTTCCTCTTATAATGATCAATTATGACTAGTTCGCATTAAACCTTTCACCAGAACGCCCACAAAATAAAAAGAGGAATACCCCAATGTGTAATACCCTCTAAGATGTCATGTGAACTAGTCCAAGAGACTTCTCCCACTAGAAAAGAGGAATGCCCTGATGTGTAATTCCCACTTCTAATCATGGAAACAAATCCATTCATGACCCCCTGCCTGAGTACCCCAGTCCCCCATGTGTTGAATAATTCAAATAATTTTCAAATGGAATATCACATTTCAATAATCCATCAAAAAACTTTTTGCCACATAAAATCCATTATTTGAAATCCATGTTATCCAACATAACCTATGTTACTTTGAAATAAACTTTTCTTTATGAAATAAAATGGGGAATACTATTTTATATAAAAAATAACACAACCACATTTCAATAAATCAGATATCCTAACATTCTAAAATTAGAGTTCAACTATAGAAAATAGAGAGCATGTATAGTTCACTAAAAAAATACATTATATGAAACCATCCACCTCTACACTTGTTTACCAAATAATTACAAGGAATATTCATTCAATAGTAAGAATAGGGTTATAAAAGATAGATATAATCATAAACCATAAATTCCCAATCCCGAATAATTGATTCCACAATTTCTAGAACAAAGGAATCAAGAGAAAAAAACATACCATGATAGTTACCAAAGAACAAAAAATGATAATCAAATATCCAAAAAAAGATTCCAAATTCCATGATGGATCTATAAAAACACAATTAGATAATATCAGAAACCTTATATTTTCAACCAATATCCCAAATCTAATGTTCTATTCATGGAGAGAATAGTGGCTCTATTAAATCAATTAATAATAGATAATAATGTGTAAATACCTTTGAAAATAAATATCCAATACCCAAGGATCCATCAAAATCGATCACAAGAAGGCATGAAATCTAAAAAAATATCAAGGATTCTCTTATGTTGAGGTGCTTTCCCGGTGAAATATGGATGATGTGAATCGAATGTGTATCGGGGATTAAAATAAAAATTTAGATTTTTTAATTCATAATGCATTGTTTTGGAAACTTTGATATAATTTTTACCCCTTTCTTGGCTACTAGATAAGTGACATTATTTATCCACATAGTATCACTAACCATGGAAAATTAATAATTTCCATGTTACACAGTTTTATGATAAAGATTCATGGTTTAGACTAATTGTGAAAAAAACTATATGCCCTTATCTAGAATTATAAAACATGTTGTATAATTTCCTAGGATAGACCACATGGTTTACCTTAGCTGTATTCCTAACCATTCATAATCCCAAAAAGATCTAAAAACTCAAAAATTTATCCTGAAATAAACCTAGACAAGATAAAAATAATATATGAAAAAAAAAGATAAATGCTCATGGAAGTGATGTCAGTATGAAGTAAATATGCCCATTATAGCACTTTGTTCCCTTAGAAAGTTACATCATAGAAATTTGATCCAAAAAGAGATAATTAAATATCTCCCTCAATAATTATTAACTCTCTAATGTCTCATTAAAATCAATTATGTGTCACCATAACACTCTAACCAATGGATTGGACTTTCGATGCAAGACATTCTCTCAAGAATCAATAATTTATACGAGTTCATCAACTACTGTCACATTAAAATATAGGGAAATCAATTCCTAATTAATGATATGATGGGAATCATGATGATATCTTCAAAGATGAAATATGTTGAATACATCATGAATAATAATCAACTATGATGGTAACACCAACTGATAAGAGGCCTTCCTAATCCTCCCAATAATATCAAATGGCCAAACATATCTCAGATCCAACTTACCATACTTCCCAAGATGATGGTGGCCCAAACAGGGTGATACTTTTAAGAAAAAACCATCACCAATTAAGAAATACAATGGATACTATAGAAGGTCTTTTTAGGAATTATATCAACTCTGAACTATCACTAATCATTAATTTATAATCTGAATATTTTTAGACATCTCATTGAAAATACTCGGTGCCAAAAAAAATAAGCCTCACCTATATTTGACTGACAAAGAAGAGGGAAACCATATAGATCTTTGAAAAGATCCATTTTGAAATATGACTGGTAACTATTATTATAAGAAAATATGACTAGTCTCGGATGTTTATCGTAATATATTCAAAAATCTAGAACACAAGCACAAAGAATATCCTCCAGGATCTGAATATAAATCTCCATCTGACCATATGTATGGGGATGGTAAGAAGAACTAAATATTACCTATGTTTTTGTCACCTCTGAATACCCTTCAAGGAGTGTAAGTAAACATAGTATCCCTTTTGAGATAATGGAAGATGACACCCCATGAAATCTTACAATCTCTTACACGTAGAACTTTACCAAATCTTAAACCGTAGTGGTGTCCCAAGTCAGAATGAATTGATTCAACAAAGTTAAAAAATAAATAACCACCAAATACAGGTTCTCTACATTGGGACATCATTGGAATCTGATGAAAAAATCTATGATCATTCGTCTTATTTACAAACTGCTATAGGAAGATGTTGAATTATATTAAAAGTCTTTTAATGCACAACCTTAATATGTGGGTAAGTATAGAAAGGAGACACAAATTAAATGATGTCATATTTCATTCCTATCTACCAAAAATAATTCTTTATATCAAAATAAATCTTTATAGTTCTAGGGTGAATAGTCCTTCAAGGGCATGGATACTTCTAGCTCCTTCTTTACGTGTTTCCAATGTGTAAGGTTCTTGGAGGAATCTTGGGGTATGTTTGGTGGAGTTTGGGAGCTAAAATATGAAAGTATGATGAATTCATGGTGTTAATTATAATTCTTGTCCTGTTTGGGAATTTGTGTCTTGAATGGTGATTTGTGTCTTGGGTAAGTCTGGATCACACGGTGCAAATAAAGATGTGAACCATCAGTTTAGGTTATGAATAGATCAGCGGTTGGATTTTGTGAATCTATTTATGAAAAATCATGAAAAGAACATGTATTTCATAGAATGAATTAATTATTGCATTATTGGATCTGGTTATATATTTTCTAATGCATCTTAAACTCAGACTATTCAGGATGTGAATGACACATTTATTCCATGATTTTGTGTCAGCAGAACTCTTATAATGCCTATTTCTCCATCAAATTTTCTCAAATCCATCCAAATCCTCTTAAACTCTTGGATGAAATATGATCGTTTTAGGTTGTTTCAAATCCCTTTTTATTGGGCTTGATCCCCATATTCCAAAGTCCAATGTTTCGTAATCATTATTGTGTTTTCTCTCTTTATATTGTGGTTTCATCCCCATTTGGTTTATTTTCTCTTATTCTATCTTTCCATGCTATGGGGGTATGCCTACTTTGTTCTCATGGAGTTATTTTTCTATATAGTAGTCCATTCATGTTGCATTACCCATAGGTATCATTGGTTCCTTGTAGGATAGGTGATCATAGATCTATGGTTCTTGTTCTGTTCTCAAATATTGTTAAAATCCTTGAGGTAGGGGATTCATTTTTTCCCCTTATTATTATCTAAAATTGTAAATTTATATTAATTTATCTCATTGGGTCTTGAATTAAAAATAATTAATATTAAATAATAATTTATGAAATAATTTGTCTGGGTCATAATAATCGCATGTGTTTATATCGTGATAACGATTTTCTTTTTTTTATAGATAGTGTGCTAACTATTTATTGTGTTATGTTTTAGTGTGTATGTTATTCATGGGAATATAATAAAGTATATAAATTTTGTAATTCTTATTATCTAAGTAATAAATAGTAAAATTTAATTTGTATCATCCTTCTTGAGTTGATGAATCTTTATGTTAATCATGATGCAACTTTATGTAATTCATTGATTTTTATAGAAGATACCTTAGGATTCATGTGTTTGTAACCTATGATAAATGAATCATTTTAGTAATTATAGTAAATAATTAGTTGTTTGATAAAGGTAATTTTTTTTGTTCAAGTGATTTTATTTTGTAATTAAAGTTGGATGCCTTGGTTTTAGGACCTATATTCCCCATAGACTATTTTTTGTTTACATGTAAATTTTTTTTACTTTGAATGTGATCATTTATATGATATGTGACATGATATTGGGATGGAATATGGTTTGGGTATGCATTTGTAGGGATTACTTGGTTTGTGGTAGAATTCATCCCCTAAGATGGAGGGATGGACGATGATATGCATGGTGTTGTTGAGTATGACATCGAGAGTTTTAGATCTGGTTGAAGTTGGGTGTTCTAAATTTTTATTATATTAAAAGTTGGGATGATTCCTTCCTAATGAATTTATATAAAAATATGGATTGTTGATTTTCTTGTTTAGGAATTTATTTTCCCCATTACATTACACATCTTGATTTAGATGGTTTGTTAATCTTTTATGGTTGTTTAGGATGAGTCCAAGAGTACATAGAATTATGGAATTGTTGAATATTAAATAATTTAAACCAGAGAGTTTGTGGATTTTCATAGTATCAAATGATGATAATTATTTAGGAATCACAAAAATTGTTTAATTATTCCAAGAGGGAATGTAATTTAAATGGTAAATTATTTAATATTAAATGGTTAAAATAAATAAATAATTGCATGTTTTTTGAAATTTTTTGTGTTATTAGAGGATATATAGTCATTACCATTGGTAGTCGGGTGTCTAGTAGTTGATAGTTGTAGATTAATATAAGGATAGGTTTTTACCATAGTGCAGTTGTGATATATATATATATATATATGATATGTTATTTCATAGGCTACCCCACCCATGTTAGTACGGTGATCGACACTAGTAGACTCTGCAGGGTGTTTTCCCCAACATCAAAGTTGGTGAGGAATTGATAGTCGACTACCCCATCTTTACCTTCTCTCTTATCCCAGAAGTATTGTTTGATATTATGAATGTTTTTTACCCTTTCCAAATATTTTTATAGGAGGATTTAATGTCTTGTAATCTTTTCACTAACATGTATCTTCAGATATAATATCCAAAGGATTTTTAAAGGTATGTTGGCCTATGATGGATTGAAATATAATACGTGATATAAAAAATGTTTTTGCTCATGGAAACTACATAGTTACTATATATATATGTGGATGTTGATGATGATATGATGTGATTCATGGGGTTCATGATATATTATAGTTTCCCATGATTTTTTAGGAAATATCTTTTCTGGGAGAGAGGGATCAATATGTGTGATATTGGGGTAGAGCGGAAAAATAGGGGGAAGTGTTAGTGGGGTACCTTAATTTTGATATTGTGATGGATATTATATTATTACATGTATTTGATACTTGGTGATAGATCCATGGTGAGGCTGGGAACTAAGCATACCTGGTTTGGTGATGAGTTAGCTTCAATTGATTATTCCCTGTGATTTAGTTTTCTTTAATTATATTTTGTTTGATAGGATCTAGGGAGGATTATATTAATTTTATATATTATTCTCACCCTATGTCTATAGAAACAATTTTTCAGGACCACTGGAGCTGGTTGGTGATTTGGTGATACATTAATATCTTTTGGAGTGGAAAAAGATTTGTTTGGGCTTCGAGGTCACTGCAAATGATTTTATTTTAGTACTTCTAGATTAATTTTTATAGATTTTCATTTAGTATTACATTGAATGGATATATAGGGAAAATTTAGATTTACTATGAGAAGTGTTTTTTTTTATTTATCTTATTTATCATTTTTCAACTAATTCTTAGGGGGAAATTAATCTCATTTTTTGTATGATATACCCTCAGTTCTAGTCACCAACCCATGGATTATTGGAAGTGGAATTAAGACATCTTTATCTCCCTTCACTCATTACCAGACCAGGGGGTACCTTTAGGGCGGGGTGGGGGGGTCTTGATAGAGTGGAATTAAAGTTCTAGTTGAGGGATAAGGTAGAGTTTGAAGGTAGGCACTAGTGGGGACCACATGGGATGGTGGGGTAAGAGTTTCAACCAATCCTACTATGAAATGTAAATAAGGGATACCAACTAGGGCATTGGTATTTGGGTCCCCCTGTAATTAAATTCAAAGAGCATAAATTTTACTAATCCAACTATGTGATGTGATGTTGGTTTCAGGATACATTCCTAGGAAAGGATCATGTATATTTTGGATTCATTGAAAAATGATTAGTTTTAAGATCTGTAGATATCATTTAGTTTGATCCATTCTCATAAGGAGAACTATTTTTCATTGAAGGTGAAAATACTGCATGGGGATGCTAGGAAATGGTGGTTTTTGTTTATTGAGGATCGTGAGGAATCGATAGTTTCATTGGATATGTTCCTAGATCTATACTGATTTGAGTTTATTTATTCAACCACATGGGAAGATAGATGTTCAGAGATCCTTAGAAATTGATAGGGGATCTCCAGAATGTGGATTTTAGGATCCATTTCTATAACATTCTTTGATATGCTTTATAACTGCTTCAAGATGAGGATGGAAGTGAGAGTAATTTTGAGGATAATTTATAACCAGATATCCAGTGTTTGGCCACTCAATTTTTTTCTGGAATATATCAGAGTATTATAGAGGGAATATGTTACTGATATTATTCTAGTTATATTTATATCATTATAATAGTGGATTATTTATGATTTTCCATATAGAATATATTTATTTTAGGTTCCTAATTTTTTTGGATATAGGGGTTTTTATATAGATGGGGGCAGGTCCCATCCCTCTTCATATCCTCTCTTTAGGGGCAGTGGCTCCCAGACCTCTATCAAGGGACTATAATGTTTTCATATGTAGTTCATGGTCATCAATAAAGGGAGTTCCAAAACATTATGAGTAGGAATCATATGGGTGGTGTTCCACTTCGATTTGTGATGTTTTAAAATTTTCATCCAACAAAACTAAAGTATGGTTCTTCAACCTTTGATCAAAATATGGGAAATGGGGTAAAAAGAGGCAAATCCTATAATTTTCTTTTTCCATATTTATCAGAGCTCAAATATAGAGGTTGTTTTCATTAGGGTCTGAGAGGTTGTGGAGTATGTCACAACCAATTGAATGCTCTAGAGTTTCAAGTGACATGTGAGACAGATATCATTAGATGTACCATTAAATTTTTTTAAATGGTTTAATTCCATTCTTGATTCAATGGATACACACTCCATCGTTTCACCTACTCTGATGTGTTCTATAGGACTTGAGGTGGAGATACGTTTAGTTCCCTTGCAATTGACTACTCTATATGGATGTTGATCTCATCTGGGTGAAGTATGTATAGATTTTGACCTATTTCTCGTACAAAACCACTCTTGGGGATACTTCTTATTCCTATATATAGATCCATATGACATCATCTTTGGTATGGACTAACTATATTCATTTTAGGCTATCATTTATTTCCTTAGGTGGTAGTTTGTTTTATATGATTCTGTTGGAGAGTATGTCATTTTCATTCGAGAGTGAGACCCATGGATGGATGAGAGGCATGTTACATCCTTATATTACTTTATAGATGATTTTATACATAGTTTTTTGTAAGTACAACTAGAAGTGTTTCCCAGATTTTATAAAGAGTACCCTGATACTTTTCTAAATTGGTAGAGGCATTACCTCCTCGATGATAGACTAAGTTTGGAATAGAGAAACATCGAGGTGATTATCTAATCTCAATCTCTTTATATATGATGGATCCATCTTAGTCATGGTATCTGATGATATAGATCAATGATCTCTAATAGTGAGGTTTTATTTGGCTAATCATGTCATGTTGGGGTGATATGGTTTTCTTCACAAAGAAGGATGCTGGTAGTCTGTGTTTACGTATCAACTATCATCACATTGAACCATGTTGTAGTGAACAATCTATTCCCGTTTTATATATTTATAATATATTTGATTATATTAAGTTATATATTTGGTTCTCAAATATCGATATGTGGTTAGGAAATCATCATATACTGGCAAAGGATGTAGTTTTTCTGAACACAAATTTATGATGTTGTTATGAGCATTATGAGTTAACTGTAATTCCATTTTGGTTGATGAATGCTCTATCTATATTCATGGTCTTGATGAATGTGATGTTCTTATTGTTTCTATACTGTTTTTTGGTTTTTTTTCATCAATTAGATCCTTGGGTACTCTATGTTTTAGGAGGAGTGTGTAAAGTAACTGCATAACATTTTGGTAGTTCTTCACCGAAAAGTTATTCAATATGTTGTTAAAGTGTATGTTTTGGGATTGGTAGGTTCATTTATTAGTGTATTTCATGTCACATCATGGTGTATTCAGGGATCCTTCAATGATAAAGGTTTTTTGTTTCATGGGAACCCCAAAAAATGTTGTAGATATGCTGACTTTTCTCAGTCTTATAGGCTATTATAGAAAGTCCATATCTGAATTTACTCAAATATTGACCCCTATGACATCCTTGAAAAATAGGACAAAAAATTATTGTCTAATAAAAAATTCCATGAAGCTTTCAACTATCTAGAGGTGATTTTGGTTAGTTCTATAGTTCTTTATTTTATAGAAAATGGAGTTCAGTATGCGGTTTTATAAGATGTTTCACATATTAGCTTGGGAAAGGTCTTTAGGTAGTAGAGAGAAGTTGACTCATATGGGTCTCAATAGTTATGATCCTATGAATATAACTATTCCACCAATTATATCCATTTAGTAGTGTTTGTTCATTCCCTAAAGTTTTGGTGACACTATCACATTTAAAAATTCTTTGTCGTTTTCAATGATCATAAGATCCTAAGGTATGCCTTCTCCCATTATGGATTAAACAATATTTAGTGGTGGTGGATGGAATTATTGTAGGATTATTACTTCAATATTTCATATACACCAAGATAAGGTAATTTTATGACTAATTCTATAAGAAGTAATTCACATAGTGATTCCATGCATGAGTATGGGTATTTATAAATAGTGATGGAAGATATCTTTATGATACATCTTTATATGGGATTGTTTGGTGGTATAGGATTCCTTTTTTAGAAGATAGTCCAGTATTATTTAGTTCAATCAGTGGTGGAGTCCAAAATGGGGGATTATAAGGTTTATGTTTGATGGGATCGAGTTGTTTATAATGATTCAGATGATGGTTGGACTAATGATGATTAACACCGGATGTTGTTTCAGAGGTGGGGTTTTGTTCCTTCGGTGATGTGTGAGGTGGTTCTCTGTGAGTTCCTTGTATCACCCTTAACTGTATATCCTAGTGTGAAAAATATTTTCAATTTTATATGAAGTCAGTTTTTGTGTCCTGGATTGAAGCATTCAATTTTATTTTTTTGTTTTCTCGTGTTTAGTATATGATAAAGAGAAGGTTGAACACAATGTTCCAAGTGGTTTGCTTTAACTGTTAGTTATTCCTCCATGGAAGTGGGAGGAAATTTAATTGGAATTTACAATTAGTTTTCCTCTATATTAGGTAGGGTATATGTTATCTTGGTGATAGTGGATAATTTTAAAAAAGCTCAAACTTCTTATCAATCATGGATTTGATCTCAGTGGAGGTTTTGTCTAGGTACTATCTGGAGGAATAGGTGATGCTTCATAAAGTTTTGAGGAAAATTGTCACACCATGAGATTTTATGAATTAGTATTTTTGAATTAATTTAATTTAATTTATAGCTTGTGTTACATGCCACGCGAATTTATGTTTTCCAGACACACAACACTGAGTTAAGATTGTTCTACACACAACTCTTTGTTAGCTTTCATTACACATGAAACTGTGTTTTAACAAAACCATGATATACTATTAATATTATTATTAAAACACGACCATTATAACCTATAAATTAAAATTAGTGAGATGAATAGTAATAATTACTTTTTAAATATTATATTTGATGGTTTTATACAATGAAAGCATATTGATAAAAAAGTACATAATTTCTATTAAAATATTTATATGTTTCCAAAATACTATTTTCTCAAAAAATTTGTTTTTTATTATTTCTTTTTGTGAAAATTAATAAATTAAATATTTATCTTTTAAAAAATAAATTTTATAAAATAAACATTATTTATTAAATGATAACATTAAAATTATCTTAGGGTGAGTTTTTGCGATTTTTTTGAAAAGTTTCATTTTTTTATTAACACTGTGAAATACTAAATTTTAATTGAAAAAAAACTTTTAGTATAATTAATTTATAAAAATAAATTGTATTTTAAATTGGTTTTTAAGTAAAATTACTTCAATTATACTTACATTAATCCAATTTATCACATTTTACTCAATTTCATATTGAATTTTTATACAAAAACTTTATTATCTTTTGATCATGTTTGTTTTAAATCCACACTTTCTCATAATATATATGGGATTAATTTTAAATTACATTTTGAAACGTATATGAATGTAATTTTTAAAATTTGATTCTATATTTTTAATCTGGATAATTTATATTATATAATAATTTCATCTTAAATTTCGATCAAAATGAATAGTAAATAGCGTAAAAATTATTTGACATGGTTATAGTAAATAGGGATTTACCTGGGCTTAAACTAAAAATATAATTGTTAAAAATAACCTAAATATTTTCCAGAACCATTTTTATAAAAATATATAGAACTTATAACTTATGGTCTCGATAATGGTTTATTATTCGAGTCGTGTGACATGAAAAAAACACCAGTGTAATACTTTCTTTTAATAACAATTTACATGTGTGCCACTCATATCACTTATAAAATTCCACCCCTCTCCTCTCTTATTACCACAATTAAACCAATATATTTCAGACATTACCTTCCAAAATCACTTTAAAACTTCTCTATTCTCATCATAGAAGCCTTATTTTGTACATAAAGTATTTCAAGTAAGGCTTATGGTGAAAACATATGGAGGATTCCTGAAGAAGAGGTAACGTTCATCAATGAGTATTTTTGTTTTGATTCTTCCCCCACCACATTTAATTATTGTTATAAATTTATTATATAATAAACTCACTATATTCCATATAATAAAATTTTGTTATGTTATGGTAACTACCGAAAAAAATCTCCACTTCCATCAAATTGTTTATGAAATCATCATTTGTGTGTATGGAGGACTACCACCTCGTAAACTGATGTCATTCATTTTTTCGATTACCACCTCTCAATGATAGAAATAATTATCAGTTTATTATTTTTATACAATATCAATGATATTGTAATAATTATGTAATTAATATAACACACATACCTTCATACATTCCACTTTTTCAGAATACTATAATGTCTCTCATGTGTATGGCGTACTACCACCTTGTGAAGCAATGGGATTCGTTCATAATATACATTGAATATATTAAGGATTATTTTTTTTAAATATGTGATATATATGAAATAAAAATTTATTCTAGAAATATAATATATCATTTAAGTTTATTTAAATATTTTAAGAAAATTGAAATAGCGTTCATGTATCAGTACGACCTACCGTTTCCATGAACGGCGTATTTCATTTTATATCACTAATTTTTTTAGATTTGTATAAATAAATATATAATGAATATAAATGATATTTATCTCATGATTAAAATTATGGAAATTATGAAATCATGATCCAGTTAATATGACCAACAATATAAAATCAAAACATATACAAAAAACAATGAGGTTATTACCCAAAATGTAAAATTAACATGGAATTGTTAATAAATGATAAAATTTTTAAAAGAAAACCATATATGGTATGATATAAATAAATTTTTAAAAAATAATTTATAAAAAACTTATATTTATTATACAGGGGTTTTGAATATGCATGATGGAATTCAAGACATAAGGTAAGAGATATCTAGTCTCTCTTTTAATTCTAGGAGATATATGAAAATTCAAGAATCATTTATTTTGTGTGGTGTATATACTTCCCATTTGAAATTTCATATCCTGAATCCCATTTTTTCATGATATTCAATGTTTCATTTTATTTTATTCTTTATTGGGCTTTAATATTCAAAAGAATACTAGAGAGGTAATGTGTTTGTGTCTCAATTTTCCTTCTTTGAGATATATGTCATGTCATGCACCTATATTCTTTCATGAGGTGCATATACAACCCCATTGACATGTAATGTCAGTAATTTATTTATCCTCATGAAATTTTAAATTTAATTTTATGTTATTTCGTCATGGTGATTGTGATTAAAAGTTACCCAAGTGGTAACAATTTTATGTTACAATCTCATCTTTTATTGGGATTTTTTATTATTATGCTTCCAATGATAAAATCAAATGATCTGTATCTTAAGAAACTATTTAATTTTAATCAAATATATTTATTCAATATATTTCAACTAATAGTAACATTTTTTAACTATTTTTTACATAAAATAATTAGGAATTGTTTTTAATAAAATATGACTTTATTTCTCTCTTCAGTGGGAAATTCATTTTCTATCATAACCATATTTTATAAAAATGTTTTCAAAAATATTTTATTATTATAATATTATCTTTAAAAGAAACTTTTACCCATATTTCAATTTTTTAAAAACATTTTTATGAAATTAATCTTCATTTCCTTTTCCAAAAAATCCTTGTTTTGATTTTACAAAAAAATGTGAAAGGTATATTTGTTTTAACATGTACCACATGAACAAAACTTCCAAACTTCATGAAAATTATTTTCATTAAATATTCCTTTATTTTTTACAGGGTTATTTCAAAATAATATTTTTTTCAAATTTTTTATTTTTTAAAAAGTATTTTTCAAATAGGAAAGGGTAATTTCTTCATGAAATTTTTAAAATTATCAATTAAAATCATTTTACATCTAGGATGACATATTTTGTTGTTACATATTTCTTTAATAGGGATATGATCCAAGGATACCATTCTTATTCTCTTTCTGAATGGTTTATGTTTATGATGGTATGATGTTTATGAAACTCATTTTTCTTCTATGGGTTGTACTATGATAAAATTATTATGAGACCCGCTTCTTTTTCATGGGTCATGGTATGATGAGATAATGAATTGATTATGAAAATTTTTCTGATTCTTTCATCGGGGCGCACGCGTCAGTCTTGTTCGTGGATGGTGACGTTGTTTCTTACCCCACCTTCCTGCTTTCCAAAGGAAGGTGACACACATTGCTTGTTCAGGGATGTTTGCTCCTTGATCGAATTGGGATGATGGGATGTTGGTTCTTCCATCCATGGATCCCTCCTGGAAGCTTGTCACCTAGTCAGGGTCTCCCTTATAGACTTAAGACGTTGTTCATGAAACTCTTACCAGTGCCATATATTTATGGACACCAGTTAATTACACTACTTCTGTGGGGATATTCCAAAGGGTCCAGTTAGGGAAGAAACCTTCAGTCGGGGGAGTAGTCACGTTGTACATCACTAACGTGTCTGGGCGCTGGGACACTAGCGTGTCTGGGTTTCTTCCCCTTATTATAGGGCTTCTTGAGGGCGCATAAACCCGGGGAATCCCATGTCAAATGTGGGGAATTATTTTCCATAGGCGGCTATCTAAAGTTTTTCTCGGCTTCCCATGTTTAACATGGGGTATGCCACATGTTTAAGGTCCAGTGGAGACGGATCGGATTGATCAGAGCACTAACTATAGTGGATCATGTGTGTGTGATCCCAGGAGGGAACACTGATGTTGGAGGGGGGTGAGTTGACGTGATCTCACCAGAATGTGGCAGCCTATATAATAATCAAGGTGGGTGATGGATGGTTGAGTGAAGTGGATGAGATGGAGCTGCCATGAGGATGACAGTGTCATTGGGCTTGAATCTCGATGATACTTCCTACATATCCCCGTGAAAGGTAATCAATGTCCACATAGTTTAGGATGGTTCCAACGGCTTACCACTGGTTGAGGGTGACAACGAATTACCGCTGAATGGGGGTCACAACGGATTATTGATGGATGGGTTACAATGGATTATCGCTGGATGGGGAACAATGGCTTACTACTTGGTGGGGTTGACCCACATGGAGACATCCTACATACCCTATCTAGGATATAGAGATCAAACCCAAGTAGTTCATATGGGTGATGGGCTTGAACCTTAGGTAGGATTCCTACATACCTTGCCTTGTCGAGGATCAATGTCCACATAGTTCAAGAGGAATGTGGTGGAACGACGTGAATATGGTCAAGACCAATGGATGGTGGGCTTGAACCTTGGGGAGGCCTCCTATGCACCTTGACTTGGCAAGGATCAAAGTCCGTATAGTTTGGGAGGAATGTGGTGGACCGACGTGAAGATGGTCGGGACCAATGGATGGTGGGCTTGAACCTCGGGGAGGCTTCCTACGTACCTTGCCTTGGAAAGGATCAAAGACAATATAGTACGGGATGAATGTGGTGGACGAACATGAAGATGGTCGGGACCAATGGATGGTGTGCTTCATCCTCGAGAAGGCTTACTACGTACCTTGCCTTGGCAAGGATAAAAGTCCATGTAATTCGGGAGGAATCTGGTGGACCTACGTAAAGACGGTCGGGACCAATGGATAGTGGGATTGAACCTTGGGTATGATTCCTATGTACACTGCCTTGGAAAGGATCAGAGTCCACGTAGTTCAGGACAAATGGGGTGGACCATCTTGAAGATTGTCGGGACCAATGGATGGTGGGAGTGAAACTCATGGAGGCTTCCTACGTACCTTGCCTTAGCAAGGATCAAAGTTCACGTAGTTTGGGATGAATGTGGGGCTTACACTCTAAGCTTCCTCGAGAGGATGTAATTTCTAATAATTACTCTAAGTCCACATGATTCATGATCAGTGTGAGTAATAAGAGGCATCAAATACATGACAATCACATTGCAAAAGGTGCATCCGTGGGAAGTGGAGAGGGGCTTACACGTGGTTAGCAGCCCAAAGAGGAAACAGGGGCTTACTTGTGGTTAGCAGCCCATGGTTATGGATATTGAGACATACTCTAGGTTGGAGGCCCAAGTCGTGACAAAGCCCAGTGGGAGAGGGATTTGGCACCCATGAATAGAGGAGCAGAGATTCTACCTCCTACAAGAAAATCTAGGGGCTTACACCAGTTTGGTTGCCCTTTCTCCATGGAAAGACGACGTTCCAATAAAGAGGATGTCATTCCATATAAGGAATGATCTAACTCCCAAGGAGACCAGTGGGCATAGATAATGTCCGAGATAGGGCACCCCGCGTGCATGGCACGGGGCCCTGCCGACTGGACTAGTGGCTAAAATGTACTAGGAATATCCCCATGCTCACTAGTCGAAGCCTGCGGAGTGGCTACCAGATGAGGGCCAGATGACTGAGACCAACCTGTAGCAGGGTGCGACTAGTCATGACATGATCGGGGTGGCTTTGCCTGATCCAGCAACATGAATGACAGCGAAGGTGGGCCTGATTCCACCAGATGAGAAGGCTGCATATATTGAGCTCTGCATTGAGCATGTTTCCTGGTTTCAGTAGCATGCAAAGTCTGGATGGAAGTTTTAACTGAGGCACTCTGACGGCCCATATAGCCACGACCCTATCAACGCTAGTGATGACTGAGGATTTTGGGAGGATCCGTCTGGCGCTCCTCATTGTCAGGAATCATATAGGTATTTACCAGATCTACAGTGTTAACTGAGGCGTATCCTTGATAGTCACTTGAAAATTCCAATACTACTGGATGAATTCTGGGAGGAATCATCATCCGTGAGGGCATTAAGGCACTGAGAGTATTGGATAACGATGGCATCGGGGGGGGGGACTTTTCTTTCCCTTGCGCCATAAACGCTTTCTCATTTGGGAGGAGGACATTTGAGACGACGATGAAGATGTGGTAGTGACTTCTGAAGGCTCTGGTCAATTCAAGCACGCACGGATAATACCATGGGCACGGGTGACCATTTTGCGAGCCATCCAGTCATCATACTTTCGGGGGCCGTAGTTAGAAACCTGCCGCCACTAACCTTCACTGTCGCTATTGCTATCGGGCCTCACGAAGACGCATGCCACCGGCGTCGGGGCTAGGCCCAACCTGACTATGTTGTTGTCAACCTGGTCTAGGATCCAGTCTTTGAACACAAAGCACTATTTGAGTGTGTTCCCCAGGATCTAGTGATAAGGGCAGTAATTGGGGAGATCAGTGAGGTTCTCCTCTTTTTGCCTTCCACACTCAGGAAAACACACAATCCCCAATTCAAATGAACTTTGGAAATAGTCAGGAACATGATTCTCATTGAATGAGTTTGTTTGGTTTCTTCTATCTGGGAAGGGGTCCATGGGAGCCTGGTTTTGATGAGGGGATGGAGGTGCCTGATTATCCCACCTAGGCAGTAGCGGTGCATTGCACGGGGGAGCCTACTGATTTTGAGGGGGACACTACTAGAATGGAGGTTGCGCGTGTGGTGGCGGGCCTCTACGAGGCTGTGGAGGTGGATCCAATGGTAATAATTTCAGCTATCTGGGGGCTTCTATCTAGGCCACCAAGGCGGACTCCACTCTGATGGCCCTCCTCGCAAGAATTTCAGGAGGAAACTGATGTTCCTTACTGGCCTGCTGAAAGGCTTCTTCTAGGCACTGTGCCTTATCATAGAAGTCTCAAAATCCTCCAAGGTAGTTCTGGGTGATCGGATAGGGGACCAATTCCGTCTTGACATTCCCCACACACATCGTCAGTAGTTTCTCATGAGTTAGTGGCATATTAACGGAGTATGTGATCCCTTTCCACTGGGCGATAGAGTCCAGAACACGCTCATTAGGTCTCTGTTTTCACCTAAAGAGTTCTGTGATACTTGTCTTCCGCGTGGTGGAGCTGAACTGGTACAAAAATTGTATGCAAGGATCTTCCCATCCCGCTATTGACTAAATGGGTATTTTTCTATACCAAAAAAATATAGACCCTTCCAATTTCTATACAAAACACTAAATATTAGAGGCCTCTTTCTGTGCCGGAGTTCCCAAAATTGGTCTGCACCATGTAGTAAAGTGGGCCAGATGTTGCGGGGGGTCACCCATCCCATTAAAGGGGGAGAAGGTGGGATTTCCAAAACCTAGGGGTGATGGCTTATCATCCACCAATGTCGGATAAATATTTTCATCAGGTGATAGTGCCACCTATCGTGTTTCTAACGCCTCGAGGCAGGAGATGATTACCGCCATTGGATCATCTGGGTGGGGGTCCCTGTCTTGATGGGGATCCCTAACGATGAGTGTGTTGGCGGGTTCTTCAACATGCTAAGCAGGCCTAGCGGCTAATGTGGCGGCTGGTGGAATGACCCTATGGGTAACTAGGGGAACCTGAGCTGGGTCCCTTGGATTTTCGTGTTGTTCAAGAGGATTGAGCTTGTCATAACATGCCCTCTTTCCGTAAGTTCTAGCTTCAACAATGTCTTCAGGGCTAGGATGGCTAGGGTCACCTAGAGTCATCTTTCTATGGGGAATTTGTTCCTTCCCCTGCTTCCTTAGCCTTGGATTACCATAGTATGGTCATCTCTCTACATCATGTTTAGCCAGGAGGTCATCGATTACCATCTTTTGCTCCGCGAGCTGCTAACGCAACGTGGCCCTTTTAGGGTCTTCCTCTATTTTCTGCACTGAGCCAGACTTGTTAGAGGTTTTGGCGACTCCGAGATTCTCTTTACCCTTACCGTGTTTCCAGCAAAGGACTAATGCCTCGGTTGGTTCATGGAGACCCAGAACGCTCCTCTATTGACGATTAACCCTTCCCAAGGGATCCAATAGATGTGGCAGGCCATCAAGGGTTAGTTCCCCGTCAAGGAGCTCCAGCTCATTTTCCTCTTCTGATTGGATATCTATGTTGACTGCGACTCTGCCTGGGGGCATGTCCTCAATATCACCTAGCGAGTTGGGCTTCCTTCGAATAAGACTGAAGAGGAGGGTAGCATACTTCCTCCAGCCATAGATCAACATGTGGGGGGGGGAGCCTCCTTGATAATCTTACGGAGTACCATGAAACTCTGAATGCATTGCTATTGGAGGGACCTACGATGTCCTGGTGACTCAGGTCGCTAGACCACATAGAGTGCATCAAAACCAACCAAACGAAATTTCTAGTCAATGTCCTCGAAATGCGCTTGGCTCCTTGGATAAGACACATGATAATGATGAAGGCGAAAGTGCATTGCCTAGAGGGTTTGATGAAAACACTCTAACTCTTCTTGGGTGATGGATTCTAGCATAGAGAAATATGGTGCTCCAATGAGCCAAAACATCTCCTAGAAGTGGTCCTCTGTGAGGATATCCCATAATCTATTTGGCTAGGATTTAGGGTATGGCCCTTGATTTCCCCATTCATCAACCAGGGGTGGATGAGGAATTAGAAAAGGTACTGAAGCAGACCGTTGGGACGGCAGGCTCGCCAGTGGAGAATACGACGAATGGGCTGACATGCCACCAAATCTCGAGTTGTCCTCTAAAGAGTGTAGTAACATGGCCGCTATGTCAAGATAATATGGGCTGGAGACCAGGGTTTCCAGTACAACATAAACATCTACTGGCGATGGGCTATGTCATGGATCTTCCGCCATTGATCCCCAAAACAGCTCTCTGTGGTCTCTAGTCGAGGTAGAGGGTGCTTTTGGTGATGACGGTGGTGATTTCATGGTCATTCCTTAGGGAAATTCCAAATTTTCATCCTCTTGGATGTACCTATGGAGGGAGGTAGGGATCTGGTGGACCTCACATTCTAGGAGTATGAGGATGATGCGCCTCGTTCCTGTCCAGCCCTTGACTCGGAGGACTAAGTGGAGGGCTCCAATGTTGAGTCGTACTCTGCTTTGGAATCTGAGAATCATGATGGTTTGATCTCTGTTCAGAACTTCCCAAAATGATTCTTATGGTGTTTACGGCCCTCCTTCCTACCCCTGGATGGCTCTTCAATACATAGTATATTTCTGACATGAGGAGGTCCTTCGGCCGTACTAGTGTTGGGGCGGAGAGGATTTCTGCCTGAGTAAGCTGGGGTGCGAGTATCATCGAGAAAAATATCAAATGGGACACAGGGAGGACCTCTTTGGGTAGTTATTGAGTGGTTAAGAACTCCTATGGACTTGGTAGGAGCATGGGGAGGACCTCTATGCTTGTTTCCCCTGGCAACATCAGTATGAGGAGGGTCCTCGTACTGGTCGAGCTGAACACGGGTAGGACCTCCATGTTGGGCACTAGTGAAGTGAAACTAACCTCCACGCCAATGATTTCCAGGGATAGGAGGGCTTTCTCCAGCTGCTGGAAGGACATAGGGAGGGCTCCCACATTGGGGAATGACTGGACATGCAACGTCCCCACACAGGCGGTCTATGGAATGATGATTGACTCCATACCTAGTTTAATGAGCATAAGAAAGACTCTCGTACTGAGCGTCATCACCATGGGGAGGACCCTCATTTATATTGAAGGTCACACAGGTCGAACCTCCATTCCAAGCCGAGAATTAGTGAAGAACCGCGTTCTCTATGTTAGCGCTATGGGGAGGACCTCTGTACTAGGTGGCATTGCTACAGGTTAGTCTGCGGCGGCCACTGCCTATGCTGACGGCTGAGAGAGTCGACCCTGCCTGCCCGTGGGGTTTTTGGGGCCTTGATCCAGTTCGAGCGTATGAATACCCCTACTCAGCGTACATAGGGAACTGGTGATATGCGTCAGTGGTGGCTCGGGCCACAGTAGCTGACGACGCTGATGTCCCTTGGCGGGTGTCCTCTTCAGCTTGCGACCGATGCTGGCATCGGGTCAGATGGACCAGAGCTGATAGTGTAGGTATGTGGCATACCTTCTCCTCGACCAGTAAGACTGGGTGGTGGCGTTGATGCAGCCTAGTGAGAGATCTCATTGGGAGCCCCTGGAATGGTATCCTGGCTAGGATGACCTAGACATCCCCTACCTCGTCGATGTAGGGGAAGGAGTCATCGAGGCATTCAGGGGACATGCTCCTAAAGTGATTATACATAGGTGTGGGGAGTATTGTCTCCCTGTGCGGCCCTTTTTGGTGGAAGTAGAGATGAGGCACAAACGTCTCCAGATCATAGCGGGCCATACCTTAATTTGGGATAATACACTCCTTCTCGTACCAGCGTATGAGGTCATTGATCACCCTCCACTGAATAACCTCGGATGGGGAGATGGGGCATGAGCACCCAATGGTTATGGGTGTGGAGACTGTTGAAAAAGTGGTGGGGCCACACAGGATTGCCGTGTTGGCATTTCCCCTTCCCCTACATCGGTGGATGGGAGACGATCAAATTTCCATCAGAGCAACTTGGTTCCTGAAAAGTAGGGAGATTAACCCATTAGTGCTGAAAGAAAAAGGAATCGATGACCAATGCTCCAACTCCATTCCATCTTCCATGACTGGTAAGAGGAATCCACACTGACAATGTTACTGACTGGGATGTCCAATGTTTTAACTTCCCCAACATCGGGTGAGTTTCATGCTTGGTCCACTATTTTCTTCACAGGACCTAGCATCGGATGGTTGGATCTGGTGACACACTGATCTTTTAATGCATCAAACACTACTAATCTCCACATTGAGGAGAAGAGATTTCAATCTGGGTTCACCATTTCTGTTTCCGACGCTTTTGTTGGGGTGCGCACGTCTATCTTGTTCAAGAACGGCAACACTATTTTTTCCCCGCATTCCCTCTTCCAAAGGTGGGTGGCATACGTTCATTATTTAGGGACATTTTCTCATTGATCAAAATGGGATGATAGGATGTCATTTTTCCCTTTACTGGATTCCACCTCAGAGCTTTTCACCTAGTTTGGTTCTCCCTTATAGACTTAAGATGTTGTTCATGAAACTCTTCCCAGTTCCATATCTTTATGTACACCAGTTAATTACACTACTTCTATCAGGACATTCCAAAGGGTTTGATCAGGGCAGCAACCTTCGGTTGGAGGAGTAGTCACGTTAGACATCACGGGTGTGTCTGGACGCTGGGACACTACCACGTCTGGGTTTCTTCCCCTTATTATAGGGATTCTCAAGGGTGAAGAAGTCTAATGCGTCCCATATCGAATGCGAGGAATTATACACCATAGGCTTGTATCTGAGATTTTCCTCAGGTTCCCATGTTTAACACAGAGTATGCTGCAAGTTTAATGTCCAATGGAGACAGATCGGATAGATCAGAGCACTGACAAGAGTGGATCAGGTGTGTATGATCCCCAGAGGGAACACTGATGTTATAGGGGGATGAGTTTAAGTGATCTCACCGGGATGTGGTGTCCCTGATAAGAATCAAGGTGGGTGATGGATGGTTGATTGAAGTAGATGAGATAGAACTGCCATGAGGATGACAGTGATGTTGGGCTTGAATCTCGAAGAGACTTCCTACGTATCCTTATGGTAGATAATCAATGTCCACATAGTTCATGATGGTTCTAATGTCTTACTACTTATTGAGGGTGACAATGGCTTACCACTGAATGTGGGTCACAATGAATTACCACCGGATGGGTTACAACGTCTTCCCATTGGATGGCGAACAATGGCTTACCACTAGGTGGGGTTGACCCCCATGGAGGATTCTTACGTACCCTATCTAATAGATAGAGATCAAATCCACGTAGTTCATATTGGTTATGGTCTTGAACCTTAGGGAGGCATTTTTCGTACCTTCCCTTAGTGAGGATCAAAGTCCAAATAGTTCAGGGGGAATGTGGTGGACTAATGTGAAGATAGTCAGGACCAATGGATGGTGGGCTTGAACCTTGGGGAGGCTTCTTACGTACATCTCCTTGGCAAGGGTCAAAGTCCATGTAGTTCGGGAGGAATGTGGTGGACCGATTTGAAGATGATCGGGACCAATGGATGGTGGGATTGAACATCAAGGAGGCTTCCTATGTACCTTTCCTTAGCAAGGTTCAAATTACACATAGTTCAGGAGGAATATGGTGGACCAACGTGAAGATGGTTGAGACCAATGGATGGTGGTCTTGAACCTTGGGGAGGCATCCAATGTACCCTGCCTTGACAAGGATAAAATTCTACATAGTTCGGGAGGAATGTGGTGGACAGATGTGAAGATGGCTGGGACCAATGGATGGTGGGCCTGATCCTTGGGGAGTCTTCTTACGTACCTTGCCTTGGTAAGGATCAAATTCCACGTAGTTCTGGAGGAATGTGGTGGACCGATGTGAAGATGGTCGGGGCCAATGGATGGTGGGATTGAACCTCAGGGAGGCTTTTTACGTACTTCTCTTTGGCAAGGATCAAATTCTATGTAGTTCATGAGGAATGTGGGGATTGCACTCTAGGCTTCCCGAAAAGGATGTCATGGTCGATACTTACTCTAAGCCCACATGAGTCATGCTCGGTGTAAGAAAGAAGGGGCAGCGAAGACCTGATGATCACGTCGCAAAAGGTGCGTCTATGGGAAGTGGAGTGGGGCATACAGGTGGTTCGAAAATGACCAAGGGGTTTGCAGAGCATCCCACCTCTTTCTCCACGGCGGGTTCGCAAATGTCAAATCGGTTCATGGAGCATCCCGCCTCCTTGCTCCTCGGTGGGTTCGCGAACGTCAAAGGGGTTCACAGAGAATCCCACCTCTTTTCTTCACAGCGGGTTCGAGAACTTCACATCGGTTTGTGGAACCTCCCTCCTCTTTACCCCATGGTGGGTTCATGAAGGGAGAGCTCTACGCCGACCATTGGACTACGGGGCTTCGCAACCGGTCTTTGTGAGGCATCCCCTTATGCTCTCTTTTTATTTTTTCTTTTCCTTGATTTTGGCGTCAACAGAAAATTTTATCTTCTCCATAGGTTATGATATCATGATGTGTTTATGAAACTCATTTCATTCCATAGGTTATGATATGATGAATATTTTATGATCTTGTGGCGCCCATAAATATGGCTTTCATTATGAGATTGATGGGGCCTATATCTCCCTCCAAAACATTCAGTAAAGATTTATATCCCATGAGATAGACATGAATGGAATGGGGAGTGAACTCGGTTTAGTAAGGTACTTTGTTCGTTATGATGGTCATGGGAGTTAACCTTTACTACTATGATGGTTTGTAGAGTGAACTCATTCCACTCTGATATCTTTGGAAATGATCCTTGACTAATATGGAAATGAATTTATATTCATATGTGTATGCCACAAATCTATTTCTTATTCCAATTTTATGCTCTTATGGATCATGTAATTTGAATTTCTTATGCTTTATATATTATAAACTACCAATATTTATTCCATGACACAATATTATGATCTTTTATCTACAGGGTATTGTTTTAAAATGTTATTCTCATGTTTTAATAGCCTTATGTTCATGTTATGCTTCTATATCACCCTTGTTTACCCTTACTGAGCATCTGAGCTCACCCTTTCATATGTTTCCTTTCTTCGTGTTATGAAAAAAAATATTTTGTATGATATGTCTAATAAGTTTTATAGTTATATATATCATTGTGGGTGATTATGTAGTTTACCTATGTACCCATTGTTTGTGATTCCATGTTTCTGAATACAATAAACCATTACAGTCCTCAAGCATGTGTTTTTGTAATGTATTGAATATTAATAAAAAATGATGCAATATCTATTTTTGATAAGACTAGGTCACTATAGTTGGTTTCTGATGATAGTTTTAGTAAACTTTGTATACTAGGATGATAAAACCATAGTGAGATCCCTAAGGAAATTTCTAAGGTTAATTCAAAGAAGGGGAAAATGTCCTGGAATTTCAGTAATGTATGGAGTGAGTGGTTTACAAGAAATTATATTCATGTTTGGATAATACAAGTGGATGTGGGTCTGAAACATTGGTAACTAAATGTAATAACTCTAAAAGGGGACCATTGAGCTAGACTAATTGTCACTTGGGGTACGAAAATAAGACATGTTATACACCTGGTTTGACACACCTAGGGAATATGATTTGGAAATTCATAAAATCATTATGGACTATCTTAAAGGATTTAAACTGATTATGAACATTAATGAACTAGGATAAATATAAGGTATCATATACTAAATAAGTTTCATAATTTAGACATACTATAAATGATTTTTCATGATTATGTGGTTCCCCATCATGACTATTAGTTATTACACTATTATTGTTTGTTTTAGTTAGTGAATAGAACTCTAATGAACCATGTTAATGCTAAGTACAATGGAAAATAAAATTATTTTCTTCCCGAGCATCCAAATTTTATAGGAACCAGAATGAAAAATCAAGTTTCTATGCTCACACAACTTTCTAAAGATATGAATCATGTTTTACTTTTAAATGGACAAAGGAGGCAACAACATTTGGTCGAGTCCTTCATGAGGCAACTTCCACCTTGATTTAGTGGGTATTCGGATCCAATATTTTATAAACAATGGATTTGTTCCACTTAAAATATATTTTCTAATCTAATGTATTGAAAACATGAAAAGTTAATTTTAGTTGTCTACCATTTATAAGCTGAAGCAAATAAATGGTGGACTCTTATCAATAATTTGAGGAAATAAGATGAAATTGAATCCTTGGATAGGGATGAGTTAAATAAATTATTTTTTAATAAGTACTTTCCACATAATCTCCATATAAAGATGAAAAAATAATTCCTTGATTTAAATCAAATGTATAATGAATTTTTTGGTTCATATGAGGATAAGTTACAATACTTGTGAGGTATGCTTCTCGTATTATCATCCAACTGAATGGTATGTTTGATTGATTCTTAAAAGGCTTAAAAACATGTCTATGAATGGAGTTATCCATAAGATACATCAGTATATGTGAGGAGATTTTTCAATGAGATGTCAAGGATTAAATGTAATTTATATTTATGTATTAATCTTATTGTTTTGATAAGAAGATAAAAATTTAATTAAAAAGTAAAATCTATGAACCATGGAGATAAAAATATGATACTTCCTTTACACTCAATGTGTTCAAAGAATTATGGTAGAAATTTCCTAAAGGGTACTACTAAATGTTTTCTATGTCTAAGGAATTTTCATTGGGAAATTGATATTTGGAGGGATGGGAAGACATTAGATAATGATGTGATTAGAGAGAATTCTTCACATAATGAACCACCCAAACTCCAATGTTTCAAATGCAAGGAGTATGGGAATTGTGCTAACCAATTTCCAAATCTAAAGGATACTGATGATGATCAAAGCTTGAATCATCTTAATATAAGAGAAAAATGTAAATATCATGTGATCATTTTTTCTAATGAGGGGTGTGATACTGACATGGTTAAAGCTACACTTACCATACACTCTTGAAATGATAAAGTCTTATTTAACACTTGATCTACCAATTACTTCATATAAAATGATTTTTTATGGGTATCAAGATGCCACCTAAATGATTATATTTGAAATTAGAAGTTAAAACCCCTAATGCTACGATGATCACATCTCAGGTCTATGATTCCTATCTAGTTAGAGTTGGAAAGAATTTTCATCTTCAAAATCTTATCAATATTCCTCTAGTTGAATTTGATGTTATCTTGGGCACAGATTTGATTTCCCTATATAAATCCCACATCAATTGTTGAGTAAGGGAGGTCATGTTTGATATTCTAAGGTAATGTATGATCACCTTTCAATGTAACGATAGGTATGAATTCCAATAAAGATCACATCCATTTTATGGGTGTTAATTCATATTCATAGGGTATGTTAATCATAGCTTGTTGGTGAGAAACTCTACATCAATATTATTCCTATTATGTGGGAATTTTTTGCTGTCTTTCTGGAGTAGTTTCTTATCCTTCCACCAAAACATGTAGTTGAGTTCTCAATATAAGTCATACCTAATGCCACACCGATTTCAATGACTCCATATAGAATTTACCCATTTGAGTTGCAGGAATTGAATAAAAATTCCCGGAAAACCTTTACAAGGGATTCATTCGAAGATGTGTGTCACCTTGGGGTGCACATTTATTTAAAATAAATTTGGACTAATGTGACTCTGAATTTTTTATTGGTATTTGAACTACATCACAGTTAATAAAAGGTATCATATTCCCAATATTGATGACTTGTTTAGAGACTATTTTAATGCCCAGTGCTTTTTGAATATTGAAATTCATTTTGGATATTATTAATTGAGGTTAGAAAATGGGGATATATGAATGACTGCATTCCATACAAGTTATGGACACTGAATATATAGTGATTCCATTTGGTCTTACTAATTCCCCCATTATCTTCATGGATTTAATGAAAGGACTCTTTAGATATTGCCTTCATCATTTTGTGGTAATCTTTATAGAAGATATTCTAATCTACTCATATAGAAAAGAAGAGCATGAATATCACTTGAGAATTGTACCAAATACTATAAGGAAAAATTATAAGAAAATTTTAAAATGTGTGATTTTTTGACACAAAATGTTTCAATTTTGGGTCTTATAATATCATGAGTGGTTATATCAGTAGATCCATCATAGATGTAGGATAATGGATATAAGACCAAAACTACTACAGTGACTTAGATATGTATTTTTCTTGGAGTAGCTAGATATTGTCAATGTTTTTGGAGAATGTCTCAGGACTATATAATCTTCTAAAAAAATTTACTTTGAAGGGAGCCAATTTCCTTTGGACAGATGAATGTGATGAAAATTTCAAGGAATTTAAGAGAAGATTAGTTAGCACATGTTCTTATACTACTATATAGTGGAGATGGGTATGTAATCTATAGTGATTCATACATGAAAGGTTTGGTATGTTTTAATATGTAGAATGACATGGTGATAGATTACTCCTCATGAAAATTTAAGATTCATGAAAAAATCACCCAACTCATGAATTGAAGTTAGTAAAGGTGATTTTTTCATTAAATATATGTAGCCATTATCTTCATGAATGTGATATATATACAATTATCATAAAATAATAAATTGTATATTCATTTAGAATTTTTTTAATATGATCCAAAGAATTTGGTTAGAGATGATTAATGGTTTTCACTCGCAATACATTACCACCCTAGGAAAGTAAACAAGGAGGTCAATGCTTTGAGTCAAAAGGATAATGCTAACATAACTATTATGAGGATTAAAAAAGATCCAATATTTCTATATTTTCAAGGATGGATCTATAAATCCTGATTGGAGGAGAAATTTGTTATATTTCTCATTGAATTTTTAACCATCTATCTAATTGAATACTAAATTGGTACATAATGAAGATGCAGATATGAAAAAGAAGGTTAGAAATATTCCTAATTTTAACCATGATCATGATAGAATGATAGGGTTTTAGAATTTTACATATGCTACATCCATACTGTATTTTAGGAAGGAGTTATTAGATAAAGCTCATATCATTTCATTATATATTCATCTGGAAAGTACGATGTTTTATAGAGATTTGAAATAGTATTTTTGGTGGGATGGAATGAAGATATATATTACACTATTTTTATCTTGGTGTTGGTATGTTAGAATGTTAAAGATATAAGGCAAAATTAAAAAGGTATATAACATCCATTACCCATGCCATAATGAAAATGGGAAAACATCACCATAGATTTTTTTTAATTGGAATACCCAAAATTTCTAAGGGGAATATTGTTATATGGGTTGTAATCAATAACCTTACAAATTCGACACACTTCAACTCTATAAGATAAGACTTATATTTGGATCATCGTGCACAGATATTCATTAAGGATTTTTTATGGTTTCCTAGAGTACTTTATTTCATTGTGTCTGATCAGGATCCAAGGTTTACTTGAACGTTCTAGATAATTATTCAGAAATCTCATGATACAGAGTTGAGCTTAAGCATTGTTTATCATCCTCAGATAGATGGTCAGTCTAATAGGATAATTCAAATCCTATAGGATATATTGACATAATTTTATTTGTATTTAAAATTTTTTTGGGATGAACACCTTTATCTAGTTGATTTTTCTTACAACAACAGATTTCACTCAATCATTTAGATGGACCCTTATGAATCCCACTATGGAAATAAATTTATAGGTCTAATGTGTTGTAATAATGTTGGAGAAATAAATCTATTGGGAATTGAGATAGCTGATGAAAATGAATAGAATCTTAAATCCATTTAGAAACACATCAAGGAAGATCAGAATAGAAATAAAACATATTGATAATAATCCTTTTGATCTAGAATTTGAATTTTGGGAAAAGGTGTTTCTAAGAATTTCTCCATGGAATAAGATTATGAGATTCTTGAAGAAAGGGAAACAAATCACTAGGTATATCAGTACCTTTGAAATTATTGATTGTATCAGGATGGTAGCCTATATATCAGAACATTCACCCAACCTCTCCCAATTCCATGATTATTTGTATATATCTCTACTAAGGAAGTACATACCAAACCCTTCACATGTACTAAAATAATATTACATACCATTGGAGCAATACTTTTCTTATGAGGAACAACTAGTATAGAATCTGGATCATATAAAGAATATTCTATAAAACAAGACCACTGACATGAATTTTTTTTGTAGAGAACCACCAGTTTGAGGAAGTTGTGTGGGAACTTGAATAAATTATGAGGAAAGAGTATCCTTATTTTTTTGTATTGGAGCAATTAATTTTGATGGTGAAATTAATTTTAAGGGGGGTAGAATGTAACACCTAGAGTTTTGAGGAATTACTTTTTTCAAATAAATTAATTTTTTTGGTTGATTATGTAATATAAAACACTAAGTTAAAATTCCATTATACACAACCCCAAGTTATTCTATCACTACACACAACACTGGGTTATCTTGTGTTACAGACAACACAAAGTTTTAACAAAACCACGATATACAATTATTATTATTATACAAAACTGACCATTATAACCTAGTCACTAAACATAACATGATGAATAGTAATAAGTGATTATTAAGTATTATATAAAATGGATTTATATATATATATATAACATTTCAATAAAAAAAAGTACTTAATTTTCTTTAAATTCTTTATATGTTTCAAGAGTACTATTTCCTCAAAAAATTGGTTTTATGTTCTACCTTGTGCGAACAATAATAAAATTAATTTATTAAACATTTAGAAACTTAATTTGGTAAAATAAACTTCACTTTTGAAATCATAAATTCAAAATTATATTAGGGTGTATTTTTTGTGATTTTTCTAAAAAATTTCATTTTTTGATGAATAGTAAAAAATTATGAATTTTAATTGAAAACTACTTTTTGGTTTAATTTATTTATAAAATAAAATTATATTTTTATTTTTTTTAAATAATATTAGTTCAATTATACATAAATTAATATGATTTATTCAATTTTAATTAATATTATATATAATTTGGATATAAAAACACTGTAAACTTTTTAGCATTTTCTCATTAAAAACTCTCTTTCTCATGGTGTTTGTGAGATTAATTTTAAATTAAATTTTCCACTTATGTGAATGTAATTTTGTAAAATTTATTTAATATTTGGAATAATTATAATTTATATTATTTAATAAGTTCAATAAAATTTACCAAAATGAATAGTAAAAATAGTAAAAATTATTTACCGTGGATAAGGTGGAAATGGGTTTACCAAGGGATAGACTAAAAAGATAAGGGTTAAAAATAACTCAAACTTGTCCAATTCCAAATTTATGTCCATATTTAGACCTTATATTTTATATTATCAACAATGGTCCATTATTGTAGCATTTCTACATGAAAATGTGTGGGTGGAATACTTTCTTTCAAAATAATTACAAGTATGCAACTCGCCAACTTATAAAAGGACACCCACTCTAATCTCTTATTCACACATAAACCCATTTTGGGTTTTAAAATACCCACTTATATCACTTATAAAATTATCTAATCTCATACTGTAATCCTTATTGAGTATAGAAATCCATCCAAGGAAGGTTTTTGGTGTAAACCTAAAGAGGATACTCGAAGAAGATGTAATGTTCACCAATGAGGGTTTTTATTATATTTCTTCCTCAACGTCCATAAATTATTATTGTATAATTATTATATAATAAAATAATATAATTAAATATAAAAATATTTTTTTTATGTTCTATTCATGACCAAAAACCATCTCCACTTCTATAAAATGGGTTACAAAATCATTGTTCGTGTGTATGGAGGAATACTGCCTCACGAACAAATGTCATTCATTTTTCTGTTACAACATAAAAAGGAAATACATAATGATTATTTTACTATTTATATATTATATATATGATACTATTATAATTATTGAATTATTATATCATATATACATTTTCACTTTCATGTTTTTTGGAATATGATAATGTCGGTCGTGTGTACAACGGACTACAACCTTTCGAAGCGATGTGATTCATCCATACATTATATAAAAGGTATTGAAAATGATTTTAAAGAAATTATAAGTTATATCTTACATAAATATTATTCTATAATAATAATATATAATTCACCTCTCTTTTTTTCAATCCAATAATGAAATGGAAACAGTGTTCTTGCCTAAGTACGACCTACCATCTCCATGAACGTTGTATTTATTTTTCTATTACAAAACGTTATAGAATACTCTAAATACATATATAATAAATAAGTATTATATTTAAATCATGGTTATAATTATATATATGATTAAGTCATGATCAAATTAAAATGACCAAAAATAACAAATCAAAACAAATAAAAATACAAATCAGTTATTGCCTGAAAGATAAATTTAAAATGTAATTGTTAATAAATGGGTAATAAAAGTTTATTAGAATATAATATATGTTATGATATATATAAATATTTTTCTGAGAGATATTTATAATAAAATAATATTAATTATATAGTAGGTTTTAATTTTTATGAAGGAAGTTAATACTTAAGGTAAAGGATTTCTAGTCCCACTTTTATTTCTAGGAGACATATAAAAATTCACCACACTTTTATTTTATATGGGATATAAATGAACATTTAAAATGATATAAAATTAATCCCATTATTTTCATTATATTTTATGTTTCTTTTTATCTTAATATTTATTAGGGTTGTGATTGAGAATATTAATAAATTGGTAAGGGATTTTTGTCTCAATTTTCCTTATTTGAGACATATGTCTTGTTATGAACCTATGTTCTTTCATGAGGTTTATATATATCCCATTTTAAATTTAATATAACTAATTTATTTATCCATATGATATTTTATGTCTAATTTTTTGTTAATTCTTCATGGGGAATATGATTCAAAGTTACCCATGTGATAATTATGTTACGGTACAATCTCATCATTTATTGGAATTGTTTATGATTATGTTTATAATGATAAAATACTATGATCAATATCTCAAGAAACTCATTATTTTTATTCTAATATATTTTTTCATTATATTTTCATGTAATATTACTATTTTTATACTTTTTGGAACTTAAAATAATTGAAAATAGGTTGTTAATAAAATCTAAATTTATTTCTCTCTTCGGTCAGAAATCTAATTTCTTCCAAAACCATGTTTTCTAAAAAAAATTGAATACTGTTTTACTATTATCCAATGATTTTAAAATAATGATTTTTCATGTTTGACATTTTATACAATACATTTTTAAAAGAATATTCATTTCATTTTCTAAATAATTTCTAATTGAGTTTTACCAAACATTTGAAAGGAATATTTGTTTTAATATTTATGGCATGAATGAATCATCCAATCATCATAAACATTATTTTATTTGAACATCTATATATATTTTTTAATGTTTATTTTCAAATAAAATTATTTTAAAAAGGTTTTATGTTTTAGTTTTTTTTTGAAGAGAGAATGATATTTTCCACATGAAATATTCTAAATGAAGGATGGAAATAATTTCCAATATATGATTACATATATTGATGTTACATATTCCTTACTAGGGATATGTTTTATGAATACCATTATTATTCACTACTTAAATGGTTTATATTAATTATGGAATTATTTTTTATTAAACCCATTTCTCTTCCATGGGTTATACCATGATAAAACTCTTATAAAACTCTCTATTTTTCATAGGTTATGGTTTGATATTATGATGAAATAATTATGAAACATTTCACTTTTACACATATTATGATATGTTTAAATTATTATGAATCCCATTTCATTTAACGGGTCATAATATGATGAATGTTTTATGTTATTTTGGAACATGTAAATATGGTTTTCATTATGATATTGGTATGACCTATATCTCCCTCAATTATGGTCTTGGGAGTGAACCTTGACTACTATGATGGTTTGGATAGTGAATTTATTCAACTATAATATCCTTGTAAATGTTCCTTGACTAATATGGAAATTATTTTCTATGCCTATGTGTATGGCACAAATCTATGTATTATTTCAATGTTATGATCTCATGGATCATGTCTTTTATTCCCTTATGCTTCATGTCTAATGAACTAAAAATATTTATTCCATTACCCAATATTATGATCTTTTTTATATTGGGTATGGTTTTCAAATGTTATGATCATTTTTTTCATACCCTTATTTTTCATATTAGGTTTATGAATCTCCCTTCCTAACCCTTACTAATAATCTCATCTCACACATAGAAGGACTTGATTCATTATGACTTTCAGGTGTTTCATCTCTACTGCTACCTTTATGATGATTCTTTTCTCATCGATTAAGGAGAGAATGATTTTGATGGTGATTTAGTCTTCACAGAACAGTGTGCGGAGATATATAACCACCACAAAAAACTGTTTAATGGGTGTGTTATTCCCTTAACTCATATCTTATGTTAACATAGTTTCTTTGGAGGAGAGAACCTAGAAACATGAGTCATTATAACATGCTCATTATCCCAAGTTATTTAATACTTGACTTTTCTATTGTATTGATATTCTAATGATGTTAACATTTTCATGGATTATAAGATATATCTTTCTACCTTGATTTCTTTTTTATATCCTTGATCATATTTAATAGGTATCTCCCTCAGTATAAATTTTTGTAGTTTTTATGCCTCACTCCTCTACGTGATGTAGTTAAGCACCTATGCAGGAGAGATTCTTGAGAGGTATCTCATGGTGTGGTATTTCAAACAACCATCTTTTCTTCCCTTATCTCTATTTATGGTTTCAATTTTAAGGGGCGATAATTGATTTATAGTTATTTGATGAAATATTTGGGATCCTTTTATCATATTACATTGTATGTTTCTAATTTCCTAGGTTATTAGAGGATGCTTGGGGTATGTATGGTACAAATTGATAGATAAAATCTAGATGTAGGAGGAATTAATAGTATTAATTGTAGTTCAAGAAATTATTGAGTTGTTCATGTATAGATTGATTAATCAAGGCTTGGGTAAGGGTGGTTCACAATATGAAATTCATGATGTGAACTATTGGTTAATGACATGAATGAATGAGGGGTCAGATATAGTTGATAAATCTTTGAAAACCTAATATGTGAATATATAGTTTATGACATGAATTAATTTCAAGGATATGAGATTTGGAGATTAATTTTTCATTGGGTATTAAAATCAAACAATCTAGGATGTGAATGACATGTTAATGTCAAAAATATTCATCTTGTAGAATGTTCATAAAGCCTAATCTACACTTGAATTTTATCTAAACCCAATGAATCATCTCAAACACCATGAGTTCATTGGATTTTATTTAATATATTTTTTAGGCCCTTTTATTTAGTCTTGATCCATGGCTTTCTATGTTCAATCCATAGTGATCTGAGGTGATTTTTCCATATTTCTCTTGTAGCTTCTTCTCCATTCAGTTCATTTTCTCTCATGTTTTCTTTCCATGATATGGCGGTTTATATCGTTTGTTCTCATGGAGTTATTTTTATTTTTGGTGGTATGTTTATTGTATGGTTCCCAAAGGGATCACCATTTTCATATGGGAGAGGTGATCCAAGATATAAATTTGTTGTTACGTTATTGAAGAAGGTAAAAATCCTTGAGGTAGGGGATTTATTTATTCTCCTTTTTTAAGTAAAATTGTAAAGTTATAATGTTTTATCTCATTAGATAATAGTGTAATTAAAATTAATAAATATTAAACTAAATAAAATAAAGAGCTGATTTTTTATAGTGATGACATGTTTTTATATCGTGTTAATGGTTTAGCTTTGTTTTCTATATACTGTGATACCTATTATTTATGATATGGGTTATCATGTATTTTATGCTTAGAAACTATATAAATAATGTAAATATGGTAATTATTGTTGAATAAATAATAAATATGTATGTTTATTTGTTACCATCCTTCTTAGGTCGATGAAACTAGAAATTATGTTTGATTAATGTTTATTTAGTTCATAAATGTTTGTAGATGATCTCTTAGGTTTCCTATGTCTTTAGCCTATGATAAATGAATCATTTATTTCAAGGCAATGAAAAAATGGTTAATTGAAAAAGATATTTTTTTGGGTTAAAGATCATGCTTACTTATAAATTCTAGATTCCTTAGATTTTGGTCCTAGAATCCACGTAGACAATTTTTTATTTTCTTAATACCTTTTTTGGTTTCTCCAGATGAGATTTTTTCTATACAACATGGCATGAACCAACGATAAATGATGGTTTATAGAGACATCAGTGTGGATTCTTTGGTTTATGACAGTAGTTGGCACTTGAGATGGTGGGATGGATGGTGATATGTTTAGTGGTATCTGGGATGGCACCAAGACTGGTTTAGTGAGTTGAAGCAGGGACTACCCATTTTTTTGTACAAAAATTTTGGATGATAGATTGTTAATTGATTTTCTTAAAAGGTAAAATAGAAGAGTTGCTTTTTTCTGAATTTCTTTTCCCTCCTTCTTAAGATCACAGAATTTTCATGGTTTAAAGAACATTTATGGTAGCTTATGATGTGTATAATAGTACATATAATTATTAAATGATAATGAATGTTAAATAATTTAACCCTTTGTGTTAGTGGATTATCATAATTCTAAATGATAATAATTCCTCAGGAACTATTGAAGTTGGTGGATTATTCCTAGAGGACATGAAATTAGATTGGTAATTTATATAATATGGAATTGTTAAAAGAATGAACTAATTGAGAGTCTCTTGAAATGTTCTTATTCATATAGGATATCTAGTCTTTTGTAGTGATATTCGGGTGTCTGATAGATGATAGGTGCAGTTGAGTTTATGTTTAGGACATTACCCATTGTGTGGTTTTGATATATATATATACACACACACACACTCCTATGTTATGATATTTCATATGATACCCTTACCCATGTAGGTATGGGAACCAACATCAGGGGACTCTGAAGGGTGATTTCCACAACATCTAGGTTGGAAAAGAACATATGTCTAACTACACCCTCTTTCTCAACTGTATTCTATAGGTATTATTAAGTTTTGTTATGCACAATGGTTACTTTTCCCATATATGTGTGAAGAGATTTTTAATGTCGTTTGGTTGTTTTCACACCCCTGTATCTCTAGATATAGTATCCTATGGATTATTATTGGTATGAAATGTATGGTTTGTGATGTATTGAGATATAATACAATACATATGGGTTGTAGTGGTTCCTAGAAACTACTCAGTTACTATCTGTAGATGAGTGTGTTGATGATGATATTATGTGATATGTGAGGCTCATGATATGTTATAGTTTACCTGGTTTTTTTTGGTAGGGTTATTTATTGGAGGGATATAGAGGAGAATGTAGGATTCTCAGGAAGATCGGAAAACTAGTGGGGAAGTGGCGGAAGGGTACCTTCATCTTGATAGTTTATTTGATATTATATTTCTACTTGTAAGTGATACTAGGTGCGGGAGAAATAGTGAGGATATGAACTTAGAATACCTGATTATGTGATGAATCAGTTTCAGTGTTTATTCACTGGGAATTAGAATGATTTCTTTCTATTTTTTATAAGAGGTTCTAAGGAGGATCCTACTAAGTATACATTTTATGATCACCCTACATCTATATAAACTATATTTATAAACCATAGGTGATGGTCGGTGATCGGTTTTGAATTTAAATGATTATAGAGTTGTACATGATATATTTAGGATTCAAGGTTGTTGTTGATGATTTTATTTTAGATCTTAAATTTTTTATGATTTTTCAATTATTATGACATTACATATAATTATTTAGATATTTTGACATTATTATGATCCTGATTTGTTTGGTACTTTTATATTATCTCTCATTCCTCATGTTCTTCTTGGACGATAATTCCATCCATTTTTGTGTATGATATACCTTCATTTCATGTCACCAATCTATGGCCTATTAGTGGTGGGATTTTGGAATCATTATCTCCCTTCAATCATTTTCATCCCAGGAGGTGTACCTCTAGGGAGAGGGGGTCATCACACTACCATGAGGATGTATAAAAATCATACATCATAGTTTTCCTAAAAAATACTAGGATAAATAACTGAATCCTAAAGAAATGAATCACATATGAAGAGTGATACCCTCCAATAGTTGCGTCCCCAATATATAAAGATTCCATGGTTTCCCTAAAATCATCATCTATCTACTCCTAAATAATCAACTCTGGGAGAGGATATATCAACTGAACACTAACTAAAATCATACATGTATCGTCCTCTCTTTCCTTCAATTTAATCTGAGAAAGAATTACTATAATATTACATTCTTCCATAGATTTCTATATATCCTCAAAAGGAAATTTCTAGCTAAGGGAACCATAAAAAATATTCCCTTTTATAAGGGTTTGGGCTCTATCAATGTCAAATGTCTTAATGTATTCCACCCACCACTTTTTCTTGAGATTAATTTATTTCTGTGAGAAGATATTTCCAAAACTCTTATTATTAGAATATACATTGAACGTCTCCATAAAAATATAATGTCACCAAAATTTTAGAGTATTTATAATTATGGAAAGATAGAGATCATGTGGTTTATAGTTATTTTTGTGTGGCTAAATCTAATGAGAACCATAATCCACTACATGATCACATTGAATAATCACACAACCCAAAACATGAACTCGATGGATCACAAAACACCACATAAACCTCACCAATTTCTGTTAAAATAAATAAAATATCTATGTTTATACATCATTTCAATTTATCAATGAATATTAGAAACATTTATTCTTATAATAATTTCTCCCCTTACTTAGTAAGTATTATCGATGACAATACAAGTTTTAAGAATAATTTCATAGAAAATTTCTAATAACCAAAAAAACAAAAAGAATCATTGTATTTCAATGACATGGAATCAATCCTCCCAAGAAAAGATAAGTTTTACCTTTTTTTGATCAACTGAGATACCATATTCTGAACCCACATATCCTAAGAACTTCACATCTCAAATTCAGAAGTCACATTTTGATAACTTAGCATAAGGATAGTGGTTACTTATGATTCCAAAAAATAATTTCAAATGATTATCATGCTCCACCTAAAATGTTATACAAACCAAGGTATCATCCTCAAAAACCAAAAAAAAATATCATGGTACCGATGAAATATATGTTTCATCAATGATATAAAAACTATTGAAGTATTAGTAAGTCCAAACAAAATCACAAGATATTCAAAGTGCCTATACCAACATCATAAAGTGGTTATTTGGATACCAGAGTCCTTAAATTTGAGTAGATGATAACAAAAACCGAGTTTAGTCTTTAAGAACCACTTTTCAACCTTTAACTGATCAAATAAGTCATCAATATGGGTAAATTGATATTTCTTCATCATTATCATATGATTAATTATTCATTAATTGGAATAAAGATGAATAGTTTCATCATCCTTCTTGAAAAAAAAGAATGCAAGCTGCATAATGTGATACACTATTAAAAATAAATATCTTCACTTTTAGATCATCCAATTATAATTTTAACACTTTAAACTCATTCAGTTTTATATGATATAAAGGAATAGATATTAGATGTGTCTCATGCACTAGGATGATAGAAAAATCCACCTCTATCAGTAGAGGAAGCCAATATAAGTATTCATGAAAAATTTTAGGGAAATTCCTAATCAGAGAAGGAATATCACAACTAAAATATTCTTCCACAAACTCAAATCCAAATGAGGTTAAGAAAATACATGATTATAGATGATGAATTCTTGTTAGGATAGTCCTTGGATCCAATTAACATTGAAACACATGTGAGTTCCCTTCATGGTTTTTAGAGTAAATCGAAAGGTGATAGAAATCAACCTTAGTCAGATGGGAAACCAACCAATCCATCATAATGATCATGTAAAAAAAATATAAGTTAAGAACTATAAAATCCAAAACTATATCAATGTCGGATATCTTGAAAGAACAAGTTGAAAATCAAAAACCTTGCTCATTTTTATTAAGAGGCATTGCTTGTTCCATAATGAATAACATGACTTTCATTGGATTTTTCAAAATATCCAAAAAAATAGGTCAATATAAAGGAAGGAGAGGTACCTTTATCAAATATATAAGTTGTTATAGATGATGAAATCAGAAACTAACATATCTATATCATTGGGACTGTGTCAACATCCACTAGAAAATCCTCTATCACATGAAATTGTTTTGTTATAAAGGGATGTGGATGGGGATCAGTAGGCTTAGACATATCTAAACATGTTTTATTTACCTTTAGATTTGATTAACAAAATACATAATGAGCTGGAAATGGATCCTGACAGAAACTATAAAAATTACCTTGGCAACAACAAGAACTACAAGCCTTTGGAGGTGTTGTACAATAATGCATAGTATACCATGTCTTTAAACACAATAAACAAGTCAAATAAACACTTATATCTTCTAATGATTGTATAATGGAAGCTCACAACTATGATTTACCTATACCACCTATATGAGTATTATTCTACTTCCTCTTCATCAATTGAGATCCACTAAATTTCACACTAGGATGAGGAATAAATCCAACCAAACATGAATTTCCTACTAGATACATCTCTACTATAAGCTCTATATCCACTTCCTATGTATAAGAGATGAGATTATTCATGAAAAAATAATGTCCATTCACAAACCCATATGAATCTCTAAGCCTTCAACATGTCTTTTTTCACAACATTAGATGAACAACAAACCAATTCATCAAATTTATTAGCATAATATCTCAATGAGTGGTCACATTTGTGGATATAGAGAAACACCATAGACGTTTCCATAGTCATATATTCTTGTAAGAACCTCAAAAATAATATGCTCTTGAAGTCCTTCCACTACCACCACTCATTACACATTAGATAAACTGCCCTATACCACCACCTATTACTAGGTCCCTCAAGATTAAAAGTATCGCACCTCATCATAATGGATTATGGAGTCTCCAAGAATTCCAATATCTATGAAATATTATCTAAATAGTCCTCTTATTTTTTATGTCCATACATCCACTAAAAGGATAGAAGGGTCGGATGGTGAAATTTTTTAGGCCAACCTTTGTCTCCACTAGTAACTTATTGTGATTCCCTAGTCTATGTTTGAGAAGATGTACATGTTTGTAAATAGTGTAAACATCCCTTAATATAACCCCAATAATGTTCTGATCAATCCTAGGATTCTCACATGGATAATATTCTATAGATCCTTCTTGGGGAACATGAGGATGTAATCTGTGAGGAAAGGTACTATATGAAGTATGAAAAGAGACTATCCGAAAAAGGAATAAATCTCATTTTAAATACAAAAACACAATAAAAAACTAAGATAACGTCAAAACTAAACATAAGAGACATACATTCCAATATCATGTGGTTTCTTAAGTCTTTTGATGATGGGATTTGGCTAGGAACTAACTCGAAACATATGCTTTATGTCCTGAATATTAAATCTAAGGTCTACATGACATCCAAATACAAGAGATATTTATTAAAAAAACCCTTCCTTTTATATTCATTTATCATGAACCAAATCAGAGACCCATCAACCTAAGATCTGAATTGATTTTTAATAAAACCTTAAGGGAATTCTCGATCCCCATGGGCTATAAACTAACACCCAAGTATCAATAAAATACCTTTAGTAATTATTTCACCCAACCAAAATGAACAACCATCATGGAGTATATAAATAATTAATTAACATAAATAAATTTTATAAATACATTCAGAAAGGTGTTAGAGGTAAAATGAAGGGAAAACCATCCAAAATACAAGTACATGGCCCAAGAAAATAACCCAAAGTAAATAATATAGTGAAAACTATCTCTAACTATCAACTGGGTGGCACCTCCACATCTCACAATGAGATACCTAATCCCAGGTAACCATGAAATATACCACCAAATTTTGGCACCTTTCCCATTTATGCATCAGATAAAACAATTTCTACACTCATATGAGGGTATGTGTAGGGTGTGAGCAAAACAAGCCAAGTGGGATCCCACCGAATTTTACATAAGAACTATTGGTAAAATAATCCAAATATGATCATTTTGAAATAAATTAAGGCATGATGTACAATTTTACACATTTTAGTATAAAACATGGGAATTAATCATTTTAAATAATTTATAAACTATTCCACAGAAAAAAAAAATTAAAATCACATTAAATGAAATACTTTATCATTTTCAGAACATGCATCACCAATACATTTCAAAACTAAAGAACAATGGAAAGTCGCTTTAAGATAATATGGGTCTTGGCTTGATAGATTTATTATAAAATGAACAATTGTGACTAGTGTGGACTAAGATTGTCCTTGGAATACTTTCTAAATGAAAATAATAATAACTCGAAGGGAAATTCCCCCTAATAATCATATAAAAAAGTACCTTCATAACCCCCACCTATATATCCTAGGTTCCCATGGCTTGAAATTTTTAAATCATTTTCAAAGGGAATACCACATTGTAACAATCAATCCAAAACCCTTTCACAAATCAAAATTAATCTTTGGAATCCATTTTATCCAAAAACCCAATGATTCGTTGAAATAAACCATTATTTAAAAAATATATATGGAAAAAAAATTATATCAAAATATATTCACACACACATTTTGAAAAATCATAGATCATTTCATTATCAATTTAGAAGTTGTGTTTAGAAATTATAGAGCATGTGTAGTTTGTAAAACAAAGTCTTTAGATGAAACCACCCACCTTAAAACTTGTTCATCCAATAACTCCATGGAATCCAGACACTAAAGGTATAATAGGGATCTAGAAAATAATAAATAATCCTAAACCATAAATTTTCAATCATTAATTTCAAATTGATTAATTTCTAGAACATGAGACTTCCTAAAGAAAACATAGTGATAAAGGATAACATAAACACGAATTAAAAATTACATAATGTATATATAAGAAACCCAACTAGATAATTTTAAAATCCTTAAATATACCAAGAACATCATGATCTAAGGTTTTGTTCAAGGAGAGAAGAGAAAATCTATAATATTAATAAATAATGACCAAGAACGGTTAAATATCACTGAGAATTATGATCCCACACCCAAGGATCCATCAAAATAAATCAACAAAATTAAAGGAATCTCTTACAAGAGTATCCTTGGTTGAGGACCTATTCCACCATAATAATAATATTGTGAATAACAAGAGTATCGGGTCTTAAAATAGTATTTTAGATTAATTAACATCACACAGTTTGGACATAAGGTTTGGAAAATCATGCACCAACCAAGATACCCTTTCTTGGCTACTGGAGAAGTTTCATAATTTTTCTACATAGTCTGACAACCATGCACTAACTACGTGAAATCCATTTATCCCAAGTTTCACATTTGTAATGTAAATTTTCATGATTTAGACTAAATGTGTTCCTAACCATGCACCCTCCTCTGGAATTATAGAACATGTTGCATGGTTACCTAGGGTAACCCTCATAGTTTACCCTAACCATGAATCTAACCATTCATGGGCCCATGAAGCTCTAAAATCCAATATTTAACTAAAATTACCCAAGCCAAGGTCAGAATATGATAGGGTAAAAATAAAAAGGTTATCTATAACTTAAAATAATTCTTGGGTGTGATGAATATCCATGATAACATGACCATATCATAAAAACATTTCGTAATATAGTGAAATAAATTTTGGAATATTAAAAATCATTGAAATCATTTCTCAAGGATATTTTCCAAGACATTTATCACATGCTGGTCTTGGGATAACCACCCATGTTCCCTCTTTAGTCTTGGGATAACATCGTGTATACACTCTTTTGGTCTTGGGATAACCTCCTATGTGCCCACTTTTGGAATTGGGATAACCTATTGTATACCCTTTCAGGTCACATACATTAAACATCACCCAATTTATTGGATGTCCATAGTGGACCTCCTATCACATAATTAAAATCTATTCATATTTATGTCATTGTACTATGAAAACAGTTATCCTTTTATAATATCATGACTTATAGAAAATAAAATGGGTTTCATTAATATTTTATCATCATAACAAATAACCATCTAGAGAAATAATTAGTATAAAAACATTGGATCATATCCCTAGTAAATTATAATAAACATTAAAGGATGTTTTTTTAGATGAAAATTCATTTAAAAGATCACTCAAACATTTCCTATGAAAAATACCCTTTTCGTTTTCAAATAACTTATTTAAAATAAAAACATTCCCATAATAATAATAATAACAATTTTATTTGGGAAAAAATGAAAATTATAAAGGATTATTCAAATAAAAGAATATTCATGATGGTATAAAAACATATTCAATCATTCAATTTTCAAACAGCAATTCCTCTCATATTTCTGATAAAAAGTCAAAATACCAAATTTGAAAAACAATAAGATGATTCATTTTAAATATTTTTAATTAAAGTATAATATAGTTTTAAATGGATTTAAATAATATTTATAGATTCTTAGAAAAACTCTTATAAACATTTTAAAGAAAACATGGATATTGAATTTAAGATTCCCAATCAAATATAAATACAAAGTTGATTTTAATTGATAAGATTATTTGGGATTTTTAGCACTTAGATAGTGGAAAATTAAATGAATGATTTTAATATCTAGAAATAACTTTTGAATAAAAATATAAATATTTTATTTAGAGAAATATCATATAATTTCATATTCATTTATTGATTCATACACAATCCTAGAAGAAAACTGAGATTGTCACATAAAGCCCTTAACACATTGGTAATTATTTAATTATAAACCCCATGAAAGTAAAAAATCAAAATGAAAATTTAATTTTAATGAATAAAATAGATTCATGATATATCGTATCAAATGGGAAATATATACACCATATAAAAAAATAAGTGGTGAATATAGAATACATCTCATGGAAATAAAAGTATGATGAGAAACCCTTAACTCAAGTATGACTTACTTCATAAGCATGCTAAACTCCTATATAATAAATTTTAATTTATTATACTTTTTTATCAGAACCATAATCATACTTATAATACCATATATATTTTAATTATACCATATTATCACACATTCACTAACAATCTTTCTTTATGATCATCATTTTAGGTTTTTACTACATTGTTTTTCATTTATGATTTGGTTTAGAAGTTATAGTTCTTAAACATTAATAATGATTTAATAATTTATAAAATCATAATTATGTCATAATTATCATATTTAATAATTATACAAACTTTTAGAAATGTTCATATAAATCAGTGATGAAAATGAGTTACATCACTTAGTGGAGATGATAGTCCATATATAGACATGAGTGATGTTTACCCTTTTAGATGTATGGAATAAAAGAAAGGTAAATAATAATTCACCTTTACAGAATAATTATTATATAACAAATATCATATATATTAATTAAATATATCCATATTATTATCCATATAAATTATAAATGAAAAATGAATCACATTGCTTCATCAAGGAGGTAGTTCACATGTACTCAAGAGGGATGTAATAATTTTCCAACCTATGGGAAAGTAAGATCGAAGATATGATTTTTTAATTATAGAAAAATTATTATTTCATAAATATCATATATACACACTAAACCCAATCATGAAATATAATGATGGAAAATTAATCATATCTCTATGTGGAGGTGGTAGTCCACATGTACACGTAAGTGATACTTACATTCCCATTTGGTGGAAAGGAGGTGGAAAATGGTTATCACATAATCATAATAACATATCAGTATATTTATTATACTTGATTAATTATTTTAGTATGGATAAAATATTTTTTAAATATTTAGAATAAGAAATAAATAATTAAAGAGTTATTTTAGATTATTACATGTTCTTTTAGAGGCCTCCATTTCCTTACACCTTATGCCTTCATTGAGTGGTCTTAGGGTAAGACTATAAACTCAAGAAAAAAGTGAATGAATATTGGAAAGAACATTTTTTAAAACATCATATTCTATAGTAAATGACATAATATTATTCTATTAAGAAATTGTTTCCTAAATTGATCAATAATTATTGGTATATGGTAAAAAAAATAATATTATTTATTTGAATGGGGGTATGATCCAAGTATACCATTAAAATTATTTATTGTAATGGTTTATGTTTTAGGGAATGATTTTCATGAAACACATTTATATTCTATGGGTTATACCATCATAAAAAGATAATGAAACATGCTTCTTTACATGGGTTATGCTATGATGAAATGATTATGAAACTTGTCTCTTTTCACCGGTTATGATATAATGAAATGTTTATAATTCCCATTTCTTTTTATGGGTCATGATATGGTGAATTTTTATGATCTTTTGGAAAACATAAATATTGTTTTCATTATGATATGGGTGGGACCTATATATCCCTTCAATGCATTGGGTAAAGATTTATATATCTCTCAATAAATATGTAGATGGAATGGGGAGTGAACCTAGTGCAGTAATACAGATATTGAACAAGGAGTGAACCCATATAGTAATACATGTATGGAATAAGGTGAGAACTCAGTAAAGTAATGGACTTTGTGAGCTACAATGGCCTTGATAGTGATCTTTAACAAATATGGAAATGATTTTCTATACTTATGTTTATACCAAGAATTCAATGTCTTGTGAAAATGTTATTCTATATTGGATCATGTTTTCATGACCCATACCATGTGGCCTGTGTTGTGACTACCCCAAACTCACCTTCCATAATCCAGTGGCTAGAGGCTAGCACCGAGTCAGAATATCCCAAAAAGGGAATTCAATTTCCTAAAAACTTGTACACACGCACAAAGCTCAAACTGTGGAAAATAATCACAAAGTAAAAAAAATGACACTAAGATAACTACTGAGAGTATAATACAAAATGAATGTACAAAGGAGCAAGAATACAGGCCCGGAACCACAAAGGAATGTACAACTGCCACAGTCCATCAGCTCAAGACCCCACCTGAAGGGTAGGTGAAGGGTTGCTGCTTGTAGCCATAAAAGTATGCTTATCCATCCTGTATAAATAAGCAACACCTGGTCCTAGACCACCAAGGTCTCCATCGAAGTGTTTTTTTGTACCATATCATTGGGAACCGCCTGATCCTGAACCACCAATGTCTTCGTCGAAGAATCAATCACCTGCACGGGACATGACACAGGCGCGTGAAGCCCATGTAGGGTTGTGTAACACAATACTCAATAGGGATCCCAAACCACAATGAAAGGACCAGGAAGTAAGACCACAAAGAAAATACAACTCACCCTAGCTATAACTAAACATATAAAAAGCAAGAAAATTAGTCATAACAACGAAAACCATGGACTGCTGAGGTACTCATCCGTGATTAGTACCATGGGTCTACTGGGTCACACAGAGCCTCTCCCCACCATGGGTATTCTGAATCACATAGAGCCTCTCCCAACTTGTTCAATCATATTTGGTCTACACAGGGCTGCTTATAGCTAGTCCACATAGTTCCACTTATTGCTAGTTCACACAGTGCTGCTTGTAGATGGTTCACAAAGAGCCACTTGTAAGTATTTCACACAAAGTCACTTGTAGCTAGTGTATAAAGCGATTCATGTAGCTGGTCCACATAGGGATTCCTTCATCTAGGACTATAGGTTCACTTATACCCGCTCAACAGTAGTCTTCAGGTCTCAACTAGTCGTTGGATTCCCGCACATAGTGTGCTTGATTCCGAGAGAATCCACTCCTCAATCCATTCATCGATTTTCAACTTCAACGAAATCCTCTTTAGAGAATTCCAAATGAATCTCCTCATCGTGAGGCTTCCATTTCCACAAACACCACATTAATTGGACACCCTGTCTGAATGATATTGGTATTTTAGTAAACAAGGGTTGGTTGTGTCTGGGCCCCGTCCCAAATGGTCGGACCGACCCTACCAACCCAGTCTTGGGGTCCCGCATAACTCGACATAGTGAAGTTGAACCGACTTGAATCCATTAGTTGTGGACCGAACCATTCTAGCATGACCGTTGGGCCAGGTCCATTGGGCCTTGCTGGACCCGGACCGGTTCAACCGTGGATCTTGCCCACCAGGTCACCTAGAAACCCAATTTCATTCGTCCGGCCAGCAACTGGCGGGTCATTTCATTCCCATTCCGGACTACTGAGAAGCACAGTTTGTCCCATCCTCCCAACCCATATCGACAGTCCGCCTCTTCACTAGCCCGAGCCACCCAGCAGCCCGATTCGCACCACTGGTCTGGCAGCAAGGCGGGCCGATTTTTCCCCCTACCTGGACACCTGCGGGGCATCTGGTTCACACCTTCCATGACTGTCTGAGGATGAACACCTTTTATTTCTGTGGTCCATAACCGCATTTAAGCTAATGTCGTGGGTCGCTACTCTAACGCGTCGCCCAAGCAGCACCTCCCTCCAATGATGGTCCACTCACAAGGACCGGTCCTTTGGCATTACCCACAGCTCTGTCATGGGTCCATCTTGCGTTCATGGTTTGCCTACCATATATTTTCACCACGTGATCCTCCGATGTGGTCAGGTGGCCACGTTCACCTTCTATCGACCTCTGTACCATCGTCTCCTGCTGCTACCGCAGCACGCTGCCAGCACGCCCCATGTCGTCCCAGCCGGGTACCACTACCGTCGTTGCAGCCAGGTGCTGCAACTTGGTCCCACTACACTATGTCATGGTATCCCACTGATTCCTCTAGGGATGATGCACCACTTCCCATTACTCTATAAAGAACATGAAGAGAGTGATTGAGGGGATCACAAAGAATACCCAAACAAACAATTGGCCTTTGTTCGTGTTGGTCTGGATTTGTTTTTGTTAATGTGATCATGACATATAAATTATAAATCACTAATATTTAATCCCAATATCAACCCAAAATTATATTTCCCATCCCCTCATGGAAAATCCTTCTACGAATCAACTTGTTAGATAGTTGATCCGCGTTATTCATTTAGAGGGGGAGAGCAGGGAAAACAATTCACTAATAATTTAAACCCCTACCTAGGAAAGAATATTGCTCTAGGATGATCATTTTTCGTCATATGTCGATCTCCAATCCCAAATCGTCTCTCCAAGGTTTTCTTCATCGTCGTCTAATTCTCCGGTGTTCATGGTTGTAGAGGTTGTCTTTTGTTGTTTGTTGTCTCCCCTGACTGAAGCCTCAGTGCAATTCCAGGATTGTTACCACAATCATGCATTGTTTGTTAGGCTATTAATTGAAGAAATGTGAATCCGTATTTTTGTTAAGTTGCGTTATAGTTTCATTACATTGACTCATTAATGAGGTTAAATAATGAGATTTATCGTCACCTCATCACTACACCATAGCGAACAGTTTCGAATAAAATCAACATTTTATGTTTATTTTATTTTTTCTTTAAAATGTCTAAAAAATAACCTTTTCCCTCGATCGGTGTTGGTCGAGGTTAAGTCTTTCTTAAGAAGATAATATCATTAAAAAATATGCAGTGGTCTCTTATTTAAAATCCATGTTACCATTTGTGAGTTATGAGGATTTGAAAATAAAATAAATTATATTTCAATTATTTTATTTACGGTCACATCCTAGAAACCATCATTCACAACCAGCCTGCACCAGCTGATATTAGGATCCACCTAAGGGAATAACACCTTTACGAGATCAATGGTACTCTTGAATTTACAAACCAAGTTACCATTTACGATTTATAAGAATTTGAAAATAAAATAACTTTTCAATTATTTTATTTACATCCAAAAAATAATTTCCACTATTGACCCACACCGGCCAATGTGAGGCTCTGTATAAGGAAATCATACCCCCATAATTTGTGGATTGAAATTCCCGGAGAACCTCGTCATACTTCCTTTGGTGGAATTTTATGAAATTCTTGGCATGGATTGGCTTTCCCTATATAGAGCCAAAATAAATTTCCATGGGAGGGAAATCACTCTCCATATGGTGAAACGACCCCCAATTCTATACAAGTGCAAGGAGGAGGAGGATTCTTCCTTAGTACCATCATCTCAAGAGTGGATATTACTACCCTATGAGCATGCTTATCTTTCTCAAATGATTGATTCTAAGGAATAACCCATCTTTGAAGACATGACTCTTGTGAGGGAATTCGCTGAAGTGTTTCCTGAGGAGTTACATAGTCTTTCTCCAAGAAGAGATGTTGAATTCTCAATTGATCTTATACCTAGTGCATTACCAATTTCCATGAATTCGTATAGAATGGATGTTTTGGAGCTTGAGGTGCTGAATAAAAAACTACAGGAGAATTTGGATAAAGGGTTTATACGACCAAGTGCTTCACCATGGGGTGCACCGGTCCTCTTCATCAAGAAGAAGGATGGTTCAATACACATTTGCATTGATTGTTATGATATCAAAAAAATATATGATAATAAAAATTATCCTCTTCACTGAATTGATGACTTATTTGATCAGCTAAATGGAGAACAAGGCTTTTCCAAGGTCAATTTTCGGTCAGGATATTACCAAGTAAGGGTGAAGAAGTAGGATATCCCCAAGACTACTTTTTATACAAGGTACGGGCACTACGAATTCATAGTAATGCCTTTCAGACCCAATAATTCTCCAGAAATCATTATGGACTTGATGAATAGAGTCTTCAGATATTACCTCAAAAAATTTATGGTATTCTTCATAGACGATATTCTAATATACATTAAAACTAAGGAGGAGCATGATGGGCATCTAAGTACTGTACTAGAGACCTTGCGAAAGGAGAAGATCTATGTAAAGTACATAAAGTGTGAGTTCTGGTTAAAGGAAGTCTCATTCTTGGGTCATATCATCACAAGAAATGGGATATATGTGGATCCCTCCAAGACAACAGAAATTGCAGGATGGTCGAGGAAAACATTGGTGATGGATATCCGTAGATTCCTAAGGTTAGCTAGATATTATCACTAATTTTTGAGAAATTTATCTTGATTTTCAAACACTCTTACCAAGCTTACTCAGAAGGGAATCAAGTTTTCTTGGACTGGTGAATGCAAAGATAGCTTCAAGGAGTTGAAAATGAGACTTATCATTGTGATCGTGCTCACACTACCCATAAGTGGAGAACATTTTGTGGTATTCAGTGGTGATTTGAAGAAGGGAATGGTTTTTATATTGATGTAAAATGACAAATTCATTGACTATGCTTCAAGGTAGTTGAAAATTCATTAGAAAAACTATCCAATACTTGATTTGGAGATAACTGTAGTAATTTATGATTTAAAATTTTGGAGGCATTACCTCTTTGGGGAGAAGTTCGAAATATATACTATTCACAAAAGCCTCAAGTATATATTCACACAGAAAGATTTGAACTTTTCCCAAAAAATATCGTTAGAGCTGATCAAATACTATGACTTCTCAATCCATTACCCCCCAGTGAAAGAGAACTAGGTGGAGGATGCTCTTAGTAGAAAGGACCCAAATAATCTATCATTGATGATAATTGAAAAGGATCAAATCATCTTATATTTTATGAATATGTACATGTGAATCATAAATAAGGGAACATCGTCAATCCTTTCACAAAGGATTGCTCAACCATCCCTTTTGGAAATTTTAAATGATGCTCAAAATGATGATGTGGGAATTTAAAAGAAATTAGAAACTATCAAAAAAGGGAAATCCTCGGAGTTCAATGTTAATGTAGTAGGAATAGTGACATTTGTGAAAAGACTATGTGTTCCATAAAATCTAGAGTCAAGGAATGAACATTTGGTAGATGGACATAGTTCGAATATCCCCATTCACCCAATAAACACACAGATGTATCGAGATATATGAGAGCTTTTTTGGTGGGATAACATGAAGAAGGAGATCGCTGAGTATACATCAAAGAGCCTGGTACGTCAGCAAGTGAAGGCTAAGAGGAAGAAGTATAAAGGTATGAGGAAACCATTAACCATACCAGCATGGAAATGGGAGAACATCACCATGGAATTTGTCATCAGACTTCAGAAGACATCCAAAGGAAACAATGCTATTTGGGTTGTTGTGGATCATCTTACAAAGACTGCACACTTCATGGAAATTCGAGAGGATTTATCATTGGATCAACTAGAACATATGTATATTAGAGATGTGGTAAGACCATATGGAGTACCACTTCCTATTATATCTGATCGATATCCAAGATTCAACTCTAAGTTCTAGAGGAGTCTTGAACATGTTCTGAATACTGAGCTGAACATATGTACAGATTAACATCCTCAAACTAATGTCCAACCTAAGTGTACTATCTAAACACTTGAGGACATGTTGAGAGCATTCTCAATGGATTTAAAAGGAGGATAGGATCAACATCTTCCTCTGGTTTAGTTCTCTTACAATAGCAGTTTCCTCTCAAGCATCCAAATGGATCCTTATGAAGCCCTATATGGGAAGAGGTGTAGAACCCTGACATTTTGGGATGAAGTCGGGGAGAAAAAACTACTAGGTCCAGAAATGGATGGAGATATGACAGAGAAGGTTAAGACTATCCAACAGCACATTAAATCCACTCAGATTTGACAAAAGAGCTGTGATGATAATCATCGATGAGACCTAGAGTTTGATGTCGGACACATGGTATTCCTCCGCATATCACCGTGGAAGAGAGTTATGAGATTTGGAAATAATGGAAAGCTTAGTCCAAGGTATATAGGTTCTTTTTAGATCCTTGATTGCATTGGAGCAATGGCCTATCGACTAGAACTCCCACCGAACCTATCTCAAGTACGTGATGTATTCAAGGAATCACTTCTAATAAAGTACATACATGACCCATCACATGTACTCAATCCAGAGGTGGTACTATTGTAGAATGACATATCTTTTTAAGAGAAGTTTTTGAAGATCTTAGATCATAGGGAAACAGTTCTACGAAATAAGACTATGCCCCTCATCAAGGTATTGTGGAGAAACCACAAGTTTAAAAGAAGCAATGTGGGAATGAGAGGAAATGATGAAGTAGAGATACCCTCATCTGTTTTAGTGTGGTAAAAGGAAATTTCGAGGGTGAAATTTCTTAAGGGGGAAGATTATAACAACCAACACTTTTATTAATGAAAATTACTCTTGATCAAATTAATTGTCTTATTATGTAAAATTGTTATATAAAACATATGAATTTCCTTAGTATTATGTTTTTGGATTTTAAAATACCTTTAAGAATTGTTACCATTGCTAATATAGCTATTGAATAGTGATCACGTGATTAGTGTAAATATAGGGCTTTAAAAAAATCTAATTTACTAAGAAAAAGGAACTGATGGCCTAATCCAGTAGAATTGCTCCATACGAAGCCCATTTTTCAGAGCTCGAAAAGGAGGCGATGCCATTGGGATTCTCTCTTGACCAAGACCAAGCGGAGATTCTAGAAATTTATCTTGAATGAAACCACCTATGGGAGAAGTGGAAGTTGACAGAGATTTCCACCCAAGCGATGTTATCGAAGCCTCTCTAAGAGTCTTCCACCATCACACACCTTACCCTTAGGTCATATGTAGTTTTTATAAAGGTTTATGTAATAGGAACCTAGCACTATGATAATGGGAATTATTTTGGTATATAATAAATAATATAAATTAATTTTATTATTGTTACTTTGTAAATTGTTTTTAAAGCACAAATAGTATTTTTAGTTAATATTCAATCAAGAAATCTGTTATGATGAATTAAGGGATTTTGGAATAAAATATTATTTTAATAAAATATTATTTTAATAAAATATTATTACTAAATTACCTTTTATTAAATATAAATGGTCATATAAGTTTTATGTATATAATTGTAATTTTTATTAAGGTTTGAAAGTTTTTTTGTCAAAACCCATGAAATTTCGATAAATATCGGTTTTTAACATAAAATTAAAAAATACAAATATTTAGAAAATTATTTTGATAAAATAAATATTATTTTTGGATTCAGGATGTCTAAATTATCAAACAGTGAATTTTTCATAATTTTATGTGACATTCAAATTTTTGGGTAAAAATTAAATACTTTTTAAATATATAATGTGTTTTATGATATCATAATGACCAAATGGTGATTTAATAAAATAATATAAACATTTTTTTCCTCCAATATATGTTTTAACTTTAAAATAATGTGGTTTTAGATTTGTTTGATTAATTTTATGGTTATTTAGTCAACCCTCCAAGACTTATAAAACATTTTAACTTTTAAAATATTTTTCTTGAGAGTGTGACTCACCTCCACATAAGAAAGCCTAATATTTTAAGTAGTCAGTACATTAGAATTATAAAATATTTTATGCAATCCACTTTGTAAAAAACCTTAAGATAAAACCGTGGGTTGGTTTGTGGTTTTGATTAGTTTAATATGTGGTGTCCAAAACCTAAATAATAAAGAATTCCCACTTTTTTCCTATATAAACCCACCCAATTTCCCAATTCACTTCACCAAAAACATTCATATCACGTCCCTACCCTTCCCTCCCATCTCTAAAATCTTCTCAGGGTACCCCAATCTCCCAATAATCCTCTTTAAATCCCCTCCCAAGCCTTTGGGATCACACTTCTAAGTAAGGGATTTCTTCATCTCTCATTTTTATCAATGTTTCTTTATGTTGTTATAGCCTTTTACATTCAATTCAAAATATTGGTATTTTCTTTTCCCCTCCCCCATAATTCCCTACATATGTTTTAATGAATATAGAAATATTTATCTACCATTTATTTCTCCCATGTAAACTCATTGCCATGCCAAAATTCCATCAGGAATTTCTCTCTTCACATTTATATTCAAAAAGTTATTTTTTATTATGAATCTAATTTCTGTTACATATGTTGGGAAATTTATCTATATGACCTCCTTACTTTCCATTTTATGTACATATGATGATACACCCCTTTCTTTATCATCAACATTTTTTATGAATTCTTATGTCACCCCATCATGCTGCCGTAATTGAACTGCGATTTTCCAAGCCAAAGTCATTGTGTAGTGAATACAATGCCCATTTATTTATCAAGGGTATTCACCATTATGAACATTTACTTATTGATTATATAGTTTCATGTATGAATTCTAAATTCTTTTATCATGGAATAAATGATGATTTTTAATTAGTCCTTGTTATATGATCCATGTGGCTCACTTAAGCATGAAATGAAACAATTAAGAAGGGTGTGCCCTAATAGCGCTCTAATGAAGTGGGTAAAGATTAGTATCATGATATGTCAAGTGAAATGAGGTTTTAATCATGATACTTCAATTTCAATGAAGTTTTACCCTTTCTCTATGTGTAATTATCCTTGGCTCATTCTAATATCATGTTAAATGTTGATGCCACATTTCCATGTTTTGATAATCATGTTATATCATGCCTTTATGTTCATGTTTATCTTATGATCCATTGATATGCCTATTGGTTATCATGTACTATATTATTCATGTTATGACATTTTTACTCCCTTGCTAGGATTTATATATCACCCTTTCCTTATGTATTTCCTTAGGATTTCCCATGTAATGCTAAGTACGAAGGAATGTGTGTGGTCATGTAAAAGAAGTTTTCAATAAAGATGTATACTTCATGTTTTAAGTTGTTATGTAATGTTCCTAATCCCCAAAGACACTAGACCTCTCAATCATCTATGTTGTATCAAGTTAAGGTTTTATGTAATAAAATATGTTTATGTGTGAAATAAAGATCAAGGTTTTTAAACCTGTTGATGGAAATTGTGTAAGGCACTGACCCTACGTGCATCCTCTATTGGTAGCACCAGTAGTGAATACTGACCAATGGGTGGTGTTATCACTGTGAAACCACCCAAAGGTACTAACAAGGGTAATGTTACATGTAACTAATCCTCATCACTCTGTGGACCATCCTTGTGGTTATACACTATAATCATGGCCGATTGTCTATGTGGAGGCCTCTTGAAAGAGAATCAAGATGAACCACAATCAATTTATTATACCTTGTGAGCTGACTCTGACTCAAAAAGATTCTGGGAAAACACTCAAAGATACATGTAACTAGTTTTTTCATGTACTAGGATGGAAAATAGAATTCAGGGTCCTAGTTTATGGATATGTCATCCGCCTCACCAACACTGGAATTCATACACAGAAAGCTGAACTTGAAACACTTAACACTGTTGCCCCATCAAAATTTACAAACTCTTAGTTCTCCTGGTAGAACTGACCACCTTTGATACCAATTTTTCATGACCCATCCCCCAGGTCCCATTTTGTGACAACTCAAATCCCACCTTCCATATGCTAGGGGCTAAGGAATAGCACCGAGTAGGCATATCCCAAAAAGAGAAGGCATTTTCCTTAAAACCTGTACACACACATAAAGCTCAAACTACAGAAAGTAAACCACACTTTCCACTAAGACAACTACTGAGAGTAAAGTACAAAATGAAAGTACAAAGGGGAAATAATACAATCCCATACTCACAAAGGAAATTTCAACTGCCACAGTCTGTCCGCTCGATTCCCCATCTGAAGATTAGGTGAAGGGTAGTTTCCTGTAAATGTAGAATTACACCCATATGTCATGTATCACTAAGAAACACATGGTCCTAGACAGCCAAGGTATCTGTCGAATTATCTCTCCATCCCACATCACTGAGAACCACCTGGTCCCGGACCACCAAGGTCTCCGTCGAAGAATCTATATGTTCCATCTCACTGAGAACCACCCAGTCCCGGACCTCCAAGGTCCATGTCGAAGCGTCGATCACCGGCAGGGGAAATGAAACGTGTGGTCAAATCCCGTATAGGAGTGAGTTACACAATACTCAGTAGGGACCCCAAACCATAAAGGAAGGAACATGAAGAAAGACCACATAGTAATACCATAAAGCAATGAAATATCACACCAAGTATAGCTCAAATTATGGAAAGCAAGACTATCAGTCGTAGTACTGATCACCTTGGACTGCAAAGGTACTCATCCCTGATTAGCACCATGGGTCTATTGGGACACACTGAGCTGCTCCCCACTGTGGGTTTCCTGGGTCACACAAAGTTGATCCCCACATAATCTATCATAGCTGGTCCACATAGGGCTGTTTATAGTTGGTCCAAATAGTGCCACTTGTAGCTAGTTCACACAGCCCCGCTTGTAGCTTGTTCACACAAAGGCGCTTATAGGTGGTTTACATAGAGCCTCTTTTAGCTGTTTCACACATAGATTATTTTCTCTAGTCCACATAGGTTCTCTTATCATCTAGGCATGTAGGGTCACTTAGACCCGCTCGTCATCAGTCTTCGGGTCTCTCCAAGCCGTAGGATTCCCACATGTAGTGTGCTTGATTCCATGAGAATCCAATCATTAATCCATTCATAGAATTTCAGATTCCATGAAATCATTCTTAGATCATTCGAAAAGAACCGCCTCATCGTAATGGTTCCAATTCCGAAAATAGTGCATCAATTGGACACCCGTTTTGAATGATATTGGCATTTTAGTAAATAGTGGTTTGTTGTGTCTAGGCCCGGTCCGACCTGGTCAGACCAACCCGACCAACCCGGTCCAGGGGTCCAGCTGACCCGACCTGGTTCGGCTAACCCAACCTGACCCGGTTGGGTATGGTATTAGCCAGTCTGACTTGGCCACTGGGCTAGGTCCATTGGGCCTTGCTGGACCTGGCCTGGTACGCTCGTGTGTCCAGCCCGTCGGGTCGCATAGTGACCCATTTTCATTTGGCCCGACCCGCAACTGGAGGTCCGATTCATTAACAACCCGGGCCGCCCAGTGGCCCGATTTGTCCCATTGGCCTGGCCCACATCAGCAAGCCAGATCTTCTCCATCCCCGACCACCCGGTGGCCTAGTTCATGCTACAGGCCTGGCCTGCATGGCTGGCTGGTTCTCGCCTACCCAGACACCCATGGGGCATCCGGTTCAAGCCACATGCGGCTGGATGAGGTCGGCCACCTCCTTGTCTTGCGTTCTAGGATTATATGCTAGCTCCTGCAGCGGATCTCCGACACAGGCCGACCCTCCAACACGGTACTGGAGCGGGGCCGCCCTTCAGCGATGATCTTCTCACACGGAACTATCCTTCTGTGTGACCCAGAGCTCTGCCATAGGACCATCTTGTTTCCGCGGTCTGTACACCATGGTTTGGTGCTGCTTGCACCTCCGACGTGGTCGGTTGGCCGCGTCTGCCTAATTCCTGTCGCCGGCCTCTGTGCTGACATCTCCTACTACAACTGCACCACACTACAAACGCACCGACTCCCACCTATCGTCGTAGCCAGGGTGTTGTGTTCAGTTTCCACTGCCACGGCCAGGTGCCGCTACAATCTCCACAACCGAGTGTCATTGCTTGGTGTCACCATCTTGACCTAGTGCCGCTGTCACGGTCTTATTTCATGGTCGCTCATCTGTTCCTCTAAGGATGATGCACTGCCATCCATTAATCCACAATGACTGGGTAGAAAGTGATGGAGGGGATCACAAATAACACCCAAATGAACAACCATCATTTGTTCGTGTTGGTCTGGATTTGTTCTTGTTAACTAGATCATGATGTATAAATTATAAATCACTAATATTTAATCTCGATATCAACCCACAATTATATATCTCAACCTCACAAGGAAAATCCATCCGTGTATCAACTTGTTATAGAGTTGTTCCATGTTCTTCATTTAGAGGGGGATAGCAAGGAAAACAATTCATTAATAATTTAATCCCCTAATTGGGAAAGAAGATTAATCGAGCGTGATCGTTCTTTGTCATCTGTTGATCTTTGATCCTGAATACACATTCCAACGATGTTGTCTTCATCATATGATTAATCTGTGTTCGTTGTTGTATAGGTTGTACTTCATCGTTCCTCATAGCCACCCACCAAAGCCTCAATGCAATTCCAGGATTGGGCCAACAATCCTTCATTTCTTGTTAGGATATTAATTGGAAAAACGTGAATTAGAATTTCTGTTATGATGTGTTGCAGTGTTGTTACACTGACTCATTAATGAGGTTCATTAATGAGATTTATCTTCACCTCATTGCTCTACCACAGGGAACAATTTCAAATAAAATGAAATTTTTAAATTTATTTTATTTTTCTTTAAAACTTCTGAAAAATAACTTTTTCCCTCGACCAGTGTCGGTTGAGGTTAGGTCCCACTTAAGGAGAACATATCATTACAAATGGTTCTCTAGTATTTTTAATCCGAGTTACAGTTTTTTAGTTATGAGGATTCAGAAAAAATAACTTTTATTTAAATTATTTTATTTGTGTTCATGTCCCAAAAACCAACATTCACAGTCTGCTCACGTCTTCCGATGTTAGGTTCATCTTAAAGGAAGGACCCCCTCACGAGATCAATGGCACTCTCAAATTTCCAATATGTATTACCATTTATGAGTTATAAGGATATTAAATTAAAATAGAATTATTCAATTATTTTATTTATGGCCAAAAACTACTTTCCATAATTGACCAGCACCGGCCAATGTTAGGCTCTACCTAAGGAAAGCATTTCCTCATGAGCTCAACGGTGGTCTTGTATTTTCAATCTGAGTCACCATTCATGAGTTATTAGGATTTGAAAAATAAAATATTTTATTTAATTATTTTAATTAGGGTTTTTCCATTTTTCGGGTTTTCTCACTGGAGACCCGCACCTAATAAACATAAGTCATTCCTAGGGTAAACCCACCATCCTGAACGCAACGGTGCCCTCAAATTTTTGATCCAGGCACCCATTTAAGATTTATTCCATTTTTTAGGAAAACTACTCACACATTCTATTTAAAGCTTAACATTTTTCAACGGATAATTCTGGGCACTCCGGGCCTCCGAATCGCACTCCATCTCAATGCCTGGTCTCGAAATAATCCCATTTAATTTTTTAAAAAAATCATCAAATTCAAGGGTATTACACATGTTCTTAGATTATTTTATGATTCATGTCTTATGAACTACCGATATTTATTCAATGAAACATGATTATGATCTTTCATATACAGGGTATAGCTTTCAAATGTTATGTTCTTGTTCTAATACCTTTATGATAATGTTATTCTTATGCATCTCTTCTATTTACCCTTCCTAAATATCTGAGCTCACCCTTTATTATGTTTCTTTTCCCCAGGTTATGAATAATGGTTTATATAGGGTATTTCTATGAATATTACTAAATGGGAATATCTTTTTGGTAAAAATTGAATATCTTTCACCAGATATGAAGATTTTCTTTCATGTTTTCAAATGAAATAAAGTATTACAGTCCTTAGGCATGTACGTTTGGGAACCATTTTTTTCAAATATATTTAATATTTTTGAATTTTTAAATTGTGTGATGCCCTGATTTTATCTTTTCTTACACACAATACTATGTTTGGATTGTGTTACACCCAATTCCGAGTATTAAATTGTGTTACAAACAATGCCACATTTAATCCAAACATGACATACTATTTAAATGTTATAATTTAATATGGTAGTTGTCATCTATCCATTGGAATGAAGGTTATGAATATGATTATTTAAATTATAAAAAAATACACATGTTATTATAATTATCCCATGGAAAATTAATTATAAATTAAATAAATTCATTTAGATAATACTGGGAAATCTTTTTCCGGAAAGCTATTTTTATGTGCACAAGTGTTTTTTATATCAATAGATTTACCAAATAAATTTTGGTAATTTTTGTTAATTATATTTATATATTATATATAAAATTAAAATTTTAACATTCATCCTTTATGATTTATATACAAGAGATATGAATAAATCCAATTTGTTTACTTAAAAACTGTATTTTTTCTAAAAAAATAGTCTTGTCGCATATTTATGAACTCTTATTTTAAAACCAATTTTTGAAAATTTTATAAAATGTATTTGAAAAAATAAACTTAATTTTTTAAATATGAAAATAAAAATTATCTTAGGGTAATTTTTTAAGAGTTTTCTGAAAAATTTCATTTTTTGATGAATAGTAAAAAATACTGAATTTTAATTGAAAACTATTTTTCGTTTAATTTATTTCTAAAGTTAAAATATATTTTAAATTGATTTTAAAGTATAATTATTTCAATTATACATATATTAATACAATTTAGGATACTTTAATCAATTTCAAATTGAAATTGTATATAAAACTTTCTAACCTTTTGAACTTTTCACTTTAATGAAATTCTTTCTCATCACGTGTGTGGGATTAATTTTAAATTAAATTATACCAATTATGTGAGTTTAATTAAGAAAAATGGAATCCATATTCATAATAAATATAATTTATTTTATATAATATGGTTAAATTAATTTTTTAATAAAATGATTAGTGAAATAGTTAAAAGTAATTGAGACGATTAAAGTAAAAAAACGAGTTTATTAGGGAATTCAACTTATTATATAAGGGGTAAAATGTCATAAAAACTTGTTCAACGCCCATTTTATGGATCTATTTCGACCCTTATAACCTTTTCCCCAATTTTTATAAGTTTTTTATATATTTTTCCATGAATGTGACTTATATAATAAGATAAGTAAAGAAAAAGTAATATATATATATATATTACATACTTTTAATATCTATAAAGCCTTAAGATAAGGACAAAACTATGGGTGTTAGGTTATATATATAATTTTTAAAGATAATTTTTTTATCAAGAATTTTATCTTTTATTTTTAGACATGAAATGATTACATAATATTCTTAAAAAACACCAACTCAATAATAATTTAGTTAATAAAAAGATAAAATAACTAATACTAAAAATATTGAAAGTGAAGTAAATTTAACAAGTTATTTTGTTACATTATTTTTTAAATGAATATATTATCTTCCATGGGTTTTTAGATAATGTATTTTAATTTAATTGTTGTCTTAATATTTTTTAATTTAAATTAAATGAATAATGTCAAAATTTACAATATTGTCATTTTATAATAAATATTACTTTACTAATTCATTTAAAATTAACAAAAAATAATATATTCTATAAACTGTTTTTTAAAATTTAATAAATATAAAATATTGTGAATTAATGGACCAATGTTTCTATTATAATGAATATTTTGAGTATTAAATAGTAAAAATTAGGTTAGCACGGTTACGCTTAAAGCATGGTTTTTTGCGTTACATGTGCTTATGTTAAAATTACCTTCTAAAAGACATGGTATTTATACTTTATAAATTTTATTTTTTATATTTTTAATAATTTTTTCAAATTTATAATTTGAGTATAGTTTTTTAGTCTTAAAGGATAAATTACTGAGGTTACAAAACTAGTTATCATAATGATAAACCAAAATGATAAAAATAAGGAAACTTGGGATTTAAGGAACCAATTGGTTAAGAAATGTGTTTTGTTTTTAGGTGGAGGTATTTATAGACCATATCATCCCTAAAAATAATAAATTATCAATATTATATTTACTTAAAGTATGATTGACCTCCCAATAGTGAATACTTTTGAGTATTTAAATGAATGCAACTTATGAACTATAAAAGGGCACTCACTCTCCCCACTTCTTCACACCTCACAAGCCATTTTGATAGACCATTCCCTGAATAAATAACTTAAAAAATCCATTCACTCATCATATAATCCTTATTTTGGGAATAAAGATTTCCATGGAAGGCCTTTGGTGAAAACCAAAAGGAGACACCTCAAGAAGATGTAACGTTCATCAACTAATATTTTTATTTTATTTCCTCCTCAAACCCCTTAAATATTTTTTATTTCATTATGATATAATAAAATAAATATATTCCATATACATAGATTTTTTTATGTTTATTTTGATACATATAACCACACACACTTCCTTAAAATGTGTTATGAAATCATCGTTCATGTGTATGACGGACTACCACCTTGCAGACCGATGTCATTCGTTTTTCCATTACCACCCCTAAATATTAGTTATAATTAGGGAAATATTATTTATATGTGTTATTTATTATATTATTATGATTATTTATTTTTAATATCACACATAACTTCATTATTTCAATTTTTGGGAATATGATAACATCATTTGTCTGTATGGTGGGTTACCACCTTGTAAATTAATGTGATTCATTCACGCAATACATGGAATGTATTGAGGAAGGTTTTAATAAAAATTTGTGATAAATATGAATAAAAAATTATTATATAATGATAATTTATATCATTTACTTTCCCTTCATTCAAACTAACAAGAAAATGAAAAATAGTGTCCTTGCGTACGTTCATCCTACAATCTCCATGAATGGTGAATTTCATTTCCTATCACTAAATATTATGGATTACTATAAATACATATAAAATCAACATATATTATATTTATATCATGTTTTAAATTATTTATATTCGGGAACCAAGGTCAAATTAAGTGGACCAAATCATAACAGATCAAAACATATACGAATAATAAAGTAGTTTTTACCCAAAAGGCAACTTTAACATGGAATTATTAATAAGAAGGAAATAAAAGGTCATAAGGAAATAATATTGAGTATGATATATATGTATATGTTTCTTTAAAATATTCATAATAAATTTATATTTATTATTCTATAAGTTTTAACTAGTACGATTAGATTCCAGACTTGAGTTATTGGGATTTCTAGTCTCACATTTATTTTTGGGATACTTTTTCCATATTAACCACGCCTTTATTTTTTGTGGTATATATACTTCCATGGGAAAATATATATAATTAATATGACTAATTTAATGATAATTAATTTTTATATTGATATTATTCATTCATGAGGCATACAATTCAAAAGCTACTCAAACAGTAAGGGATTTTCGTCTAACTTTTTACATTTGTGAGACACATGATATATTCACCAACTCATTAATATATATTTTGTTTATAATTCCCATGAATTAATTTTATTTTTATTACACTAAAAATTATTGTTATGTACAAATCCATTTGATTGTAACTTCTTTATGGGGGTTATAGTTCAAAATTCTCCAAATTGGTAAAGGATTTTTGTCTCAATTTATATTCTTTGATACGTATGTTATGATATGCACCTATATTCTTTCATGAGGTGTATATACACCCCCTTTTATATATAATATCATGAATATGTAAATTTTAATTATATTTTAAGTTAAATTTTATTGTATTCTATCATGGAGAATAGGATTCAATGTTACCAAAGTGGTAACGAGTTTATGTTACAATATCATCATTTATCGAGATTTTTTATGCTTATGCTTCCAATGTTAAACTCTTATGATCTATCTCTCATGAATTATCAAGAAATTTATTCTCATATTTTTATTTATGATATATTAATTTAATGGTAAAATTTTTCCACTCTTTGTTACTTATGATAATTAAGTAAATGTTTTTATGAAAATCTGACTTTATTTCTCACTTTAGTCCAAAATCTATTTTCTTACAAATAAATTTTTTATAAATGTGTTTTAAATTATTTTAAATTATTAAATTATATGTTTTCAAGGTTATTTTGAATGAAAAAAGTTTTCAAAATTATTTATGTTTTTAAAAAGAGTTTTCAAATCAGAAAAGATATTTTCCCCAAGAAATAATTCAAATGATTTTTAAAAGATCCATTAAAAATTTTTCATGGTTATATTTAATGAAAATAATTTTCATAATAATTTATGTTTTAAAATTTTATATTCAAGGAAAATATATTTCCCTTAAGAAATTTCCCAGATAGTCTTTCAAAATTATTTTCCACCCAATATGACATTATTTGAGGATACTTCTGCTTTACTAGGGGTATGATTCGAGGATACTATTCATTTTCTTTTGTTGAATGGTTTATATTTTTTTGGAATGATTTTTATGAAACAAATTTATCTTATATGAGTTATTCCATCACAAATTTTTTGTGAAACATGATTCTTTTCACGAGTTATGCTATGATGAAAATACTATGAAACCTATCTTTTTTCCATAGGTTAGGATATGATGAAATGATTATGATACCCATTTCATTTCATGGGTTATGATATGATGAATATTTATTATCTTTCTGAACCCAATAAAATGGTTTTATTTATGAGAAGAGTGGGACCTATATCTACCTCTAATGCATTATGTAAAGATTTATATATCTCATGAGATAATGTTGGATGGAACGGGGAATGAACTCAGTACAATAATACTTGGGTGGAACGGGGAGTGAACCTAAAATAGTAATGCAGGGCTAGAATGAGGAGATAACTTGGTGAATTGAAGGATTGGGTCTACTATTATGGCTTTGTAAGTGAGACTTGACCAATATGGAAATGATTTTCTATTCTTATGTGTATTCCACAAAATCTATGACTTATTCCAATATTATGCTATCTTGGAACATGTTATTTGATTATCTTATGATTCATGTCTTATGATATACCAAGCTTTTTTCCATTAATCATTATTATGATATTTGATATAAAATTTATGTTTTTCTAATGTTATGATCATGTTATCATACCCTTATGTTCATGTAATTCTTATGTATCTCGTATGTTTATCCTTACAAAGAATATTATCTCACCCTTTCTTAGTCTTACCATTCCTAGGTTATAAAGAAATGTTTTATATAGGGTATTTCTAAAATTAGTACTAAATGGGAAGATATTTGTTGGAACATTGAATATCTTTCACGAAATTAGAAGATCATGTTAAATATTTTAAAAGGCATTAAACTATTATGGTCCCTAGGCATGTACTTTTTTAATATATTGAATATTCATCTAAATATATTAAACATATATTTATGAAAATACCATGTCGATATACTTTCCTTGTTCACCATTACTTATCCCTTAAAGTTCAAATTTTGATCGAACATCCATATTGTTCCAATAACATTATTGTTTATTTTATTTGGAATCAAGTCATATGTATTTTTTTAACATAAAATTATCTAAATAAACAATAATGGAATGAATTTACTCTTGATGCATAAATATATATTTTAGACTCCCTATTTTAAATTGATAAACCAGTGGGGTATGTCATGTTATACTTAATGATCTTCTAGTTTGTATCAATTGTCTGAGATCATCGATGATGTTATAGACTTCTACTCATTTTTTAATATAGGATGAATTTAATTTATTTGTTATTTAGAACTAGATAAGGTTTAATTATAATCTTCTTTATTCCCATCACTCACACCATCAATACATCTATAATTATCTACTTATTGTCTAGTCAATTATTTACCCACTTCTTTGAATTCAAAAACTGTTTCCCAATGATTACACTTTTCTATGAGTACTTAAAAACCTTCACATAAAAATTATTAACCATATTCATAGATCATTTTGGAATTAGTTATATACTTTGCAGTTTTTTATATAACCAATGAAAATCCATTAAAATCCTCTTTTATCAAATTTAATCATATTTCAATCCTCAACGGTAATGTCACAAGGGATACCAAATATAATAAGATAATTAAAGATTGTGAAATTACTATAATTTATACCTTATGGATAAATATTAGATTTTGGATGATATTGACATTAATTTACAATATGTTCCACAATCTTAATCACTATCCTATAAAAGTAATTATACGTATCATATTCCACAAATATGGTTTGACTCATCTTTATAAAACATTGATTCTTACTTTCATTAATACCATTTTATCAGGGGGTATATGGTGCACAATAATCATGAATAATATCATGATACTCTACATACTTCTCAAACATATCAATTTGATATTCAACTCCATTTTTTTTAATGAAACGTTTTCAAGGAGTAACCACATTTGTTCTCTACAACTCTCTTAAAACTCTTAAAACTATTTAATGTTTTGGATTTCTGAATCATGGACATGATGAAAGTGAGTTGAGTAAAGTTATAAATTAATTAGATTATATTTATATCCTCATAAATCGATTTCTTCTTTATCATTAAATAAATATTTTAATTGAAAAATTACTAGGGATTAGTCATTTATATCTCAGCCCATTTATGTGTGGAATATACAATAATCTCCTTAAACATGTAGGGAATTACAATTTATTATCTACTTTTATAAATTGAAAATTAAGGAAATTTCGTATCTGAGTCAACTTGTTCGTGTTTCTTTGGTCAATGTGAGCATTCCATTGACACCACAAATATTTTTTATGATTCATTCTATAGTTGTTGTAATTTTAAGCATCCACCACAAAAAAAATTTCCTTTAGTATTTTTTCAACAATTCTTCACACAACCACACTTAATTATATTAATCGCACATCCATAATTCTTAAATATCCCTTAATTTACATCATTATATATCTATGAAATGTTTTTAAGGTTTTTTTTAAACCATCAATAAAAAGAGTACTCTTGTACTTCAAATTCACTTCACAAATTTTTTCCAAGTTGGATCATTTTATATTAAGTTTTACATAATTTATAAATATAAATTATACATATAAAAACTTCTTATAGAATTTAAGAGATATCTTATCACCTATTATATACAAAAACACATATTCTATAGAATCCACGGGTGATTCCTTTAAGATTCATTCAAAAAATATTCCACCACAAGATATTTATCCTCTTCATTCTCATTTTTATTCAGAAATCTATGAGCATTATTCATACTCAATTTCACTAGAAATATATTGAGGAAATACTTTTCTATATAACCTAGATAATTATATATTATATATATTTCATTCAAAACAAGAAAATAATTCTTCATTTTAACTCATGAATTTTTATCCATTTTTAGAATTTTTCATCTTTGAGTGGGTTGACTACCCCTAAATTAATTTCTTCTAACACCTAAAAAATTATTCATATATATTATATTGAACCAAAAATTAATTTTCGAATAACCATAGACAAAATAAATCAAACTTTTCAAAATAATTTAAGTCTTATAAAAAAGAATTCCCCATGTACAGACTGTGAGGTTGTCTTCCTACAGTATTTCAAACTACTAATTTTAATTCCTTTTGATGAATTTTTTTTAGAGTTCAAGAAATATTTCCTTTAATATAGAAATTTTTAATTTTATTTTTAACCTTTAAATTTATATTATATTTCAAATTAAATTTACCAATTCAATATTATTTTTATAATTTTAAAATTCACTTTGTGTGGAACTTTTTTTATTGTTTTTTATATTCACTTTGACTTCAGCCTTTTACTCTAGGATTTCACACCATTTTGAATCTATAGCATGATATTTTTAATGGATTGGATAATGATAAACCCTTTTTTGGTTTCATTAGTCTTATCAAAACTCTTAGACCTTTCACTAACATCATGCATTGATTTTTTGAAATCAATCTTGATCTTCAATAATTTATCCTCAGTTTCAAACACCTTTTACTAACAATAAATAAATTATATTTATTTTTCATTTATATTAACCTTTAGTTTAATTATTCATATTATTTTCCTATTTATGTGATACAATTAAATTCTCTAATTCTTTCACAAATTACTTCTTTTTTTCTCTATTAGTTTCATCAACCTAATTTGGAACTTAGTATATTTTTCCAACTTCATGTAATTTTTCTCATGCTTAGAGATTTTGAAATGATATTTATCTAAATATAAATTCATAATAATCTCTATACTCATATATTACTTATCTCCATTACTATATAAATATTATTTATTTACATCAGTAATCAATAACTTCTCACCATAATCACTTGGTGATAAACCATCTTCACCATCACTTTTATCAGACACTTCAATATCTATCTATGAATGATAACTATTTTTATTGAATTTATAAAAGTTATTTTATTTTCACTTATATTTCTAATTATTCTCGATTAAATTATAATTATTCTTCCTTGAGATCTTCCAATATAAAACATCTTTATTTTCACCCTTTTATTCCTTCAAATTCAGGTATTTTTAGTCAAAATAATCTTTTTTTAAATAGTTTAAGCATTCCAAATGAAATTTATCTCTTTATCTGCCTTTCCATTTTTATATATTTCATAATATAAGTGAAATGATCTTTAAATAATCACACCAATATCTCTATACAAGTATGAATCTTAACTTTAATCCTTAACCTTCATAAAGTTATTTTTATTCTTTTAGGGATTTAAAAATATTAATTTACATATTTACTTCTCATCTTGAAAATAGTATCATTCTTCATTTCATTCACCAACAAAATTATATGCAAGTTATCTAGTGGAAATGTATTCCAATCATGATTCCCATGTGATGGAAATTTGGAATCAAACATGTCTTGGAATATTTGAATTAACTTGTTGAATATCATTGAATCTTCTATAGAATCCTTGAGACCCATGATTGAGATGAAAATATCATTAACTCTAGTGAAAAAATTACCCACTAGATCTCTTTAAATAAAAAAAATTATTAAAATTGGTCACGTCAATTTGGATGTTAGGATTGATTTACTCTAACATTACCTTTATGGATATTCCATATCATTTCCTAGATTTATTTTTATCTGTTGAACCCCTTAACCTTTATGAACTCTCTTTCTAAAAGTGGGTCTAATATTGAATTCCCTTCATGACCATCACCCTTTATATTCTTCTTATTACCTAGACTAAAAATTTAACCTTCTACAACTAATATAAAATAATTCTTTTCAATTTCAATAACCTTCATACCAATAAAGAGAAAGTACGATAGTATCCAGTCTTTCCAAAAACTGTAATTTTATCCATAAAATGTGATAAATTCTTTTTTATTGACTAAATTGATGTGATCTATTATGAAAATAATAATTTATAATTTTTAGCAACAATTTATAGAACATATCACCAAAAAATCATATAATCATGATGTATTTAAAGGGAACCTTACACTAATACCAACTATTGAGGATGCTAATATGAATGTAGTGAGGTACAACAATAAATCTTCACTAATTGGGGGGGTTAATAAGTGAATAGTAATATTTTAATAATAGTCTTATAATCAACCTTCATCGCCAATTTTTATGATATAGAACAAAATTTCACCATTTTTTCCTACTCACCACCAAATGTTTTTTATTTTGATCTGTTTAGTTTAGTGATTTCATGTACATGTTAATAACACACTCATTTTTTTGGGTATGTAAATTTAAGTCTTGTAATGTTTAATGTGATTCTTTTAAACCTATAAATGTATTTTTCTTGGTTCTAGGTTCTTTTGGTGGTTTTTAGAATCTTAAAATTGGTTGTATACCTTTTTTACAATATAATAAACACCACAGTTGTGTAGTTTTCTACTATGGTCCCTGGGTGTTTTGGTGTAAAACAAGTAAAATAGAAAATTGGTGTGTTGATGGCCTGGTACTCAGGGGCGAGTCATGTGGGCCATGGATTGGGAGACATCACCATATCCACATTAAAGGTTTTGGTGAGGGGAAACATCACGTGGTTTGGAAACACATTGTATCTGTAAATCATGTTAAGGGAATGTTTAAGACCACTAAAGTCGTGGTTAGGTCATAGTGGTGGTTTTTTTGGTGTTTATATGGGTATGAAATGGTTGAAACCATCATCCTTCTTCTAAAATATTCTCCTCTTCAAATAGAAATTCATGGATAATGAATTAGGGGTCTTAAATAAAGTTTTATGATGATTCTTACCCCTATTAATTGATTTTTTCTCCTCTCTTGATCACCCCTCATTTTCTAGATGAATTTCTAGATGCTCTGAAAAACCTAGGTCCTGACCTTGTGTTACCTTAATTTGAGCCTTCCTTTCTTTAATTTTTTGGATTGATATTTCCATTCCCTGGGTCAATCGATGGTCTCATTTCATCCACTATTACATGGGATTCTAGTTTTGGGTGATTTTTTGAACTCTGATGAATCCTTCTTATTCTGTTTGATTTATTCTATGATTATTATAAAATCATGTAATGATGAAATTATGTCTTAGACTATAGTGTTTTGTGTTGTCTAAAAATATTATTACTAGACTTGGTGTAACAAAATCCTTTCTTGATGATCATTGGCATTCTATAACATCTAAATTGTGATTCTCTGGGTAAATCTTCTTTGGTGAATCTCTTCCTCTCTATCCACGTTGTTCCTATCTAGAATCGTTATTGTTGAACTCTCAAGTGACATTATATATGGTTATTAATGAATTTTGGTGTGATCTTATTTTAGGTGACTACCTTGTTGGAAAATATTGATGTTTACATATACGATCATTAGGTAGGAAGTTTCTTACCATATAAGGTCCCATATAGGTTTTTTTCATCAATTGGTCATTTATTATTCAACCCCAATCTTGATATGTGTTTTATGTGGGAGTGTGAGTGGCTCTTCTGACCCATAATTGATAGGTATTCTTATGATTTGTTTGTATGCTATTTAGAATTTTTCATGATATCCATTATTGTTCCTTTCTATGATATGTATTTTTTGGGTAATTTCATATCCCAAATAACCTAACTTTGGGTGTAAGGATCAATATGTTTCATAGTATTGGTTTAAAAACCCCTTTTACATAGAGCATGATGATGTTACAAATGCTACAGACTATGGATTATTTGATGGTGTGGGTTGGATCACGAAAATGATGACTCATGTGGGAGTAGACCAAGTATGGGTGCTGATTATCCTTCTACTATAGGCCTATAAAGTATAATTCCTCTTAGGAGTGATCTAAACAATCAAATACATCAAACATGTTAGGAGAGACTTACTATCATCTGAGAATTACAACCACCATCATGTTGTGTCATGTGGTGTTCCTTATAAAGACCAACATCTAGGTGTGGCATGTGGTGTTCCATAAAGGTGTAACATGGAAATATGAATGATAGGAATAGGGTGGAAAAATGATTCTAGGAATTTATATACTCCTGGTATTGTGTGGTGATAGACATTGACAACCTTACCGACAGCGTTCCAGAGCATGTGGGGATAGGGTTCATAGAGCTTGGTTAGTGCATGATTTATCAACGTCTGTGTGGATATATGTTTACTTGTGTATTTAAATCATGTAATTACAAACACTATTATATATTTATTGTGCACCTGGGTTAAGGATGCATTGGTGGTGTCCTACTGGCTTTATACTCACACCCTACACGGCCATCTTGATGTGTGTGCAGACATCACTACTACAAAAAATAGGCAAGGGAAGCACTGCCTTTTATCAGCGCTAAGAAAAAAGCACTGATAATGGAATCCTTTATCAGTGATTTTTTAGCACTGATAAAACCATAGTCCCATATTTTATAAAACCGGGTTCACATTATCCTCTGTTTATCGTGCCCTCAAGCCCCCGCGGTGTTGTACTCCTGTGATAACTCCCCCTGCCAATCTTCTCTTTGACGGACCTCCACCGCTAGCCCTACTCTTTATCCTCCCCCTCAAACCCATTTCGTAGATCCTCCTCCCCACAAACCCTACTTCCCATGCTCTCCACTGGACCCTACTCCCCACGAACCCTTCTCCGTAGTTTCTCAACGGTGGAGGCTCCTCCCATGAACCTCCCCCTCTGGTGGTCGCGTCTTCCCCCCCCCCCCCCCCCGAAATAGCACAGAAGGCTCCCTGACTGGTCGACGCTTCTTCTCTGCCCCCATCACCAGTTTGATCTACTCTAGGTAAGTCTTCCTCTTCTCCTTTTAGATTTATTTTTGGTGGATAGGTTTTGTGGGAGTAGTTTTCATTAGTGTGATTTTTGGATTCTTCCCCATTATCAGCTCCCTTGGATTAGATGCTAACTATCATAGAGTTCTAACAATTTATGTCACAAAATAATAAACATAGTGGATTATTATACTTGGTTTGAATATGATTTGAACTTAAGTATGTATTTTTTATGATTCCCCATGGGTCCTTATGATGTTTGTAACTAGAATTTATTTTTCACCAAGTGTCATATGTTTGAGGGTTTGATATTCTTGTTCAACCTCAAGCTAGACCTTCTTATACATGAATATTCTATTAATGTTCAGTGTTTTTTCTTCATCCTTATGGTGGGGTGGGTCTATCTATACTGGGGAAAGTGGTCTTTTTGTAATACCCTTCATGAAAATGAAGAGTTTTGATAGTACGTGCCTCATTATTAATTGGTTACACTTTTTGGGTTTCATGATGTGTTTGTGATTGTGTTTATGGGGAAGGTTCTATTTATGATAGTGATTAGGACCCCTAAAATATAGAAAGTGTATCCAACCCTATGGATGTTAAGTTATATATCCCTTAATTGGTGAGCATGGTTTTATGTGATGTGTGCAAGAAGAATATTTTTCTTCACTATGAATGTCGAGGAATTATGGAATGCTTCATAAGGGAGACTTATGGTTAACTATTGGTAAGGATATGTTATATGAATCAACCCATATTCCAGAGATGATGAGTGTCTTTGTGAAGTTATAGTGTTCTAAATTGAATCTCTCCTTAATACGGTTCATAGTGGAGCCTATAATCCATTTAGGTTCATTTATTATTAAACCAATATTCATGGAGTGGCCTGCAGTCTTCATGAACTAGGGCCACAAAAGATGAGGAGATCAGAGTAGTGTATCCATCGAAAGGTGAATGGTTTTCTTTGGAAAATGACTTTGGTTTAGATAGTGGTATGAACATGTGAGAAGTTGTATTTGGTTGGTTAATTACTTTTAGGATTGTGGGATGTTTCTTGAATTTGATCAATGGTAAATTCCATACATATTTCTTGTATGTCAAGGATAATTTAAAGGTGGTGTCAACTTAGTGAACCTCTTTGACTAGTTGTTCCAAGGTGCTAGTCTAGAAGGTTTTTTCTTGAAAATGGGGAGACACCATGCACTTCACTGGGTAGATAGTGATTCTTCCCTGATACCTATTATGGGTATCAAGATAGTTATTTTTGAATGGAGACTTCTCTAGTAAAGAACTAACATTGGTGTGTCAGGCCAAGTGATTTTTGGTCATGTACACCTACACTAGGGAGAACCTGATTATGTGATGGGGGATGAATTTATTTTTAAAAGATTGTAAATGTATTTCACTTGGTTGGATTGTATTTCATCTCTTTTTATTAAATCCATTAATTTATGTTGATCAATTCATAGAACAACATCTAGTGGTTTGGTGAAATTCAACATGTAATACTAAGATTTGGATGGTTGTATTAGTGTTATATGATTATGCATGTGGTTTGAGTTGATATCATAATCTTTTAATGTAGTGATCTTCTGGGATATAGGGTTAGCAGCACCCACCCACAGTAGTTGTGTGATGCAAGTCTCATCAAAGGAGGCATTGTAATTCATAGGTACCTTAAGGATATCTCATTACTCCAAGTAATTTAATATGATTGTGATGGGCATAGAAATATCACATTTCATTTTCTTAACATTTATGCTACAGCCAGAGAGGAAGTCAACGAATAGCCTAAGAAGAAGAAGGAACTGGAGAAAGGAGGTATGTACAGAACTAAAGTGATGGAGGAGATCGAGGAGTATCATGAGGTGGATTGAACTTTGGTTTGATTATACTAACACTACCCCTAAGTAGACTACTCCTATATTGGGAAGTTGGTTGTTAGAATCTCGGATAAGTGTAGTCACTAGAGTCTTTTTACCAGGAGGCTCTAGGAGTGTTTGGAGGTACAATCTATGTTTGTTATACTTTTCGTGTAGTACTATAAGAAATAGGTAGAAGAAACTATTTTTGACTAATTTTTTGAAACTATATTCTAGGTATATGGTAGGTGTTGGTAGAGCCCCATGTCAGTGAGGGAGAGTTATTGCATATTATTTAGATTTTCATTATATAATTTATGTTCACAAACCTTAATTTTCTATTTCTTATGTTAATTTGGGTAACAAAAACTATGATATTCCATAGTAATTTTGGATAAACCTAGGTTATTTGTTTCCCCCGTGAACCCCTTTTTTTCATTTTATTTGAGTTTGGTCACTAGTTTTGGGATGTTTAAAGTGGTTATTTTATTATGAATAAGGTGGTTGGTAGGGGTGGTTAAAATGATGTTTAACGTTTCTCTACAAGGGTGGTGGGTTCTAGAACTATTGGTAAGGGGGGTGGAAAGTGTGTTGATTTTGATGGGGGTCTATCCTGGTTATATTTATTTCCAAATCTTCATTGGAAATGGTTAGGCTCTATTAATATCTATTATTATAAGGAAGTGGTTCTGTTATTATATATTTGGAAGTCTTTTTTGTGTATTTGAATCATAAATACTAATATTTGAGATTAAAATAATATGGAGATGAATAAATATTGGATGGATGCTAATCGTTGGACAATAGAGTATGAGAATGGAGTGAAAGAGTACATCAAGTTTGCAAACGATCGCGCAAAGGATTCTTCTCAAGTCCTTTTTCTGTGTTTACGTTGTTTTTATTATAGACTAATTACTCTAGAGGAGGTGGAAGAACATTTGATATGTCACAGAATAGATCGGAGTTATAAATGTTGGAATAAACACTGAGATAAAGTGAATGTAGCTACTGGATGGGATAAAATTGTGTTTTATGGATCATCATATATGAATAAAAATATGGATAATAAAGAAGACCGTATGGAGGATGTGATTACATATGTCAAATATGATGAAGATCATATTGAGTAAATGACAAGGATAGTTGAAGATGAACTATGTGATTGCCCAAAATTGTTTGAGAAGTTAAAGAGTTGTGCAAAGATGCCATTCTATGCTGGTTGCACTAAATATAAAGCATTGTTAGCTATACTGAAGTTGTATAATTTGAAAGTAGTCAATAGATGGAGTGATGTCAGTTTTACGGAACTACTTGCCCTCTTGAATGACATGCTCCCAAAAGATAATGAGCTCCCAAAACAGACATATGAAGCTAAACGAATGCTACACTCGATGGGTATGATTTCTGAAAGAATACAAGCCTTCCTGAAAGATTGTATACTATTTCTCAAGGAGAAAAAATAACTTATAGAATTCCCAAAGTGTGGTTCTTATCTAAACAAGAAATATGAATCTAGTCTTACGAAAGTTTTATGGTACTTTCCAATAATTCAAAGGTTTAGGTGTATATATGGAAGTGAAGAAAATGAAAGATAATTGTTGTGGCATGCAGATAAAAGAAATAAATATGTAAAATTACTTCACCTAGCTGAATCTCCTAAATTTAAGATAATTGATCATGATTATCCTGAATTTGGAAAAGATTCCAGAAACCTTTGTCTTGCATTATCTACAGATGGAGTGAATCCTTTTGGTTTTCAAACCAGCACTTGCAGTACACGGCCTGTTATGTTGGTAAATTATAACTTGCCACCCTGGCTATGCAAGAAGTGAAAATTCATCATGTATTCTATTCTTATATCAGGACCAAAACAACTAGGTAATGATATTGATTTTATTTGTCTCCTTTGATCTAAGATTTGAAGTTATTGTGGGATTCAGGTGTTATGTTGTATGATGCTTATAAAAGTGAATACTTCACGTTGAGAGCGATGTTGTATGGGACGATAAATGATTTCCCAACTTATGAAAATTTTTCAGACTATAGCATTAAATGAACTCAAGGGTGTCCCATGTGTGAAGAAGATAATGAATCAATTAGGTTTAAACATTCATCGAAATCTGTGTTTCTAGAACATCACAGATTTCTACCTCATTGGCATAAGTACCAATCCTAGACGACATCATTCAATAGATGTTCACAACAACGCACAACACCATCTCCACTAACAGGTGATCATCTATTTGAGAAAATAAAATATGTAAACACTATTTTTGGTAAATAATTTTTGAGAAACGTTAATAAAATCAGTTTTTTTTAATTACCATACAGGAATTGTTTGTGTGTCCGAAATTTTCTTGATGTGATGCATGTGGTAAAAAATTTATGTGACAGTGTTATCAGAATGTTGCTAAATTCCCTTGAAAAAACAAAGGATTGAATTAAGAAAAGGTTGGACGTGGTTGACATGGGAATATGAGATGAGTAGGCTCCCGTGAAGGGTGAAAATCGAATGTTTCTTCCTCCAGCTTCTTACACTCTTTCTAGAGAGGAGAGATATCAGTTTTGCAACCTCTTCAATGATGTAAAGGTTCTAAAGGGGAATTCATAAAATATCAAGAACATTGTGTCAATGAATGATTTGAAGTTAAATGCTTTGAAATCACTTTACTTCCTTTTTTTGATGAAAGATTTAATTCCTATAGCTTTACATCACATTTTTTCCATGAATGTTTATCATACGTTAACCAAACATTGTTTCATTTTCAAATCTATATGTAGAAAAGTTTTAGACCTGGAGAAATTTCCAGCTATGGAAAGAGAAATTGTCATCATATTATGTGAATTATAAATGTTCATTCCACCAAAATTCTTTGATATGATGGTTTATTTGATGATTCACTTGGTGAGAGAGATTCGACTTTGTGGTCTTGTGCACTATATATGGATGTACCCCGTTAAACGGTATATGAATATTTTGGAAGGGTATGTCAAAAATCAAATTCAGCCAGAGGGTTGTATAATGGAGCGATATATTATTAAGAAATCCATTCAATTGTGTACCGAATACCTATATGATGTGGAAAGCATTTTTCTCCCGAAATCTCATCACACTAATCTCATTAGGGGTGAGGGAATTTCTGGAAGATATGTTGTGACAAAAAATATTACAGATCGAGAGCAGTCCCACCTTTATGTTTGGCATAGAAGTTGGGAGGTTGATCCATATATTGAAACCAACAAAGAAATTATTAGGCAGTTGAATCCATCAAAGGCTAAAAAATGGATATCAATTAAACATAATCACCAATTTATAGGATGGTTTCAGGAGAATATTTTTTAGAAGTTAGATGAAAATCTGAATTCAATTTCAGAATGACTTCGATGGCTAACCACGGGACCAAATATGTATGTATTATCTTACAATGGTTATGTAATTAATGGTTATATATTCTATGTAGATAAACATGATGAAGATTGTACCATGAAAAATAGTGGAGTTACACTTTTGGATGAAGTGATGCATGTATATGGTAGTAAGGATATAAATCCAATTTATGCAAATATGTCATACATTGGCATTATCAAAAAAATATGGGATTTGGATTATACGACATTCCTATTGCTTATTTTTCAATACAAATGGGTTGATAACAATAGTGGTGTTAAAATTGATGAATTTGGATTTTTGAACGATGATTTTAGTAAAGAAGGGTACAAAGACGAACAGTTTATAATGGCATCACAAGCGGTACAAGTAATTTTTGTTCCAGATCCCGCAAACCGAAAGTGGTTGACTGTTCTGTTATCGTCCAAAACTACTGAAGGGTATGATGAAAATTCAGTTGTGGATGATCCTTTCAGTGGTACATCGCAATAATTTCATAGCGGTCCAAATAAATATGATGATTTATATGTTAGAGGATACCACAATGAAGGGATTTGTATAATCGATAGAGGTTTCAAATCCCTTAAGCCTTTGAAAAAAATAAAGAGAGTTCAATAAACATGTTATATTTTATTTTTAATATAGATCTTGTTATCTTATGTTATTATCTTATCATTACTGAATTTATGTAATCTAAATTAACTGTTCAACCACTTTTGTAGATAATGACTTCTGTACTTTCGGGTGCTCCTAACCTTGAGGATAAACAAGTCTCTCAAGCTATTGCTGCTACTGCTGTGGCTACTCACAGTGCAGAGCAACAACATGTTTCTGAACCTGTTACTGCTCCCAGTGTTGAGGTCCAACAACCATCAGCACATGTTGCCGCTAGCATATCTAATGAACAGATAGATGATGTTGATATCGATGAAATGTTCGGGGATGAAGGATTGATGTCACAGAAAACACAGGTGCATCGTAGTTTGACGGTGTTGGCCAATGTTCTTAAGGCGAAAAGAAAAGGCATCAAATTTGATGTCGGATAGAATGCATGAGGCCAACATGTGAATCCCAACAAGGATATGTTTAGTAGTTACATTGGAATTATCACTCAGCAACACGTGCCGATTGACATTGATTCATGGAACCATGTTATGTCTGGGATGAAGGTTGTGATCTGGGAAGAAATTACAATAACATTATGATATTATTTCATTAATTTACTAGAAAATAAAAGAATGAAATAGTGTATTACTCTTCTCAATCTCTTGTAGAGTACATTAATAATAGATAATTCACACAAGAATTATGTATTAAGTCTTCCAGGAAGGATTCATCGAGGTTTTCGCACTATTTTAACAAAATTCCACCTGAAAGATTCTAATGGTAAAATAAACCCGCACCCACCCCTTGTCTACGCTCACCTGATATCCCATGAAGCATGGGATGAATTTATTGTTTGTCGTGTGGATGAGAAGTTTCAGGTACATTATGGATGATAATATGTTGTTTGAGGATACGTGTATTCATCACTTTGATTGCCAATATTTCTTTTATAAAACAACAACTCAATAATGAAAATAAGGAATGTGCATCAAAACCAACATACCCCTATCGTAAAGCAAGGATGGGGTACGGTTCACTAGAAAAGAAAATAGTACATATTTTAAATTTAATATAATATTGTTATGTTCCAAGAAACAACATCATAATTATCTTTCTATATTTATATGTAGATTGATGAGTCTAAAACCAAAGACACTTTCATCCCATGTCATGTGCTATGGAAGGAGGCACTGTGAATAAGGAAGGGAAGCTAGTAGATGAAAACACACAAAAAGTGTGGGAAATATGTGTAAGTATTACACGATAAAAATATTTGTTTTAAATTTCTATTACATAAAAATAATTACTTATTTTCCTATATTTGATAGTCACATGAATCAGCTACACCTGTAGCAGATGAAGACCTATTATCAATGGCTTTGAAGTGGCTAGAACAATACGGTTGTGTTAGAGGTGTAGGGTTTGGGGTGACACCCCATGTATATTATGAGAAAAACAAATGGATGATAGAGATGAAAAATGAAACAAATGAGTGAAAGACTAGCAACTCTTAACGAACGATTTCAATGGAAAGGAGATTTTTTAGCAACTTTATTGGGTGAGAAGTAAGGAGAAGACACAACTTAGGAACAACCAGCACGTGAAGATCTCGCCCCACCCCCATATAGCTTTGAGGTGATCCATTCCCCTCAATGAACTGTCTTAGCCATGGTAATAAATATTCTAATAATTGTTCCCATGAAATGTGAATCAGACAAACATTGATACATTTCTGGAACTGATCTTCTACAAGTTGATAATGACTGTGATTTATATCTATCAACACCCACCTGTCACCTTGTAGCGCGGGATATGTTGTTCAACATCCTAAAGGAAAAGCTGCATAATAGACCACTTCTGAAAGATCATCTAAAAGTGACAATTACAATAGCTTATGAGCCAAATGTAGAGCTACCTATTCTACTTGATGACGATGAAATTCATACGGTCTAAAAGGCTATTGGGACATTCATTGCATGGTCGTCACAACTTGTAAGAGTACATGTGATAAAGAGGTATTTATTTCCATTGTTTTCAAGCTAATCCTTTAACAATTAATGAAAAAAGGGTCTGAACAAATAAATGTTATTATAGAAGGAGAAAGAGAAGGGTCTGACAAGAAACGTCGGCTCAAAAGCATATAAAGGATAGACCAACTGATCCCAAAGATCTACTGAATGCACAATAACACCACATGTTCTCTTTCCAAATTTACTAGCATTGAAGACACATGTAGATACGAAGCTAAGAGGTGGTAGTAGTCATATAGTGGTTTTTGAAAAGAATATATACGAAGAGGAAATTCAAGATTTCATTACTGTTGAAAATGTAAATGAGATCCATGAATACGGTTTTCTAGGAGTCACAGTTGTAAATTTATATATGAGGTATGTTTTCATGAATTTATTTTCTAAAATATGATATAATGTGAAAATTATGACTAAATTCATTTTATATTATTGATAGACGTATGTATGAAAAACAATTGAAGGAATTTTATCATGATCCAAAATTCGAACTCGTTAGTCCTGATACCACATCAACACAACTAACGAAATTAGAGCCATCAAAAAAATATGAAATAGTGAACGACTTGCTGAAAACATTTGAAAGAAATATTACAGATGACATACTCTTCCTAATACTAACCAGGCAGGGGTAAAGATCTACAATTAAAGCATATCAATTATATCTTAACTTATTTTTATTACTTATTCCTTTTTATATTTTTAGGCAACATTGGCTGCTAATTGCGGTGAACTTGGATACTCCAAAGATTTATTTTTTGGATTCAATGCAAGGATATCCAACAAACTGAACACACATGATGGAGTTTGTGAATCTGTACGACACTACATCCAATGTTTTAGGTCTAAATATCAATTATTATAATTTATATTATCTTTTACTAAAGATTCTGTTATGATAGGTAGGTGTATCATTATTGTCTAAAAAAGCAATGAGGATAGGGGCTAAGCATAAGGAGACAAGAAAGTACTACATCTGGAAAAATATCAGGGTATATATAATAAAATTTCACTATCTAAACACATATAAACACAAGTTACTTATTCTCCTAATGATCAATTTTTTTTCAGTTTCCAAAATAAACAAATGTTAATGATTGTAGTTGTTATATTTGTAAATTTATGAAAGAGATCGTTTTTCATCAAAAAACTAGCATCCATAAAGAAGTATTTTAAAAAATAACTACTATTTCATTTAAATTATTAATTATTTATTTATTTATATATTTTTCTGTACTACTATGACTGTCGAAAAGCCTCATACTCACAAGACGATATATATTTGTTCAAAAATAAGTGGGCCACATACCTGATGGAAGACTGTACACAAATAACATAAAGATCTAACTTGGGGATGTGTATAATTGGAAGTTATTTTTGATAGTGGTTAAGGGGATCAAAAGATGAAACGTTGTTATATGTAAATTTCAATATGAAAATTGTAATTGTTATTAAATAAAACATCCTTTCTCCAATGAGTCATTTTCCCATTTTAATAGATGAAATGCACCAGTTGTATGCAAAAATGATGAACCACTTTTCTTTGGACTTTGGATAAGAAAAACCAGTAAAATCTCTAAAATACCTTCATATCTAAGAAAACGCATTTAGATTGTGTTGATACATAAGAAGAACGATCCAAAGTGTCTCTCTTTTGTTTAAAATGGACAAAATTTTATGTGAAAACAACAACTGACATACGGAAATCTGACCAAATGCATTTGTATTGTGTTGATACTTTAAACGAAAGATCCATGGTTAATTAGTGATGTTTAAGAGTCAACCCCACCTCAATATGAGGCACGGTGTGGCCGGTACCACTCATATTGTCTCTCTTTTGATTAAAATGGACAGAATTTTAAGTGAAAACAACAACTGACGTTTAGAAATATGACCAAAAGCATTAGGATTGTGTTTATACTTTAGGGGAATGATCCATGGGCCATTTTTGACTTTTAAGAGTCAACCTCGCCTCAATATGAGGCACGGTGTAGCCGGTATCTCTCAAAGTATCTCTCTTTTGTTTAAAATGGACAAAATTTTAAGTGAAAACAACAACTGATGTATGGAAATCTGACCAAATGCATTCAGATTGTGTTGATAAATTAGGATACTGATACATGGGTCATTGTTTACGTGTACGAGTCATCCCCGCCTCAATCTGAGGTAGGGTGTGTCCGATACCACTCAAAGTGTCTCTCTTTTGTTTCAAATGGATAGAATTTTAAGTGAAAATAACAACTGACGTACGTAAATCTGATCAATTGGATTCGGATTATGTTGATACTTTAGGATAACGATCCATGGGTCATTTATTATTTTAAAATGTCAACCCCGCCTCAATCTGATTCATGGTGTGGCCGGTATCACTCAAAGTGTATCTCTTTTGATTAAAATGGTTAGAATTTTAAGAGAAAACAACAATAGACGTACGGAAATCTGGGCAAAAGCATTAGGATTGGGTTGATAATTTAGTATAACTAACCATGGGTCATTTTTGGCATTTATGAGTCAACCCCGCCTCAATCCGAGGCACGGTGTGGTCGGTGCCACTCAAAGTGTCTCTTTTTTGTTTAAAATGGACAGAATTTTAAATGAAAACAACAACTAACGTATGAAAATCCAACCAAATGAATTCGAATTGTGTTGATAATTTAGAAGAGATATACATGGGTCATTTGTGATGTGTATGAGTCAACCCTACTTCAATCCAAATAATGGTGTTTCCAGTACCACTCAAAGTGTCTCTCTTTTGTTTAAAATGGACATAATTTTAAGTGAAAACAACAACTGATGTACGAAAATCTGACCAAACGCATTCTTATTGTGTTGATACTCTAGAAGAAAGATTCATGTGTCATTTGTGACATGTATGAGTCAACCATGCCTCAATCCGAGTCATGGTGTGGATGGTACCACTCAAAGTGTCTCTCTTTTGTTTAAAATTGACAAAATTTTAAGTGAAAACAACAACTGACATACGGAAATATGACCAAACGCATTAGGATTTTTTTGATACTTTTGTATAATGAGCTATAGGTCATTTTTGATGTGTAAAATTCAACACCTACTCAATCCAAGGCACGGTGTGGCTGGTATCATTCAAAGTGTCTCCCTTTTGTTTGAAATGGACATAATTTTAAGTGAAAACAAAAACTGACGTATGGAAATCCGACCAAACCCCCTGGACAACCCCCCCCCCCCCACCCCACCCCACCCCCTGGAAACCCACCAACCCCCTGTATGGCACCCCCACCCATCCTAGACACCAACCCACCACCTGGACACCCCCACCCCCTAGACACCCCCACCCCCATGGACACCCACCCCCACCCCCTGGACACCACCCCACCCCCTTGGACAATCCCACCAACCCCCTGAACACCCCCACCAGCACCACCACCACCACCATTGGACAACCCCACCAACCCCCTAGACCACCCACCAACCCCCAAACACCTCCCCACACCTTGGAAACCCCCACCCCTCTGGACACCCCCACCCCCTGGACACCCCCACCCTTGGAAAGCCCCCCCCCCAACCCCCTGGACACCACCCCCCTGGAAAAGCACATGGATAGCCCCCCCCCCCCCCCCCCCCACCACCCTGGATAGCCCCCACCCCCTGGACACCCCCAACCCCCTGGACTCCCCCACCCCCTGGACGCCCCCACCCCTCCTAGACACCACCCCACCACCTGGACACCCCCACCCCCTGGACAACCACCCCATGGACAGCCACCCCCACCCCCAGGACACCCTCCCTGGATAGCCCCAACAACCCCATGTACCACCCCCACCCCCTGGACACCACCCCACCCCTTAGACACCCCCACCCCTGGAAGGCCCCCCAACCCCCTGGACACCACACCACCCCCCTGGACACCCCCCACCACCTGGACACCCAACAACCCATGGATCGCACCGCCACCCCTCCTAGACATCACCCCACCACCTGGACACCCCAACCCACTAGACACCCCCAACCCCTTGGACAGCCACCCCCACCCCCTAGAAACCACCCCACCCACCTTGGACTGCCCCACCAATCCCCTGGACCCCCCACCCCACCCCACCCCACCCACCCCCTGGACACCACCCCACCCCCTGGACACCCCCACCCCCTGGAAAGCCCCCCCCCCCAACACCCTGGACACCACCCCACCCTGATGGACAACCCCCCCCCCCCCACCCCACCCTGAACATCCACCCAACCCACCCCCTGGACACCCCACCATCTCCCTGGATGGCCCCCACCCCTCCTCGACACCACCCCACCACCTAGACACCCCCACCCCCTAGACAACCCCACTCCCCATGGACAACCCCCCCCCCCCTGGACACCACCCCACCCCCCTTGGACAGTCCCCAACCTCCTAGACCACCCCCACCCCCTGGACACCCTTATCCACCCAAACATACCCATCCCCCCATCCCCCCAGACACCCCCACCCCCTGGAAACCCCTAACCCCCTTGTACAACCACCCCAAACCCCTGAACAGCCCCCAACCCCCTGAATTCTGAATTGAATTATTTATGTATTTAATTGACTTATGAATTATGTGTTTATGGTGTATGAGTATACTTGTTTTATGGGTATACTTTTTGAAATTACCTTATGAATTATGTGCTAATTTTGTATGGGTATACTTACTGAGATGTTGATTATTTTGCAGGTCCTGTTTGGGTGTGCTGCTGCAGAATTTTATGTTACATTAGTAAGGGAATTTATCAACACTTTTTTAGCACTGATAAAGGTATCATTTATCATCACTAAAAAGGCACTGATAAATAATCCATTTATCAGTTTTTTTAGTATTGATAAAAGTATCCTTTATCGGTGCCTTTTTAGCGCTGATAAAGGATCCCTTTATCAGTGCTATTTTAAAGATGATAAAGGATACCTTTATTAGTGCTTTTTCAGTAATGATAAATTATACCTTTATCATCACTTTTTGAGTGCTGATAAAGGGGACACCCCCCCCCCCTATTTGTGTTGAGCTTTAAAGTGCTTTTTAGCACTGTTAAAGCCTGTTTTGAGCGCTGATAAGGCATTTTTTTGTAGTATTGCATCAAGATCAAGGACCCCAGGAATGGAAAAGTACTAGAAATAGGGAGATATAAGATAGAGTGTGTTTTTTGGATATGGTATTATGAAGAACTCTAGAGGGATGTTGAATGTATTTATTTGACGATCTATCTTGTCTGTACTCTTGTCTGACTTACCACTTTGGGTGTCTTTAGTTTCATACTCTTTAGGACTTGAGATACAAGTCACACTATTTTTTAAGAATTTATTATTTATTCTAAAATAATAGTATTTGTGACTTTTTTCATTGATACTAAGAGTATAGTATCTGCACTCATTGTACTTAGATAGTCACTATTAGTCAGAAACCTCTTGTGTATGGGTAGGCACGCATGAGGCCATGTGCCACTATATCATAAACCTGATAATTAGGGATAGGGAATTACTAAATGGTATCAAAGGAGGTTCTTCCATGTAATTCTTCTTGACTATGTCTTAGGGGAAGTTATAAAGGATTTAGGTTATGTGGGACCTAGGAAGGGGAGTTACATGTGTTCATGGCCATCACATCTTTAATGAAACTCAAAGTTGCAATTATTGGAACTTTTGTAACTGTTATGGTTTTATAGTTTCACGTTAATCCGGGGTAAATTTTTTTGTTACTGTTTAATGGTATTTTGGTGCATTTATACATCATGAGTCGGCACATAAGATCAAATTTCACATATATACATGTGGTGTGTTGTATTTTAGTAATATAATTAAATGTATTGATCTATGCTAATTTTTCAGATATATATCTGTATTCACCACTGTTATGATATATCTATTAGCATCAGTTAGTAGAACTTGTGCAATCTTGTTTGGTATATATATATATATATATATATATTTATATATATGATTGTGACTAATGTTAATGTATAAAGATCTTATCTTTAGTTATAGGTAAATTTAGCAGGGATATACCTTGGGTTATGGGTATCCTCCTAGGAAAACCCTTGTGTGATCCCATAGAATAATTACTATATATATTGAACTAACAACTTCAAAAAAATTGAATTTTTATTTTGGAATTTTAGAATTTCTTGTACATTGATTTTGGTTAAGACCCTAGGTATAGGTATCCTAGGATTATCTCATTATGAAGGACATGATTATACCCCCACTAGAAGTGTTGGAGGATGTAACCCAGTATGATCATGTACCAGATCAGGTGATTTAGTCCATAGAGATAGTTTAGCCATGATTTTTTTTATTGGGAATGTTCAATGCTAAAACTTTCATAATACCATGACTTAACATGCTCATGAAATCCAACTCCAAAATCAACTAGCCTTTTATGGTACTAGACCTTGGGATACGTATGGAAGGATATAAATCCTCAATATTATTTTTTATATGGTTCAGAATTCTATGGATGAGTGATTGATGTTGATGACCTTTATATTCTAGAGATCTTCCTATAGATTTTATACTAGCTTGAATCATACAAGAATATAAGATGGTATTACTTGGGTTACCTTCAAGGATCTATTTTATGATAAATAGTTTTCTAAATTGATAAATCTAGAACATTTTGATAGTTTCATGGAGTTGTTGTAGGGATATATGAGTCTCTCAGTGTATTCTACTCATTTCATGGAGTTGTTATGGTTCTACCCTCTCCTAGATGGAAATGAGGCTCCAAAGACTCAAAATTTTCAGATATTCCTCCTTCTTGAGAAGAAACTATAGGCTGGAAATTTGATATCACATCATACCTAGAGGTGTTTCACATGTACTTTATTATAGAGAAGGTTTTAGAGGACGACAGGGTAGTTAGATTATGTTCAATCTATAGTAGACCAATGACCAGTCTTTCTCTCAATACTATAGGATATTATTCTGGTGGTAAGAAGAGGAAATTTTATCAAGAGAAGTAGGGCAGCAGGTATATGGGTTAGAGTAGGACATCCATATTTTCTATCATGGGAGGTGATTCTACATTATTCATAAATTGCAAGAAAATAGGTAATGTTAGTAATTATTTTAGTAAGACATGTATGGACTACCACTAATTTGATATTAATGGTCATATTTAGTGTTTTTGTTAAGGTATTATCATTAGAGTTCTAGAATATTAGTACTTGCGAGGATTTGAGAGATTCGGTAAGGGATACATACTCCCCAAACTTCAATGACATAAGGAAAAAATAATTGACCTGAGGATGGATAAGTTTTTACAATAGATCAGGATCCAACTGACGGCAATGAGGGACCATATATGGTTCAAGATATGGTATTGATCACCGCTATTCTATCTACCAGTTATTTATACTGGAAATTAACATTCATTTATCTCTAATCAAGTGGTATCTTCCTAGAGTTACCGATAAGAATATTAAAAAATATGATTTATCTCAACACACCATTATATACTAAAGTAGACTGTCTTTAGAGGTGTCTAGAATATCCAGAAGTGATCACTAGATATGGGACTTTTTGGGATTTCATGATCTAGGAGATGACTATCTTTGATGTGATATTTGGGATGAACCGTCTTATGATATTTTTTGCACACATTTGCTACTATTTGGTGATGGGTATCCTTTACCTCTCCAAAGGGGGATAAATTTTTAATGATCAATGTCTCGGAGTTGGGAGCTGGTAGAGTGCGCCAAGATTTAAGTCCAATTAGAGCTATTATGGTGCATGTTGCAGTATTAACTCTTTTGGAAGGATCAGTATTATCCCCCTCATATTTCCTTCAAGTTGTTCGTCTGTATCTGGATGTGTTTCGATAATACATTTTAGGTGTACCTATATATGTAGGGATTTCATTTGAAATAGAACTCATTCTAGTGTAATAACCTATGTTGATTCCTCTTTATCATGTTGTATTATACATGTTGAAGGATCTCATATTTCAACTAGATGATTTAGATTAGAAGGGATTTATCTAACTGGTATGGAATCCATAGGTTGTTCCAGTGTTTTTCTCCGAAAAGGATGATGATACTCTTTAGATCTGTGTGAATTATATAAAATATAACTAGTTTATTATGAATAACATGTACCATTTTCCTATGATCAATGATTTGTTCGATTTAAAATGAAGAGATCGTTGTTTTTTCAAGATCAATCCATATTCAGGCTACCATCTGCTATGGGTTAGGGAGAAATACTTACCCAAGACATCATTTTAGATATGTTATGGGATATATGAGTTCTTGGTGATGTTTTTTGATTTTATAAATGATCCAGTGGTGTTCATGGCCTTTATAAAAAATATCTTTCACCCATATATAAACATTTTCATCATGGTGTTCATTGATGACATCCTTATTTATTCATGGACCTAGAAGCATCATGTCCGGCATCTCAAGATAGTCTTTATTACCCATTTATTATGTTTACTTTATTCCAAATTATCAAAGTGTCACTTTTTTATTCAAGAGGTGAATTTATTAGGTAATATGGTGTTAGAGGTTGGAATTTATATATACCTAAAGAAGGTGTAGGTGGTCATGACTTTGGTTCTTCATTAGGATGTATTCAATAATAGATGTTTACATAGATTGGTATGTTACTATTATCATTTAATCTATGATTTTTCATGTTTTTAATCATTCTAGATAGCTCTGTCTAAGAAAGGGTGGTGTTTTAGTGGTCAAATCACTTTGAGGAAGCATTTCTTATGTTTTTGATAAGGTTGACGATAGCTTCGATGATGAAATTAACTGAAACTGGGATGGTATATATGGTATTTTTAATGTAATAGGAGATATTTTTGGAGTTATTCTAATATAGGAAGATCATGTAGTATCTTATGGGTATCTCTAGCTACAACCCCATGATCATAATTGTCCTATCTAGGAACTAGAGTTGGGAATTTTGGTCTATGATTTGATGTGTTGGAGACACTTTTTCTTTATAAAGGGATTTTTTCTACATGGACTACAATAGTCTCTATTATATCTTATCACAATGAGATCAAAATTTGAGGTAGAAGCATTGGGTGGATTATCTTCAAGCACTATAGTTAAATCTCAATTTTTCGGTGGTTTAAACTTCCGCCAAATGTTTTTGTGATTGTTTCAAAAAACCACCGTTAAAGATGGATTTGGAATCCCACCTATGATGGTTCCTTCCATTTAGCGGAAGTTTCTGGTATAGGTCATATAACATATATTTAGTAGCATTTTTATTCAATTTAACAGTGGTTTTCCAACGAAACAAATGATGAGGATTTTATGGCGGTTAAAAATGCCACTAAATCCTAAAGATCTTTTACCATAAAACCAAAACCAAAACAAAGAATACTAAAACTAACTAATAGTATGGAATATTTAGAGGATTTTTTAACCACATCCCAGAAAAATATTCATATAGAGGTAGTTTAAACTGCTATGAAAAAAATGACATATTTAACAGTGGTTTAAAATGTCACTATATGACGATTTAAGGAAAATCCAGTTGCAAAATCTATAGACCCAAAACAAACCGAGGGAAAAAACTACACAGAATATTCCATAAAACGGCATATATTATATTTAAACCTTTAAATTTTAAACAAACCAGAACATTCCACCATACTATTATACGAAAATGTAAATATTTTGTTATCATCATATTACACATAAATCAGTAACATAATTTCATAACAAATGAAACACATCATAAATAAACATGGTTATACAAAACATATATAGGTCTCTCATTGTCCCGATCCTGTCTAAAATATAATAACAAAGATAAAAAATACATGCATTGGACCTACTGAAATCCCCAGGACACATTAACCTGCCTCCAACTACTTTTCAAGATTCTCTATTCCAATTCACTACACATCCTATTATTTGAATGGAAAAAATAGACATAAGGTATGTATACACACTAGGGAGCCTATGCAAGGTGTGAGAGAACATCTAAGTAGGGTCTCAAAAATTTTCCCTAGTACACACCATCATAAACATGTATGCACAAGGTCAAAATAAACATATCCCATAAGATCATGAATGAAATTTTCTAACTTGGGTACCATGTCTATTTTCATTAGGTCATTATGTGCTAACTTGGACACTATTGTAACTTATCATACCCACATTGATTTCATGAAAAAATCTCATCATTGCCTCACCTCATGCCATCATACAGATAACATGGTGTATACCTGAAGACTCAGTGTGGGCATTGTCTAATTCTATGACTCACTACCAAAAAATCATGCTAAAATATTACATCTAAATACTAACCCAGTACCTCATCAATCAAGGTAGTGTCTATCATCCATGAATGTAGTTATACCATGACCCAACACTCTCACTCGGCATGGTCCCCTATCACAACCCCCTGTTACTATAGGAAAGTTCCAATTTCCAAATGCAAGGCTACTCAGGTCAAGGTACTACTTCATGAACAAAAGGAATACATCTCACCCCAGGTAGTTTAAGCAGATCCATCTCACTAATAGCAAGTATAGGACTCAAAGTCCTCTCCCCCCACCAAGTCTCTCACATATCATAATCACACATAAACAAAAACATGAAATTAGAGATATAACATGAATCCAATCACATATCTCACCAAAACAAATACCATGTATCTAGTCACATGAGTCCTAGATCCTCATCTCAAATCATTTATTTTCTATCAGGGTTCCAACTAGAACCCCCATACCCATCATGATTTAAGCTCATTGATATGACCTCATACATGTCACCTATTGTTCACACCATTACACACAATCTCCCCTAAACCAAACCTCAAGTCCTATTCCAACTATTCAAAATCCTTTATCTCTCATGTTCCTACTACCCAGGTATCATCCTAACCTATCATGATTTGTACCCCTTGGAAACATGATGCCATGTGTAATGCCTCGACCCTAGTTACCTAGAGTCGGTGCATTATTTTAATACATTGGCATGATTACAAGGAATCAAGTCCCAAAGGACCGATTAGTTTAGCAGTCTTAGAAAATAGATTACATACATGAATGTTACATTACACTTCATAACATACAAAACAACATAAATAATCCTTTATGAATTCCATTATTCCCTTGTCTTAACCCTTCTTATCAATCACAATATACTTCTTGGAATCCTGGGAAAAAATAAAACATAGAAAAGGGGTGAGCTCAAATGCTCCGTAACGGTAAGCAATACAGCGGATACTTTCATAAATAAGCATAAACATTTAAGGCAATGTATAACTAAAACAAAAGCCTTTTAAACTTGAACTTCAACATAGTATGGAAAAAAATAAAATGAAATAATGCCATTTACTTATTCACATGGATATTCTACTAATCGAATAATCACATGCAGTATCAATAACCACTTTCATAATGATGGAATGCATAATGCCAGACTATCATAACCACATAGCCAAGGACTCGTGCCAAGACTACAAATAAGATTTTGCCAAGGCCTTGTGCCAAGACACTAGTTTGTCTCATGAGACCTACCGATGCATCGAGGAGCTATAGTGGGCTCCACCCGTCACTTACTAAGTCCAATGCATTCCCATATGAAAAGGTTAACATAACATAAACATTCGTATTAAAACTAGCATACGAAATGTCAACACTTTCTCCATAAACCATGAATGGTATAAAAATAACACATCCATAGTAAAACATATCACAAAACCTTCAATAAAATAAAAAAGTTTTGTATCATAATAAATCAACTTCAAATAAGCTTAAAATCCATCAAAGGATGTTAGCATAGATAAAATCAAAACTATTTGAGAGAAATATCTCCTTTCTCGAAATCATTGAAAAGTCACACATTTATAAAGGAAGTAATTTAAAAGATATTTTTCAATCAAAGTGTCCCATACCAATTTGAAACTTTTGAAAATAAATATCATTTCAAAGACTTAATTTCCATATAAATAAATCCTTAAAATCATTTTGAAAACATGGACATTAATTAAAAAGATTTAGAAAGATAAATCTTTAAAACATTTAAAATTATGATCTTGATAAAGAGTACCTTTCACAAATTCTTAAAATATTCATTCTGAAATCATTTAAAAGTCACATAATTATAAAATAAAACATTTACATTGAAAATATTCTTATAAGCTTGTAAGGGAAGCTTTGACGATTTTATAATGGCGGTAAATAGCCGCACCCGCCGTAAAAGTTTAAAAAAACATTCTTACCTTAAATTTGTCGAAAGGTTAAAAGTGTCTTGTTTGGAAAACGATGGAAAGATTCCTTTAAAAACACATAAGGGTATAAATGACTTTAACCCATATTCTTTGTAAATAGTAAAAAAAAATTGAAATACATTTTGAAGAAACATGGATGTGGATGATAAAGAAATCCAAGTACATTATTACGTATAAACAACCTCGGATAATGAAGAGATTGCGAAATAAACCCTTACCTTGTACTTTTCCTTGGTTGGGGGTAGGTTAAACTCCTGTATAATGGTGACATAATTGTTATTAAATTATCATATACATTAATATGATATCATATATGATCATTTAACATTGCTTTGTTAATAATATCTTAGAATTATCGTCGTTTCGGGTGTTAACTTACTCGTTTTATTTTATATGTTTTGTTACGTAAGCCATGTTTGTCATTGATAGGTTGTATATTATTCATATCCAGAATGATATCAAGTCCTTAAACATTATTTTTAAATCATCAAATGATAATTTGACTTGAATGGATACGATAGAGAATGAATCTCATCACGTTCGTAGAGACGGTAGTCCGTACGTACGCACGAGCGACAATATCATTCTTTTGATATTAAAATAATATATAATTGGATGGTATATCATATATACAAAATAATTATCATGTTATATTTATTATTTACATTAATTACAAATCATTATTATACCCATCCAAATAATAATATATTTAATAACAATTACACCACGACGTGGAGATGGTAAGCCGTACGTACGCACGTATGGTGACATGTTATTCAAAGGATGGATAGAATACTGAATATGATTGTACCATATTTATAATAACATCACAGTATATATAAGTACTGGAGTTATTATTTTATAATGGTAATAATAAATAAAGAAGAAGTGGAAGAAGAAAGGAACTTGAAAAAGGGTGGTGAAATCATTACCTCTTCTTTGAGTTCTTCCTTTTGATTTGATCAAAAGGGCTTCTTAAGATGGATTTATGACTAAAGTAAGGCCTCTATGATTATTTGAGGGAAGTTGAGAGAGTATTTGGTCAGATTTTGGCCGAACCAAAAGGCTTTGAAGGTGTGAAGTAATGAGAAGGGGGAGTGCCCTTTTATAAGAGGGGTGAGGGGCACCTTTGGAAAAGCTAGAAATATTAATTTATAATAAATTCATATTTGGTTTATAATGGCTTCAAAGTTTATTATTCAAAGGTTACGGTGGGGATAGGTCGAAATACATACAACCAATAGAATTTAGACAGGTTTGGGTTACTATATTAACCTTATATTTTAGTTTTAACTCTTAGTTAATTAGTTTGACATTTACCATGTCACTTTGTATTTTTATATTATATGGTTAATAGACTTACTATATACATCCAAGAGACCCCCAAGTGGTCCATTAATGATACACCTATAATGATATAAGTCTCTTAGCAGAACCTTAGATTTTTTAGAATTTAATATCAATTAATAATATAATATTTGTTTTAAAAACTCTTTTATGTCAATTTTGACACTATTCAATAGTTGATTTTTGTGAAACCCATAACAGAATGATTACTTAGAAAAAAGTTAATTAAATAGATCCTAACATGTCATATTAACCTATAAAATTATTGTAATTCATAAAAAGTCTCAAATTATATTTATTTGGGTATTTATAATATCAATTATTCCAATTTTTCATTAATTAGGTAATTACAGCGTCATCATTGTGTCATAAATAAATTAAATGTTTTAATGTCTAAAAATTATAAATAAAATATCATTTTGTTGGAAATCTTTTTATATTTCTAATGAATATTTACAATCTAATTTATCTTATGTATAACCCTATATTAAAAATGTTTTAGTAAATAAACTTTGATTTTAACTCTTTTAACTCTTCTTTGATTTAAATAATAATAAATGTCCTAATCTAATCCAAGTGGACCTAAATGATAATATTTTATTCCTAAGGTTGTTTTTGGTCGAGATAAACTTGTCCAATAGAATTAGGACATGTGTTAGGGTAATATTAATATCATTTTTACCCTTAATTACCCTATTTACTTTTAACCGTGGTAAATAAAAGTAAAAAGTTACTATTCACCAAAAATTATTTTCATCTCATTGAACCACATTTTACTTCTTGATATTATCCGTGTCTCTTGGATTTTCTAAATTCCATTCACAGAAGCGGTAAAATTAAGTTTTATGAAAAATTCTGTTTTTTTAACTACCACTTAGTAGTTTCACTATTCATCAAAAATTGAAGTTTTTCAGAACAATGTCAAAATTTCACCCTAAGCTATAATTGATATTCCAAATTCAAAAATGATATCTATTTTACAAAATTCCAAAAATATAAGTTGCATTAATTAATTTTATAATTAATTCCCGTTGTCACAACAAATAGCGTGTTTTTAAGAAACAATATATATCAAAAGATTGACAATTGTTTAGGTCCAATTTTGAAGTGAAATTAATTATAATGAACACCATTGGATAAAATGGTAAAAATATATTCTAATTATACTTTAAAACCACTCAAATTCATAATTTATCACCATTAATTATTTTTATTAAAAAAGTTTTTTTTAATTAAAATTTAGTAATTTTCACTATTCATCAAAATATTAAAGTTATCTGAAAAGTACCAAAATTTCACCCTAGGATAATTTTGATATTCCGAATCCAATAATGAAGTCCATTTTTGAGAGATAGAATTTATAAAATTTTAAAAATTAGGTATTACTATTCATAACGGCTAGTTTGGTAAGTCATGGTGCGCTTTAACTTGGTGTTGCGTGTAGTGCAAGTTATTGAATTATTTTGAAGAAATAACACACTATGTAATCTTGGGGTGTTACACCATGTATAAAAAAACCCTATGACCTACACTTGGGTTCCATTTCTCATATCTTAAGGAAGGTATTTAAGCCTTAAGCCTAGTTAGAACCCTTATTTATCACAATTCATCTTATCCCAAAGGAATCATCCCACCCCTTGTTCTTATTAAGCCTCAACAAACACTTATGAGGGTGTTTCTCATGAATCTTTATCCATATGGTCATCTCACCCATTTTTTCACTAGTCTTAATCCTGTTAGACATATCATATTGGCCTTAGAGAAACCAACCAAGGAGACCCACATCAACTATAACATCCAGATACTACCTCTCATATCTATTCAACATACACAGTACCCTCTAACCAAGGTGGCATGGTTACCGAACACTTCTAATAACCTATAGTGCTAACGAGAACTTATTCTGAGCTTAATAAGCCCAAAACAATCCTATATATTTATATATAGTTTCCGTAGACCATATTCATCTATAAAGTCCTTAGAAACATGAATGAATGAAAGTATTCATATATAAATAGGAATATTAATTTACACAAACCATACTATTCCACCATAGAGTTATACAAAAAAACATGATACAATTCGTTTCGGCCTCTTCAAACATGAGAAATCATGAAAATGTCATTTGAATACTTTGTAACACAAATGAAACCTGAAAAATATGTCTCTTTCTATATTGGTCCAACAGATCAAAGATAACACTAATAACTACCTGGTGATGAACTCTACTCATCACCCTCTCCATATCTATCTCTACATCTTGCTACCGGAACCTACAATACAATTATATCAAAAATTAAATTGTGTAGTATATTTATATTTTAAATTAAAACAAATAAAATTTTCTGAACTAAATCATTTTAAAGTTGTGTTATTTAACTTCACACCACCAGTCATCAATGAAATATCACCAAGGATAGATCCAATTATCTTCTGAAATAAATCAACTAACACTTTCTATGAAGCAGATATTCAATCCCCTTGTTCCTGAATTGTGATTTGCATAGAAACAAAATCCCTCTGAGAATCCTGATGTGGGAGTGACTACAACCAAGAGTAGATGAATCTCTAATCCTTGATGTATTTCTAGAATCCTCAAATAGGAATGGTCCCAAACCCATACCACACACTCAACTAAGATTATCCTTCCCAAGGACTTTACTGACTATGTCATCTGAGGAGACAGAGAAAGACTGCACGAGATTGGAATCTCATAGTTTATTAATGTTTACCTGTAAAAAATATATCATTCATATCTAAACAAATATATATTAATAGATTGAAAACTGATAATACGTTATTATAATTAAAAATGAATCCATATGCCCAACTTCTTTAGCAGAATCATTAACATAAATCCCATCATCCTTTTTTATGAACATCCAACCACAGTTCTGTTTGAGAGGCATGGTGCCCTAAATTATGTGACTACATTAAAAAATGAAAAATTAATAATACAATATATGGACCAAATAATATTTTCTTATAAATATTTAAACTAATGAGAATATTTCCAAAGTTGATCAGTTTTTCAAAAAAACTCTTTGACCCAGCACTATGAGGGATTCTTTTCTTAGCTCAACTCAATGATTTATTCCTTGAAACATCTTGAAAAAAATAACATGTAATTTAATAATAATGTATAAAATTTCATATCCTTGTTATATTCATGTATAAATGTAAAATGATATTAATATAATCATATATATTTAAATACCACGTGATTCTCATGATGATGGATATCAACAAAAATATTCCATTACTATCTAGGTACCACATTGGGTACCTTATCATAAAGATTTTGGGTGCTCAATGAAGTATCATATAATTCATTCCATAATATCCATTTAAAATCTTTACATTTATTACCCAAAATTTTCAATTTCTACTTTTGTGTTATAATATCGGCAATGGGAAAGTGGAAAAATATCTACACAAAGAGATTCATTTTTGAAATATTAGAATTTAATAATATAATGAAATTCAATTACACCAAAATTTATTAAAATTACCTTCATCAATGAATAAAAAACATCATTTTCCAAGATTAAGGTATATGCCTTCAATCAGCATACATAATTGAAAGGGTAACCGGCTCCACTGCTAGCTAGCCTAGAATCTGGAAAAATAATCTCACGGTGTCATCTGTAGGGACCCCATAGCAGTCAAATGGGAGAACAATATCCAATCCATTAATATTCCAAACATCTAAAAATTTCATATTTCACTCCTTAGTAGCATCGTTTCCATCTTTTATGAAAAATATGTTAGTATTTTAAAAAAAGTGAAATAACTGTATTCATATAAATATTTTTACCTATAACTATCACCCTCCAATGTCCCTGTGATGAACCAGGAGTGGGAACCTGCTCCCTTATTATTGAGGTTGTTAAATGGGGTGGTGTTGGCTAAGCTACTAATGGGATGTTGATGGAGGGTGTGAGAGACAGTGTAGGGGAAAGTAGAGGGTGACTCATATGTTGTATGGAGGAAGACTGATGGATCATCATTTGTCGGTATAGTTGAGGGAATGTTGACTAAGAGTCAATTTTCATCAGTAAAACACTTCCTCCTTGGCATTTATGACATTTAATCAAATAAAAATAACTCCGAAAAAATATTTCAAAAAATTCCTACAAAAAAAATAGAAATGATACAAGATACACAGTACTAACAAACAAAATATATATAACCATGATAATGAAATACTACAAAAAATAAGTGGTTGATAAATGAAGGGAGGACTTCTCATAATATCATTTTCCCCTTTAGTCATTTAATTTTCCTACTCGATCATTACTTAATATACTTCATATACCCTTTCAATACTAATATTTTCAATATCCTGATGGAAAAATATATTCTTTTCTTACTGTTGATGGGATTCAATGTCAAAGGTCAAATCTTCCACTTCATCACCCATAACATTCCAGTCTCTTTATTTTACATGAGGAACTACACTCCATCATTCATACATGACATCTTGTACATAATATACCATTATCTCTTATGAAGATATGATATATGGATCATGTAATTCATAGGAACTGACATCTATCAAGCGAAATAAGTTTACACAAGTAAATTTCAAGGAATCTATTTTAACACCCTTGATAATATCGACACAATTGCATTTAAATAATATAAACTGAAAAATGATTGTGGTAGTTTAATTCGATAATATTAGTCAAATTTTTGTAGTATCCCACTTCAGCTAACATAAATATACTACTATTATGTGTTTTCAAACCCTCTTCTTGATCGACTATAAAAAATTTAAAGTCCTTCACATTGTAAGTATCAAACTTTATAATATGTTTTAGAGGACCTAAAGAAATAAACTTCAAATATTTTGACAAATTATCTTGATTATCAGTATTCATGATCTAAAAAAATGAATATACATTAATATATTTACAAAATATATGTGTCCACATAATATTTGTATTGGTTTCCATATTTATTAATGTACACATCATGCAAACCATTCTACAAGATCTTTATTGATAGATTTTTTTATATATTTCTCGTCGCAGTTTTGGCCCCTCATTCGTTTCTTTGTTTGTATCATCCACTATTTAATAAATGGATCTTCAATTTCACTATTCATCATCACATATCTATGTGCCTATAATAATACAATTTTTTTCAGTGTAACATTTCAGCTCCTCCCAACTGATCGGCCAATAGTAGGAAAGTTTTTTGATTTCCCATGTGATTAAGATTGAGTCGATGTGTCATCAACTTATCTAATACGATTTAATATTGTCTCAATATCATCCAAGTATCTATAAAAAAAGGTAATACACTCTTATTCCAAATAGCCTTCATAAATATAGCCTTTTTGTTGAGTTTTTGTTTTACGTATGATTTCAAATTCCCACGATATCTATGAATTGAAATAATTTTTTTTACATTTTTTGAAGTGTAAATATTACATAAATTAAAAAAAAATTAAATAAAATACCTCTCAATTTGATACATCTATCGATACTTGTGGGGCTCCTGATTTAGTTACCTTGACTAAATGCATAGTTAAATGCATCATGACAGTAAAAACCGACATAACAAATATCATCTCCATTGCACAAAGTTTCAATAAAAATATATTCTAAAGTTTTTCAAGCTCTAATAGTTTTATATTTTCTCTCATAGTTGTCTGAAGAATGTGGAAATATTGAGTTCAATAGGAGTAAACTTTTTAGGTAATAATGTGTGCAATTCCAATGGTAGTAACCACTCTAAAAAAATATGTCAATCGTAACTCTTCAATCCATTAAAATTACGATGATTTAAGTCAACAAACCTTTATATGTTACTTAAATTCCCATAAGATACCTTTATATTTTTTCTAATTTGAAGTAATATATCATTATCTCTAGTTTCCATTGAAAAAAAATTTGGAGCATACTTTCCATTCTCATATGGCTAGATATCATGCTTTATATTCATTATTTGTAATTCTTTTCCGAGAATTGGGATGTTCCCTCGATTATCAATGCTCATTAATAAATTTGAAAATCAAATTACCACATAAAATCTTCTCAATGTGAATAACATCAAAATTATTCCATAAAAAATTAAATCCCCAATATGGATGTTTGATGAATATAATTTTTATCTTCCATTTGTTTATTTCAATTTCACTTGATATTGCACTTTAAACTCATTTCCCACTATAATTATAATGATACATATTCCCAAAGAAAATTCAACAATTCCAAGTTGTTATAATATTTCAAAACATGTTAAAAACATTGGAGTGGTCTACGATCAATAGAACCATTGATTGTTGAACTGAAATCTATGAGATGCATCGAGAAATATTCAATGGAACAAGAAGCACTATTTTCACTATGAGGTAATCATTCAGGATCAAAATAAATGTTACAAACAGGACAAGCCAAACTTATGTAAGTGTTTCAACTAGCTAAATTCTTATGTCCAGGGAAGTCACTAATGGTCCACATTAGAGTATCATGTATTTTGAACATTTTTCTAGAATTTTCATCATATGTTTCAACATCATTTCTCCATAACTCCTATAATTATTAATTTAGAGGCTACAAGTATACATAAATATCATTTCCGGACACTTTTTTTAGGAATAATCATCTAAATGATAAAATAATTTTGATGCATACACATCCATAGAGGAAGATTGTAAGGGATCAAAACAGCCTTCTAAATGCTATAACTGGTGCTCAAAGTCCCAAATAATTTTAATCCAACGGCAGTTAATAACAATCAAACATTCCTATGATTAGATTAGAAATATATATATAATAAATCAAATGTATTCCAGGCTTGGGAATATCTTGGATGTCATAATAACTCATCATTGTTATTATCTATAGAATTTCACTTCATGTTATTAGTGGTTTTCAATAACATGAATATTCTTTGCAATCGAGGATTTAAAGGAAATTAACCCAAAACCTTTGCAGGTGTGTTCCTTTTCTTCTTCTTCTTCATGGTATTTTGTTGATTCAGAATTCCAACACCACACATTGATGCCATCTATAAGAAGAACATTGTTTTCAATCATGTTTGCTTGAATCCTCTCCCTAATAAAGCATACAATCATTAGGAAACACATGTATTTTTTTTAATTCATACCATGATTGTAGAAAACTTTTTTCATATAATAAAAATACTTGGGGGTATTTTCTTCATGAAATGTATCAAGTAACAATTCCAATATCACATACATCTCATTATTTGTAATTCCACATAGGCATTTGATACGGTACAACTTTAGCAGAAAAATAATGTGTGAATATTTCAAACATCCACAATAAAACTCTTCATTTATATCGTCAAATAAACCATCAAACACATTTTTCTACTCAGGGAAGTTTTATATTTCATTAGTCTCTATAGAATCAAGATGAGGATCCAATTATATGTTACAATATTGATATGGTTGTCCTATAATCTAAAAAACATAACTTTTCCAGTTTCTATTTATAGCACCATCAACTATTTGTTTTTATATGTTTTGATGTTGATTTTGGTTCCTTTGAATTCCGAATACATCATTTATAAGGTTTTTCATTTCATTTTCCATTGTCTTTTAAGTTGGGAGCTCATTATTTTGATTAACATTCGTGCTCAATCTTTATTTAACATTTGATTCCTCATGCCAAATCCAACAAAAATATCGAGTAGGGAATTTATTCAATATAAATGGTTCATAAAATTTATATCTATTCAAAAATATTGTATATTTACATTTAGGACATGGGAATATTAATCTCCTATCAACATATCGATTAGAAATTGAAAAATCTAAAAAATTCCCCAATCCCTTAGTATATTGTGTTGTGTTCTTTGATAATGTGATCCTAATTTTATCCATATATAACACAATGTGCCTACATATTATTTTAAAAAATTAAAACAAATATGTATTACTATGTATGAAAATAGATAATGGTAAAATATGGTGGAGTTGAATTATTTGGAATTAAATAGATTCAAAAATTAAATAAATGTAATTTATTTTAATGAATAGATAATCAATGGGAATATAAAGTGGTCTTGGCTAGTGATTAGTTTCCTAGAATTGAGAAATAAAACCGTGATCCAAATTTCCCTAACCATGAACTCATAAAAACATACTAAAAATAATATTTCAAATAAACTAGAGGTAAAACCAGAAAAACATTTAGAAGAATTTGTTTTTATAATATCGCATTAAAACTGGTATGAAAAAATTCCACCATTATAAAAAAACATATTAAAAACTATAATATTTAATATTTCAAATCAATAAAAGGTTTCCTTTATAAATTATTTCTCCCATGAACCATTAAAATAGAACTCATTAAATATTTCATCATGTATAAATACTTGAACTATATTATAGATAATCCATGATAATAGATTTTGTAAAACTTATATTAAATCTAGATAACATTTTAATAAACCATCAAATAATATTATTTAATATAAATAAATCATTATCAAAAAAACATGGTTCATAAAATTTGATCTCATAAAAATTAGTAAAAAACATGTAACCATCAATAAAAAACATTTGAACAATATTCAATGATCATTTTGTTTACATATAATGTTATTAAAATCATCAACAACACATGTTTAGAATCACAGGGATTAAATATCTTCCAAAAATATTTTTTAAAATGATCATTGTCAATTAATTAATTGATAAAAATTGAAAAATGATATTATATATTTCAATATTCTCTCAGGTCCAATAATCTAAAAACTAGAAGAATATCAAATAGATGAAATATTAAAGAAAGATGTCCATTATAACATTGTTCTATTTTATTTAATATTAAACTCATTATACTTGACTTAATTTTCTAACATTGTACACAAACTAGAATAACAAACCAATTATTTCTTATGTTTTAAAATTTACCTAAAAAAATAGTCAAACTTCTTGATTGAGAGAATAGTGATCTTTTTTATGTGAGTGGTTGTGATCAAAAGAGGAAAATGAGTTTTTTATAAGCATTGTACAAGAATATCTTTTTAATTTGAGTTTAGCAAAAAATATTCACATGTATTCTACTTATAGGTAGCCTTGTGAGATTTAACCTAGTAAAATTTCTTTTGTCTCATCCTATATTAATTTCATATTTGGTGAGGACTAGAGGTGTATTTTGACTAATCATGGAAAAATATCATTGAAATCGGGTGAATCTTTCTTGACAAGCATCGATTCAACCCACCCCCTAGGGTATCATCCCTTTGTGGAACCAATAATAATTTATACCTTTAGAAATGTTTTTTTATAACTAAAATCACCAAAGACACTCTATAATGGATTTCAATTAGTTTATTAACTCTTTTTCATTAAATGGAATTTATTATTTTTCTGGTTAGACCATACTAAATTTGAAAAATCCAATTACACAACTATTATATAATATTAAAAAACAATCACATGTGGGTTTTACTTTGTCCACCACAAAGGGATATATCCAATGAGCATACACTGATAATTTTTTTATATAACAAAGTCACTATGCACTACATGTGATTAAAATGTTTAGTTAAGGATCACTACCAAACTAAAGGTCACATCATTCTCATTTCTATATATGAAATAAATCAAAAAAAATGAGACTCAATAATAAGTTACCATGAAACTTATTCATAATTAATATAATAATTAAGTTCAAAACACAATTAAAATGATGGTTTTTTTATCTTTACTCAAAACTCCTCAAGATCAACACTATATCTTTAATAATTGTTATTTTAATAATAAATTTCTCTAAAAAACTCAAGATTTTTAATAATTCTATTTCTTAATATTTTATGTACTTATTAATCTTTTAAACCCTATAATATTTCTCCTTTAATATTCTAAAACTTTTCTTCAAAAAAACTCCATTGAACACCACTTTTCTCCACATCATTTTCCTAAAAAATGTCGATAATAGATGTGTAAAATTCATTATGCATGATGAAAGATTACAATAAATTTGAATATGAAAAATTATTATATATCTCAAAAAATAAAACTTACCATGGTGTGGTCACACCCAAAATCATGTGTCTTTATTTGATAAAGGATTGAATTTGAAAACCATGACATTTTAAATCATATCTCCTTAGAAATCTAGTTATTTCCATATTTTTAAATTCCATATCTGAACATAATTATTACATAGTTCTCAATAAAAAATCATGAACTTTCTCTCTAAATACTCAAGTATCCTCCAATACTATTTCTCAAAAAAAAATCAACAACCATGATTTCCTCTATGAAAAACATCTCGTTTTTCTTGAAATAATTTTACAAAAAACCTATCTTTATCTTTATTAGTTATTTATAATTAAAACTAGAAAATTACAAATATCTCAAAATTCCTACCACTATGATGTATTCTTCCTCAAATTATTATTGTTCAACCATACTTATAAACCATAACCAAATCTACAAATCTAATTACATAATGTCATATTCTCAATAAAGAGATAAAGAAAACATATATGATGTCACCTCTAGCATGGGATCAAGCGAAGGAAATGGTATGGAAAGTGCTCGGGAAAGGACGATGACTGAATAAATGACAGGGGGTTATGACCATAGCACTAGAAAGGGATCAGGGGAATGGGGATGTGACCACAGTTCTGACAAAGGGATCGGGGGTGGGGGCATGGGGCCATGACCACAGTGTCGAAAAGGGTATAGGAGGTTCACGATGCTGTGATCGCATCATTAGCAGGGCTCGGGGAGGAATGGTGATATGACTGCAGCACCAGAAAAGGCTTGGGGCCCAAGATCATAGGGCTCAAGAGATTCTCAAGCACTGATAAGGGGGGGTATGGTGGTGCTAGGGTTCGGTGTCGGTGGGGAACGTGACTCTGGGGAACCAGAGTGGGGCACGGTAGAGTGCTTGGGGGAACTGACAATAAGGGGTGGTTCTAGGGTTTGGGGTCGGGGGGAAGAGGCCTCGAGAGTTCTGTCGAGGGGGTGGTGCTACAATTCAGGGTTTAGGGGGGAAAGGGAGCTCGGGGGAGAATGGGTGATATGGTAGAGCTTGGGGGGAATGGGATCAGAGGGTTGGCGTGCTAGGGTTTGGGGTCGAGGGATGAAGGAGAGATCAGGGAAGGGAGAAGGGTTGGGAGAGGAAAGTTTATTTTTTAAATAAAAATATAATTTTTAGCATTAGTTTATAAAAAACATCCAAGAAATAAGTTTTTTAGCGGCAGTTAAGTAAACCGCCCCTAAAACCCCATAAATAAAAGTCTAATATGTTATAGTGAAAGGTTCTACTTTGAGAAAAAATATACACCAGGTAAGGGTAACAGTATTTTGGATTCTCTCTCTAGGAATACATAGGATTCCTAGTAGATAGGGGTATCTGATGTGTTTATTAGCTGATTGGTGGATGGATTTTTCTAAGGAGTTATTGGTGGAAACATGTGAAACATTGGTTATCCTGTTAGCTTTAGTAGACTAGATAAATTCCAACCAATATTTATATCATGAGTGTATAGTGATATGATAATGGTTGGTATGAGATGATCTAGTACTATTTTAGTTCTTATATGATGATGACATTCTTTATGTCCATGGGAGGGTTTTAGTTACTACACTTATATGGAATGATCTTATGAGAGAAACCCATGAAACACAATGGATAGTGCATCTTGGATCAAATAAGATGTACCATGACATCAGATGAAAATTTTGGTGGGAATTTATGGAAAGCAACATCACTTGTCTTATTTCATGATAAATTACCTTCAAGTTAGTAAAGGTCGAGCATCAATGTCCTGGTGGTTGACTCCAACTACTTATAGTTCCCATGTGGATATTGTATGATGTCATTATGGATTATGTGATAGGGTTACCAAGTACCTAAAGCATTTGTGATGTTGTATAGGTGATAGTGGATTGGTTGACTAAGGTGGAACATTTATTAAAAATTTAGGAGAATCTTTCTATGGATGAGTTGGGAAAGATATATGTTCTTGAGAATATATGTTTGTATGTATTTTCCTTTATCATTTTATCAGATAGAGATGAACATTTCACATCATAGTTCTGTAAGGGATTTTAAAAGGATTGTAGCTCTCAACACTTATTGAGAATGAAATATCACCCAAAGATAGATGGAAAGTCTGAAAGGATGATCTAGATTCTCGAGGATATGATTTAATCCTTCATCCTATACATTATAGGACCATGGTATGAGTTTATATCCTTGGGGTGTTTTCTTATAATAATTCATACCAAATTTCTATCTACATGAAACCTAAAAGGATCTCTATGGTCGAACTTATTTCTCCCAATTATGCTGGTATAAGGCTATTGAGGTAGATTTTATGGGATTGAGCTATGTGAATGATACTTTGGATTGAGGGTAGTTGATTGGGAATTGTATTTTCACCTCTTAGTGTAGAGAGAAAATGTATACTGACCATAGAACGAGACCTTTAGAGTTCACTTGGGGTGACCATGTTTTCTAATGGGTGACTACTCGGTTAGGGCATCAACATCTTTGGAAGTAAAGAAATATAAAACCATGATTTTTTTGGAAAAATTTAGATCATAAAGAATATAGGGAGAGAGGATTACTGCTTGGGTCTTCCTCAATTTTACTAAGGTATTCATGATCTATTCTATATATCTCATCTTTGGATGTATATACCCAATCGTTCACATTTTATAGACTATGAGGAAGTTGAGTTGGAGTCAGGAACATCATATGAAGAATGGTATGTTTGTATAGTCGACCAGAGTGAGAATGTTTAATAGGGGATGATGGTGTCACTCGTTCAGATCTTTTAGAGGCATAAATTGTTCTAGGAGGAGTCTTAGGAGTGATAATATATTTTCAAGATAAATTTCCAATGTTATTAAAGAATAAATCTAGAGATATTTCTTCGGGATGATATGTTCTTATAGGGGGATAATTGTAACATCCGTTTTTAGTGTGTATGTTAATGTATGTTATTAAATGTTAAAAGTAAGGATTTTGAACCATGAAAAGTTTTATTCTTGGTTATAGGATGTGTTAGTGGTTGTTGGAAAATTAAAATTTGTTTTAGACCATTTTTTCAAATTGTAAAACCACATGGTTATAGTGTTACCATAGGGGTCCTTGGGTGTTTCGATGTAAAATGATAAAAAGTAAAAATGTTCATGGCCATAGCATAGTTCTAAGAGAAGTTTCATATGGGATACCTATTGGGATACCTCACCAAAACTACAGTGAAGTCCATTATGAGGGGAAATGAAATGTAGTTTGGTAACATTCTATAGGTGCATTCCATTTTGGTGGAATTTCTATGAAAATAATAGTCTAGGTAATTACATAGTGGTGGTATTGGTGGAATCTATATAGGATTGAAATTATCAAAATCATCGAAGTTATTATTAGATCTTTCCAAATTGAAAGGTAAAATACATCGATCATGAATGAGGGATCTTGAATTTAGTTCTAATTCAATTATGCCCCATATTAATCAATTTGACCTCATCTCTTAAACTCTCCTCATTTTATAGAATAATTTCCGAAAAACTCTAGAAAAATATAGGTCATGACCTTGTGCGAAATTCATCCAAGATCATTTCTTCCTTGCTCAGATCAATCTTTTTTTTCTCTGTTCGACTGGGCTCATTTCATCCACCATTATTGTTGCTTCTGGTTCCAATTTATTTAGTGGGGATATCTGGTGAGTCTTTCATTTTCTGGATTATTAATTCTATCCTTCATGGAATATCAGATAATGAGGTTTTGATGGATTAAATTGTGGTGTTTTTTATAGTATAGAAAGCTAATTCTAAGTCTTGTTATAACAACAACCTTTTTATAGGTTCATTGGTGTTCTAAAACATATTGGTTATGATTATATTAGAGACTCTTCTTTTCTTATTATCTTTCTCTCTATAATTGATGTTTCTCTCTAGAATATTTGTTCTAGAACTCTCATGTGACATTAATGATGGTTCTTAGGACCTTGGGTGTGAGATTTTTTGAGTTCCTACCTTCTTGGAAAACCATGATGTTGATGTCTATGATATTGATTTAATAAGTTCATTACCATAGGTAATTTTATATGATTCTTTCATGATTTTATTGTTTATTCATGAAACCCATGCTTGATATGTGTTCCATACAGGTTTGTGAGTGTCCTTCATAACCCATCCCTGCTATATCTTCTTAATATTTGTGTGTACCCTCTTGATAACTATTCTTGATATACTATATTATTCCTTTCTATGATATGTATTTTTTCTCATATTGTATAGAATGTGTAACTTTTCTTTAGGTATTAATATTAACATGTTTCTAAGTATTTTTTATATGGACCCAAAGAGGAGGATAATCAAGATGTGACAAGGGATACATAGTATTTCTCTTTTGATTGTATAGGTTGGATCACAAACATGTTAGCTGGCATGGGGGTAGACCATGATGGGGTGTTGGGTATCCCATGGATATAGGTCAATATGAGGGATTTCTATGCAAGGGAAATGTATACATACAAATTCTTCGTACTTGTTAGGTTGGACATACCATCATCCGAGGATTAAAACCACCATCAACATCGGGGAATATGGAGTTTATGTTAATTACCACCATCTAGGTATGGTATGTGGTGTTCCTTCAATGTAGAAATTGGAAATAAGACTGAAAAGCATAGTATTCCAAAAAAATACTGTAACTTGAGGCATGTATTTATGATGTATGGTGATAAAAATTGACATCCTTATAAGTATTATGCTGAATTATGTGGGCCTGGGGTTTGTGGCGGCTTGTTTAGAAGACAATGACTAGGTGTATATATGTATGTATTTTTACTTTAGAACTTACATCATATCATGTAATACACTCTTATTTATTTGTTTTTTGATTATATTAAGGATTAATTGTTGGCTTCCTACTAATTTTATACTCAAACCTTGCACAAAAATCTTGATTCATAAGTAGAATTCATGATTTGAAATATAAGTATTGGAAAAGGCATAATGATAGGGAGCTAAGAGATGGATTATAGTGGTTAATGGAGAAACCATGTGGGACTTTGGATGGATTACATAGTGATTTATATATTATATATATCACTCATACACTTGTTTGACTAGAAAATTTTGTGGTCTTTGGTTTATTAATCTTTATTTCATAAGATACATATCATTTTATTTGTTTAATAATTGTTTATTTGTTCCATTAGGTTGTTATTTCTGATTTTTTTTCATTGATGATGAGGGTATAGTCACTCCACTAATGACATTTAGACCCTCACTTCTATTCAGCAACCACTTGTGTATGAGGAGGCATGCATGAGGCCATGTGTCACTCCATCTCGAACTCCTTCATTTGTTATGGGCCATAATAATTTCCATATAAATAAATTTAAAAATGGTGATGAAAATTTTTCACTAATAAAAATAGATGACAACATCCTTGGAATGATTTTTCTCATCCACTTTCAAATAATCCTTAGGATCACCAAATAAATTCACAACAAGCTATTTTTATCCTTGAAACTCATTTGTGTAAAAATGAATTCTAATAAGTATGATTCTCTCCCACATGCTTTATGATAACTCTTGAATGAAATATAAAAAAAAGAGTCTTCTTAAATGAAAAAAGGATCTTTGAATCTACAATCAATAGAGTACCACATCATCTTCTTCTCTTCATCTACTAAAACTTTAGAATCTAGAAATTCCTTACTTCTTATAGACCACCCAATATCTTTTTACTCTTGGAATTGTATATCATGATGTATAGATTAATATCTGATCATTAAAAAATGATATTAAACTTAAGAACTCACCACAAAACTATTATAATGCATCCTATTAAAATGAACGTCTTCCATATTTATTATGTAATGATTTTTCTATAAAGAAGTTAAATTTAAAAGAAATTATACCCATATGGGTGTATCCCCTTATTTTACATCTACTAATTTTCAAAGGTTTTCAACTCTATTTTTCTATTAACAAAATTTATAGTTGTTACATGTCTCTCAATTATTGAATATTACTTTTTGAACCCAAATCTCAATAACCAACTTCCCTTATCACTTATCCTACTTCTTTTGGAGTTACTAGATCATCCATGAATACATGTTCTCAAAATAAATTGAAACTAAATTTTTAACACACATCACAGTGTGGAAAGGGGATTTATGGTGAAACTTTTATTCTTTTCCCTAACTTATAAAAAACTATTATCATCCACTAAAATAATTTTTACAATACTGATTCTCCATTATTATGTGATATCATACTTTATAAAATCTAGGGAAATAGTGAATTTATATGGCCACATGAATAATGGAATGAGTATAGTATCCATAATGATACATTCTCCCTCTTCGATCAATCAGGATTCCCATGGGAAACAATGTGAAGCTGAAAAATAACCGCTTACTTATTATGGTGTGATCTTCATGTCACAATGGACTACCTCAAATAACATCACATTTGGGACTCAAATCACAGAATGATCACTTTTATTGTGCATGATCAATCATGCCTCACAAAAAATTTAATATTACATGGGCATATCATAGCATGACATCCTCCCTTAGAGTATAATTTCATTTATCTTCACTCAAGAATATCTAAACTTCTTTATTCAACTTTAAACCTCTTTTGAACATTCAAAATACTTTTTTTAAACTAATTATTATTATGATATTGAATTTGAATCATGTTTTGAAAGCTATTTATAAGAATGTTAAAATAAAACACAACACCCATGAAACATCTCATAACTACATCATATATTCTTTTTTCCCTTTTATCATCAGTCATTTATTTGGATTACTTTCACACTAAAACACCTTCATGATATCAATAAACTAATTCACCTACCCCCATTATATATATATATATATATCTTATATTGGTTCCCAAAAAACATATGGGTTGTTCTAATAAATGGGCTACTGTTTTTAGAGAATAATGGGATACTTAGTAAGAGAATTATTCATGTCTAATAAGTAATGGGTTACATAAAATTTCCTATACTATTAGGGATATGGTGAATTTTTGGTATGAAGTCGGTATATTCAAGGAGAAATATAGTGAAATGATATAATAAAAAATCAAGATTAAAATATATCAATAATTTATAGATAAGTAAGTATAATATAACACAAAAATTAGGGAAGATCCCTATCTATGAGAAGTAGAAGTTATGCAGTAGCATTTTGAGTACTATGATAAAGATATTCTTATATGATTCTTTATGATGAGAAGCCTAATTATTTAAAGTTTTTAATGACATTGTTCTATTTTTAGTGTTAAATTTAATTTTTCAGATATTTTATTTTATTAGATATCATTTTTTGTTGGAAACCAATTAAAATTAGTGTTTCCATGTGTTGTGTGTTGGATTTGTTTTCAACCCTATCAATGTTAACCCAGGTGTGTTTGTGTGTTGGATGTAGTGTATCCATTATCATTATGTGGTGGATCATGTTGTCTTTTTTATTAATGGTTTCAATAATTTCAAGAGATTATGGTGTTCTTGATAAAGGGAATGTTGTGGATTTCATGAAGAAATTTTCAAAACTCAAATTTCGATCATGATAATACTGAGAGACGGATTGAAGCTATTAAAGAATAAAAATCACCCAAACAAGGTTGCATAACTAAAATTTTATAGAGAAGTTCCAAGAACATTAATACTATAATTTATTCATGATGAAATGGGTCTGTAAGTATTTGAGTGTGTGTGATAATTTATAATATGAAATATGGGAATATGAAAAAAGACTCATGCAAATCAAAATTTACACAAACATGGTGATTCTAATACATCTCAAGAAAAATAAAAAATGAAAGACTTTCATGAAAATAAAAAAGTTAAATTAAGGGAAGATGGATTTTTTTATGTTTTGTGATATTTAATATTTTATATGGCCTTATAAAAAATAAAAAAAGTAATGTAATTCACAAAAGACTAATTTTTTCATTAAATATTAGTGATTCATTAAAGAAAATTTTGTGAAGGTGGAATGTTTCATGAAGATGGCGAGATGTACGGATATTATACATTTTTTAAAAGAGTAAAAGAACAAAATATTTTCTTATAATTTTCATAAAGAAATAGAGTTTCAATAATATAATGAATAATTTTATGAAAAGTTGTTGGTGAGCGAGAAAGTTTCTTGAAGGGGAAGTAACATCTATAAATAGGACTCTAACCCCACCCCTCATTTTAGAAATCCTAAATCATTGAATATATAATGATTATGAATCATGATAGAATTTCATGAAGGTTTTTCTTATGTGAAGTAATCATAATAACATCAGTTCTATGAAGAAATAAATTGCATAAATGTGACCAGGGTAGTTTCATGAAACTTTATATATCTTCTTAAAAGGTTGTGATTTTTCTTAAAGATAAATGTTTCGTGAAAAATTTTACTTTTTTTCAAAGTTGAACTGCGGTTAAATGAAAGTGAATCATATTTAAACTATAAGGAATTACCTAAAACTTTTGTGGTAAATTGGTGTTCATCAAGTGGATTAAAATTGAGAATCATGATGAACCAAATTTCGTTTAAAATATCTTAATTTAAACAATAAATAAAATAATATTTTGGAGTAGTGATCACACTTTAGTTGATAGAGTAGTGAGATAGTGAAGTCCTATGATGGAATAGTTAGTAAAGGAGGTGGAATAGGGTAGTGAGCCTTAGGTAATAGTTATTAAACTATATTCTTTATAAGGTGATAACCTGGGGAATGAAGTGAAAAAACCTAAACTTTGTAAAAGGAGTAGCCCCAAGGATTGGAATGAATTAGCCTAAATCCACCATTGAAATATTTTTTTTATTTTGGTATATTGACACAACATCGATATATTCTCCTTAGATGTAGAACAATACAGGTGAACCAAGTAAAATTTATATTCCTTGTATACTTTTTTATAATATATTATATGGGATATAAATCAGTGCATATGGAATGAGGTATTAATAATCTTATTTGTAATTTCATAATATATGGTCACTAGTTTATTGGATGAACATAAAATATGTGAACACATTGGTGACCCCACAAACAAGCGGAATCAAGATGAGTTAGGACATGGAGAGTTTCTTGGGAGCATGGGGAAATGTGAAAAGGTTTCACACTCAAATTCACCCCCTAGGTAATCTCTAACTAAATTCCCCATATGGGTCTAATAATTGGTATGAGTGAAAATATTTATTTTTTTTCGATTTTTATTGATCTAAATCCATACGATCTTTTTTTGGTATTGGAATATTTTATAATCATATAACATGGGAAAGATAAATAATCTAAAGACGAAGCTGAACTTCAAAGGAATTCCATATATTGGAATTGTTTCTGAGAGGTGTGTGATTGAGCTAAAAGATCTCAGTAACTAGTAAATAGAAGGTCTGGAAGAATATAATTTTGTATCTACTTATTCATACAATGATGTTGTAGGACTATATAAGGATAATGATATTCCAACTGATGTTATAAATACCAATTATGATGATATATCATGATATTTATAAGTTGATTTTTTTCAAAAATTATAGAAACAAGATCTTGGGATGTATGAAGAAAATATAGAGCTAACAAAGAAAAATTAATCTCAATGGATCCATATTGTAGCATTCAAAAATTTAGGTCTAAAAATGAAAAAAAATATCAAAGACTAATTGTTTTTACATATATGAGGGAGCATAATAATACATAGTCTAAGGTGTTAGAGGAAATTTCTTCCAAAATGTAAGTGTGTAATGTTGGTTCCAAAGAAAAGATCCTTGGCTCAAAGTAAGTTCAAATATAAGGGCTAATAATGATCAATTTTTGGAACACAAGGTAGTGTTATTTGAGGGGAACAAAAGGATGGGGAAAGTAATTCTATCTTAAAATGGTGAAATATTGAATATGGGTACAAAATTGAAGATTCAATGTGACTTACATGAAGAAATTACACATGAAGTGTTAAATAAAATGACCATAGATAATATCATCCACATGAGATAATAAATAAGTGGAGTCTACAAATTTGGAAATATTAAGTCAATAGGTAAGTAATCGAATCATTTCAAATCTGAAATAGAAAACTCTCATATAAAGGTATCCAATAAGTACCAATATTGTGGAATCATGGGATGTTCTCGGAGTATTTTTCTAGATTCCTATGGTAAAAAAGGATGATCTTCTACTATGAGAACATCTCAACTGGGGAATGACTATATAAAATATGTTCTTAATAGAATATTATTTATCTGTACTAACCATGGTTATATGGCTAGAAATTTTAGTAAAATGCGGAACTGGAAGTATCATAAAAAAATCATCCATACTTATGACTAACGAGAAAAAAAATGTACTAAAATAAATTATGTTTGGAGAAATAAAAACTTTAACACTCTAGAGGAAATTGATGAAGCTCAACGAAAGGTACAAAAATAACTGACATCATTTCACTCACGAAATCCCTCCTTGAATAAAATAAAATAAATATGGAGGAAAATTAATGAATTTACTTTAGTTATGATAAGGGTGGATAATCATATAATAAATGGTCCACCAATTAAGAAAACCTATAAGGTGGATTTATTTCATTTCAAAGAGGCCAAACACGAAGCGTTATTCTGTGGGATTTATAAAAATTACCATGATACAAGAGAAGATAGAACCATGAGTTTTACCATGAAATATAAAGAAATTAGTTAATAGAGAAGTTTAAAATTTATTGTAGAATAAAATGATTCATGGAAATACATGAATAATATTTAGAAAACTGAACGGAAAATGAAATTCAATCATATGAAATATATATCCTAAAATAAGGCGTGGTTCCAAAAAGCTGGAAAATTATACAGGGATAAATAAGGATACAAAAATAAATGGAGAATAAGGATCCAATTAGTAACATGTGGGAGATAATTCTTGATAAGTGTACCAAAGGTAGAAGGGTTAGTGAGTTTGGAAATGAAGAAAAATAATTTCCCAATACAATAAAGTGTAAGTCCAAAGAAAATATCTAAAATGATGTTTTTGGAAGTGGCATCCCTCAATAAACAGTCACATTCAAGGTACTAAAGAATATTACCACAAATATTGATCAGGAATAAGAATAGGGAGATGGGATTATAAAATTCCTTTACTAAAATACAAGAAATATCAAAATTAATGTATGATAATAAAGGGTTTTTTATCATGACCATCCTCATTTCTCAATTTGAGGAAGTGAAACAATCACAAACCCCAATGTTTTAAAATATTATAAACTATTGTTCAAGTGTTTGTGGTATTAGGGGTGATACAATCCTTGGGGTAGTTGAATTTAAGGATAAAAAGTGGTGTTGTGATGTACTCCAGAGTTCTAACTGGTTCAAATCTTTAAAACAAGAAATTTAACTTTATTTGGAATTGCAATCAACTAAAATAGAAGAATAATTAGAGTAGTAATGAGGAGTCACGATGATTGTAATCAAGGGTTGAAATTTGATATTTCAATTGATTCCAAGTGGTTTCAAGATCCATAAATCATATATGTCAAGAGAACCTAATCACTCTAACTTCAAATCTTGAAGATAGAAAAATTGGGAAGAAAGAACAAAATGAGATATCATGTTTTATTTTTATCCATCTAACATATTATATCATTTTATTATTCATGAGATATTAATGGCTAAAATGGATAGATAAATCTCATTCTTAATTTTGATACTATATTCAATGAAATAATTTGAGAATGTTAGGGGAATTTTGAGTTGAAAATATAATAGATGGTATCCCAAAAAAACATGTCGATGAGAGAAGAAATAGTTTTGGAAGTGGTATTGGAAGTTGTAACATCTTGGATTTTTAGAGAGGTATGTTTTCTTTTTTAGTTTTGATTAAACTCAGAAACCATGGCTAAGGGTTGGTCGGTTCCTTTTAAGAAATATAGTAGAAGATGGGCTATATGGAATCTATATAACAAATACATAGTTTGTATTTTATACATGTAATATAATTCAAATACACGTCATATACTAGATACATTACATGTAATGGATTTTCCAAGTCCCATGCATGTTGTAAGTTGGGTTTTCACCGAGAGGGAAAAGGCCATACATTACCTGATGTATAAAGTTTACACACCATGTAAATATAACGCATCATTTTTTAAGGGGTGGGGGGGAGGGGATCATTTTTACAGTGCCATTATTTCTTCCCACACATGAGTAGGATCCATTAGAGAAAACCCTCCATGTCTAACCAAGGTTCTTCTTGTTCTCCTTATTCTGAGCTCTATTTCCTCCACCATCAGTCACATTGCATCTGTAATGGTCAGCTCCACACTCCTCCTTCCTTCCATAATTTATCTTCCATTCTTGTGTGCAATTTTTCTGCAATATCTTATCCTTTATTTTTAGGTTTTTCATTTCTTATTCTGATTTATCTCATTATATCTTGATTCAAGATATGACACTATATGAGGAAAGTTCTACAGGCTAAGGTTGGTAGTCTAACTATTTTCCATAAAGTCACATTGCATTAATATTATTCATCAACATTATTCCTGACATAATTCTCTCATGACAGCTCCAAAACGTTATGTAAATTAATTTAAATGGTATTTCATACCTAATATAGTCATAACTAATGGATAATAAACTCCTTGGTTGATCACCTTGATGTAAGCCACTCTCATGGGTGTTCCGTTATTTAAATTCCTTAATGCCCTATACCTTATATTTTTAAATCACCTGTTTAGGTCTGTTTCCCTTGTAATAAATACCTTGGGAGGTGAAATGAATAAATTAAGGATGTTTATCCATGATTTAGGCCCCATAATTTATTCTATTGTTGAATTTCTTGAATTAAATGAATTTGATAAATTTTTTATAATTTTTGGGGGTATGGTATGAGTAAGCTCTAATCATAACCTTCCCTTCACTTAATATGAGAGTGATACAAGGGTCCCGACATAAGGATGCCTTCGATGGGATCATTGTGATTTATAATTACAAATGGGAATGATTACCTTTATGTTGGTAGCACTATATGGATTTCATTAAAATGTATCACCAGACATATTTCTTAGTAATCCATGAGCGATACCATTTCCCTAGGGGAGATACCTCGGATGGGCTTGGTAAACAATATGGTTACCCCATCCAAGATTGGTACTTGGTACCCTATGTGAGATACCTATGATGGGCGTATAGTGTCATGCTTACCACGCTGAGAGTGATACTTGGGATTCCATTATGGATCTCCTTGGACAGACTCTTATAGTGTTGGGTATTTGTAGTGCTCATGGTTTAATACTCAAGTTTTTTTTATAGTTCACCTTGGATGGGCCTAGAATTCAACATTAATAAATTCTAGATATTATATATATTCATTTACCATTGTTCCAACCAAGTTAACTAAAGGATGTTTCCTCTAAGATAACTCACATCCTTATGGTTGATTCAATCTTGAACTATTGTTTATGATGACCCCTCTTATACAACATTTTATAATTTTACATGTTCACCTTAGTTCATAGTCATCCGTATTAGGTCAAAGAGGGTAGTGAAAATTAGGTTTCCATGAGGAACTTGGTCTGAGGTATTTATTATTTATTTCTTTTTATTTATTATGTACCAACACACTACTCATTTTTTATGCAAATAATGGATTGTTCTTGACATAATTGGTGGTGGGATACTAAGTATATCTCACACCCTACTTAGGTCACCCTTAGTACCCTAGCATATTTCATGATTTAATGTATAGAAAAGGTGAATAGTCTACCTTCTGATGATTGATTACAAGTGCTAGGATGGATAAAGGGAGAAGAGGACCGAGCTTATTCTTATGATTCTTGTAGTGGAAGATTTTGTTCTTTTGTATAATTTTATATCATGTGGTATATATATTTCCCCATTATCTCATGTACCACATTTTTTTATAGCTACATGAAATGATCATCATCATTTTCAACTATTTATGATTCATCTTCCATGTGTGTATTTATTATATGATGTATTATTCCTTTGTTTATTAGTTATTATTGTTTCTGTTTCTTATCATACTTGTATACTACTATGCCACACTCAAATTATTGAGGTAATAGTATCTCCATGGACACACCGTAGGACCTCATTGCTAGTTGGTAGCCTCTGGAATATGGGGAGGAACTATTGAGCTCATGTGGCCAGCCATCTTGGGGCACCGCTTAGTCAATTCCAGGGTGGGATGCTACAAAGTGGTATCGTAAGATTTTTTTTCATCTTGAATTATTATTTAGGTAATATATAGGAGACTAGGATTCATCAAAATTTGGTAATGATCTTGTTCTTGGGTGTAGCTAACCCACATACAGGGTAATCCCAAATTACCTGGAATGGATTATTGTTGTTATTGGATTATGCCTATTACAATCAATTCTATTTTACCATTGGGTGATGTATGTGTTTTAAGATTCTAATGTTGTTGAGATTTATTATTATGGGTTTATTTTCTTTCTATCTTGGTTTGGTAAATATTTTTCATCTCATCTATAATTATAGGTAATTTTGGACTTATATAGAATTCGTTTTTTCATTCCATGTTTACTTTAATCACACATTTCTTGCTGCATATAATCAGTTTCTAGATTATTATACGTGGAATGCTCTAAAATTTCTCATAGTGTTAAAATAATTGGATTAATTAAAGTACCTACATCAATCTAAATGGGTTTTTTTCCAAATAGATTGATGATGGTGCCTTAATTTACCAATTATGCCATGTTTGATCCATGAACCATTGGTTCTATGGACAGAAACATTAGTTGATTTTCTTATTGAATAACAATTGTAATTTATGATGCATGTAATTTTATAAATTTGGAGTGTTAGTTCATTCTATCAAATTACTATACAAGACAAGTTACATCCTGATACATGATGTGATGGTCGATTCGTGGTTACTTGGAAAGTCGAATACAATTTATAAAGAGTATGGACCTTTAAAAATTTGGAATGTTGATGCATCTAACTAGAATGTGACACCCATATACATATAAATAGGTATGAAAATAAATAAATTTAAATTTTTGAATGAAAATTGTTATCCCTAAATGGGGATTTTAATTGTAATGTAAGGGGTGTTTTCCTTTATACCTTATAATTGGAACTCTATATCATAGAACATATTCTATGAGATGTGAGACCATGTCCCTAAACTGACCTTAGTAGTGCATAGTATGTTGTGTCTTAGTATACTTTGGTGATTCTTCTTATTTCCTAGATCTGGATTTAAGAGAAGGTGGAGAGTTGTGACTCATTTATAGTGAGGTTTCATGTATATCCCTTCATGCTTTCATTATTTCTTATGTATTGTAAATATTATCTTAGGCATGTTCTTGGAAATTTTAGATATATTCCTCCATTATTTCCTTGAGTCGTATACTATGAGGTTTGAGAGCACCATGATCTAGAGGAGGTATGAACTGATCCACCAGTATTAGCTCCTATAGTTTAACCTGAGGAGCCTCCTATTGATCCTCCACTAGGTTCTAATGGTTAGTTCTGGGATAGATTTTTACGCTTCATGTAGTCTATACAGGGAGCCCTATGACCTACCACTATTATGGTCGAGTTGATGTGGTAATTCCAATAGAATCATCCTCTCATCGTTTTGAGGGATGGAGGTCTTCAAGCTTCCGTGTCAAGGATGGAGGCCATTTTGTCGATATTTTTGCATATGGAGACAAATCATGAATGAAGGGTCAATATTTCCACCTATATTCTTCGCCACTCTACCAAGAGTTGGTGGTATTTCATCTATCATGTTGATCTTGATCATTGTATGGTCTGGGTTGACTTCCAGATAACTTTTTATGACTACTTATTTTCATAGAATTTGAGAGTGGATTGCACTAGAGAGATTATACACCTTTGAAAGGTCTCTATGTCATTCATGGAGTATTAATCTTATTTTACTAAGAATTGTCATTTATGAATGAATCTTACCAGTGGTGAGTTGATGACTGCAATATGGTTTTAGTATGGTCTTGTGTATTCCATCCAATCATAGGGGAATGTTTTTTGCTTGACAAAAGTTTTAGAGATGGTGAACCAGACCCTCATCACTAAGTGGAACTCTAGGGAAATTAGTAATGTGAGACTGGGAGGTTCAACATCTAGATGGGTAGATGGTTTGTCTAGTAGTGGGAAATGTCCTTTCAATCATGCACATGGGGGTAGTAACATCCATATGACATACACCGATAGTTATGTGGTGTTTCACTAGTGAGGGGTGATTTATACTGACACTACATTTGAGTAATATATCAATAGCTCCACTTGAGGATGGGGGATGGTTTAAAACTGGATGATCAGGCCAAGGAGGTTATCATAGAGGAGGAATTCAAACATCATAGGTTCAACGCTAGTAGATTTAACTTACCTAGGGTAATCTGGTTGCAACTCAAGGATAAGAATTAGGCCATATCTATACAGTTTAGCATATATCTGAGGATAAAATTCTGTGGAATTATACAATATGAGGTACTATTCTAATAGCCTCTAATTTTTTTCCTTTATTTGATACATGTTCTTAACACTCTTTTATATCTATGGAAATTATGGGAATTATGGGCCTAGAAATCATGAATTATTTTGTTGTGATGGCTCTCATCACACCATTTGGGGTTTGATCAGTGAGGGTGTACCATTGAAAGTAATTCCCCCTTGAGATAGTTGTGTACCAATGCTTGTCGAATTTATTTTTCCTCAAGATGACTGAATCTGAAATCATTATTATGATGGATTGTCTTGTTCCATAAAACTCCCATGTTAATTTCTATATCTATATGGTGTTCATCACATCACCTTAGGGAAGTTCATATATTAAAAATGTTGAATGTGATGTCTAGAAATGTTGATCTAGAATAGAGCATTGTGGACTGGGTGGAGTGACAGCCAAGATGGATGGTCTCTTTATGAGAAACTAGGGAATACGGCATATCAAAATCTTTCCTATACTAGACCATTTCAGCTACATATTCCTAGATATCTTTTATGGCCTACCTCCGGAGAGATATATGGATTTCACTATTGATCTAGTTCCTGGGGTTTCACCTTTGTCAATTCCTTCTTACAGGATAGAACATACAATGCTCCACGAAATTAAGAAATAGTTCAAAGACTTAGAAGAAATGGTTTTTATATAACCCAATACATATCTAGGGGGTTCTCTCATCATTTTTTCCAAAAAGGTGGATGTTACCTATTAGGAAAAATACCTCAAGGATTCCTCTCAGTGTTTTTGGGTGGGATTGTGTTTGTTGAAAAATCTAGATGACCACGATTAAGTATGGTTGGTGTTTGTCAAAGTAGGTGTTTATGGTGGATTAGTTTCCCAATGTTTACCAAATTTTTGGTCATCAAAATCTAGATTTTTTTGGAAAAGGATGTATTTATATGTAGGAAAGGATGGTATAAGGACCACGAAAGACAATTCATGGACCACAAAATGTGGTATACAGAAGATATTTGGGAAATTGGTAAAGGAAAAAAATATGCATAGCAGTGCTATGTGGATTGCAGAGGATGGTAAACTGGTCACAAACAAAAAACGGTTCACAGGAGTCTTACAGTTTTCGGGAGGCCAATGGTACATATAAGGATTGTCATACATGGGATGGATTTTCTTTCTTGAAAAGGAGATGGTTATTTTTGGAGTCGTGAAGGGATTCGTTTGAGGAAGAGATTGATCACTTAGAAGGATAGAAAGGCATGGTATGTGGACCATATAGGGAACATGGTTTGTGGGAGGATTTGTATGCGGTGAATGTTGTACCACCTCAAAGATTTTTTAAATATCTGATTAGTAGATTTTGCGGATCAATTTTTCTATATAAGGAGCACTAATCCCATCATTATGGAGAGAAATTTTCATTAGAAAACTGCCCTCACTCTGGGAATAAATTTAGTCTAGTCATAAAGAGTTCTATGGTGTTTGTGAAGGAGAAGATGATAGAAAGGAGGATTATATGAAAGGGTAATGAGTTTGTGGGAACAGTCCATGAAGGAGTTTTTTGGGGATCTAAATATCTCACTAAAAAGGGTTCTATAAAGTAGAAAATGTTCATAGAAGAAAAAGTGGTCTATGGGGAGAAGCAGTCTGTGGAAGCATAGGTGGTATACGAAGGTGGTACGTGGAGACAGTTCATAGAAGAGGTACGAGGTGGCGGTACATGGTTGAGAAAGCGAAGGCAATCCATGGGAGAGGTGGTCAGTGAATCATTTGTGTTATGCGGTGTAGCTCAGTTCGCAGAGGAATAATGGTTGTTCGAGAAGGGACTTTAACAGTTTTCAAAAGCAATTTTTTCTAACTAATAGTATGTGGAAAATTGGAACACATATATAGGTGAAAAGGGAACTTCAACAGAGAATCTACCTATAATTGAGGATGCATTCATTCGAGAAAATTAAGGGACCTATAAGCCCATAAACTGTGAGTGTATCCCTTCCAAGAGTAGTGAGAAATGGAAGAGGAAGACAGAAAACCTTTCCACCAGTAGTGAGACAAAGAAAGATACATAGGGAGTGACCCTTGGAAATGCAGTGAGAGAACCATAAATCATATAAAGGCAGTGAGCTAGGCCATATAAGTCATCTATCCTGAAACATGTAATTTGGTTGTGAGACTTATTGCATTTGGTACATCAGTACATTGTCATTTTATACTCCTTGGACGTATCCCAGTGAGGGTGAACCAAGTAAAAATTGTTGTGTCTCATGAATGATTTCATTTTTGTTCAAATATATCTACGATAGGAAGAGATAAGAGTGTTTTTTTAATGATGAAAAAAGATCCTAATAGGTAGTTATTTTAATATGTCACAACCTGATTCACCCCCACCCCCTCTCAGGATATTTAACCTAATTGGGATAACAATTAGTTTCAGAGGAAAATGTTGATTGTTAGTGGTTCTATCTGTGTAGAAGAACTAGAGGATTTCAATCACAAAGGGATTCCAATATTTGAAGGAAATAATTTTCAATTATGAAAGAATCGTATGTGACACTACTTATGATCATTAGGAATGGATGTATTTATAGCATCCATGCATGGAATATCAACCAATATCGATAGTGGTTATTTATTGGAATTTGATAGAAGGTAATTAGATACTGATGTTAAAGGGATTAATGAATTAGGGGTATCCCTATCAAATGAAATCTATAAAAAGGTGATTTCATGTAATACTTCACATGTTTTGTGGGAGAAGTTGTTGAAAATTTATGATGGTGACTAGAAATTCAGATAAGAAAAGCTACAAGTTCTATGGATCAAATATGAGGATCTTGGAATGCATGCTAATAAGTCTGTTGATATATTATTTGATCAGGTGAATGTTTTCAGGAAATACATGTGCAGTATCGGAGAAAAAATTAAAGATATAAATATTTTAAATTATATCTTGAGAAAACATGCACCTTAGTTTAATCCAAAGTTTTTTTTATTGGATGATAAATATTTGAAGGATCTGACATTGGATAACATTCACATTCCATTTGTTTCATATGAAATGATAAATGATGATAAAGATGTCGTGGAAAATGGAATGTCTAAATAAGTGGTATTCAATATGATGAATAATCTCTTTGTTGAAGATATTTATGAGGAAGACAATTTGGATGATGTCATGTCATTTCTCTCTTCAAATATGTAAAGAGGAAGAGGAAAAATTAAAAGTTAAATTCCAATAGAATGATTCTAATGTGGAAAGATTGTACGTTTTGCAGTAAAGTTTCCTAAAAATACTAAAGATAATAATGAAGACAATAATGAAATTCCCTAGAATAAGTATTCATCCAATGTGAAAGGTATGAGAAGTGAAAATATAAATTTATTCAAAAAGAATAATCTGATTTCAAAAGAAGAAGAATGTTTAGAAGAATATGAGGAAAAATAGTTGGAGTACTACAAAGATCATAAAGAAAAGGAATTGGTGTATGTTTTGGGAAATTCTCAAACAAAGGAAGAAAGTGATAGTGATGAGGGAGAAGTAGAACGAAGGTGTAGACCTTTAGGCTAAAGTAGAATATTCTTTTGAACAGATAAATGCTTGGAGATCCAAAACAAAGAAATCCAAAAAAGTAGTTCATGATGAAAAACTCTATATGTAGTAGCCTGAAGAAGAGAAGTCTGATCTGAATGAAGAAATTGAAAAAATAAGTATCCAATGAAAGAAAGATCAGAAATGGATCTTGAGTATAAACTCAAAATTGAATAATAAAAAAGAGTGATTGATTGTTTGACTAATATTGGAATATATCATATCAAACATATAGATGACCTTGAAGAAGAAGTTTTTAGTATGAGAATAAATGTGAAAGATTGGTAGAAACTCTTTATTCCATCAAATCAGGATGCATATGCAACAAGAAATGGAAATTTTTATTTCAGAGTTCCATTGAAGCAGACAAAGGAGTGTTAGAAAATGAAAATGATTGATCTGAATGATATAGTTGGTGTAGGTCTTGATCACAAAAAGAAAGTAGTAATGGTTGATTTTGGACAATAAGATCCCACTATGATATTGAATATGGAGTTGGGAACAAATTAAAATCATAAAATTCATAGAACACATGGGAGAATAAGTGGTGCTGTATTTTTAGATGAGAATGAAACCCGCATGAGGTGTTATTATTGTGGAAAGATGGGAAACTCAAAAAATGTATGTTCCATATCTAAGAGGTGCCAAAGGGAACAAGATCAACAGAGGTATCCATATAGAACTAAATTTTATATAATATCATTTTATGGCCATTGATTCAGGTGTGGATGATTCAGGAACATATCAATATATTTTTCATCAATAATGGAGATAAATGTGCTGATACAGAATAAATGTGGTTATAAGAATCAATTCAATGTATCATCAAATGATCTTGAAATGAAAAATGATTTTTCAGTATTGAAGATGAATCTGGTCAATCATACCTTGAGGAAGATCGTGTTTATCAATCAGCACCAGGTAAGAAGTAGAAAACATGGACAAAATAGAAGAAGATAGTTGAACAAGTGGTGGTTGTAAAAATTTCTTTTAAAGCTTCTGATCGCACTAGAATATGGATTATTGACAATGGATGCACCTCTCATATGATAGTTAATAAATATTTGGTGATCCGAATCATGTACGATAAGGAAGGTATAGTAAGATTTGGAAATGATTAAGGCCTTATGATTGTTGGATTGGGAATATCCATGTTTGGGGGGAAAGTAATGGGGCATCCTAATGTCTCAGTTATTGAAGGTCTCAGTCCCAAATTGTATGTGTCATTCAACTATGTGACTCAGAATATTCCATATGTTTTTCAAACAAATTATGTGTCATCAAGGAAAAGGGGGTGATTTTGTTTTGTAGGGAAATCATACGAAATGAAATATCTACCTTGTGAGTGGAGAAGAAGATATTTGATTTATATTCATGGAATAAAAAAACAAGTAATGGAATAAAGGGGTTTTCCACTTGGGTGAAATTTACTAGGATTATCTGGTGAAATATGATGCTTCTTGAGATCTCGTAATATTATCATGTGATTGTACACATATGTCTGATTCCTACCAATAAGGGAAGATCATTCGAAAGAAATTTAAGGAAAAATAGAAAAGGACAACAAGATTTCATGATTTGGTTCATATTGATGTATGAATACCAATTTCACCAAGATCTGTTGATGGGAGGAGATACTATGTTCTCTTCATTTATGATTTTTGTAGAATGTCAAGGGTATCAATCATCACCCACAAATCTGAGGTGTTCAATTGAATTATAAGATATGGATGAGAAGTTAAAAAGATTCTAGATCAGAAAATATAGAAGAACAGAATATATGGAACCTAGTTCATGAATAGCCAGGTGTAAGATTATCTTGAGAAATATGGGATAAGGCATCAAGTTTTAGTAGTGAGAACTACATAGAAAATTGGAGTTTTTGAAAGAAGAAACATAATTATAAACAACATTGCTTGAACAATGCTCATTGAGAAAGACCTACAAGAGATGTTTTGGAAATAGGTTCTGATGACATCAGTTTACACAACTAATAGAGCTTTTTTGTTTATATAAGAAGATAAGACTCCATATGAGCTATGTTATGGAAAGAATCCAACATTGAAGTGCTTTTGATTCTTCTGACGTAAGTGTTTCATTCTCAATAAAGAGACAACATAAGAAGTTTGAATATTTTAGAGTTGAAGATATATTTTATGGATACTCAAAGAAAATAAAAGCATATAAATTCTTAAATAAGAAACTAGGAAAGGTATTTGAAAGCCGTGATATAACTATTGTGGAAAATTAGAAGAGTATTTAGTAAACACATGATCAGTCTCCAGAGGATAGTGATGAAGAGATAAGAAGATCAGGTGATGTTTCAGTTCCAGAGGCTGATTCAGAATAAGATTTAGATAATGATAAGGATGAGAATGATTTAGCATATGTGAAAAGATAGAAGATAATAGACTAGATTGATAGACATAACATAATTGGTGATCATACAAAGCCAGTGCAAATAAAGAGGATAAAGACTCTACAGCAAGCATCATACTTATCACAGGTAGAGACTAAATGTTTTAAGGAATTAGTTGGATATTAGAACTGGGTTCAGGCTATGAATGAATATATTGAAAAAATTTAGAGGAATCAGATATGGTAGATTCTTTCAAGATCAACATATAGTAATATCATCTGGAATAAATGGGTCTTTCTTAAAAAAATGAATTAATATGGTGTGGTAATTCGAAACAAAGCATGACTATTGTACAAAGGGTTCTCCTCGATAGAGGGTATTGATGTAGATCAAACATTTTCACCTATTTCAATGCTTGAGACAACCATATTATTTTTTTCCATAGTATTACAAATAAAGTTCAATGTTTTCCAAATGGATATAAAGTCAACATTTCTGAATGGGGTTCTGGAAGAAGTTTACATTGAAAAGATATATGGTTTTCTCATCCATAAATATTATAATAGAGTTTGTTGGATGAAGAAGGATTTATATGATTTTAATCAAGCACCAAGAACATGGTATTCAAAGATAGACCAATTTCTGATGAATCATTGTTTTTGGTGTGGTGGAGTTGACTACAATCTATATGTAAATAATTAAAGTGATCAAATGATTATAGTGCTGGTATATGTCTATAAAATAATATTTGGTGGATCAGATGAAGCACAGTGGAGATAATTTTACGAATTCAAAAAATGTGTGTTAGAAATGTCAATGATTGGTGAACTGATGTTTTCCTTGTTTTATAGGTGACACAAGGAAAGAATGGAACATTCATCTCTCAATACAAATATTCTAAGGAGGTGATGAAAAAAATTAGAATGGATAATTCCATGGATATAATGACTCTAGTATCTACCTGGATGAAAATTTCATGGGATGATGAAGGCAGTGAAATCAATATCATAGAATACATGCAAATCATTGGTAGTATATTGTATAAGAAAGTGACAAGAACATATATTTTTTTGCCACATGAAAAGCAGCAAGATATCAAACCAATCCCAAAGAAACCCACTTCCTACAAGTGAACAGAATACATCATTATATCAAGGCCATGGGGGATTTCATTTTGATGTATAATAAAAAATCTCAGCAAGAGTTATTGGGTTATACAGATTCAGATTGGGTAAGTTTAGTATATTATAGAAAGGTGACATATTGTGGTGCATTCTATCTTGGAGGATTGTGTATTTCTTGGATTATCAAGAAACAAGATTTAATTTCATTGAGCACCACAGAAGCTACATATAATATGGCTACTCAAATGTGCACACAATTATTATAGATGAAGAAGCAGCTTGACGATATGAGAATTGAAGTGTAGTCTTAGATCAGAATCTATTACGATAATTCAAGTTCTATAAATCTTGGAAAAAATATTTTCCATCACTCAAAAATAGCACATTGAAAAAAGTAACATTTTCTCAAGGAGAAGGTGGAGTAAGGGATTTTGAAGTTAGAGTATGTGCCTATATAAAAATAGGTTGTGGACATTATAAAAAAGGCCTTACCCTAATAAGTAGTTGAAAGGCATTGACTGGATCTGGGAGTTCAGTCGAATCCATGTAATTAAAAAAGTGTGTATGTGGGACCCCCTCTCTTCGAGGTATGGTGTATTGTTTCTTAATGTACTGACATGTGTTCTTTACCCTATTGAATACAACATCAAAGTGACCTTTGGGTCTATTTACAAAGGGGGATAAATTGTGGATATTAAAGGAATAAAATGTATTTTTCAAAACACAGGGAGAAGCTACTAGGTGGAGCAGTTAGATAGGGGGAGTTGAAACTATTAGGTGGAATAGTGATGTAGGGGGATATTAAATCTGGTGATTCTAGAAGTGATCGATCAAAGGATATATATCATGATAGTTGAGGATCATAATGAAAGAAGAAGAATAGTTTTGGAATATAATGAAGTGATTCATTGATGAACATTTCAGTATACTCTTATTTATCATGTCGAGCATGGCTGATGTGAGATTAGTGTATGTGTTGAGTAAATATTTGATCACTATCTTAATCAAAAGAAGAATATGGTGATAGAATAAGGACAAAAAGATGATAATACATAAAATTATGAAAAAAAATCAACAAACCCAAATGGTATATTGTTGCAAAAAATTCCCTCAAGGCATCCTCTCGATGTTTTTGGGTGTGATTGGGTTTGTTGAAAAATCCACACAACAACGAATGAGTATGGTTGGTGTTTTTCGAATCATGTGTTTAAGGTGGTGTAGTTTCGTAGTGTTTGAAAAATGTTTGGGCCTCACAATCGGGAGTTTGTTTTTGGAAAAGGAATGATTTCTTCATAGAATTGAATGATATGAAGACCGCGAAATAAAGTTCAAAAACCAAAAAAGGTGGTACTCAGAATAACATTGGGAAATCAGAAAAAAAAATCAATATAATAACGCTATGTGGATCGCAAAGGATGGTACGCAGGCCGTAAACAAAAAATGGTTCATGGGAGACTTGTAGTTTGTTAGAGTCCAATAGTATAAATAAGGCATGTGTTATATGGGATGGATTGTATTTTTTGAAAAGGAGACCATTATTTCTGGAGTCGTGAAGGGATTTGTTAGCGGAAGATATTGGCCTATGTGGAGGATAGAAAGGAATGGTACGCTGATCACATAGGGAAGACAATTCACATGAGGATGAGTATGTGGTGAAGGTTGTACCACATCAAAGATTTTGTAAATCTCATATTATTTAATTATGCGGATCTATTTTCCTATATAAGGATTTCTAATCCCATGATTAATGAGAGTGATTTTCATTAGAAAAAATCCTTGCTCCGGGAAGAAATTCCGCTATGTGTGAAAGAGTTCATAGGGAGTCCATGATGGAGAAGTGGTTCATGAGGAGGATTCTGTAAAAGGAGAAGAAGTTTTTGGGAATTTATAATGAATAGGTTTTGAGAAGATATTAATCTCGCAAAGTAATGAGGTCCGTGGAGTAGAAAATGGTTCATGAAAGAAGAAGAAGCCTATGGGGGAAGCAGTCCATGGAAGTGGAGGCGGTGCACAGAGGTGGTACATGGAGATAGTTCATGGAAGAGGTATATGGAGGTTCTATGTGGTAGTGAAAGTAGACATAGTCCATGGTAGACGTGGTCCATGAAGCATATTCACTATGCGTTGTAGCTCAATTTGTAGAGGAAGCAAGGTTTTTTGCAAAAGGACTTTAACAGTTCATGAAAGAAATTTTTGCTAACTAATGGTACACTGAAAAAGTCGAATTCATCTACAAGTGAAAAAGGAACTTTAACAGATAATATACCTAAAGTTTAGGATGTTTGATTTCATGAAAATTATTGGACCTACAAGTCTATAAACTATTATTGGATCCCTTCCAAGATTGGTGATAAACGGAAGAGGAAGACGGTGATCAATTCCACAAATAGTGAGCCAGAGAAAGAGACATATGGAGTGACCCTTGGTAATGCAGTGAGTAGACTCTAAATCTTTTAACGGTGGTGATTTTGTGAATATATGTGATATAGACCAAACATTTTAATTTGGAATTCAACCTTAGAGGATTTGGTACATCCAGGAATTATCATTGTATACTCCTTTGACGTAGCCCAATGAGGGTGAATAAAGTAAAAAATAATTGTGTCTCGTGCATGATTTCATTTCTATTCATATATTTAAATGAGAATAAGACAGAAGATAGTTTTGTTTAATGATGAAACAAGATCCTAAGGGACAATTATTTTAATATTTAATACCCTGATTCACCCCCACCTCTTGGGGTATTTAACCTAATTGGGATAACAGTATGATTAGGTTGGGAATGGATTAGCAATGGTTGAACCAGCTTACGGTTAAGAAATTTTACCCACTTCCACATATAGATGATCTTTTCAACGATCTACAAGGAGTGAATTTTTTCTCTATGATTGATTTAAGTTTGAGCTACCATCATGTGTGTGTATGTGACCAGCAGAAATACCATATAAATAATTCATGGGTAATATGGCTTCTATGAGTACCTAGTTATGTCATTCATCCTTAAGAACATCCAGAAGTTTTCATTTCTCTAATGAATTGTATTTTCTGTGAGTATTTAGATTATTCAATGGTATTATTTGTGTATGATATCTTGGTTTATTCTTGTATGTGAAAAAATTATGAAAAACATATTAAGATCAGGCGGAATAAACTGAGAAAGAACCAGTTTTATGATAAGTTAATCAATTTCTACTTTTGGTTCGATAAGGTTCCCTTCTTAGGTCTAATTATCTTAGAGTCTTTAGTGTTTGTTGACCCAGAGAAGGTCAGTTCCATTGTTTACATGGATAAATACAAGAATGTTTTTGAAATATGTAGTTTCTTGGGGAACGATGAATAATGCAAGTATTTCATTCATGGATTCTCATGCCTAATTGCACCTCTTACTTGTTTTGCTAAGAAGGGTATGAAGTTCTTGTGGATAGAAACATGTGAGACAGCCTTTCTAAAGATGAAAGGGAGACTGCCTTTAGCATCGATCCTAATTCTTCCATAGCCGGGAAGAATCTATAAAATCTATTTTGATTCATGAGGAATCATTCTTGGAGTAGTTTTGATGCATGTAAATTTTTTGTAGCATACAGGTCTATCTAGTTGATACCTCAAGAGAAAAATTACCATACACACAACATTGATCTTGTAGTAGTGGTTCCTGGTTATGATATTTTCACAATTATCAATTGGGGGAGTGGTTCATCATTTACACATACCATAAAAGTATAAAATAAATCCCCACACACCATCACTTGAATCTCTAGTAGTGAGGGTTGGTAGATTATCTGAAATCATTTGACTTTGAGCTTGCTTATACACCTATAAAGGGAAATGTAGGAGCTGGATCCCAAAGATAGAAGACCCAAACATAGGCCATCCTGGAAACCAGTTGTGAGTGGAAGTTGATGGTCTTATTTTTTGATATGGTCCTGAAGGTTTAATAATATCATGGGAAGCCTATTTTGGCACCTTTGGCAGTTCCATCCTTCCATATAGAACTAGAAAGGATAAGAAAACATTATAATCTTGATGGATTAGTCCTTGGGTAGAGTTTTTCAGGGGTAACCCACTGTCTATTTGGATTTTCAATATGGATGAGATTATACAATTCCATGGATATATATGGGTTTCTATAAACTTGTGGGAAGAGTTGATTTAGGAATATCGTTTTTTTATTTGGGCGGTTCAACCTAGTATTACCAATATGTATCATTACATACATCATCAATATTGGTGGATGGGTATTAAGAGGTGGATTGTAGGTTTTATCACTTGGTTCTCTACTTGACAATAGGTGAAGGCTAAGCACTAGAGATCTTCTAGAATTTTACAGCTTATGACCCTTCTTGAGTGCAAATGGCATTATGCCACTGTAGATTTTTTGACAATCTTGATGATATCCCCTTAACGTAGTGATGTATTATTTGTGATTATTGATACGTTGACCAAGGATTCACACTTCCTACCTATCTGATAGACATTATCAGTTAATGATCAGGGTGGGATTTAGATTTGGGATATTATGAACCTTCATAGTGTTCCCCATTCTATATTATTGGATTGAGATACCTGGTTTACATCACGGTTCTGGAAGGGATTATAGAAAGCACTAGGTTCGTAGGTGATTATATGTACAACATATCATCCTTAGATCAAAATTTTGTCTGAATGTATGATGCATGTGCTAGAGGAAATCCTTAGAGCATGTTCCCTTGATTTTGGAGGTTCTTGGGAGAAACATATACCTCCCATTGAGTTTTCCTACAATAACAGCTTTCAGGAAACAATTCAGATGACTCTATATGAGGTTATTTACAGTAGGTCATGTCGTTCACCTCTATGCTAGTTGAAGGTAGGTGAGGAAGAACCACCGCATCCTCACATCCTTCAGGAGACTTTAGAGAAATTACAGTTTATTCCTAAATGTATGTCTATAGATCATTCCATGATGAAATCTTATATGGATCGTTACTGTGGACATCTGGTGTTCAAGGTGGAACATTGGACATTTCTGTGAGCTTCACCTGTATTGGATCATAGAAATATTTGGAGATATGGAAAGATATCATCATTTTATGTTGGGCCTTTTGTTATCATTGAGGGGGTTGGGATGGTATCCTATTAGTTGGATTTAACTCAGAGGTGTCGACCCATGCATGATGTCTTCCATGTATCGAAATTTTAATGGTATCATTCTGACCTATCTCATTCATTTGATCTTGAGGATATTGATCTGGAGGTAAATTTTTCCATTGAGGAGCATCTGATTAATATCATTGATCTGATCCTGAGGGATCTCTAAGGAAGGTAAGTTCCTCTTATATGGGTGTAATGGAAGCATGTCCATGTATAGGATGAGACCTGGGAGAGTGAGGTCGATGTACATTCTCAGTGGCTGGAACATTTCAGAGATGATGCTTTACCACCCTCTAAAGTTAAACTCAAGAATGATTTTTTTAAAGGTGGATTATTTGTAATATTCCATATCTTCATCAAGATATGTTTTTTTAGTTTTAACTAATCCTAAAAACAACACCTAATGGACATTCAGTTCATTTTAGGAAATGATGTAGTAGATGGGATGGAGGCAGGATATAGTCCAAATAAACAGAATGTATTTGATACATGGTGTATAATTCAAATAAATTCTATGTACCAGATATACAATTTTTAATAGATTGGATAGGGCCCCTACACATCAAGAATTGGATTTTCCCCAAGAAGTAAAAGAATGATCTTTTTACGAACTATAAATTTTACACAGCGTATAAATATGCTTTGTCATTTTTTTAAAACAGGGAAGGGGATCATTTTGACAGAGCCCTTATTTAATCAAAAATAGGAGTAGGAGCCATGCAAGAGAACCCCTCCATGCATAACCTAGGTTATTCAAGTTCACCTCTGTTCAGGCTCCATTTGATTTATTATCAGTCATGTTTGATCTGAAAAGGTAAGTTATCCACTCATCCTATTTACTTACATCATATATATTCCCTTATTATGAGTTATTTTGGTGCAATCTCTTATTCCCTATTTTCAGATCTATTCTCTTTATTTCTTATGTTCTACCCTGATTCAATAGCCGACAATGGATAAGGAGAGTGATACGGGGCTACGGTAGATGGTCTAGCTATTTTCCCTAAAATATTATTGCATTTATATAATTAATTTCCATTCAATGAACTAAATTTCTCTGGTGATGCCTCCAAACTTCTTGGAGGTTTTATTTAAATGGGTTTTCATGCCTAATATGGTCCAATATTATGGTGTATCAACAACTTGGTTGATCACATTGACATGATCCTTTCATATGGTTGTTCCCTTCCTTAATGGACTAAATGCCCTATACCTTAAATTGTTATATCACATTTTAAGGTGTTTTCCCTTTTAATAAATACCTTGTGGGGGGAAATTAAAAAATGAAGGATTTGAACTCATGATTTAAGCCCCTATGATTTATTCTAAAGTTTAATTTCATGAATAAAATGAATTTCCCAACTTTTCAACATTTCTTGGGGGTATGGTCTGTGTTAGTATTAACCATAACCTTCCTCTTCACTTAATCTTAGAGTGATAAAAGGGCACCAACTTAAGGATTACTTGGAAGGCCTCATAATTATTAATAATTACAAATGGGAATGATTAAATTTACACTAGAATTGATACATGGAACCTTTTATAGATATCCTTGGATGGGCTCATCAGGAATATTACTTACTTTCTCATGAGTGATATGAGTTCCCTAAGAAAGATAAATTGTATGGGATAAGTGAAAAATATAGTTACACCATCCATGAGGGATACTTGGTTCCCTATGTGAGGTACCTAGTCTATGCTTAGAGAGTCATGCTTACAATGTTGAGAGTGATACTCAGGATAACTTTATGGATCTCCATGGATGGACACTTATAGAGTTGGTTATTTATAGTGCTCCTAGTGCAGTACTCGAGTTACTTTTTATGGTGTTCCTTGGATGGGTCTAGGATACTTCTTTATTAAATTCAATAAATTCCTTATATACTTTTCCCATTGTTCCAACCTAGTGAATTAAAGGATGTGTATTCTAATCCAATTCACATGCTTGGGGTTGGTCTAATCTTGAGCATTTTTTTATGATGGACCCTTTTATACACCATATCATACTTGTACATATTCACCTTTGTTTATATGAATACTAATTAGGATAAATAAATTATTGATGGTTGATTCTCCATGAGGAACTTGATTTAATGAATTTATTATTTATTTCTATACATTTATTATGTACCTACACACTATTTATTTTATATGCACAGACTGGATTGTTCTAAACACTATTGGTGGTGGCCTAATGAGTATATATCTCACCCTAGTCAGACCTCTCATGGTACCCAATCAGGCTTTATGATTGTAGTTGTAGATAATTTTAAGTGACTAGCTTCTGATGTTTGGTTTTTAGCGTTAGGATAGTGTATGGGAGCAGAGGACTGAGCTTATGCTTGTGAGGATATTTGAGGTTTTTTTTGGTCTTTTTTTATTTTTTATAGCATGTGTCATATTATTATTTCCCATGTATCCTATATACCCTATTTAATCATAGCTACATGACATGATCATAATCAACTTATAATACTTTTATACCATTGTTCAAGATATTGTTGATTATAAAAAAAAATCTACTATGAATGTATTGTTGTTTTCTAAAATAGAATTTTGGAATATCCTCACTTGGTAATGTTAAAGCCCTTAAATATAGTAATTAAAACATTTTTGTATAAATAATAATTTTGTGTATTACCACCTTTTATCGTGATGTTGATTGATGTGATGGAATGTGTAATAGGTGAAATTATGGGTGTGGTTGTTTATTTTGTTTGGATTGTGGGAATGTGGTGGAGATATATGATATGAGAAAATAGAATATATATGGAAATTTTTGGGGCTATAAATATTGAATGGTAAATTGGATAATGATGTTTATTTTTGAATTTGGAAACCTGATTAATGAATAAGAATATATTTGGTATTTTATGTGGTTAAGTAAGAATTATGGAATTGTTGTGTGGTCATTGGTTAAATAAATTTTCTAATAAATGAATTATGTGTATAAATGGAATGGATGGGTAAATTGTAGTTAGTAAAACTCAATAATTATTCAAATAGAAGAAATTGATGTTGAAACATGTTAAAAGTGGGTTGGTTGTGTGTTAGTGATATGTGGTGGTTGTGATGAGATATAGTTGATATGGGAAGCGGTAGTGATGTAAAATGTTGCAATATGGGTCTTATAGGCATGAGGAGGATAGGTTTTTTTATTTTGTGTGGTTTTATTTTAGTTACTAAGTAGTGATATAATAAATTTATAATAATTAATAAGAAATATTGTGGGTCAGAATGGATGGGGAACTCTTGAATTGAAATGAGAAGTGTGGTTAAATTAGTTTTTGTTTAATATGATATGAATGAGCTTAACTAATAATAATGGTTGGTAATGGGAAAGTCTATAAATTTTCTCAACTTGAAAAATAAAGGTGGAAAGTGGATTATGATTTATGTTATGATTGTGTAGTTTGATGAAAATGGAATTTGTAGATAACTTTGTGGAGGTTATGAATGTAACAACCTAGGTACTTATAAAAAAAATTCAATCTGGAATTAAATAGTTAACTTCGTTATAAATGTATAATGAAATAAGTGGTATTTATAATAATTAAGGAATCTATAATAAGGGAATAGTAATCTTACCTATGATAGTATAGGTAAAATTTATGTAATTTATAAGTGAAAATATTATATATTTATACCATAGAATAAGTAAATAAATGATTTTAAAATGGTAAATTAAGTATTGGTATTTTGTGAAAAATAAATGCTTATTTAAAATTTTATAATTAATTTAATGATTTTGAAAAAATATTTTCATAAAATAGATTCATAAATTAATATTTTTTTCTTATTATAATAATATATTTTTATGAGACCATAATTAATTTTTCAAATGTCATGAAATCAATTATAATTTCTAAATCGGTATTTTTTGAATAAATGATGATTTTTTTTAAAAATTAAATTTATCATATATATAAAATTATTTTCAAAAAATTGAGTTCATTTTTGAATTCTTCACATCAAAAAAAGTTTAGGGATAATTTTTGGGATTTTTCAAAAATAGTTGAATTTTTTGGGAATAGTGAAATACGGTAATTTATGGTATAAGCTAAATACAAGAATTATTGATTAATAGATGATGCATGTATAATATAAGCCCATAACATCAAAATATCCTTCATTATTTTAATAAATGTAGTTATAATTCTCTAACTATTCATATGATTGAAACAAAATAATAAACTAATGAATAAAATAATCAAAAAAACCCCTCTCCTCAACTATAAATACCACCCCTCACCAACTCTTATCCTCACACTTCAAAACCAAGTAGATTGTTTAATTTCAACCCAATTATCATATTAAGCCTCTTTTCCACGTCCAATACATGGTGTTATCACCAAAATTCCAAAACCAAGTTCCTTAAGGAGGTTCTCAAGGAGAAGAATTCAAGAGGTAAAATCCTCTTTCATATTCTTTTATTTTCTTTTCAATTTCATTTCATTTATTATTCTATCATAACCTCCCCTCATCGTGGGGACATGATAACTCCATTATCATACATATACTCTAATTTCATTATATTAATGTATTATCCATCATCTAACCTCTCTTTTTCTCTTCTTATTCTAGAAAATGTAAACATCGTCTGTAAAGTGTCGATTCACCGCCTTCATGGACAACGAGTTTCATTTTCTATTACTGCCTTCATGGATGGTCATAAAACCATTATTATGGTTAAATAAAATTTTATTATACATATTATATTTTTTAAAATGTTCTGAAACCAATATATAAACATGATATTAAAGAAAATTATATAAGTTCTTGATGGTCCTAAAAACCACCAAAATAAATTAAATCATTTTCATTAATGTTTTATTTAATGATTCATCTTCGTATCAGAAAAAAAATTATATACGGTATAACTTAAAATTATATAAACATATTAGTACCATTTATTTTTACTTTTGGATTTTTTCTTCCATTCAAAAAGAAAATCCACAATGAACCAACTGGGGAACCCATCAAATAAATGCACCTAAAATAATGAAAATAACAAAATATTATTAATAAATGTGTGGAAATATGATATAATAAGATCGTATAAGGAATTATAAATATTGATATATTTATATAATAAATTAATAACACTATTTAAACCATTATATAGGAAGTTTGAACACAATTTAATGAAGTCGAACCTGGGGTAAGGGGCATTTCTTTAAAAACTCAATTTTAAATTTCACTTTTTACAAAAATCAAAAGGAATGTTTTTATGATACATGTATTAATGTTTTATGATTTTGTTATGGTTATTGCGAATTGTTTTGTATAAATATTGGGACCTATATATTCCTCAAATTTATTAGGTATGTTTATGTTGTAAGTTGACTGAAATGTTTATTCCAAGTGTAAATGTGATGGTTACATTATAAGGTAGTCGGGAGGGTTACATTGTAACGTATTCATGAGGGTTAAAAATTGTATGGTAACCCTGAGAGTTACAATCTTAAGTAATTAATGACTCATGTTACTTATATGGTATTATTTATATTTCTATGTTTTATGGAAATCCCTTGTTTTCACAAAGTAAGTATACGATAATTTATGGGTGAAAAGTATGTCTTTGTGAAAATGATTTAATATGTTTATAAGTATTCATGGAATAACAGTTCCTTTATCTTTTATGTCCCTTTCTAAGCTTTTTGTTCTCCTCGTATTTTTTTAAAATATTTTTCACATGGTTTTAAGGATGGTTAAGAGAAAAGAATAAATCTTAGATGAATGTTATGAATATTTTTCATGGATGAATTCATGTTTTATTAAAAACTTTTATATTAAGAAAAGAATGGATACTATTTTAGTAGTACAAATTTGTGTGCATGTGTGATTTAATTTATGAGTTAATACATAATTATCAAAAAATATAACCCAAAAAAAACTTTGGGAATTTAATAATTTGAATTATATTTGAATTTACTATTTTATAAAATGTTTTAAGGATGGGTCCTTATAGTTGGTAACAAAGAACAGGTTAGATAACTTTAGGGGTTAGGATGTTGTTAATTGAATACCATAAATGATTTTTACCTAATGTTTAGGTTAAAATTATATAGTATTTAATTATTACCATGATGATTTGTCTAAGATATTTATGTTCATAATGGTTTTACCAAAAAAAATATGGAAGATGATGCAAGAAGGAAATGAGAGGATGATATCTTTCTGAATCTACAACCTAGAATGGTGGGAATTGTAACTAAGATGTTTCTGATAGTAATGGATTAGTTTATGTAGGCCCTAAAAATTAGTGTCATCCATGCAAGATAACAAAGATATCTACCACAAAGGAACATGATGATAGTGGAACATTCTATGAGGCAACACCCTCCTACTTTCAGTGGATATTCTGACCCAATGGTCGATGAAGGGTGGATTCATACCCTTGAAAAGATATTTGATGTCATGGGGTGTTTAGATAATCAAAAGGTTAGTCTTTTTATTTTTCATTTCAAAGCTGAAACCTACTAGTGGTGGTCACTGGTCAAAAATATCAAGGATAGTAATGAGATTGATGCCTTGGAATGGAAAGAATTTTATAATATTTTCCTCAACAAATATTTTTCTAAGGTCTTTTAACTTAGTATGGAAAAGAAATTCCTATAATTGAAACAAAAGGGGGTAAATTCAGTGGTTTTATATGAAGAAATCCTAACTCAATTGAAAAGGTATGCTCCAAATATTATTCAGGATCTTGATACTAAAATCAATAATTTTTACTCAAGATTGAAGCTAAGACACCGAAGGGATTTGGCCTCCCCTGAATTCAAAAGTTATGATAAATTTTTTTGATGTGATGATACAATACAAAATGGTTTGTTTATGATCATGTGTACTTTAAAAACTATAAGAAGAAGAGGTCTATATTGAAATCAATGGGAAATAATCAATCAAATAAATATGAAGGTAAGAAATTCAAGTTTCTAGTTTATGGTAAGTGTTGTAAATATCACCTTGGGGAATGTATTAACAATTCCTTGAAGTGTTTACAATGTGGATAGTTTGGATATATGGCCCTAGGATTCAATGAAAATTATCTTATGTTTAGTTCAAGTAAGAAAAATATAAATTTTTTTAAATGTGGTGTGATGGGGTATTATGAAAATACCTACCAAAATAAATATCTGAATAATGGAAAGCAGCCAGATTATAAATAGGATGGTGTAGTAAAATCATTTGTGACTACTTCAGTAGATTATGGGTCATCAAATGAAGTGGAATCTGTTATGTTGTTGGTTTACTCATATTTTTCTAATGTCTTGATTGATATGGGGAACATATTCTTTTATTTCTGAGAAATTTTCTAGTAAATTAGAAATTTCCCTTATAAAATGAAACAAGGGATTATGGTTAAAACACCAGGGGGGTAATATCAAAAAACAACAATATAATAATCTTCCTATTATTGTATATGGAAATACATTACCTGCAAACCTTGTTTTTCCCTTAGTTTATTTTAATGTTATTATAGGTATGAAATGGATTTCTTTTTATCATACTAAGATTGATTTTAGAGCTACAATTTTTTTTTCAGAAATACTTTTTGTTTGTATACAAGAATAGACCCATGACATTGATAACATATCAGGAAGCTGAGAAATTGTTAATATATGGAAATCAAAGTTATCTTGAATATATTTTTGAAAAAATGGATGTGTTCATATTAATGATGTTCCAGTGGTAAATGAATACCTGGATGTTTTTTCTAATGAGTTTCTTGGTGTTATATCTATGTTTTATTGACTATTGACTTAGTTTCTGATGCTAATACAATTTCAAAATATCCTTATCGAATAGTTAAATTGGAACTTCTATAATTAAAAAAATAGTTTCTGGAGTTTCTTGATAACGGTTTCATTCATCCTTGAACATCATCGTGGGGTGATTCTGTTTTTTCGTTAAAAAGAAAGATAGTTCTATTAGACTTGAAATGATTATAGAAATATGAATAACATTGCTATTATTAATAATTATCCATTTACTCATATCGATGACTTGTGTGATTAGCTCTAGGGATCTCAGTATTTTTCTAAGATTAACCTATGATCCGGGTAATATCAATTGAAGGATAAGGATGATGACATTTTGAAAATAGTGTTCTGGACTATATATGGTAATTAGGAGTTTTTTATTATTCCCTTAGGTTTGAAAAAATTCCCTATTGTATTTATGGATATTATGGATTGATTTTTTTTGAATATCTGGATAAGTTTGTTGTCATTTTTATTAATGATATTTTGGTTTATAAAAAAAGTTATAAAGAACCAGAAAAAAAATTAAGCATTTTCTTTCAAACTCTAAAATAAATGAAATTATATAGAAAATTTAGAAAATGTAATTTTTGGTTGTAACATATTTATTTTCCTGGGAACATTGTAAAAAAGGATAGTGTAAGAGTTTATTTTTACAAAAAAAAAGTTGTCGATAAGTGGCCAAGATCCAAAAATGTTTTGAGATTCATAGTTTTATAATATTAGCATGCTATTACAATAGTTTATTAAAAAAATTGCATGGTTATCTATCCAACTAACTAAGTTAACATGGAAAGGGGTTAAATTTATTTGGACATAATAATGTGATTCTTGTTTTCAGAAATAGAAAAGAGATTGTTGAAGCCTCCAATTTTGGCCCCGGCTTCTAGAAATGGTGATTTTTTCATTTATAGTGAATATTTATTGAAGGGAATCAGTTGTGTTCTAATGCAGAATGATTGAGTATTTGATTCTGTTTCCAAACAACTAGAACCTCATTAATTAAATTATCCCACACTTGTTTTTGAATTATAATATTTGGTTTTAGTTTTAAAAATTGGGAGGAATCATTTATATGCAACCAAATGTGAAATATATACTAACCATAAAAGTTTAAATTATATATTTTATAAGAAAGAATTAAACATGATGCACAGAAGATGGATGTAATTGATAAAGTATTATGATTCCACGATCAATTACCGTATTGTAAAAGAATACAAAGTGGTGGATTCATTTTGTTGAAAAAATAATGTATCGTTAGCCATTATATGTTTAGAACATGACCCTTTGATTAAAGATTTGATGAATTTTGACTTGGAAGTTTCTAGTGTAGGAACTTCATATATTTGGTTTCAGGTATCAGTGCATTCTTCTCTATCAATCAGAATTAATATGTACATAAGGAAGACCATAACTTTCTGAAAAAGGTAGAATAGGTTATGAAATTTAAAATTCTTGAATTTAATATTTGTAATGATTTCTTTCTGATATTTTGGAAGATGTTACGTTTGACTTGTGATTCCCATTTGAAGAAATAATTTTTATGTAAAGCTCATAGTTCTCCATTTTAAGTTCATCCATGTAGATATAATATGTAGAGAGACCTTCGGGACTTTTATGGGTGGGATGGAATGAAAAGAGAAATTTTTTATTTTTCCATGTCATGTTTTACATACCAAAAGGTTAAAGAAGATAAAAAACTACCAAAGAGGATTCTCCAGCCTTTTATAGTACAAGAGTGGAAATGGGAAAATGTATCCATTGACTTTTTGGTGGGACTAACAAAGAATTATCAATGTAATAATGATATTTGGGTTATCGTTGATCGTTTGACTAAATCTTCACATTTACTTCCTATTTGATATATTTTGTATTTATATCAGCTTTATTGATTGTACCTCAAATAGATTGGAAGATTAAATGGAGTTACTCTCTCCATTGTATCTGACCATAATCAGAATTTCTCTTCTAACTTTTGTAAAGGACTTTAGAAGTCTTTAGGAACTAAATTAAATTTTATCCCTTCCTTTCATCCTCAATCTGATAGACAATCAGAGAGAATAATTCAGAATTTAGAAGACATGTTATGTGCTTGTTCAATGGATTACCTGGGAATTTGGGATCAATATATTTCTTTAGTTGATTTTTCCCATAATAAAAGTTGTCATTCTAGTATACAGATACAACCTTTTCAGGTATTGTATTGAAATCGGTGTGGCACTACAGCATTCTAATGTGAATTCAGGTAAAGGAAGTTGATGAGACCATAATTAGTATGTGAGATGGCAGAGAAAGTTAATATGATCTAGTAACACATGAGGACAACTCATAGTATGTAGAAAATATTTGCATATAATAGGAGGAAGGAATTTTACTTCGAGTTAGGTGATCTTATTTTCCATAGAATATTACCTTGGAAAAGTGTTATGCATTTTGGTAATGAAGGAAATCTAAGTCCATAGTTCATTGGACATTATTAAATCCTAGAGAAAGTTGGACCAGTCTCCTACTGAGTAGCTTTTCCTCTAAGTTCATCTTAGGGACACAATGTTTTCTGGTTTTGATAAATATAAATTATGTGCCAGATTCATCTCATGTTTTAAGCCTAGATGTAGTTTAGATGGAATAGAACCTTTCTTATAAAGAGAAACATGTTCATATTCTTGATTATAGAGAGAAAGTATTGTGGAATAAGGTAATTCAACAGGTTATGATTTTGTGGAGAAACCACATGGTTGAAGAAGTAACATAGGAATCTAAAAATGCTCTGAGGGAAAGGTTTCCCAAATTGTTTAATAAGTAAATAAAAATTTTGAGGACGCAATTTCTAGATGGGGGTGAATATAACAACCCATGTACATATAAAATAATTTTTTTCAATCTGAAATTAAATATTTAAAATATTTATATATGTATAATGAAATAAATGGTATTTATAGAAATTAAGGAATCCATAATAATGGAATAGTAACCTCTCCTATGAGAGTATAAATAAAATTTATGTACTTTATAAGTGAAAATATGGTATATTTATGTCATTTAATAGGTAAAAAAATAAAAAATGATAAATAGGTATTGGTATTTTTGTGAAAAAAATGTTTATTGACAATTATATAATTAATATAATGATTTAAAAGAAAATTTATTTTCATAAAATATATTTTTAAATTAATAATTTTTTTCTAATGATTATAAGTTAATTTTACTAGACCTTAATTAATTTTTCAAATTGTCATAAAATCGGTTACAATTTCAAAATTTGTATTTTTCAAATAAATAATAAATTTTATTATAAATTAAATTTCTTATATTTAGAAAATTATTTTCATAAAATAGAGTTAATTTTTTAATTCTATATGTCAAAAAATTGTTATGAATATTTTTTGGGATATTTCCGAAAGAGTTGAATTTTTGGTGAATAATGAAATATGGTAATTTATGATATAAGCTAAATACATGAATTATTGAGTCATAAATGATGTATTGATGATGTAAACCCATAATATCTAATTATTTTTCATTAGTTTAATATATTTAGTTATAATTATTAAACTATTCATAATCTTGCGCTAAAATAATAAACTAATAAATAAAATAATCAAAAAACACCCCTCTCCACCAATATAAATACCACCCCTCACCACATATTCCCCCCACTCTTAAAAGACATACATATTGTTAATTTTTTTTCCAATTACCTTCCCAATAATCTTCCCTTATCTAAGACCTTCTAGTCCCATAAAAATGAAAAAACCATGTTTCTTAATGAGGTTCTCAAGGAGAATAATTCAAGAAGTAAAATCCTCATTAATTTTATTTTATTTTATTTTAAATTTCATTTATTTTATTATTATTTCCTCACCTATACTCATCCATGTGACATGAAAACTCTTGTATCCTACATATTCTATAATTTTATTGTGTTAATGTAATATCCATCATCAAACCTCTCATCTTCTCTTCTTATTCTAGAAAATGAAAACATCATCTGTGATGTGTCGATTCACCGCCTTCATAGACGATGAGTTGCATTTTCTGTTACCACCTTCAAGGATGGTATTAAACCATTATTGTGGTTAAATAATATTTTATTAAACATATTATACTTTTTATAGTGTTCTTGAAACAATATATAAACATGATATTAAATAAAATGATATAATCTCATGATGGTTGTAAAAATTGCAAAAAATAAATTAAATCATTTTCTTTAATGTTTTATCTAATGAATCGTCCTAATATCATAAAAATGGTGTATGGTATCATTAAAAATTATGAAACATATAAATTCCATTTCTTTCAACTTTTGAATTTTTATTCCATTCGACAAGAAAATCCATAATGAACCAACCATGTAAACCATAAAATAAAAGCATGTGAAACAATGAAAATGAAAAATTATTATTAAAAAATTAGTAGAAATTATTTATAAAAATATAAAATAAGTAATTATAAATATTAATATATTTCATTAATAAATTAATAACACTCTTTAAACCATTATACAAGGGTTTTAACCCATTTTAAGGAAGTCGAAACTGAGGTAAGGTACTTTTATTTAAAAATCCACTTTTAAATTTATGTTTTTAATAAAATCAAATGGAATGTAACGCCCTGCCCCCAGTTACCCAGAGTCGGTGCATTATTATATAACATTGGCATGATCACAAAAAAGATCAATTCTCAAAAGACCGATTAGTTAAGTAGCCTTGGAAACACTAGATATATTCATAAGTCTTACATTAAATCATAAAGTAAAAAAGTACAACAACATCTTGTCTTCATATCCCCTCATACTATCCCTGTAGGTCATTCATAAATTACCTCTTCACATCCTGGGAAAAATAAAACATTGAAAGGGGTGAGCTCAGATGCTCAGTAAGGATAACAATATAGCAGAAGCTTTCATAGATAAGCATAAACACTTAAGGCAATGTATGACTAAAACAAAAGCCTTTTAAACTTGAACTTCAGAATAATATGGCAATGATAAAATGAAATAATTCCATTTACTTACTCACATGGATATTCTACTAGTCGAATAATCACATGCAATATCAATAACCACTTTCATAATGATGGAATGCATAATTCCAGACTATCATAACCACATAGCCAAGGCCTCGTGCCAAGACTACAAATAAGATTTTGTCAAGGCCTTGTGCCAAGACACTAGTTTGTCTCATGAGACCTACCGATGCATCGAGGAGCTATAGAGGGCTCCACCCGTCACTTATTAAGTCCAATGTATTCCTCATATGAACAGGTTTAAACATAACATAAACATTCGTATTAAAACTAGCATACGAAATGTCAATACTTTAACCACAAACCATAAATGGTATAAAAATAGCACATCCACAGTCAAACATAACTCATTCAATACAATATGTAATATTGTATTGTATAATATTAGCCTCAATCAAGAATAATGAAGGATGTTGACATAGATGAAAATAATCATCAAAACTATTTGAGAGAAATATCCCCCTTTTTCTTGAAATCGTTTAAAAGTCACACTATTTGTCAAGAAGTCATTTAAAATAGATTTTTGAATCAAAGTGTCCCATACCAATTTGAAACTTTTAAAATGAATTTTGATTTGGAAACTTTAATGTCCATATAAATAAATCCTTAAAACCATTTTTAAAACATGTACATTAATGAGAAAGATTTAGAATAATAAATCTTTAAAACACTTAAAAATGTATTTTAGTTAGAGTTTCTAACCAAAAGAGAGACACTTGAATACAAATAATTAAGGTAATAAAAACATTTTAATATCATGAGAATAAAGGAACTCATTATATAATATGTCAAAGTACATTATATAGACCACATAAAAGTGATTTGGTGTATAACAACAAACAAGTCGCAATGGAATGTAAATTGAGATGAAATCTCTCATAAAGGTCGTATCCTTAGGTTAAGGATAAATCAAAAACATAGTTATGTGTGACAAATATAAATACACTAAATATGATAGGATATTTAGTGTAAAACAATCAAAGGACATTCACACATAATCTTGTAAAAACAACACCAATGAGTTTGATGTTTAACTCAACAAATGGAGAATGAGTTAAAATTACTCTTATCAAATTCATATCGATGACTTGAGAAATTATAAATGGAGTGATTATGTGTACAAAAAGTATATCCACAGGAAGGGGAGTGGAAATTATGACATAATCAAATGAGTAGTGATTCCACACATAATCTTGGAGTAATATAATTAATGAAATATGCATAAAGCCAAATTAGTGGAAATTGAAATTTCAAATTCCCTTATCGATTAGGTAACTTATGAAACATACACCCATGAAAGAAGGATCATACCATGATGATGTAAATATCCATAAATTAAAGTATATTACACAATTAATACAATCATGGTCAGTACACACACCACATGCAATAAATAAGTGGTGAACAATGGAATTCTCACGAAATTAAAAGTGAGATAAGAAACCCCTTACTTTGTACTTTTTCCTTGGTAGACGGGAGGTTAACCTCCTGTATAATGGTGAAATAATTGTTATTTAATTTTACAAGAATCATATATTTTAATATGATATCATATATGATCTTATAACATTTCTTTGTTAATAATATTTTAGAATTATCGTCGTTTCAGTTGTCAACTTACTCGTTTTCTTTTATATGCTTTGTTACATAAGCTATGTTTTTCAGGGATAGGTTGTCTCTTATTCATATCCATAATGATATAAAGTCCTTAGATACTATTATTAATCATCAAATAAGAATTAGACTTGAATGGATACGATGGATAATGAATCTCATCGCGTTCATGGAGACAGTAGTCCGTACGTACGCACAAGCGACAATATCATTCTTTTGATGTTAAAATAATATATAATTGGATGGTATATCATATAGACAGAATAATTATCATGTTATATTTATTATCTACATGAATTACACATCATTATTATACCCATCCAAATAATAATTTATTGAATGACAATTACACCACGACGTGGAGACGGTAAGCCATACGTACGCACGTATGGTGACATGCCATTCAAAGGATGGATAGAATACTGAATATGGTTGTACCATATTTATAATAACATCACAGTATATATAAGATACCGGAGTTATTATTTTTGAATATAAATAACAAAGAAAGAATAAGTGGAAGAAGAAAGGAACTTGAAAAGGGGTGGTGAAAACATTACCTCTTCTTCGGGTTCTTCCTTTTGATTTGATCAAAAGGGCTCCTTAGGTTGGCTTTCTGATCAAAATAAGTCCTATAGGTTGTAGTTAGGGAAGTTGAGAGAGTATTTGGGCAGGGTTTGGCCGATCCAAAAGGCTTTGAAGGTGTCATTTAATGAGAATGGAGAGTGCCCTTTTATAAGAGGGGTGAGGGGAACCTTTGGAAAAGCTAGAAATATTATTTTCTAATAAATTCATATTCGGTTTATAATGGCTCCAAAGTGGATTATTTAAAGTTTAAGATGTGGATAGGTCTAAAACCACTCAAAAAATAGAATTTAGACAGGTTTAGGTCATTATATTAACCTTATCTTTAAGTATTAACTCTTAGTTAATTAGTTTCACTTTTACAATGTCTCTTTGTATTTTTATATTATATGGTTAATAAACTTACTATATACATCCACGAGACCCCCAAGTGGTCCATTAATGATACACCTATCGTGATATAAGTCTCTTGGCCTAACCTTAGATTTTTAGGAATTTAATATCAATTAATAATATAATATTTGTTTTAAAAACTCTTTTATGTCAATTTTGACACTATTCAATACTTGATTTTTGTGAAACTCATATCAGAATTATTACTGCTAAAAAATTAGATTAAATAAATCCTAATATGTCCCATTAACCTATAAAATTATTTTAATTCAATAAAAGTCTACAATTATATTTATTTGGGTATTTATAATATCAATTATTTTAATTTTTCACTATTATGGTAATTACTGCATCATCATTGTGTCATAAATAAATTAAATAATTTAATTCAAAAAATTATAAATAAAATATAATTATGTTTTAAATCTTTTTATATTTCTAATGAATATTTATAATCGAATTTATCTTATGTGTAACCCTATATTAAAAATGTTTTAGTAAATAAACTTTGATTTTAACTCTTTTAACTCTTCTTTGAATTAAATAATAATAAATGTCATAATCTAATCCAAGTGGAACTAAATGATAATATTTTATTCCTAAGGTTGTTTGTGGTCGAGATACACTTGTCCAATAGAATTAGGACATGTTTTAGGGTAATATTAATATCATTTTTACCCTTAATTACCCCTTAATTACCCTATTTACTTTTAACCGTGGTAAATAAAAGTAAAAAGTTACTATTCATCAAAAATTATTTTCATCTCAATGAACCACATTTTACTCCTTGATATTAACCGTGTCTCTCGGATTTTCGAAATTCCACTCACAGAAGCGGTAAAATTAAGTTTTATGAAAAATTCAGTTTTTTTAACTACCACTTAGTGGTTTCACTATTCATCAAAAAATGAAAGTTTCCAGAAAAATACCAAAAATTGGGCCTAAGCTATATTTGATATTATGAATTCAAAAATGATGTCTATTTTACCAAATTCGAAACAAATCAATTGAATTAGTTAATTTAATAATTAATTCCCGTCGTCAAAACAAATAGCGTGTTTTGAAGAGATAATAACTATCAAAAGATTAAAACTTGTTTATGTATGGTTTAAATGTGAAATATCATCCAATGACAAACATTGTATTAAATGGTAAAAACATATTCTAAATATACTTTAAAACCACTCAAATTAATAATTTATCACTTTTAATTATTTCGATTAAAAAAGTTGTTTTTAATTAAAATTTAGTAATTTTCACTATTCATCAAAATATGAAAGTTATCCGAAAAGTACCAAAATTTCACCCTAAGATAATTTCGATATTACGAATCCAAAACTGAAGTCCATTTTGAAAGATAAAATTTATAAAATTTCAAAAAGTGTTTATTACTATTCATAACGGCTAGTTTAATTGGTTGTGGTGTGTCAGATTCTCAAAGTTGCGTACAACGCACGTCATTGCATTATTCAAAGGGAAACGTACTGTGAAAGCCTGGGGTGTTACATGGAATATTTTTATGATGCAAGTATTCATGTTTTAGGATTATTTTATGGTTATTGGGAAATTTTTATGATGAATTGTGGGATCTATATATTCTTTTACTGCATTTTTTATGTTTATGTTGGAAGTTGACTCTAATAGTTAATCTTAGTGTAACTACGACGATTACATCATAAGGTATCCATAAGGCTACATTGTAAGGTAGCCGTGAGGACTAAAAATAATATGGTAGACATGAGGGTTTAAATCTTAAGTAATTAATGCATCACGTTAGCTATATGGTATTATTTATGTTTCTATTTTTTATGGAAAACCCTTGATTTCACAAAGTAAGTATACTATACTTTATGTGTGAGAAGTATGTCATTGTGAGAATGATTCCATATGTTTATAAGTATTCATGTACTAACGGTTACTTTCTATTTTATGTATCTTACTGATATTTTTTTTCTCATCCCGTATTTTTAAAAAAAAATCACAGGTTTACAAGGATTGTTATGTGAAAAAAGAAATAAATGTTGAATGTTTTGAATATTTTTCGAGGATGAAATCATATTTTATTTAAAAAATCAATATTTTGAAAATAATGGATACTATCTTAGTTGCACCACTCTTTATGATTATGGGTTTTTATGTATGAGTTAAGACCTATTTCTCTAAATCTCTAGACCAAAAATATATTTGGGAATGTAATAATGTTAATTTTATTTGAATTTACTATTTTATCAAATGTTTTGAGACTGATTACTTATACTCAGGCCTTTGTTGAATTTTTTTAAGTGGGATGTTGTTTTTTTGAAAACCCATATGTTATGATTATATGTGTGACTATTATATATTTTATTTTCATTGTTATTTCTGAACACACACCACCTTAGTCAAGCACTATGTTTCGACACCAAAAATGTTTTAGGGGGTGTTTTTTACAACATTCCAATACTGAGGATGGATGGATGGTTTTCTCGTCTTCCCCTATATCTTTTCAAGGAGATGTTAATAGGAATGGGTTATGTTTGTTGGTGTATTGTCGTGAACTTATGGTGGTGTTTTACATGAGGTTGATTTGGCCCATAGTAGGGGTCGTGCAAGGTTGGATTAGGGCATGAGATTGATTCTATTAATGTTCAAAATACATTACTATTCTAGTTATGGATATGTTTGATATGTGGCCTGATTCCTGAGGTATCTTTGAGTGAGATGTGATGTGATGAACCAGGTGTCTTTGGGAGAGATTTGATATGATGGATTAGGTGTCTTCGGGAAGGATTATTATACAAAAGATATGGGAGATCCAGGATGTACAATGTTAGTTTGTGTGAGAGGCGCACTAGTGAGAAAGTGGTGTGGGTGACCTTTTTATCGATATGCCACATATTATGTTACTATACATAGATGTGTTATTTTTTGGGTGATCCTTAATAAGGACGATATCTATTTTACCTCTTAGGTGCATGTTTATTTTTCTATTTTTCACTGGTGAATTATTATTCTTTTCTCAAATTTTCACGAGATTACTTTGGTATGTTCCTACTAATTATACATGTTATTCTCACCCTAGAATATATAAAATTTTTGTATAATTTTCTGGAGGAAATTGAGGAATATTCTAGTTATAATTAGCTTTAATGTTAGAGTTGTTGTTATGATTCTATTCTAGTATTTTATTTGATGTTTTACTTAGAGACTTTATTTGTATTTGTATGACATTAAATGAATGATGAGATATCATGGATTTTAGATTTTATCATTTTATCGGATTAATTGGTGGTTGATTTCCAATATCCTAGTACTACTTTTATTTTTATTTAGGTTAATTCCTCCCATTTTTTGTGACCTTATTCATACCCTCAGTTCTAGTCACCAACATGGAGCATACTGGAGGTGGGACTCGGGGGTCATTATCACCCTTTCTCTATTACCGACCCGGGAGGGTTAATTTTGGAGAGAGGGGTTATGAAAAAGTGGTATAAAATGTCTATGTTGATATTTAGGATAGATTTTAGAATTATTAACTATGAGTATTGCATGGGTTATTAGGGAAAAATTACAATTGATCTTGGTGCATGACATAGGTTAGGGAGACCAGCAAAGAAACGATATTTTAGAGGGGACTGTGATCTGATGTTAGGACTTTAAGCCTACTAAATGACCAAGTGAGGTGTTGCTTCTTCTAGGTTGGATACCTAAGAGAGATACACGCATCATGATTGATTTTTCTTGTGATTGGAAAAGGTATTTTAAGATTTTTTTGGATTTAATTGAATAATTCATGAAATATTATATGTGTTTATCTAACTGTGATCGTGTTGTGGTTCCTAACAAACTATTATTGTTTTAGGAATTTTTCTTATAACTAGAAAGTAAATAATAAATCAGTTATTATCAAGCTGACCCATTTGTTTGAAACCTTATCGAGGCTTGAAAGTTATGTTTTCTTTCATTTTACTGCCCGAATCTTCCTAAATTAAATTTGATTCCATTGTTAAAATGCAAAACATGCTAACTTGTTTTCAAAATAATTGAAATTGTTACTGAGGTATTCTTGGTGTATTGTTTAGTAAATAACTATTTTATTTATAAAACCTATTCAAATAATGTTATATTGAGTATATTTAATACATACATACTAAAATAATTGTTTTGATAACTATGCTTAAGAGTATTTTGTTTTACATACAAGTTAATATTTCAAGCATCTCATTCCAATCTTAATTTATCATGGTCAGGTGTTATGGTCCTGATGTAAAACATGGTTTTGGAAATTTAATTCTAAAATTTATAAAAAAATAACCACTATGATTATTGATAATTCATATAAAAAAGTTTAAAACATTAGCATGAATAGCATGCTCTGTCCTTTTTTGACATGATTGTAGTTATATATGTTTAATCCATTCACATGTTTTGAGCTTGTCCTGGGAATTTATTACAAGACTATAAATTTTTGTATATTTTTTTCTAAATGCTTGTAAAATGATAAGCATTTTTAGTGATAACCCATTGAGACTCAAGACAGATAAAAATATTGAACTTATTTTTCAATTCTAATGAAAATTTATTGATGAAATAACTATTCCTCGTATGTTAACCCATGATTAGTTTTTTATGGGAAGAATTTATAATGTTTAAAACATTTATGTGGTTACTATAGAATTTTTATTCTATTAGACTTAATCATGTATAATGTTTAATATGATGTATTCATAATATGAGAACATGTTATGTATTTTTCATGTAGTATTTAAATATAGAAGTAAAATCTTGTTACCCTTATTGTAGTATAAAATCGGGTTTTATTAAAAAATGAAAATGTTTTAAGAATGTATTCTTCTAGCATGATGAGAATGATACATAGAGTAATACAACATGTGCAGTTTTAATTTTTTGTATATGAGATCATTTTGTATATGTAATGAGGTATTTGAATTGAGCATTAGAACATGTCTTATAAAAATTTTCAACATAAGTGGGAAATTTGTTTCCACAGTAATAATATGGACCTATAATTTATTATCTAAGCATGATAAGAATGATTCATGATATAACACATGTGTATTATTTTTCTTTAACATCACCTCCCATTAAGATATATTTAAATGAAAGGTATTATGTTTCCCTGGGAATGACTTGTAAATGTTGTTTTTGGTTACATTATTTATTTATTTCGTCATTAAAGTGTTGTAATGACATGATAAAAACATGTTTTTAACTGTAAGATGATATTTTAAATAATTTTTAAGAAGAATATGTTCTTTAATAAAATCTAATCTATAAATCCTTTATATTTATTTACATGGGAAAACTATGTGATCGTGGAGATAGAATATCTTAATGTTGAGAAAATGTATCCCTACTTTGGTTGTGTGTGTTTTTAGTTATACTAATGTAATAACCCACAAACCATAAAAAAATTTATCACTAAATTCAGTAACAAAATAAAAGGGTTTTTTGGAAAATCATAAAATTGATAAAGTTGAGCTTACTTTCGACACAAGAATTATTATGAAGGAATAGAAATATGTGTTTGAATTTTATTCTATTTGTTTAGTTTGTCTTGATTTATCTTATATTGGTGATTTTTGTAATGGATTAAATCATATGAAGATGTGAATCCATTTTCTTAATCAAGACATATTATATGACACGTTTTAAAACTGTGTGGGTGAGTTAGTTCCACCAAAAGTGGATAATATCTTGATATGGAATGTGGATTTCATTAATTTTCATACTTGAAAAATCACTGCTTATGTTAATATAAGTTCCTTTTTTGGTTGGGAAAATTTATTTGAAACTCTTGTAAAAAAATTGATGCACTTGTGGAAAATGGAAATTTGAATGTTAAATCCATTTAATTTTTTTGTGGGTGTTCTCCTGGTAAAAATGTTTTTATTAAAAAACATGGGAATATTTAAATCTATATAATATAGATTTTTTAAACTTCATGATTTGTTTTTAATGCATGTCCTATGTTAATTTTAGTTCTCAATGTTTTGGAGGTTATGTGTATTAGTATTAATTATGGAAAGACCATAGTAAAGTTATGTTAGTTGAACAAAAATAATTTAATGGAATCCTATAACCATTCCATTTATGTAATTTATTTTGGTTATCATGTTAAATATGAATGGTTTGATATAGATCATGTGGTGTTTTATTATTATTTTAATTTTTGAATTGTTTTGATATGAAACATGATTTAATTTTAAATGATGATGGTGGCTAGATAAAATAATTCATGTGTTGTATGATGAATTAAATTAGATAATGTTTTTTCATCATATTCATTTATTTAGTAATGATTTTTTTTTGGAAAATAAACATTTTAATTTTACTATCTCATCCTTGGAAGTTCACTTCATGGTGTGTAATACAATTTTTTGGGACCCACCTTCAAAAGAAATTATCATTTGGGAAAATGTGTTCTCAAATAAACTACAATAGTTGTTTCATAAAATTTTTATTTATTTAAAAAAAATTCTTTTAAAATGTGTTGAAAATAATTTATTAATTATTATTTTTATAAATACCTTATTATGAGAAGGATTAAGAAGGGTTTCAATTGAAAATGGTTTCTATTAACCTGTTGGATTTTGAATACATTATTCTTGGGGATATTTTTCTATTATCATTCCTTTGATCTTAATTTTTTTTACTATAAAATATCATGATAAATGTCTAGCTTGTCTAAATATTTTTAAAATACTATTTTAAACTACTTAAACATCATGAATTAATAAAATATTGTAATTACATATTTAAGTTTATTAATAAATTGTTATGCATCCATGCAAATCTAATTTGTTCAGGCAATGTTAACTATGATCTGTTTTGAATGTTATGAATTAGAATTTTTTGTCATGACAAATTTTAATAAACCATGAATAGATATTAATTTTATAATATAATAATGTAATGTTTTTTTAGTGATAAAAATAATAATGATTCCTCTTATGTAAATTTCTATGCTTTTAGTTTAAAACAATATAATGTGTATATTTGAAGAAGTGTTCTATCCATGGTGTTGTTTTAATTTAATTATTTTTTGATTGATATGATTTTTTTGGTTTTTTATGTCTATATATGTGTTCTTGTTCTTGTTTAAGAGGTTTCTCCCCTGAGAGATTTTCTTTGGAGTTGTTTTTAGTTTCCAAATATTGTGGGGTCATTAAGGGTTTTCTCATAGGGTGGTTAAATTATCTCCCCTCCATTTTCTCTACCTCTTTATTTTTTTTAAATATCAAGGATAAGAATTTTTTGAGAGGTATGTAATGTAAATTTTTAGAATATAATTGAGTCTTCCTTTTCAATTCTAGGTTTTTTGGTGGTTCAGTAGTGGTTTCATGAGTTTAAGAAGTTGTTTTAAAATGATTATGTAATTTGTGAACTAATTTGAAAAAGGATTTTCAAATTTTGGAAGTAATTTAAAAGTATTAATATTTTATTACAGAAATTAATTGAATGTTTTTAACGTGATTAAAATATATTAATTTTTTTAGAGTTTTGGAAATGGTTTAATTAATTTTTAATGTGTTTTGTTTTTTTAGAAATAAAAAAATGTTCTTTTTGAAAATTATTTATCAGTTAGTTTAATTGAAAACATAATATTTTCTATGATATATTTAACCATACACAAGAAATTAATGTTTTTTAATGGTAATGGTGGGTTTTAATAGCTTTTGTAAAGGTAATATTATTTTTCTATGTCTTACATTAGGGTAACCCAATTTTTAAAGAAGTTGTGTAAGGGTAAGTGATGTTTTATATAGGTTTCATAAAGGTAAAATCTATTTTCCATATGTTACATAAGGGTAACCTTGAATTTCATCCTCTCTGTAAAGGTAAATGAAGTTAACTTTATGTAGAATTCATTCACCGCATGATGTAGAGTAAAAACCTATCAATTAATGGTAAGAATCATTTTATAAAGGTTGTATAAGGGTAGATATCCATTGTGTAAGGGTAGTTTTGAGTTTATTGAGGCAATGTTGGGGTTTATTCCCTATTACATAGAGGAATTTTGGGATTTTGTGGATCATTTATGTGTCATCCTTTATTTTCAATATCCATGTAAGGGTAATTCAAACCTTGTATAAAGGTAATCCATAGATCCTAAAGACGGCACAAGGGTCATCTAGGTTTTACAAATCCTATTTAAGGATAACCTCAGATTTATTATGTTTATGTAAGGTTAGTAAGATATATAAATGTAAAGTTGTTTTACCCTTAAATAGATCATTCATTCTATGTATTGGTGATTAATTTTACCTAGGAATTTGGATTCTCTTCCCCTCTTAAAACATTAACAACATAAACTTCTTTTGAATGATCTTTAAAGATTAATCATTGTTTTGATTTCTACTGACTCACTTAAATTTTATCTAAAAACTTTAAAGATTACAAATTGATTTAAATTAAGATTTTTTTGGAATGTGAATTAAATGTGGAATAAATTATAGAAATTGGATTGTGTGTCTGATGAGGGATGTCCATTAGTGTTAAAAGGTAGTTTCATTCTCTTATTTGGGTTACGCATTGTTTCTAACATGTTTTGGTGACCCAAAACCCTAATGTTCAAGTTTTTTGCAATCTTATTTAAATTTTATGAGGCTTATTTTGTGTTTTTTAGGATGATGTCATCTTCTTTTTCCATATAGTTTGTGTGTTGTGGGATTCTAGTACCATTACTGGGAAGGGAATCCATGTTTTCTATTTTTTGTGCAAGTGTGACATTATAATTCTTTTTATTCATTTTAGATGGATGGAAAGAGTTGGATTAATGGAGGTAATTAACTGGATGTAAGGAAACTGATCGAGAATGGGAGATATCACATGTGATTTTCTTATTTTCATGTTATTTATTCCCATGATTGTATGCTCAATATTTTTTTTATAACATGTGTTTAATACTGTGAATATATTGATGTTTTATCAAATATAATTGTGTAATAACTTAACACAAAAATTGTAAATCCATTAAAGATGGTAATTAAACTGGTTTTGTGTAAATAAAAAGTTGATGTGTTTACCCAATTTCTTATGAAGTTGATTGATGTTATGGTCTGTATAATTGTTGGAATTATAGGTCTGGTTTTTTTAGGTGTATGGATTTTGGGTCTCTGGTAGAGATATGTGATGCAGGAAGATGGAATTGAAATATAAATGGTTGGGTGTATAAATATTGAATGTTAATTGGGATAATTATATTTAGTTTTGAATGTAAAAAGATGATTAATGAATGTGAAAATGGTTAGAATTTGATGCGGTTGATTGAGAACTATGGAATTTATGTGTGGTAATTAGATTAAATATATTGAAATAAAAATGAACGATTTGTATAAAATGGAATGGATGGTTAAATAGGAGTTAATGAAAACCCAATAACTCTGGAAATAGCATAACATGAAATTGAATCATGTTAAAATTGGTTGTGTTGTGTGGTTGTGATATGTAATGATTATGATGAGATTTGGTGGATATGGGAAGTGGTAATGATGTGAAATGGTGGAAATGTGGGGAATTTGGAGTGAGTAAGATGTGTTGGTGTTGTGTTGTGTCGTTTTTCGTGAGTTTTCTAATAGTAATTGAATAAGTTTCTAATAATGAACATGAAATGGTATGGGTTGGTTTGGATAATTAGCTCTTGAATTCAAATGGGAGGTGTTGTGAAATTGGCTATTTTTAATATTATATTAATGGTATTGAATAATAAATATTTATGGTAATGGTAAAAAATATAAATTTTATTAACTTGAAAAGAATGGTGGAATATCACATCTGGTTTTTGTAAATCTTGTGCGGTGTGATGAATTTATAATTGGTAGTGAAAACGGTGGAGTTTGAGATGCCTTTGAGCTGATGTTGTGAGTGGGATGGTATTCATTTTAAAACCCCATAGGTTGGGATTATGTTTTTGGATATTATATACTGTATTTTCATTATTATTTCTATATGTACCCAACTTGAGTCGAGCACTATGTTTCAACACCCAAATTTATGGGGGGATGTTTTTTCCAACATCCTAATCTTGAGGATGGATGGTTAGATACTCCCTATTCCTAATTCTCTCTTCCAGATGATGTTATTATGCATTTGATATGATTTCTTTTGGATTTTAGTGCCCTTATGGTGGAGTTTGATGAGATGATGATGTGGTTCATAGTGGGGGTCGTGCATGGTAGAAGGAGAAAACAAGGTTGATTTCATTCATGTTCAAAACACCCTAATATTCTTGTTATGATTATGGTTGAGATATGATTTGATGGAACAAGTGTCTTTGTTTAAGATTTTATGTGATGGATCAAGTGTATTCGAGTGAGATTTGATGTGATGGACCAAGTTTTTATAGGTTATATTACTATATGAAAAAGACAAAGGTACCATGACATATGATTATAGGGTGTAAAAGAAGAAAACCAGTGGTAAAGTGGTGTGGTTACCCTCGTATCGATATTATTCATATTATGTTATAATACTTGGACTCATTATTTGGATATTGAGCCTTGGTGAGGCCGAGAACTGGATGACCTCTTAGGATCTTGTTAATTTTGTAGTTTGTTTTCTAGGTAATTAGTATGTTTTTCTCATATTTTCATAATATTCCTTATATATGATCCAACTACGTATACATGTTATAGTCACCTTATATATATATACACTATTTTTAAGGTTTCTAAAATTATTCCGGGACTAAGATGTACATTAATAGCTTGGGAATTTGAGTTTTTATTGAGTTGCTACCATAGGAAAGTCTATTATTCTTTACATGGACACTTTCATTGTATTCATATGGTATTACATTCATGATTATATATTTTGTATTTTACCATTTATTATGTAATTAGGTTCTTTGGTTGTTGATATCCTATCTCTCGATCCTACTTTTCTTTCTTCTAGGTTCAATTCATCTCATATGGGTGACTTTCTTCATACCCTCAGTGTTAGTCTCCAACCTGGGGCAAACTAGAAGTAAGACTTGAGGGTCATTATCTATAAGGCCCCAGCCTTAAACCTTACTTAATATTGAATTAAATGAATAACTCACATTGAGGATCTTTTCAAGTTTAGAGTTTTAGAGAATTAGGACATAACTATTACATCTCAAAAGATTACAAAGTAGACACTTCTACTAAGTTTCCATAAAATAAAAAACTCTTAAAAAGAAACATGTCTAGTTCCATGTTTTAGGTTGCATTACATTCCCTTGATCCCATCCTTGACCCTATTCCACGTTAAGTCCTGTGAAAAAAATTTCAGAAACTTGGGATGAGCATAAAAAATCTTAGTAAGGGATACACAAAGAATGAAAACTGTTAGTTTTTTAAAACAACAAGTAAACCATGTATACTTTATCAAAGTAATAATTTTCACCTTTTTGAAATAGTAAAAACTCTTCACTGAATAAAAGTTCATTACTTACCCTTCTGTGACCAAAAGATTACCATAAAACCCATATAAAGATCACATAACATAAAAAGGTAACTTGGGACATAAACATACTTAAGTGGAATAACCATAAGGTCGACTTCCACACATATCACTTAATGGAATAGCCATTCAGCCAACTTCCATACATACTTAATGGAATAGCCATATGGCCTACTTACATACCCAATACATTGGAGTTTATAACGTAACCACCCATCCTGGTATTCATGGCACCACCCGTCATATGGTTTATCACATAACCACCCGCAAAATGTCCAAGTACCATTCTAAAATTATAACACATAAAACCAATATAAAAGAATGATAACATTTCCACATTTCAATCACAATATATCATTTAAATATATTGACAAAATAGAATCCTTTATCAAAACCATTTTCAATACCAAAATACATAAAATAGTATATGGTATTTATTTTATTTTAAAAACATTACGGCTTGTTGAGGAAGCCAAAGATCAAATAATACTCGCGGCGGCGGAAAAGGTCGTTGTCACCGCGTACGTTAAAAGAAACATTCCTTTTTGTCGTTTAGTAAAACAATTCGTAGAAAAAGATTCCTTTTGTATAAAAGTCAAAGTCAAAGTCAAAGGGGTTTATACATCGTATAAAAGAAAGTTGTGTATAAAACGAAATATGCCTCAATGAAAGGAGATTGAGACGAAGTCCCTTACAAAGACGGTATCCTTGGTTTAAGGATAAATCAATTACATAATTATGTGTGACAAATTAATACACCAAATATAAGTGGATATTAAGTGTAAAACAATCAGAGGTTATTCACACATATTCATAGAACGACATATTCAAGGAGTATAAGTTTATCCCAAAGAATCAAATTTGGGTTAAGAAGTTCCCTTGCAAAAAGTTGACAGCCTAATGGCGTCACTACAAAATTCAGAAAATGAGTTGATGAGAGATAAAAAGGGTATCTCATCACATGGAAATAAAATTTAAATCAATAAGGATATATAAGAACATATCCCAACATAATAGTATGTGAATTAAAAGACATAGCAAAAGAAGTCTTTTAAAAAGAGGAGGGTGAAAGGTTCCCTTACCGACATGGGTATCTTTCGAAACATACACCCCATGAAAGAAGGACAATAAAACATTGATGTAAATACTCATAAAGGAAAGTATATTACACAATGAGTAAAATAATGGGCAGTACATACACCACTCAAAGGAAATTGTGGAAAATGTAGCATAAATCTCACGGGAATAAAAGTGAGATGAAAAATCCCTTACGAAAACTCGGCAGCCTAACGGCGCCACTTAAAACTTCCAAAAATGGATTGATGAGATCAAATATGGTCTCTCATCATATTACAATAAAATTTACATCAAGAGTAATATAAAATAACATCCCCCATCATAACAAAAAGGATCTTAAAAGAAGTAACATAAAGGAGAGTACTTAAAATGAAAGAGAGAGGTTAGATCTCTTACGAAAATTCGGCAGCCTAACGGCGCCACTCAAAACTTACAAAATGGATTGATGAGAGAGAATAGGGTCTCTCATCATATGAACATTAAAAATTACAGTAAGAGTAATATAAAATAACATCTCAATAACAAGAAATATGAGCTTTAAAAGGAATTACATAAAAGAGTTTACTTAAAAAGAAAGAGAGGAGTAGGATCCCTTACCTCGGGTCCGACTTGACTCGATCATTCTTTAACATCCTGAATAATAAACTTGATTTAATTTATACTTACTTAAGAACCTTTTTCAAGTTCATTATTCCTTTTATATCAATTATTGACATGTTATAAACATTATGTAATCATTTAAGTTAATAATGTTTGTTTTGTCGATATTTGGTTCTTAAGTCAAAAGTGGACTTCTTACAATTACATGTTGTTCGTGTGGTCAAAGGTTCTTTATATCCAGAATGACATTCCTGATTTGGATATCATATATATCATATATATCCAGAATATACATGTATTTATAATATTACATAATCATTTAGAGGTAAGAAATGAAATGCACCGTTCATGGAGACGGTAAGTCGTACGTACGCATGAACGCTACTTTCATTTCTATGTCATATTAATGGAATTAAAAATAAATGAGAGATGTGTATATTTTTAATTACAGAATTATATTCATCCTTTATATTTATCATACATCATATATATCCATTATATGTACTTATAATAGTACATTACATTTGAGGATAAGAAATGAAATGCACCGTTCATGGAGACGGTAAGCCGTACGTACGCATGAACGCTACTTTCATTTGTATCTCATACTTTAATGGAAAGAAAAAAATAATTATATAAAGGTATATTATAATTCCAGTATAACATCATATATAATAACTTTAAATCCATCCTTTATACATCCCACATATGGCATTAACGAATCAAATCACTTTGAGGGGGTGGTAGTCTGCACTTCCTAAAATAAAGATATCGCGTATACCCATAATGGAAGCCATAAAGTTATGCTACAAATGAAAAATACAGAAGATTAAGTAAAACATAAAAATATTATATATCATATATAAACATAGTGACATCTTAATGGACACCTTTGAAGGTGTTATATGAGTGTTGAACAATCATCGTTTTGTGAGGCAGAAATTCACCATCCACAGAAACAGTATGTTCTTTAACCATTAGATGAAGGTGTGTGTAAGTGTATCTCTAATACTTATTATAACAACATCCTAGTATATTTAAGATACTGGATTTGTTACAAAAGAAATTAATAAAAATAGTTTAGGGGTTTGGAGAAGCAAAATAAAACAAAAGAGCACAAGGGAAGACGTTACCTTAAAATTGGGTAACTCCCTTTGGTTTGAAACAAAAGGCTTTATTGAAGAGCTTACTGCCTAAGTTAAGGATTCTAGGATGCGGAGAGGGATGTGGAGAGACAAAATGATCAGATCTTGGCCGAACCAAAGGCTTGAGAGGTGTGGGTAAGGTGGCAGAGGTGGGGGCCTTTTATAAGAGGAGAGGAGGGGCACTCTTGGTAAAGTATAAAATGTTACTTTATTTCCAAATGGTTTTCGGATTTTAATGGTCCCACATTTATGTGTTTCGAGGATAAGGTGATAAGGGTTCTAAATCCACCCATCCAATAGGTTTTTGACATGTGTAGGTCCTAGATTTTGCATTATCATTCCATTTTATTTAAATCGTTAAATAATGAGGCCATCGCTGCATCATCATCATGTCATAAAGAATTTAATTTATTTAAGGTATAAAAATTATAAAAAAAATTACTATGATGTAGGAAATATTTTTAGATTTCCAATTACTATTTATAGTAAAAATTCTGACTTGTATAACCACATGTAAAAATAGTTTTAGTAAAAAAAATCATGTTTGTGACATTTTTATTTTAACTTTAAATAAAAGGCATAAATGTCATTATCAAACCCAAGTGGCTCCATGGGGTACCAAAAATCGACCCATGGGTTGTCTTGGTCGGCCATAACTCATCCAATAGGGTTATTACATGTGTCAAGATATTTTCATTTTATTATAATATCATTTTCACCTTAAATCACACTAATTACCTTTAAGCGTGATTAATAAAACAGAAAAGTTACTTTTCATCAAAAATTATTTTCATCCCATTGAACCAAATTTTACCTAACAATTAAAATCATTTAAATTGGATTTTTTTAAATTCAAATCACAGAAGTGGTAAAGTCCCATTTAAATGAAAATTCAAATTTTGTAACTACCACTTTGTGGTTTCACTATTCATCAAAAAAATTGAAGTTTTTCAGAAAAATACCAAAAATTCACCCTAAGCAATATTTGATATTCCAAATTCAAAAATGATGTCTATTTTACCAAATTCATAACATAGAATTTTCATTAATTAATTTTACAATTAAACCCCGTTGTTAAAACAAATAGCATGTTTTTAAGAAACAATATCTTTCAAAAGATTGACACTCATTTAAGTCCAACCTTAAAGTGGTATTAAATACAATGACCACCATTGGATTAAATGGTAAAAATATATTCTATTTACACTTTAAAACCAATTATAAATTTAATCTAGTCATATAAATAAATTATATTAAAAAGAGGTTTTGAATTAAAATACAACATTTTTCACTATTCATTAAAAAATATGAACTTTATCAGAAAAATACCAAAAATTTACACAAAGTAGATTTTTATGTGCCGATTCTAAAGAAGAATTTTATTTTGTCAAATATAACACATAAAATTTTCAAAAGTGGATTTAAAAGAGGTTCGTCATCAAAAGGCGGTTAATCGGCCTTTTAAAGAATTTAGACTGTCTACGCTTAAAATTGGATTCATTCGCATTTTTAATCCTCTAAAATTTATTGTAAAGAGTAAAAATATTTGACAAACATATATAATAATTTTGTAGTTAGTTCTATTCATTCCCGCCATTACAACGGCTAGGCATTAACTACCATTTAAAATAATATTATTTTATTATTAGAGTGCAACGTAAGATTCCCAAGAAACTCGTTGTTGCGTGTTGGGTACGCCATCGAGCATAGCATCCCCTTTAAAGTTATATTAATATTTTATTCAAAAATATGGATAAATGTGAAAATTTCATACTCTTTATTTACCTGGGGTGTTACATCCTTCCCCCCTTTTGGGAATTGCATCCTCGCAATTTTAAAATTGGGCTTGGATACTTCATTGAAATCCCCCCATCGGAAAAGGAGTAAATTAAACTATCACTTTAAAAGAAATAAAGGAAAGTACAAAGGTCACCCGAGTTAACCCATACTAGGATTCCAAGTATGAAAATATGGACATGGAGGAAAAAACAAAGGGTCATGTTCTGATGGAGAGTGATAGTAAACATGTCTAGGAGAAAGTTAACCATAAGAAAATTACAAACTTGTGATGGGTTAAATGGTATTCGATTCCCCAGTAGGAAAAGTTAACAGACAACATTTTTTTTAAGTTACCTTTCATGGAGGAATTTATTTTTGAGCTTAACTAAATCATAATGAAACATACTTACTTGTCATGTAGACTTTCAACTTTTACTATATTCCTTAATCAAACTCATATTTTCTCCAAAAGATGGGTATTTAGGAAGACTTGTTCGCATTAAGAGTATTATAATCAATTTCTAGAGAATCACCTAATCCATAAAATATAACTATACACTTCCCATGTATTTAGACTCTATCCAAAACCAAAACCAAAAAGGTTAGTACAGGATCATATAATCCAGAAAAGGATAACCCTTTATAAAAAGAAAATCTATTCTTAATCTCCAAAATTTGTCCAACAAAACCCAAAGTTCAATGAGGACCATTCGATAAACTTTTTGTCCATAAAATTCCTCAAAGTAAACCAAACTAAGATTGAAACCCAAATATTTGAAGGATTTAGTCACATAGTCTTCCAAGTTAAGTAGTAACATTTATCTCCAAAAACACATCAGTTGCTCCTAAAGTCTCGCATTGAAAAGTAATTAACCTAATCACATATCCTCCATGATAAGTTAATAAATTTCCATAGATATCCCAAAATCAACATACTCCTAATTCATAAAATCATTTAACTAAAAAAATTAGTCAAACTAACCAGGGACTTCACGTAGTCCAGTGGTCGGTGATAAATACCCATTGCACTTTGGTTGTGGGTTCGATTCCCACAGCCTTGTCCGACGCGACGGGTTGTCACACGGTCTTCGTGTTGTCCTTTTTCCAAAACTACATAATTCTTAAAAAATTCCCCAATAACGAGATAAAATCTTCAAAAATAACCATAATGTAATTTAACCTCAATTTTATCTCATGACTTTCACTTTCCATCATTACATATAGTAACCCAAAATTACCTTGAAAGTAAGGATCATATAAACCCAAATGGTTCTTTATAACTATTTCTACAAAAGAACAGATTACTATTCTTTGAATAAAATTTTCATATATCAAACATCAGTGTTACACATACTATAAAAAGTCTTCTAATGTACCCCATCATCAAAAGACACTTAATACTCTTAAGAATTTTACCATAACTCTTGAAGCCCTTATATATTGACTTCTTACTCATTCAACATTCTTCATGATCCATTAACCATTCCTTTCCAACTTATTCTGAAATACTTATTTCCTACAAACAAAATCATGAATCATATCCTAAGATTCCAAAATAGAAAACAAAAGTTAAGAAATAATCCATACCTTTGATTGGTCATTGTCAGTTTCTTCATCCTCAATCGGAATGGCATTAGGTATTGGTAAACGAGTATTTGTATGATCTTGGTGATCCCATTCACGAAACTTCTTCATAGGACATGTGTTTTCATAATTACCATGCACACCACATTTAAAACATTCAATTGATCCCTCAGAAAGAACTTCTTTCCCTTTCCTCGAGTCAACTAGATGCTTCTTTTTTCTATGGAAGTTTCTTGCATTATGACCTTCATTTCCACATATATAGCATATTTCTGTTCCTTTGAAACATTTTCCTAGGTGTTTCTTTCCACATCTATGACACATAGGTTTTTGAACACACTTACCTTTATGATTATTACCTGTAGTTCCGTAGGGATTTGTTTCTCGCATATATGATGCCTTATAGAAATCACCAAGGTTTAGGTGGTCAATCATGACTCCAGATAGTTGGTTGAGGATAAACACAAGAGTTCTCATTGCAGCTCCCATATCATTCAGTTTCTCGCTCAGAAAACTGTCACAGTTTCCTTCACATCCACTGTTACTTTGGTGCCTGCTAGATCCAGCCATTTACTAAAACCAAAAAGGCCAGTGTGAGTATATCAACAAAACCATCATGTACTAAAGAGGAAGATAAAAACTAAGATATACTTACTCATTCACTTTATCTAAAACTAGGACTGTTTATGAAATCCTAACCATTATGGTCATGTCACTTATGCTTAAAGAATACCCTAACCTCTAAAGTTTTCTAAACCGACCTTTGATACCAACTATAAGGCCCCAGCCTTAAACCTTACTTAATATTGAATTAAATGAATAACTCACATTGAGGATCTTTTCAGGTTTAGAGTTTTAAATAATTAGGACATAACTAATTACATCTCAAAAGATTACAAAGTAGACACTTCTACTAAGTTTCCATAAAATAAAAAACTCTTAAAAAGAAACATGTATAGTTCCATGTTTTAGGTTGCATGACTTTCCCTTGATCCCATCCTTGACCTTATTCCACGTTAAGTCATGTAAAAAACATTTCAAAAACTTGGGATGAGCACAAAAAGATCAGTAAGGGATACACAAAGAATGAAAACTGTTAGTTTTTCAAAACAACAAGTAAACCATGTATACTTTATCAAAGTAATACTTTTCACATTTTCGAAATAGTGAAAACTATTCACTGAATAAAAGTTCATTACTTACCCTTCTGTAACCAAAAGATTACCATAAAACCCATATAAAGATCACATAACATATAAAGGTAACTTGGTACATAAACATAGTTAAGTGGAATAACCATAAGGTCGACTTCCAAACATATCACTTAATGGAATAGCCATTCGGCCAACTTCCATACATAATTAATGGAATATCCATACGGCCAAATTCCATACCCAATGCATTGGAGGTTATAACGTAACCATCCGTCCTGGTATTCACAGCACCACCCGTCATATGGTTTATCACGTAACCAGTCGTAAAATGTCCAAGTACCATTATAAAATTATAACACATAAAACCAATATAAAGGAATGATAACATTTCCACATTTCAATCACAATATATCATTTAAATATATTGACAAAATAGAATCCTTTATCAAAACCATTTTCAATACCAAAATACATAAAAGATTATATGGTATTTATTTTATTTTAAAAACATTACGGCTTGTTGAGGAAGCCAAAGATCAAATAATACTCACGGCGGCGGAAAAGGTCGTTGTCACCGCGTACGTTAAAAGAAACATTCCTTTTTGTCATTTAGTAAAACGCTTCGTAGAAAAAGATTCCTTTTGTATAAAAGTAAAAGTCAAAGGGGTTTATACACCGTATAAAAGAAATTTGTGTATAAAATGAAATATGCCTCAATGAAAGGATATTGAGACGAATTCCCTTACAAAGACGGTATCCTTGGTTTAAGGATAAATCAATTACATAATTATGTGTGACAAACGAATAAACCAAATATAAGTGGATATTAAGTGTAAAAAAATCAGAGGTTATTCACACATATTCATATAATGACATATTCAAGGAGTATAAGTTTATCCCAAAGAATCAAATTTGGGTTAAGAAGTTCCCTTGCAAAAATTTGACAGCCTAATCGCGTCACTACAAAATTCAGAAAATGAGTTGATGAGAGATAAAAAGGGTATCTCATCACATGGAAATAAAATTTAAATCAATAAGGATATATAAGAACATATCCCAACATAATAGTATGTGAATTAAAAGACATAACAAAAGAAGTCTTTTAAAAAGAGGAGGGTGAAAGGTTCCCTTACCGACATGGGTATCTTTCGAAACATACACCTCGTGAAAGAAGGACAATACAACATTGATGTAAATACTCATAAATGAAAGTATATTACACAATGAGTAAAATAATGGGTAGTACATACACCACTCAAATGAAATTGTGGCAAATGTAGCATAAATCTCATGGGAATAAAAGTGAGATGAAAAATCCCTTATGAAAACTCGGCAGCCTAATGGCGCCACTTAAAACTTCCAAAAATGGATTGATGAGATCAAATAGGCTCTCTCATCATATTAAAATAAAATGTACATCAAGAGGAATATAGAATAACATCCCCCATCATAACAAAGAGGAGCGTAAAATAAGTAACATAAAGGAGAGTACTTAAAATGAAAGAGAGAGGTTAGATCTCTTATGAAAATTCGGCAGCCTAACGGCGCCACTCAAAACTTCCAAAATGGATTGATGAGAGAGAATAGGGTCTCTCATAATATGAAAATAAAAATTACAGTAAGAGTAATATAAAATAACATCCCAATAACAAGAAATATGAGATTTAAAAGTAATGACATAAAAGAGTGTACTTGAAAAGAAAGAGAGGAGTAGGATCCCTTACCTCGGGTCTGACTTGACTCGATCGTTATTTAACGTCCTGAATAATAAACTTGAGTTAATTTATAATTCCTTAAGAAACTTTTTCAAGTTCATTATTCCTTTTATATCAATTATTGACATGTTATAAACATTATGTAATCATTTAAGTTAATAATGTTTGTTTTGTCGATATTTGGTTCTTAAGTCAAAAGTGGACTTCTAACAATTACATGTTGTTCGTGTGGTCAAAGGTTCTTTATATACAGAATGACATTCCTGATTTGGATATCATATATATAATATATATCCAGAATATACATTTATTTATAATATTACATAATCATTTAGAGGTAAGAAATGAAATGGACCGTTCATGGAGACGGTAAGCCGTACGTACGCATGAACGCTACTTTCATTTCAATGTCATATTAATGGAATTAAAACTAAATGAGAGATGTGTATATTTTTAATTCCAGAATTATATTCATCCTTTATATGTATAATACATCATATATATCCATTTTATGTACTTATAATAGTACATTACATTTGAGGATAAGAAATGAAATGCACCGTTCATGGAGACGGTAAGCCGTACGTACGCATGAACGCTACTTTCATTTCTATCTCATACTTTAATGGAAAGAAAACAATAATGATATAAAGGTATATTATAATTCCAGTATAACATCATATATAATAACTTTAAATACATCCTTTATACATCCCACATATGGCATTAACGAATCAAATCACTTTGAGGGGGCGGTAGTCCGCACTTCCTAAAATGAAGATATCGCGTATACCCATAATGGAAGCCATAAAGGTATGATACAAATGAAAAATACAGAAGCTTAAGTAAAACATAAAAATATTATATATCATATATAAACATAGTGACATATTAATGGCCACCTTTTAAGGTGTTATATGAGTGTTGAACAATCATCGTTTCGTGAGGCATAAATTCGTCATCCACAGAAACAGTATGTTCTTTAACCATTAGATGAAGGTGTGTGTAATTGTAGCTCGAATACTTATTATAAAAACATCCTAGTATATTGAAGATACTGTATTTGTTACAAAAGAAATGAATAAAAAGATTTTAGGGGGTTGGAGAAGCAAAATAAAACAAAAGAGCACAAGTGAAGACGTTACATTAAAATTGGGTAACTCCCTTTGGTTTGAACCAAAAGGGTTTCTTGAAGAGCTTCCTGCCTAAGTTAAGGCTTCTAGGATGAGGAGAGGGGTTTGGAGAGACAAAATTATCAGATCTTGGCCGAACCAAAGGCTTGATAGGTGTGGGTAAGGTGGTAGAGGTGGGGGCCTTTTATAAGAGGAGAGGAGGGGCACTCTTGGTAATGTATAAAATGTTACTTTATTTCCAAATGGTTTTCAGATTTTAATGGTCCCACATTGATGTGTGTCTAGGATAAGGTGATAAGGGTTATAAATCCACCCATACAATAGGTTTTTGACATGTGTAGGTCCTAGATTTTGCATTATCATTCCATTTTATTTAAATCGTTAAATAATGAGTTCACCGCTGCATCATCATGATGTCATAGAGAACTTAATTTATTTAAGGTCTAAAAATTATAAAAAAATACTATGATGTAGGAAATATTTTTATCTTTCCAATGAATATTTATAGTCAAAATTATGACTTGTATAACCACATGTAAAAATTGTTTTAGTAAAAACCAATCATGTTTGTGACATTTTTATTTTAACTTTAAATAAAAGGCATAAATGTCATTATCAAACCCAAGTGGCTCCATGGGGTACCAAAAATCAAACCATGGGTTGTCTTGGTCGGCCATAACTCATCCAATAGGGTTATGACATGTGTCAAGATATTTTCATTTTATTATAATATCATTTTTACCTTAAATCGCACTAATTACCTTTAATCGCGATTAATAAAACTTAAAAGTTACTTTTCATCAAAAATTATTTTCATCCCATTGAACCACATTTTACTTAAAAATTAAAATCATTTAAATTGGATTTTTGAAATTCAAATCACAGAAGTGGTAAAGTCCCATTTAAACAAAAATTCAAATTTTGTAACCACCACTTTGTGGTTTCACTATTCATCAAAAAAAATTGAAGTTTTTCAGAAAAATACCAAAAATTCACCCTAAGCTATATTTGATATTCCGAATTCAATATTGATGTCTATATTACCAAATTTATAACATAGAATTTTCATTAATTAATTTTATAATTAAACCGCGCTGTTAAAACAAATAGCGTGTTTTTAAGAAATAATATCTTTCAAAAGATTGACACTCGTTTAAGTCCAACCTTAAAGTGGTATTAAATACAATGACCACCATTGGATTAAATGGTAAAAATATATTCTATTTACACTTTAAAACCAATTATAAAGATAATCTAGTCATATAAATAAATTAGATTAAAAAGAGGTTTTGAATTAAAATACAACATTTTTCACTATTCATTAAAAAATATGAACTTTATCAGAAAAATACCAAAAATTTACAAAAAGTAAATTTTGATGTGCCGATTCTAAAGAAGAATTTTATTTTGTCAAATATAACACATAAAATTGTCAAAAAGTGGATTTAAAAGAGGTTCGCCATCAAAAGGCGGTTAATCGACCTTTTAAAGAATATTAGACTATCTACGCTTAAAATTGGATTCATTCGCATTTTTAATCCTCTACAATTTATTGTAAAGAGTAAAAATATTTGACAAACATATATAATAATTTTGTAGTTAGTTCTTTTCATTCCTGCCATTACAACGGCTAGGCATTAACTACCATTTAAAATAATATTATTTTATTATTAGAGTGCAACGTAAGATTCCCAAGAAACTCGTTGTTGCGTGTTGGGTATGCCATCGAGCATAGAGTCCCCTTTAAAGTTATATTAATATTTTATTCACAAATATGGATAAATGTGAAAATGTCATACTCTTTATTTACCTGGGGTGTTACATTATCTCCCTTTCTCCATTACTAGTCCAGGAGGGGTACCTTTGGAGGGGGTTAATGACACTAATAATGAATTTAATGAAAATATATTATGTATATTACATGTCTAAGATTCTTTAAATGTTATATTATAATTATCTAATAACACTTTCTTACTCATTTGACCATTATGAAAAGCTGTTTTTGTTGGTTTACAGCCTATGTGAGAGATGTTGTAATGTTTATATGGTGAATTATTATGTAATATAATATACTATTAATCAAATTTATTAATACGGTAATAAATATGTCACAAAGTTTCTGGAGTTATAACATTAATATCTATTCATGTTAATAATATATCATCTCAGTTCATTAAAAACCGTAGAAACAAGTTTATGTTTAGTTTCATCTTCACACACTAGTACAAAAAACTGTTTTTAACGTAGCCTTTTTTCACATTGGTTTTTTTGAACTGATGTGAACATCTCTGAAACTTGATTTTTTTCATTTCAGTTATTATATAACAGGTGTGAAAAACCATTTTTACTATTTTTTCACATAGTTTATATAATAAAAAATGTGAAAAATTAATTTTCCTAGTTTTTTCATGTCAGTTTTAAATAACCGATGTGAAAAATAAATTTTCATGACTTTTTCACGTCGGCTATTAAATAACTGAAGGTAAAAGGAATTTTTCATGTTTTTTATTAACTATCCGACGTTAAAATTATTATAATCATGTATTTCATTTCCGAAGCTTCGATTTGACTGGTCTTAGAGCTCAAATAAAGTTATAGATCAAAAGTAATGGCCATCGAAATTTGATCATCTCTAAATGAAGTCTTAGGGAAGGCCAACTTCTGATGGCTAAAACATTTTATCTGTAACTCCATTTGAGCTCTGAGACCAATCAAATCAAATCTTGGGAAATGAAATACATATTTTTTAATATTTTCAATGTCGTTTATTAAATAACCGACATTAAAAATTCCTTTTAAGTTCGGTTATTAAATAACGGACATTAAAAATCGATTTGTAACCTCAGTTATTTAATAACCGACGTGAAAAAGACAGGAAACTTTATTTTTCACATTAGTTATTATATAACGGACATGAAAAATCAGGGAAAATTTTAATATCTTTTCAAGTCAATTATCATAAAACCAACGTGAATAATAATTTTAATATCCCAGCAACACGAAATTTCATTTTTTTCACATCACAACATCAAAATTGTAAATTTCCGCCTCAAATTTTTAATAACTCGTTTTCATTAACCATCTCAATTATTCTTTTTCATTATACACATATCATAATTTAATGATCATTTCTTTCAACCATCATCATTTCCCCAACTCGAATCATTTAATCTTCAAAGTGAATGAACTACTTCTTCTTTCCGCAATATCGTCAAGGAATTTCTAATTATTTATCCATGATTTATGTTTTTCATGATTAGTTTTCTTAATTTATATACCATTTAATGATAATTTATTTCAACCATTATCATTCCACTGACTCGACTCATTTGATCTTCCACGTGAATCCACTATTTCTTCTTTCTGAGATCTCGTCAATGCATTTGTAATTATTTTTCCAAGATTTATATTTTTTATGAGTAGTTTTCTTAATTGATATACCATTTGATGATTATTATTTTATTATAATTTTTAATAAATCTTTGTATCATGGTAAAAATACAAACCCTCCTTCAGATTCTAAAATTTCTTCTAAGAAGAAGCTACGGTTGGCTCATTCGATCATTCCTCGAAAACAAAATATCAAACATCTGATGGTCATAACTTTTGATCTTTATCTTCATTTAAGCTCTACATCCTATCAAATAGAATATTAGGAAATTATCTACAATATGGTAAACATTTTTACATTATTTTATAAAACACAACGTTATAAATGACTTTTAACATCCATTTAAAAAAACTTGATGTAAAAACTAGCTTTTTAATGTCTTTTGAAGATGTCCTTTCACCTCAATTTTTTAAAAACTGATGTGAAATATCATAAAAAACATTTTTGACGTCGTTTATTTAATAAATGATGTTAAAAATCATATTTCTCAAAGACGTTGCCTCAAAACAGATGTTAAAAATAAAAAAACCAACGTAAAAAGGGGTTTTTGTACTAGTGACAAGTCATAATCAATACTATAATGGAATTAATATGGATAATTATATGAAATCATGGGATATATATCAAATAACCATAGTTAATTTGGTAATTATGAAAGTGGTATCAATGATGAGGGATCAACATTAACATTACAAATCATGTGTAAGACAATTAAAAGTGTTAACAACCGATGTTAAAAACAAGCTATAATAAACCACCATATTCATAGTAAATAATTGAAAATTAATTTTATAAAATGTTTATATAGATGAATAAGGTTCTAATGTAGGCTATTAATATATTTATGGGTGTTTTACAGGAATTTATAGTGCGATCAACTATGTTGGGAAATAAGCCATGGGATTTTTTCTCAAACTCTCTTTGTTGAGACATTTTTTACTTTATACCCCAATTTAATTTTATATGGTTCATATAGTTACCAATTTTTATGTTATCATGAAATATATTTTATTAATGGTATTTTAGGTTTATTTTTAATCTTTTTATCCATTAATATATTTTGAAAAAATGTTACTCAGGTGTCGAATCAAGTTATTTTTCTGTGAGTCATCAATTTTCTTCGAGATATTGATCTTATAAGTATTTTTTATACTAAAATTTCCTTATAAATATTTTTGATTTCATTTATATTTTATGAAATTAATAATTTTTATTAAAATTTTTCTCTTTGGGGAGTGTATTCTCTTTCAAAATGCGTTACAAAAAGTTATGATCCCTAACCTAATCACATAAATGTTTTTCTTATATATCTATGTTTTACATATCCAAATTATTTTATAAAATATTACAACTAAACTTCATACTACTCTTCCCCTCTTATCAATGAAAGGTTTTAACATCCCTTTAATGATGTGGGTTTAACAAAAAAAAAATTGAATCTAAAAATTTTCAACATGATTAGTTTTCAAAAAAAAGAATTATTTAAAAATAATGTTTTAAAATGTTCTAAAGTGCCTATTTTTAAAAAAAAATTACAATTATTTTCAACTATATTAACACTCTTTAATAATTATTTAAAAAAAATAATTTTTTTTACATGGGTATTTTTTTATGGGAGTAATATATTTGACATGTTTCTATGTGAACATATCTTTCCATAACATTTATCATATTTATAATGACCCAAACCATTATTAATTTAAATTCCTTGTGATCTAATTAAATTTTATATTATGTAAAATGGTTATATAACATATGAAATTATTTGGTTTTATGATTTTGTATTTCAAAATACCATCAAGAATTGTTACAATTGCTAATATAACTGTTGAACAATAATCACATGATTAGTATAAATATAGGGCTTTAACAAATCCAATTTACTCAGACAAAGGAAGTTATGGACTCATCCATTGTAATTTCTCTGTAAATATCCAATTTTTTGGAGCTCGAAAAGGATGTGGAATCATTGGGATTCTCTCTTGACCAATCCCAATCTGAGCTTCAACACATTAAGCTCGAACAAAATCGCCGACGGGAGAAGTGGAAGTTGATAGAGATTACCACCCAAGCGATGTTATCTAAGCCTCCCCAATAGTCTGTCACCATTACACACCTTACCCTTTGGTCTTATGTGGGTGTTATAAGGGGTTATATAACAATATACTAGCTCTATGATTTTGTGCATTATTATTTTTAGAATAAATAATATACATTCGTTAAATTATTGTTACTTTGTAAATAGTTTTAAAGCACAAATTGTATTTTCTGTTAATATTCAGTTAAGAAATATATTTTGATGAATTAATGGTTTTTTAATGAAATAATATATTAATAAAATATTATTAATAAATTACTTTTTATTAAATATAAATTATCGTATAATTTTTATGAATTCAATTGTAATTTTTATTATGGTTTAAAAGTCTTTTTTTTTTCAAAACCCATGAATTTTCGATAAATGTTGGTTTTTATTTTAAAAGTAAAAAAGTTAAATATTTATAAAATTATTTGGATAAACTAAATATTATTTTTGGAATCAGGAAGTCGAAATTATCCAAAGGTTAATTTTTCGTAATTTTCTGAGACAGTCGATTTTTTGGATGAAAATTAAATACAGTTTAAATATATAATGTGTTTTATGACATCATAATGATCAAATAGTGATTTAATAAAATAATATAAATTATTTTTTTTCCAATATATGTTTTATCACTGAAATAATGTGATCTTAGGTTTTTTTATTTATTTTACAAAGCTTTAGTGGACCCCCCAAGACTTATGAAACATTTTAACTTTTTAAATTGATTTCCTTGAGAGTTTGACTCACCTCCCTATAATAAAGCCTAATATTTTAAGAAGTTAGGTCATTGGACTTATAAAATAATGTTTTCTACTCTCCTATGGAAAAAACCATGTGAAAAATCATGGGTTTGATTGTGGTTTTGATTAGTTTAATGTTCGGTGTGCAAAACCTAAATAATAATTAATTCCCTCTCTTTTCCTATATAAACCCACCCAAGATCCCACTTCTCTTCACTCAAAACAATTGGATCACATCCCTACCCTAACCTACTCTCTCTAAAATCCTCCCAATGTGCCCCAAGATGTAACGTCCCAAACATTTATTAATGGAAATTCTTCTTGATCTAATTAAATGTATTATTATGTAAAATAGTTATATAACATATGCACTTGCTTGGTTTTATGTTTTTGGATTTTAAAACAACTTTAATAAATGTGAACATTGCTAATATAGCTGTTGAACAGTGATCACATGATTAGTATAAATATATGGCATTAACAAATCCAATTTACTCAGACAAAGGAAGTGATGGCCTCATCCAGTAGACTTTCCCTATACGAATCCCATTGGTCAGAGCTCAGAAAGGAGGTGGAGTCATTGGTCATCTCTCTTGACCAAGCCCAAGCCAAGCTTTAACACATTAATCTTGAATGGAACCGCCTACTGGAGAAGTGGAAGTTGATAGATATTACCACCCAAGCAATGTTATCTGAGTCACCCCAAGTGTCTATCGGCATCACACACCTTACCCTTCGGTCTTATGTAGGTTTTATAAGGGGTTATGTAACAATAACCTAGTACTATAATTATGTACATTATTTTTTATAGAGAATATACATTCATTTTATTATCGTTACCTTGTAAATATTTTTCAAAGAAAAAATTGTATTTTAGTTAATATTTAATTAAGAAATATATTTTGATGAATTAATAGATTTTTTGAATTAAATAATATTTTAATAAAATATTATTACTAAATTACTTTTTTACATATAAATTATTGTATAATTTTTATGAATACAATTGTGATTTTTATTAAGGTTTGAAAGTTGTTTTTATCAAAACCCATGAATTTTCGATAAATATCAGTTTTTATTTTAAAATTAAAATTCACATATTCAGAAAATTATTTGGATAAATTGAATATTATTTTTTGAATCATTACCTTGAAATTATCCTGCGGTGAATTTTTCATAATTTTTTGAGATAGTAGAATTTTGGGCTAAAAATTAAATATCATTTAAATATATAATGTGCTTTATGACATAATAATGACCCAATAGTGATGTAATAAAATACTATAAACATTATTTCCAGACGATATATTTTTTTAATTAAAATAATGTGATTTGTGGTTTTTTTGATTTATTTTACAAAACATTAGTGGACCCTCCAAGACTTATAAAACATTTTATCCTTTTTAAATTGATTTCGTTGAGACTGTGACCCACCTCCACATAAGAAAGCTTAATATTTTAAGAATTTCAACCATTTTCCTTATAAAATAATTTTTTCCACTCCCCTTTTTCAAAAAACAAGGGCAAAAACCATGGGTTGGTCTGTGGTTTTCATTAGTTTAATGTGTAGTGTCGAAAACCTAAATAATAAAAAATTCCCTCCCTTTTCTTATATACACCCATCCAAGCTTCAACTTCCTCTTCACTCAAATCCCTTGGAGCTCAACCAAACTCTTCCCTAATCTCTATATAATCCTTACAAGATGCCCTAATCTCTCAATAATCCTCTCTCAATACCCTCCCAAGCCTTTGGGATCACACTTCCAAGTAAGGGATTTCTTCCTTCCTTATTTATATTCAAGTATCCATATATTGTTATGCCCTTTTATTTCCAATTAAAAATACTAGGGTATGATTTTTCACCACCCATATATGTCTCTCTTTATGTTTTAATTATTATATACCAATTCCTCTCTCATCAATTCCTTCCATGTATACCTGTTACCATGCTGAAATTCTGTAAGAGATTTCTTCTTTCTCATTTTTTTCCAAATATCATTATGTTGTTATGCCCTTTTATTTTCAATTATAAATGATGGTGTATTATTTCACACATCCCCTATACTTTCCTCTTTATGTTTTAATGATGATATACCCCTTTGTCTCTAATCGAGGCCTTCCATGTATACCTGTTACCATGTCGAAATTCTGTAAGGGATTCCTTCCTTTATCATTTTTTCCAAGTTTCGTAATATTGTTATGACCTTTTAGTTTAAATTATAAATGTTGGTGTATGATTTTTCACCTCCCCCATACTTCCCTATTTATGTTTTAATTATGGTATACCCCTTTTCTCTCTCATTAATGTCTCCCATGTACACCTGTTACCATCCTGAAATTCCCTAAAAAAGTTCTCTCTCCTCATTTACATTCAAGAAATTCTTTTGTATTATGAATCCAAATTCCATTACTTATGTTGGGACATGTATCTATATGAACCCCTCACTATCCATTTCATGTACATGTGATGAGACACCCTCTTACCTCTCATCAACCTTTTTTATAAAGTCTAATGTCTCGTCTTTATGCTGCAGAAATTGCACCGCCTTTTTCCAAGAGAAAATATTTATGTAGTGAATACCATGCCCATTTCTCTATCAAGTATATTCACCATTATAAAAATTTACTTATTGATGTAAGAGTTTCATGTATGAATTACACATTCCTTTACCATGGAATAAATTATGATTTTTGATGAATCTATGGTGTATGACCTTGTGACACACTTATGCATGAAATGAAATGTTAAGAAGGGTGTGCCCTGATAGCGCTCCAATGCATTGGGTAAAGATTAGTATCATGATACATCACGTTAAATGAGGGTTTAATCATTATAATTCAAGTGAAATTAGGGTTTAATCATGAACCATGTTCAATGAGCCTTGTCTTATGCTGATACCATATTAAGTGTTACTGTCACATTTCCATGTTATGATTTTTTTAAGGTAAATGGTGACATGAATCGGTCACCTGATACATGCCCCCAAGGAATTTATTAAATCAAAACGGATATACAGTTTTTGCACGATATGTAAATAAATTACACCAACACAAAGAAAAAAGAAAGATACATGCTGATAAAATAGAAACATCTCACACAAAATCAAAGGACTCATGCATCCATCATGAGATCCATTGAAAAATAGGAGTAGACTATGCCTTACTATATGCAGACTGTACCGATGTGAAGACAGAAGTAGTCTTCATCTTCAAAATCTAAGAACAATAGTCAAATATCATCTGCATATAACTGATAAAAAATTCATGCACAACACCATGATGTATAAAGATATCCAGTAATCACACAACATGTTTTTCAGCAAGAAGAGTAGCCATAAATAAGGCAGAAACTAAGAGAATACAGGCAGAAAACCCATCAAGAATAGAGCAGATAAACAGATAAGAAATCAGAGTTGTTCATAAGAAATGCAGTCCAACTGAAACCTGTGAAGGAAAAACCAATTATCCCAACAGAATCCAGGTAGAAAAAGGAAACATCTAACAAGATTCATAATATTTGGCTAGAGCATCTCAAAAAATCCAACATGCCCCACTGGTCTTCATCCAAAAAGCACAAAGAAATCAGGAACCAAAAATCATTTCCATAGTATGTCCTTAAAATAGAAGTTTGGATATTTCTAAAAATTCCTCAGCCACTCTAATAAACATCCTCTTTCTAATATCAAGATAAGAATCAGCAGTCATTTCACCAATTTTGTATTTTCGAAAGGAATTTGTAACATTTTCCACTAACCAGGAGTCATGCTCTTTTGAGAAATTAGGTTCCTCTTCATACTGATAGGCATCCCGATATGAAAGATCATTTTCATCAACTTCACTTGAGGAAGTATCTGAATCGGATCAATCAGAAGATTGTGAGGATTTAGGTAGGGATTCAATAGGGAAAGGCTGCGGAGGAACCTCAAAATCAGTACTTTTGGAAGCTAATGATCTTGTGATAATAGTTCATTCAGAATTGACGTTATCTCTATGTTTCCTAGTTTTCCTGGGATTTGGAGTGATGAAACCATCATAGTCAATAATGGCTTTTTTACCTTTCTGATCTTTTAGATGAAAATTATCCTCCACTTGAGATATCTTTTCAACATACTCCTAAAAATAATCCTTAGCTTCCCGCTATAAAACCTAATAAGCCTCTTGTGACTCTATTTTATTTCTTTGCACTTCATTAAGAGAGGTTGGAGCAGGGTAGTCCTTTGTTTCCTTATCATTTGAATAAGGGAACTCATGATGAGTGGAAGAGTCCTTCTTAGAGGGAGTATTGTTAGTCGTGGACTCAAATACAGCATTCACATAATCAGATATTTGATTATGATTTCCATGTTTTTCCATCATCAAATCCTGATTTTCCATTAAGGGTGAAGGGAGAATAGTATAGATCTCAACAGTGACAAGGTTCTCTTTATTTTTAGCTGCCATATGACTATCCAAATGAGCATATTATGGACCATCCTCAGTGTAAGCCTCAATATTTTTGTGCTCCTGGTTTCTCTTTTCAACCCAAGTCATTTTTCTAGAAACCGAAGTTGAAGGTTTGAAGCTGTAATCTTTCAAAAGATGTCCATGTTTCAAACAAGAAGTGCAGTAATCTGGTAATTTTTCATAAACTACCTCCTGAAAGTAACCATAAGATACATTTTGAATCCAAATTTGATTAGGAAGATCATGGGAGACATCAACTTCTACACATATTCTAGCCACTAATGGTCTTGAGATTTTTTTTGTAGCCAAGTCAAGTTCCAGGGGGTTTCCAATGAGCGTTGATATGCCTATTTCCTAACATGTATTTTATTGTTCATGTTATTCCTTATTTACTCCCTTAATGGGATTTATAGCTCACCCTTTTCTTATGTATGTCCTCATGTTATCCCATGCAACACTAAGTACGAGGGAATGTAGTGGTCATGTAAAGTAAGTATTCAATAATGATGTCGGTTGTCATATTTTAATTTGTTATGTAATGTTCATAATTTTCCAAGACACTAGACCTAACGATCCTCAGAGTTGTCTTAAGTGAAATATTATGTAATAAATCATGTATATGAGTGAAATAAAAAAGCAGGGTTGTTATAGTTGGTATCAGAGGATCAGTTTAGGTATTTTTGAGATTAGGATTAGAAAACCCTATCGAAATCCTTATGAATAAGACTAAGTATAATAAGAACATTCCAAAATTTTGGTGATTATTGAGTAAGTGGTTTATCAAGAAAATGCATCCCTATATAGATACGAGTAGGTGGAGGCGGCTTTGGAACAGATGTATGTAGGAGTGAAAACTCCGATAAGTAGTTTCAGGCTTGACTCAGGGTATCCTGGTACACGACAACGGGCCTTGTTGCACTCTTGGTTACGACACTCCCAGGGGACATTCTTTGGTAAATTCATAAACTTAGTATGAACCATTATTAAGGGAATAAAAAATTCCCCTAGGAATATATGTTGGGAAATAGATCATGGATAACCTAGATTGAAACTTAGGGTATCCCAAGATAGGATATACTATTCAATTACAAGATTAACCTTCTATATCCAATGTTTTATTTTTTACATTCTTATTAGCTAAGTATTCAAACCCCCTAATTATATTTTCTTTTTGTTAGTTAAAACATAGAAGGAGGAAGATCACGAACAAATATTATCTCTCTTCCTAAAGAACTACTTTCAAAGATTATCCTTAATTCATGCGCAGCTGACATTGAAACGTTTTCAAATGTCCAAGTTACATGAAAACAACTTTATGAGGCATCCAATACCTCTATAATTGCACGATTCTTTCAAGGATCAAGTACTATATATTGGAGAATATTTCACTCACAACTTTATTACCATGTTAATCATGGGAAGTACCATTAGGGGAATTTTAAATTCTTTACTTTATCTCAAAATTATGATTCTCTAAATGATTTTATAGATGATGTAAAAGAAGGAGACCTCAGAGTAGCCTATATTTATCAAATTATATATTTCTTTCTTTTGGGAGATATGAACACTGATTTACCAAAACCCTATTTTGGAATATTTGAAGATGAATCAGTAAGAATTTTTTATAAAAAAACATGTTCAAGATGATGTCCCAAAATTATATATAGGAAATACATATTTTTTTTATGATGTATCGATGCTTCCATAGATATAATTCAAGATGTATGGAGAGTTTTTGGTCAAAGGAAGTATATGATTTTGAAAAAATCATGATGTACCATTGTGACGCATGAACAATTTCTACCAAGAGGCAGTGCTAAAGGAAAATATTGAAGACCTAATTGAATTTATGAATGGGAATTACCCTCACATTTTGTTGCCTTACTATGAAAAAAAAATTTCTAGGGTGAAATTTCTTAAGGGGGGAAGATTGTAATGACCCAAACTTTTATTAATGGAAATTCCTCGTTATCTAATTAAATGTCTTATTATGTAAAATGGTTATATAACATATAAACTTCTTTGGTTTTATGTTTTTGGATTTTAAAACACCATTAAGAATTGTGACAATTGATAATATAGTCGTTGAATAGTGATAACATGATTAGTATAAATATAGGGATTTAACAAATCCAATTTACTCATAAAAAGGAAGTAATGACCTCATCCAGTAGACTTTACCAATATGAAGCCCATTTATTGAAGATTGGAAACAAGGTGGAATCATTGGGCTCTTCTTTTGACCAAGCTTAAGCTGAGCTTCAATGCGTTAAGCTCGAAAGGAACCGCCTACGGGAGAAGTGGAAGTTGATAGAGATTTCCACCCGAGCAATGTTATTTGAGCCACCCTAAGAGTTTGTCACAATTTCACACCTTACCCTTCGGTATTATGCGGGTGTTATAAGGGGTTATGAAACAAGACCCTAGTATTAGGATTATGTACATTATTTTTTATAGAGAACATACATTCCTTTTATTAATTTTATCTTGTAAATAATTTTTAATGAAAAAATAGAATTTTTAGGTAATATTCAATTAAGAAATCTATTTTAATGAATTAATGGATTTTTTTGAATTAAATAATACTTTAATAAAATATTATTATTAAATTAATTTTATTACATAAAAATTATCGTATAATTTGTATGAATACAATTGTGATTTTTATTAATGTTTGAAAGGTGTTTTTATCAAAACCATGAATTTTCGATAAATGTCATTTTTTATTTTAAAATTAAATATTCACGTATTAAGAAAATTATTTGGATAAAATGAATAATTTTTTGGAATTAGGATGTTGAATTTATCCCACAGTGATTTTTTTAATTTTCTTAGACAGTCGAATTTTTGGGTAAAAATTAAATACAGTTTAAATATATAATGTGTTTTATGACATCATAGTGACCCAATAGTAATGTAATAAAATACTATAAACATTAAATTAGTCCAATGTATTCTTTATCATTAAAAAATGTGATTTTATGTTTGTTTGATTTATTTTACAAAACATTAGTGGACCCTCCAAGACTTATAAAACATTTTATCTTTTTAAATTGATTTATTTTAGAGTGTGACTCACCACCACATAAACAAGATTAATATTTTAAGATGTTATTCCATTTTCCTTATAAAATAAATTTTCCCACTCCCTTTTGTAAAAAACCATGGGAAAAAACCATGGGTTGGTTTTTGGTTTTGATTAGTTTAATGTGTAGTGTCCAAAACCTAAATAATAATGATTTCCATCCCTTTTCCTATATAAACCCACCCAAGATCTCACTTACTCATCACTAAATGTCCATGGAGCTCGAACAACCTCTTAACTCCTCTCTCTATAATCCCCCCATGGATCCCCAAGCTCTCATGAATCCTCTCTCAATTCTCTCTTAGGCCTTTGGTATCACACTTCCAAGTAAGGGATTTCTTTCTTCCTTGTTTATGTATAAGATTCCATCTATTTTTATACCCTTTTATTTTCAATTAAAAATGATTGGGTATGATTTTTCACCTCTTATATACTTCCCTGTTTATTTTTGAATGATTATATACCCATTTATCTCTCATTGATGCCTTCCATGTATACCTGTTACCATGCTGAAATTTTGTAGGGGATTTCATCCTTTCTTATTTTTGTCAAAATTCCATTATGTTGTTATGCCCTTTTATTTTCAATTATAAATTTTGGGGTATGATTTCACACCTCCCCTATACTTTACTCTTTTTTATTATGAGATACCCCTTTCCCTCTCATTGATTCCTTCCATGTATACCCATTACCATGCCAAAATTCCGTAAGGGATTACTTCCTTTCTCAATTAATCCAAGTTTCTTAATATTTTTATTCCCTTTTATTTTCAATTATTAATGTTGGGGTATGATTTTTTACCTCCCCCATACTTCCCTATTTATGTTTTAAGGATTATAGACCCCTTTTCTCTCTAATTATTTCTTCCCATGTACACCCATTACCATGCTGAAATTTTGTAAGGAATTTATCTCTCCTCATTTACATTCAAGAAATTATTTTGTATTATGAATCCAAATTCCATTACTTATATTGGGAAATGTATCTATATTACCCCCTTACTTTCCATTTCATGTACATATGATGATATACCCTTTTCTATATCATCAACCTTTTTTATGAAGTCTGATGTCACACCATTATGCTGCCGAAATTGATGTGCCTTTTTCCAAGCCAAAATCATTGTGTAGTAAATACCATGCCCATTTCTCTATCAAGGGTATTCAACTTTCTACACATTTACTTATTAATGGAATAGTTTCATGAATTAATTCTACATTCCTTTACATGGAAGAAATTATGATGTTTAATAAATCTATATTTTATGTTCTTGTGGCACACTTATGCATGAAATGAAATGTTTAAAAAGGGTTCACCCTAATAGAGCTCCAATGAATTGGGTAAAGATTTCTATCATGATAGTTCAAGTGCAATGAGGTTTTAATAATTCTAATTCAAGTTCAATTAGGTTTTAATCATGATCCATGTTCAATGAGCCTTGCGTCATTATAATACCATGTTAAGTGTTGTTACCACATTTCCATGTTGTGATAATCATTCTTTATCATGCCTTTATGTTCATGTTTCATTTATGATCTATTGATATGCCTATTGACTAACATGTACTATATTCTTCATGTTATTCCTTGTTTACTCCCTTACTAGGCTTTGTATCTCACCCTTTTCTTATGCATGTCCTCAAGTTATCCCATGAAATACTATGTACGATGGAATGTAGTGTTCATGTAAAGGAAGTTTTCAATAAAGATGTTGTGTTTATAGTTTTAAGTCGTTATGTAATGTTCCTAATTTCGCAAGACACTAGACCTATCGATCCTTATAGTTATATTAAGTGAAATATTATGTAATAAATCATGTTTATGTGCGAAATAAAAATCATGGTTGTTATACAAGCTACCAATAATCCTCTCTTAATCCTCTATTAAGCCTTTGGGATCACACTTCCAAGTAAGGGATTTCTTCCTTTCCCATTTTTGTCAAAATTTCTTTATGTTGTTATTCCCTTTTATTTTCAATTATAAATGTTAGGGTATGATTTCAAACCACCCCCATACTTCCCTCCATATATTTGACTGATTATAGACCTCCTTATCTCTCATTAATGTCTCCCATGTACACCTATTACCAAGTTGAAATTTCGTAAGGAATTTCTATCTCTTCATTTACATTCAAGCAATTATTTTTGTTTTATGAATCTAATTCCATTACATATGTTTGTACATGTATCTATATGACCCCCCCTTACTGTCCATTTCATGTACATATAATGAGACACCCATTTCTGACTCATAAAATGTTTTTATGAATTCTTATGTCACGTCATTATGTTGTCGAAGTTACACCGCAATTTTCCATGCCAAAGTCATTGTGTAGTGAATACTGTGACCCTTTATCTATAATGGGTATTCACATTTATGAAAAATTTTATATTGATTATATAGTTTCATGTATGAATTCTACATTCCTTTATCATGGAATAAATGATGATGTTTAATGAATCTATGTTATATGATTCATTTGGCACACTTGTGAATGAAATGAAATGATTAAGAAGGGTGTGCCCTGATAGTGCTCCAATACATTGGGTAAAGATTAGTATCATATACGTCAAATGAAATGAGGGTTTACTCATGATAATTCAAGTGCAATGAGGATTTACTCATGCTCCATGTGCAATGAGCCTTGGCTCATGCTAAAATAAAGTTAAATGTTGATGCCACATTTCCATATTATGATAACCATGTTATACCATGCCTTTATGTTCTTGTTTCTCTTATGATTCATTGATATTCCTATTTCCTAACATGTATTGTATTCTTCATGTTGTGATTTTTTTACTCCCTTATTGGGATTTATAGCTCACCTTTTCACATGTATGTCCTTATGTTATCCCATGAAATGATAAATATGAAGGAATGTATGTGGTCATGTAAAAGAAGTTTTCAATAAAGATGTTGTGTTTTATGTTTTAAGTTGTTATGTAATGTTATTAAGCCCCAAATACACTAGACCTATCGATCCTCATAGTTTTCTTAAGTGTATGTTTATGTAATAAATCAAGTTTAAGTGTGTAATATAGAGAAGGGTTGTTATAGTTGGTATCATAGGATAGGTTTAATTATTTTTGGGATTAGAAAACCATAGTTAAAGCCTTAGGGATAAGACTAAGTATAATAAAAAATCCCTAAATTTTGGTGAGTAATGAGTAATTGGTTTATCAATAAAATAAATCACTGTCTGGATACGAGTAGGTATAGGTGGCTGTGGAACAAATGTATCTAGGTGTGAAACCCGAAAACACAACTTTGAGATAGACTCGAATGGGAACTGGTGGATGAAAATGGGTATTGCTGCATTCTTGGTTACGAAACTCCTAGGGGATATGATTTGGTAAATTAATAAGCTTAGTATGAACCATTATTAAGGTAATAAAAAAATTCCCCTAAGAATATATATTGGGAATTACATCATGGATAACATAGATTGAATCCTATAAATTCATAAGATAAGGAAATAAATGTAATTTATAAGTTATCCCTTTTTGTCTTTGGATTCCCCTTTATAAGTTTAAATATTTATGAAACTCATCCCTAAGTATATATTACATAGAGTAGAACCATGTTGGACTCACCTGTTTAGATAATCCCAAATCATGTTTAAATATTGATCATGATATACTAAGCCATTTACTAATCTTTTTTAATCTACATTTATATTGTTTATCCTGAAAAATTTATATTCTTAGTCTCATGAATTTGTTGCATCATCTTACAATTTATATTAATCTAAATATAAGTTCACTGTTAAAGGCTGCTGGTGAAAGCCTTCTATTCAAGGTCACCGTTATAGCTCACTGTTACACTAGGTCATTGATCCAAGAAGGTTACTATTGAAGATCTACTATCACTTATATAAGCTACCGGTACAAGGTCACTGTCACAAGTCTACCATTGATCTACTTATCAAAGCTTATAGATAAAGAGTCACCTTCACAAAGTCACTACTGTGACAAGGTTTCGGTTAGAAGTTCACTGTCAGACTCTTTCTCAAGTCTTCTGTTGAGAGATTCATTGTTCAAGTCTACAGTTGGACATGTCTAACGATTAGTAGAAGGATACCTCTATACAACTCCTACTATCGAGATAGTCTACTGTTGTTAAAATTCTACTGATGGACATACTCTGTTGTTAATGAAATTACCTGTTGAGATAAGTCTACCTTTGGAAAGGTCATTGTTGCAATAGTCTGATGTTATAGAGCTACCGTTAGAAGCTTACTGTTGAAGTCTACAACTGATCAAGCCTACTGACTGAAGCCTACAGTTAAAGGTCTACTCTTGAGCATACCGATGAAGTCCACTGATGAGGAGTTACTGTTACACAGAGTAACAGCTATTGATACAAGACATCCACTGACACAAAGTCCACTGTTACAAGCCTAGAGATAGAGAGCTATCGATGGAAGATGACTATTAACTAGTCACTACTACTCAAATTCTATACCTTGTCAATATTATTAATATAAAGATAACGGTTATTTTTTATGATTTTAATGCACGTGCTAGTAATTAATGATATTGTTGGCTTTTCAGGAATCGTACCTCGTACCTGTAAAAAGGTAATCATTTCTATTGACCAGAGATGAACATATATAAAAGGAAACCTCGAAGATGAAGAAAGGTGTGGAGAAAAGAGAAGTTTGTCCATGCATACATGAACCAACCTGGTGATAAAAAATACTTACATGCATAAAAAGAAGAAGGAAGGCTACATACTGAATTCAAAGAACCTGGACATTCTAGGAGAAAAAAGATATTCTAACCCAACAAGCTAATTATCTCTATCTGAAAGTCAGAACCTGGAAGTTGCAACACTCTATTTTGGAGGCAACTTGCAGAGAAGGACCAAAACTTTATTTCCTTCATTCCAACAAGTCTAGAGATGATCTTATAATATATAGATCTTTCTAAACTTATTTCAAATTTCTTTAGCTATATTGTGTTTTAGTATTTTACATTTGTGGGAAGTGTGTCTGTGTTACACACACTAACTCTTGTGCTTGAACTGAGGGATATTGAAAATACCCATACCAAACTCTCTTTACATTTGATTCCCACGCATAACTGTGGAAGAAGCCTAGTGTGGCTTGGTAGTTTATTTTTTCCACGTATAATTGTGGTAGAGGTTGCAAAACATGGATAGTTTGTGAAAACTGTTGTAAATCCTGATACAGGATGTGTATCACTTTTTAATATAATTGCTTGGTGGTAGGTGATCACCAAGTGGAGAGGACTAGGTATTGACTTAAGACTGAACCTCTTGTTTAAATTGTTGTTTTCATCTTTCACTTACTCTATTTTATACTTATCCACTATGCTTATATTAGCAAAGAAAGAAATCTATTTTTACATTCACTCTGATAGTTAGTTCTGGTTAGTGTGTATATCTGATTCATTTAGTAAACATGTTTCAAAAGTCTAATTAGTTCTCATACTAATTCAACTGAGGAGTAATAAACCTTTGAGAAACCTTTTGAACAATAAGTCACTTATATCTATACTACCTTAATTGACTGGGCTGTTTTAATTTGGGGGATTTTAATCCTAAAAGTTTTTAACAGAAATTTTCATTGGAACTAAATTCACCCCCTCTTGAGTATCCACTCTGACCAACATTTGTTATCAGAGGGTTGTTTTCATCAGACTAGTTCTTAGATATTTTCAATTTCTTTTCAACTGTGATTTTAGTTGTATCTTAAAGATCTCAAAATTTCTGTTATATCTAAATTTTCAGTTCTTTAAACTCTTAATATTCTATAGATAACCGAGTTGAGGGTGCTGCTACTAACAGACCACCTTTCTTTAATGGTAACAATTATGGTCAGTGGAAATTGAAAATGAAAATTTATCTTGAAATCTTAGGACCTAAAATCTGGGATACAATTGAAGAACAACATGTATTACCTGCTACTGCTAGGTAAATATGGTCTCAAGTAACTAAAACAATTTATAATAACAATTGTAAAGTAATGAATGCCTTATACTGTGCTTTGGGTGATGAAGAATTCAATAGAATATCTGCCTGTAATACTGCTTTTGAAATTTGGGATACTTTGGTTGTTTCTCATAAAGGAACAACCAATGTCAAAGAAATGAGATTAAATACCTATACTATTGAATATGACAATTTTAAGATAAAGCCTGATGAATCTATCTCTGAAATGTATCTCAGGTTCAATGAGATAGTGAACACCATGAATCTTCTTGGGAAACTAGTGGACAACAAAGACCAAATCATGAGGCTGCTTAGATGCCTACCTGATAGATGGAGAGGCACATCTGTATCAATCCGAGAATCATGTGACATCAACAAGCTACCTGTTAATGAGCTAACTGGAAAACTGATGATGTATAAAGAAGAGTTCAAGGTAAATCAAGAAATATAAAAAGAACCAAAAAGGAAGTCAGTAGAATTCAAGACTTCTGCCTCAAAAATCAAAGACAAAGAAAAGGTTCAATTACCTGCAGATAGTTCTTCAAGTGAAGAGTCAAACTCAGACAGTGATGAGGAAATGGCACAACTTGCCAAAAGGTTCAAAAGATTCTACTGAAAGAAGAAATTTTTTTGGAAGTCAAACTTCAAAGGAAAGTATGATCATAAAGGACAATGGAAGATAGATAGGAAGTGGAATGAGAACACAAGTGAAATATCATGCTATGAATGTAAATGAAAAGGTCATGTGAAAGCATACTGCCCCAAGTTGAAATTCAAGAGACAATATGAGGATAAGGGAAAAAGTTATAAAAATCATATGAAAGAAACTTGTAGTGCTTCGAAAGACAGTTCGAGTGAATCTGATGCTTCAGACTCAGAATAGAACAAACATGCCAATCTATGTTTTATGACAGAGACATTTGAGGTAACAATTAATTCCCCTGTTCATAATACTTATTATAATAGAAAATATCATAATGATGAAGATATGACTAAGGAAGAATTATTTGAATATTGTGAAATTCTTGAGGACACTTTTAATGAACTCAAGGACAAATATAAGTCATTAAAAAGACAGCATGCTTTAAATGCGAATTACAACTCAAATCTGGACATAGAAAAAGAGAAATTTGCTAAAATGCTAAAGGAAAATACAGAGTTAAAATTATCTAATGAACAATTAAAAAAGGATATTGGGAAGTTCACTGCTAGTATGGATACCTTGACACAGTTTCTAGGAAAATATATTGCTCCAAAATATACAACTGGACTAGGATATCAGCCTGGATAGAGACAAATTAGCAAAACCAAATTAGTTCCAAAATCTGGACTTTTCACTGCTAATTCTGGACCATATTTTGAAAAACAATTTTATAAAGGACCTAAAAAAGTATTTATGTCTCAAAATATGTTTTTTGATTTTAGAAAACATATAAATCAAATATGTTTTCCCAAAGTTTTTCTCGCTAACCTCTCTGTACCCAAGAAGATCTCGGTACCAAAATTACCCCAAGTTTAATCTGTTTTACAGGGTAATTGCTTAAAGAGTTCCTATAAGACCCTATGGTACTTGGATAGTGGATGTTCAAGACATATGACAGGAGTCTATTCTTTCTTCAAGAGTCTAATTAAAGTTGATGGTGGGCATGTCACCTTTGGTGACTATGCAAAAGGAAAAATTGTCGGCTTAGGCCAGATTGGTAACCCTAATACAATATTAATTTCTAAAGTACTTTTTGTTGATGGATTAAAATACAATCTACTTAGCATATCTCAGTTATGTGATGATGGCTTTAATGTTAAGTTTAAAAATGATGCATGACATGTTTTTAATTCAAAAAATGATAAAGTTTTCACTGCATGTAGAAATGAGAATGTATATGCTGTTGATTTAAATTCCTTATCCAAACAAAATTTTCCTGCTTAAATGTTTTTCATAAAGAGTCTTGGTTGTGGCATAAAAGGTTAGGACAGTATAATGTGCACTGACTTAGGAAGCTATCTAAGAACTGTTTAGTTAGAGACTTACCTAAATTAGAATTTCCACTTGATAAAGTGTGTAATCCCTGTCAAAAGGGAAAACAACACAAAGATTCTTTCAAAACAAAGAAAGAAGTTTCAACTTCGCAACCACTTGAGTTGGTTCACATGGATTTGTTTGCACCATCAAGAGTTTCAAGTCTAAATGGGAAGCACTATGTTTATGTTCTTGTAGATGAATTCTCTAGTTACACTTTGGTATACTTCTTAGCCAATAAAAGTAAAGCATGTTCTTACTTTATTAAATATTCCAAGTCTGTAGAAAATCTAGGTGGACTTAGAATTAAGACCCTAAGAAGTGATCATGGCTGTGAGTTTGAAAATAATGAGTTTTAATCTTACTGCTCACATAATGGCTATAGTCACAATGTTTCTGCCCCTAGGACACCTCAAAAAAAATAGAGTTGTAGAAAGAAGAAATAGGACCCTTCAATAAATTGCTAGAACAATGCTTAATGAGTATGACTTATCTGTTTATTTTTTGGATGAAGCTGTAAATACAGCCTGTTATATTATCAATAGAGTTTTAATTAGACCTGTTCTAAAAAGGACTCCTTATGAGATTTGGAATAATAGGAAACCTATGGTTAATTAATTCATATTTTTTGGTTGAAAAGTCTTTATTATTAATACTAATGATAATATCGACAAATTTTCTTCCAAAAGTGATGAAGGAATTTTCCTGGGTTATTCTATCTCAAGTAAATCTTATATAGTGTTCAATAAAAAAACCAAATGTGTGGAAGAATTAGTTCATGTCAAATTTTATGAGACTGATACACATGAGTCTAAAACCTCTCTTGAACATCTTGAAGAAGATTTTTCAATTTTGAACCTTAATGATAAAGATAGTGAATCCCCTGTAAATGTATCCAGTTCTGGAAATTTTCCAGAATCTGTGCCTGTTGTCTCTGAACCAACAGATAACAATCAAGAATCTAGTTTAACCCTTCCTAGAGGTATTAGGACTCTCGGGAATCATCCTATATATGCTGTTGTAGGTGATTTAAATAGAGTAACACAAACTAGAGCTTCTCTAAGAAACCAGGTTGAACATCAATCCTTTCTTTCATAGCTTGAACCCAAAAATATTAATGATGCTATCAATGATGAATTTTGGGTAATGGATATGCAAGAAGAACTAAATCAGTTCAAAATAAACAAAGTTTGGGAATTAGTGGAAAGACCTAAGGACACGTTGACAATAGGCACTAAATGGGTGTTTAGGAACAAAGTTGATGAGTCTGGGAATATAGTTAGAAATAAGGCCAGGTTAGTTTCACAAGGATACAACCAAGAAGAAGGAATATACTATGAGGAGACCATTGCACCTGTAGCTAGACTAGAAGCCATTAGGATACTACTTGCTTATGCAGCTCATCTGAATTTCAAACTTTATCAAATGGATGTCAAAAGTTATTTTCTAAATGGATATATAGTTGAGGATGTGTTTGTTGAACAACCCCCTGGTTTTACAAATCCCCATCTTTCAAATCATGTTTTTAAACTTTCTAAAGCTTTATATGGTCTAAAACAAGCTCCAAGAGCATGGTATGATAGGCTCCGCTCTTTTCTTATTTCAAAAGATTTTACCAAAGGGATAGTTATCCTAATCTTTTTATTAAAAGGATTTACAAATATGTTTTGATAGTACAAATATATGTGGATGATATTATTTTTGGATCTTCTAAAAACTCTTTATGTGTTGATTTTCCAAAAATGTTGCAAAATGAGTTTGAAATGAGTTTAATGGGAGAACTCAAATTTTTCCTTGGATTTCAGATCTTTCAAAATAAAAATGGAATTGTTTTGAATAAACGTAAATATATTAAGGCTCTTATAAAAAGTTTTTCTTTGGATGGTAGTAAAGGCAGTGACACACCTATGAGTACCACCTGTAAGTTGGATACTAATGAAGCTGGAGAACCAGTGGATCAAACTAACGACAGAGGTATGATAGGGAGTATACTCTATCTTACAGCTAGTAGACCTGAAATTATGTTTAGTGTATATATGTGTGCTCGATTTCAATCCAATCCAAAAGAATCTCATTTAAATACTGTTAAAAGGATTTTTAAATATCTCAAAAATACTCCCAACTTAGGACTATTTTATCCAAAAGGACAATCATTTGATCTGTTGAGCTATTCTGATGATGATTTTTCTAGTTTTAAGTTAGATAGAAAAAGCACCTCTCGGACATGTCACATTTTAGGCAAGTCACCAATATCTTAGTGTAGTAAGAAGTAGAATTCTGTTGCATTATCCACTGCTGAAGCGGAATACATAGCTGCTGGTAGTTGCTGTGCTCAAATTCTGTCGATTAAACACACTTTAATGTACTATGGATATCAATTCAAACATGTCTCTATAAATTGTGACAATACAAGTGCTATTAACATTTTCAAAAATCCAGTATCTCATGCTAGGACAAATTATATTGATGTGAGACATCACTTTTTGAGGGATCATTATTAAAAGGGTGATATCACTCTTGAATTAATTGGCACTGAACATCAATTGGCTGATATATTCACAAAGCCTTTGAATTATGAGAGGTTAAATTACATCAAACATGAGTTAGGAATGATTAATTTCAGTATAGGAGACCTCACAGTCAGACCTCATTGTTAGAACTCACTGTTGGACCTCACCGTCGGACCACACAGTCAGACCTCACTGTTAGACCTCACAGTCAGACCTCACTGATAAACCTAACTGTTACACCTCACCGTTGCACCTCACTGGTGTACCTCACTGGTACATCTCACTATTGGATACCTTGATGTTTGACTTTATTATTGCGGGAATTCTAACCGTTTTTATTTCTATTTATTATTTTTGTTTTTATTTTATTTTAATCCCTAAATGATAAAACTAAAGGCTACGAATATATCTCAATCCACCTTCCTCTCTCAATCCCGAATCTTGCTCTCAAAATCTCTAAACCCTAACTCTTCATTTGAGCCCTCGAACCTCCTTCAATCTCCATGGCTAGAACCAAGCGACCCCCGACTATTAATGAAGATGCGCCAAGGCCAAAGAGAAATCGAGCCGAATCCAGTGGTACCAGTAATACCCCGACGAGACCTGTCAACCCGCATCTTACCAAGAGAGAAAACTTTGCTGAGAATAAGTTAAGTAAAGAATGGCTAATGTCGATCAAGTCATTAGTGCTGGAAGCACTAGATGCCCAAGGATGGACTGAATGATTTTCTAATAACAATGGACCGTACTACTCGAATCTTGTGAAATAATTATATGAATATCTGAAGTTCAAAGGGGAAGATGGTGTGCATAGGCTAATATCCAGAGTCAATGGCAATGAACTCAGCTTCTCGTCTGCTAAGTGGCCTACCTCTTTGAGAGTTCCTCATGAAGGAGTATTTGATTACTACTTTGGAGTGGCTCCTCTAGATAGTAATGTTTTTGAGTATGAAAAAGCTCTGGAAGAACTGACAGGAAATGGAAAATCAAGGAAGATCATTGCAACTGAGATGAATGGGGAAGACAGGCTTTTGTTTAAGTTTGTTCAGCATGTGATTAGTCCCAGGAGAGGGGATTTTGCAGTGTTTAAGTATCAGGACATATTCCTGATGTACTTACTGAAGCATGGAAAGAAGATTAACCTATGAAGGTAACTGATGGAACAATTGGAGGATATGACTAAGGCATGCTCAAAGTCCAATGCCCTATTCCATGCCAAGCTAATTTCAGTAATGCTAAAGGTAAAGGGTGTGGCTGGAAATCAAGAAGAGATGATAGTGGCTAAGAAAAGTGTTTTTATCTCCAAGGTTATTTGAAAATTCATGAAAATTATGTGTAATCCCTGGAAGAAGGCATGGGTGAATGATGAATGAAAGTTTTATGAAAATTTTAACCCTACTACTCACCCATCTAGTCCAAAAGACAAGAGAGATCCAGGCCTGAAGCTTTATGAGCCAGAACCGGCTTATTTAGATGATGAGGAGGAGGATGAAGGAGATATGGACCCTGAAAGAGAAAACACCCCCATTGATGATGGGAGTGATCCTGATTTTCCTAAAAGTCCTGTAAGGACAGTAGCTTTCAGAGGAGCTAGCCCTCCAAAATAACTGCCAAGAAGAGAGATTGTTCTAAAGGACAGTGATACTGAGACCACCGAAGAAGAAGAATCATCTCAGAATATTGTCAAATACACCTCTGAAGAAGATGAACCTATCGAGTCAGATCATTCTTATCATGGTGCAGAGGAGTCTTTTGATAAGGATGAAGGTAAGGAGGTTGTTGCTTAAGCTGATGATGAGGATAGTGAAGAAGAGGAGCTCAGTTTGAGCCCTCTGATAGATAATTTAGACAAGACAGTGTCTGATCAGGAAGCAGGAGTGGCATCTACTTCCATTTCTATGGAATTAATTGATGACTCAGTGGAGGATGAGACTCACCCCACTGGTGAACCAACAGAGCAGACAGTTATTGAATCTGCTAGAGTTGCAGAGGAGGTTGTGGAATTACCTGAAGCAAAACAGATAGAGGAGAATTCTCATGATAGAGCTCTAAGTGAGGGGGAGAATTTTGGTTCTGTATCTATTTTTCATGACATTGAATAATGGTCAGAAGATCCTAGATATCTGGTACTTGGTCTGGATTATGATGATTCAGATTGTGATATGTCAAGAAAAATACATCTTGCACCTGCTGTTTTGGACCCTGTCTCAGAACCTTCAGTGGTTCCCCTTCCTGAGAACCCTGCCACTAAGTATGATCTGGAAAATCTGAAAACTGATCTTCACCAGATGTTTGATAACAGGGAATCTGAAATGGAAAAGGCAATGGTCTTGATTCAAGAGGTGACTGTCTCTAAGAAGGCTAATGTTCAATATTCAATTCAAGCCAGTTTATCCAAAGAGATATCTCAATGCCAGAATCAACTCAAGGATGTTTTTTAGTATTTGGAACTTCTCAGATAGTCAGTGGTAATCCTAACTGCTCTTATGGCTTCTAAGGTCCAAACAGACAAAGACATTCAATACATCAAAGGTGTGGTGCAACAGATGGTTACAGTGTTTGAAAGTTTTAAGAAATCCATGAAACCTCATGTGAAGGGCCAGGATAAAGATGTGAAGAAGCTTATCAGTGGGTTGACAAAGTCTTTTAAGGAAACTGTTGCTTTCTCTATAAAGCCTTTGTCTGCCTCTGCTTCAACCTCCAGTGCACCACCTGTAGACCTATCAGCTTTTCGGACAGTGGTCACTGAAGAGTTAGCCAATATTTCTGGTGTCAGTGCACCTAATCCTAAATCTTTGAATCAGATTCTCTCCACTACCAAATAAGTTTAGAAGTTATTGAGTTACTTCATGTGATAGGCTTCCCAGGACCATAAGAGTATAAAGGAACAAATTAATTTTTATTATAAAAGGATTTACTCCAAGAATCGGATGGATGCTCATTTCAAGCTTGTGTTGGAAAACCTCAAGATTCCACCAGTCACTAGAGCCTTCAAGGAACAAGTTACTCAGTTTGGCTAGTTGACTCCAGCCTTGGAAAAATTTATGGATAACAAGGATGATTTCATATCAGCTATGGATAGAGGAGGAAGCATTATTATGGACTTCAGAAACCTTCTTATACCCTTTCTCCATATGGACTGCACCCCTGTCATCATCCCTCCTACCTTACCTACATATAAACCTAGTAGTTCTTTCATGATGTCTCTTGATGAAGCCATCAGAAGCCTTACTCCACTGATACCTCAGCGAGCTACCCACTACAAACCCACAGGAGCTTCTGTTGCTATCCCTCCAGTCATTCCTGCAGCAATTCCCAAACCTGCTGATCCACCTGCTCATTCTCCCTCTTCTGCTTCCAAAGGGAAAGACCACTTGCCTGAGGATGATGTGTATTGAGTTTGTTTGTGTCTCTTTGATAGGGGATGTATATTTATTTGGATCATGTAATTCCATTTCATTAATACAATCTTTCTATGTTCTCTCTATTTGTGTTTATTTTTGTTAATCACAAAGGGGGAGAAATATTCTAATTCTAGACTAATCATGTGATTGGGGAGAAATGTTCTAATATACTAATATGATCCTATGTTGAATCCTTTCTACCTTTCTCTCTGATACCATGTACCAATATTTTCTGGTTTTACACTCTTATTAATCTTTGATACTTTAGAACTTTTTGATCTCTGTTTAGTAACTGTATTATATGTGATATCTATATTTAATAAATACTGGCATAAATTGTGATTATAAAAAATGGGGAGATTGTTGGACTCACCTGAGATTGTTGGACTCACCTGTTTTGATAATCCCAAATCATGTTTAAATATTTATCATCATATACTAATCCATTTACTAATCTTTTTTAATCTACATTTATATTGTTTATCCTGGACAATTTATATTCTTAGTCTCATGAATTTGTTGCATCAGCTTACAATTTATATTTATCTAAATATAAGTTCACTGTTAAAGGCTACTGGTAAAATCCTTCTGTTCAAGGTCACCATTATAGCTCACTGTTATACTAGGTCACTAATCCTAGAAGGTTACTGTTGAAGATCTACTGTCACATATATAACCTACTGGTACAAGGTCATTGAAACAAGTCTAACTTTGACCTTCTTATCAAAGATTACAGACAAAAAGTCATCGTCACAAGGTCACTGCTGTGACAAGGTTTCTGTAAGAAGTTCACTGTCAGACTCCTTCTCAAGTCTTTTGTTGAGAGATTCACTGTTCAAGTCTACATTTGGACATGTCTAACGATTAGTAGAAGGATATTGCTAGACAAATCCTACTTTTGAGATAGTCTATTGTTGTTCAAAGTATACTGATGGACATACTCCGTCGTTAATGAAATTACCTGTTGAGATAATTCTATCATTGGAAAGGTCACTATTTCAATAGTCTATTGTTACAGAGCTACCGTTAGAAGATTATTGTTGAAGTCTACCGCTGATCAAGCCTACTGAATGAATCCTATAGTTAAAGGTCTACTGTTGAGCCTACCGATGAAGTCCACTGATAAGGAGTTACTGTTACACAGAGTAATAGCTACTGATACAGGACATCCACTAACACAAAGTCCACTGTTACAAGCCTACAGACAGAGAGCTACTGATGGAAGATGACTCTTAACTAGTCACTACTACTAAAATTCCATACCTTGTCAATATTATTAATATAATGATAACGGTTATTTTTTATGCTTTTAATGCATGTGCTAGTAATTAATGATGTTGTTGGCTTTTCAGGAACCGTACCACGTACATGTAAAAAGGTAATCATTCCTATTGACCGGAGATGAACATATATAAAAGGAAACCTTGAAGATGAACAAAGGTGTGGATAAAAGAGAAGTTTGTCCATGCATACACGAACCAACCTGGTGATACAAAAGACTTACATGCATAAAAAGAAGAAGGATGGCTACATAATGAATTCGAAGAACCTGAACATTCTATGAGAAAAAGAGATTCTAACCCAACAAGATGATTATCACTATCTGAAAGTTAGAACCTGGAAGTTGCGACACTCTGTTTTGGAGGAAACTTGCAAGGAAGGAACAAAACTTCATTTCCTTCATTCCAACGAGTCCAGAGCTGATATTCCAACATATAGTGCTTTCTAAACTTCTTTCAAATATCTTTAGATCTATTATGTTTTAGTATTTTACATTTGTGAGTAGTGTGTCTATGTTACACACACTGACTCTTGTGCTTGAACTGAGGGTTACTGAAAATCCCCATACCAAACTCTCTTTACATTTGTTTCCCACGCATAACTATGGAAGAAGCCTAGTGTGGATTGGTAGTTTATTTTTCCCATGTATAATTGTGGTGGAGGTTTCAAAACCTGTAAAGTTTGTGAAAACTATTGTAAACCCTGATACAGGCTGTTTATAACTTTTTAATATAATTTCTTGGTGGAAGGTGATCACCAAGTGGAGAGGACTAGGTCTTTACTTAAGACTAAACCTCTTGTTTAAATTGTTGTGTTCATATTTCACTTACTCTGTTTTATACTTATCTGCTATGCTTATATTAGCAAAGACAGAAATCTATTTCTACATTCACTCTGATAGTTAGTTCTGGTTAGTGTGTATATCTGATTCATTTAGTAAACTTGTTTCAAAAGTTGAATTAGTTCTCGTACTGATTCAACTGAGGAGTAATCAACCTTTGAGAAAACAGTTGAACAATAAGTCACTTATATATCTACTACCTCAATTGACTGGGTTGTTTTAATTTGAGGGATTTTAATCCTAAAAGTTTTTAAAAGAAATTTTAATTGGAACTCAATTCACCCCCCTCTTGAGTATCCACTCCGACCAACAAACCAGAATCAAAAATTGAAATTTTGGGTTATAATTCATAGTTCTACGCATTCTTTTAAATCCTAAAAGTTTAATATAACAATCCCAACACCACCAAAAATCATGGAAGTAAAGATGTCAGTTAGAATGGAAAATGGGGAAATCATTGCATCGCATGAATATAACTCGTCCCCTATCATAATTTGTGGATTGTAATTCCTGGAGAACCTAATCATACTCCCTTTTTTAGTACCCCCAATTTCTATTATATAAACCTTACTTGATTCGTTTCATGGTTATAAAGGTAGGGTGATGAATGGGAGTATCAGGAGAACATTTAATGATGTTTTGAGGCAAAGGGGAACTATCACGGGCGGTGCACAGTTTATCTAACCATGTGGCCAGACCGTGCATAGTTGGTCCTTTTGAGGCAGTGGGTCCCACACAGTTGGAGCACAGTTAGAGAGACCATGTGAGGAATTCATGCGAGGGTTTGTCTAGGTAGTTTATAACGCATGGTTAGCGCACGGTTTGTCTAACTGTGTGAACTAATTGTGCAGGCACTTAAGTGAGATCCTAAAAAAGCGGATCTCACATGTTTTTGCCTCTAAGTGGCTTGTTTTTTCCTCCTAAGAGAACATAACTCGGTATTTTGTTTCTCATAAGCCCTAAGAAGTTTCTCCCATTATTCCAAAGGCAATTTGAAAGCTTCCCTTGGCGAATAGAAGTCAGATTCTTGAGGTATGTGATTGTACTTCTTCATTCCTGTTCGGTTTCTTAAATATGCATAGATAAACTTCTCCTCTTATCTCGGTTTCTTATATATACACCCATTATGGGTAGATATAGGTGTTTTTATTCCATATATGATGAGATTTAGTCTCGGTCTTGTTAGGATAAGAGATCTATGGCGGGTTCTTGGAGAATCGACCCGGTTTTCTTGAGCATTCTTCGTTCGTTGTGGTTTTCATCAAAACCATTGAGGTAGGAGGCTTCCTTCTTGAAACCACTTAGTAGAACTGATTTTATTCCTTTAAAATTGTATTTTTTGTGTTAAATTTATTGTAATTTGGTTGTTGAAAACTTGTTGGAAACCTTCTTGAGTAATGGTTGTGAAATCTAGAAAATGGGGGATTTTGAATGAGGGCTTTGGTTCTTGGTTTTTAAATGGGGACATAAAAAGGTGTATTTTCCTATATTGTTGGAACATTATTGGGATAGATGTTTTCAATAAAATGAAATTTTTATTGAAATCAAATGTTTCTTTGAAATTGGTTGTACTTTTGTTTTCAATAAAAGTTCGGTTTTATTTAAATGGTGTATTGTGGAAATGGAAGTATTTTTCATAAATGATGTTGGTGTGATTTCATGCATAACAATCCCTTAGTAAGGTTTGAGTACCATTGGGGTAAAAGGGATGTGACCCTGGATCAGGGGAATGTGTCATTGGGACACTAAGTAATTGGACGAGAGACTTCTCTTGACTATGGAACTGTCAAACGAAGCATGCATGTGTGGGTGTGTTGTGAACTATGGAATTTGTATGCCAAATGATAAGAATAATTGGTTTTAAATATTTAAATAGTTATTTTTCTAGAAAAAATAACTTGCTAGAAATTGGTTTCTTTTTGTTTTTTTTTACTTGGTTGCAAACAGTTTTTGAAACTTGGTTATATTTTGTTATAAACTGTATTGGTAAATTGTTTTATATAAAATGTTTTATATAATGTGAATAAATTTTCTATCCTAGTGGTGTGAGTAGGGAATTCATTGGGGAAAACCTGCTGAGTTTTATACTCACCCTTGCTTTGTCACTTTGGTGCTTTGCATATGCTATTTTCTGGGACAGGGGAAAAGGTAACGTTTCCCACATTTTTAGCACTACCTTATGATATTTGGGTTGTTCGGTGATTGTGGAGCTTAGGGAAAGTAAATCATGGAGTCTTGTGGTCGCTTGAGAGTCTTTAGAAGTTTATCCATTGTTTAATTTGATATTGGTTGGGTATTCTGCTGTTGCACACTTTTTTGTGGTTTTGTGATATATGAAGTTGTTGATTTGTCTTTCATTTGTTCATGCATCATATAGTGAATGATTAGTTATGGTTGGTTGTTTTTTTGGTTTGTTTATAAAAGGGTAAATCGTCCCCCACTAGTATTGAAACCCTTCGGTATTTATTGACAGCCTTTGAAAACTTAGTGATTTTGCTTAAGGCCTAGTAATGACTCATTGTACTCTCAAGCCAATGAGAATTAGAGGGTCATTACAAATGGTATCATTCTGGTCCTTCCCGTATGGTACAAATCATATGTGTTCTTGGTATTGGATTTGGAATTCCTTTTTGTCTATTCCTTGGGTTAGAATCTTAGACAAGAGTAGGATTGTCGGAACTTGAAATGTATTGCATAAAAAGGCGTAGCTAACCCTTTTATGCTGAACTTCAAGTTACTAGGGAGTTGGGTACATAAGTGTTTGGAGACAGTTCCGGGATTTAAGTAACTCATTATCATGGGTATAGCCACTGAGAAGAGCATGACATGAATTGTAGAGGTATGAATTCCCACTAGGAGTGCATACATCATTTTGAGGAATGATTCATGTGGTGAAAAGGTGTTGATTTTTGAAAACGTATGAAATTGTTTTTCAGATGAATGGTTTTGAAAAAGTGAATGCTAATGGTATTTTGAAAATGGATTAATTTCAAAAAGAATGTTGAATGTTTTAAAAAAAATTGAACATGGAAAAAGTTTGTTTTTGTAAAACAATGTTGTGATAGTTGAGTGGTATAATTTGAAATTCTAATCCATCAGTTGCTAGAGAGTGAGATTGAAAGAGTTTTTTGTTGGTTTAGAAAATGGCACCTAGTAGACATCGTCGAAACCAACCGGAAGAAGCAGTAGATTATGGTTTCACCTGAACCACGAGTGAACCAAGAGCTGGTTTAGAGTATTGTCCACGATTTTCAAGCTGTGGATATGGGGAACATAAGGAATTATCCAAGGCAGGTGGATCATACCATCAAGTTCATGTAGAATAATCCACCAAACTTTTGGGGTGATGCTAAACCCGAGAAGGCGGAGGTGTGGCTCAGTAGGATGAATCATAACTCTGATTTCATCAACTTGTCAGTGGATCTAAAGGTCAATCCGGTGACATATATACTCAAGGATCTTTCACTCTAGTGGTGGTATTTAGAGGTGTGTGCTAAATTGGATGAACACTTTACATGAGAGGATTTTGAGGAATTGCTCAACAAAAAATTCTATCCTCATACATTCAAAATCCAGAGAACGGTGGACTTCTTCAGCCTAAAACAGGAGAGCCTCTCTCTCACAGAGTACATAGCTAAATTCATGAATTTAGTCCATTTTTCACCAGAGGTTGCGGCAAGTGCGTCTTTGAAGGCACAGATCTTCAAATCAGGGATATAGAGAAAGATTCGATCGAAGATTGTGGTGCTCTGTATTATGTATTATACAAAGATGGTGAACAAAAAAATGGTGGATGAACGTGATATCTCAGGATTGATAGGTGGAGGAATGATGATACCAGCAGTGAATGGTGGGAACTCAACCACTGAGAGTAAGTGGAAAATGGACACCTTTTTCCAAGGTGGAAGGGAAAAATAGAATCAGATGGCGGGATCAGTGGACCTTCCTCCACAACACCAAAGCAAAGCAGGTTTCTTTCAATGTGGTTTTCTTGACCACATAAAGCGAGAGTGTACGACACAACCTAGAGAATTTCATAATTGCAACAATATGGGACATCTTCAGCACTATTATCATAGTGCTCTAAAGTCTGGTGCTTGAGACACTTCTCAGGCATCACAATCATTGTATGCTTTGGTAGGGCAAGGACAGCAGAATCAGTCTCGTTAGTAGAACAAAGCTAGCCATGGTGATTCTTGTAATACCATTACTCCTCAACTAGGGAAATCATAGTAAGGCAATAAAGAGAATAGTGCAGTGGAAAAGAAATTGTATGGGGCTGAGAAATGATTATCGATGATTAGTATGGACCATCTATGGTGAGATGTATGATTATTTTGAATTCTACCCTTGTGTAAGTGCTCTTTGATACTGGTGCATCACATTATTTCATTGCTTCTCATGTTGTTGACTTTCTATGATTAATGTTGGAAATGATTCTTTCTATTTTAAAACATCAAACACTTCTTGGTGAAAGAGAATGTCAAGCCTTTTTCTATCGATCATGTATTATAAATGTTGACGGAGCTGAACTAAAATGGGACTTCTCGATGTTGGACATGGATGTCTCTGATGTAATCCTAGGTATAGATTAGTTGACAATGTTCAAGGCTCATATCGACTATTATAGGAGAATGGTAAGCTTCATAACTGAGGACGACATCGAGCGTCTATTCATAGGATAGAGGATGGTAAAGAAAGGTGAAAATAACTCGTTGGCACCAACGGTGGGAATGATATCTGATCAGTTTGTAGCATTGACTTTGGCATCAGTGGAAGAGATCGAGGGGAATAATTTTCTAGTAGTCGTGGATCAATTTCAATATGTCTTCCCTAATAAATTCTTAGGGTTAACACTTATAAGGTAATTGAAGTTTACGATTGATCTCATTCAGATGACCAGTCCTATTTCTGTTCTATATTATAGAATGGAACCATAAAAGTTAAGGGAATTTAAATTTCAGTTGGAGAACCTAAAAAGAAAGGGTTTCATTCGACCAAGTACATCTCTGTGGGTAGCACCAGTCTTGTTCATGAAGAAGGAAGATGGAACTCTTCAGTTGTGTGTTGATTATCGTAATCTTAACAAAGTTATGATAAAGAAAAGATATCCACTTCCACATATTGATGATATATTTGATCCATTAAGGGGAGTTCAGTGGTTCTCCAAGATTGACTTGCGATCTGGATATCACCAATTGTGATTTTGAAAGGAGGATATTCCAAAGACAAATTTCATAAGAAGATATGGCCACTATGAATATGTATTCATGCCTTTTGGTCTAAATAATGCACCAGCAGTCTTAATGGATTTGATGAATCGACATTTCAATGATATTTGGACTCTTTTGGTGTGGTGTTTATCGATAACATCTTGGTGTATTAAAATACAAGGTTTGACCATGAAGATCACCTAGAAACAGTCTTGAAAATCTTGAGAGATCATTGTTTGTATGCCAAATAATCAAAGTGTGATTTTTGGATACAAGAATTACTTTTTCTTGGCCATTTAATTTCTGAAAAAGGGGTTTCCACTGATCCTGAAATGATAGAAATTGTTATCTCATGGAAACCTCTGATGAATGGCTTCGAGATACGAAGTTTTTTTGGTCTAGATGGTTACCACCGACGCTTTGTGTGTGATTTCTCATGACTAACTTCACCAATGATAACTCTGACAAAGAAGAATGGTCCATTCCAATGGATAGAGGAATGATATAATTCTTTCCAAGAGCTAAAAATCCATCTTACATTGGAACCTATCTTTACATTTCTAGAATCATGATAGGTGTATGTGGTGTGCTATGATGCTTTGGGATCATGGTTGGGCTATGTTATCATGAAAAGAGACCACGTGGTTGCTTAAAGTTCAAGGAAATTAAGACTGCATGAGAAGAACTAACCAACACATTATTTGGAGTTAACTGCAGCCATCCATGCTTTGAATACATGGTGACATTACCTATTCGGTGGGAATTTTCTGTTTTCACAGACCAAAAAAGATTGAAACACATTTTCTCAGAGCAATATTTAAATCTAAGGCAAAGGAGAAGGATGGATTATCTCCAGATGTTTGACTTTGAATTGATGTATACACCAGGAAAGGGAATTCAGTGGAGGATGCATTGAGTAGAAAGTCATATGCTCAGTTGGAAAAAGAAGATTTAGATGAATGGAAGTTGATGTGGGTCCCAGTTGACATGCACATGGAATGTGATGACCGAGGTGATGTTGCGATTTTGTTTTCTGCTACTCTTGTTCCTGATTTGGTAAATATGGTCAAAGAGGCACAAAAATATGATGTGGAATGTCTGGTTATAATTTGAGAACTCAATGGTGGGGAGACCATTGAGGGATAGAAACTTTATGGGAGTTCAGTTTTGTTCTTTAGAGATCGGATAGTTATACCAATGGCTTGTCAAAAACAACTCCTTCATGTTTACCACCATTTGAGATGGGTTGTACATCTCGGTACACATAAGATGTATAAGATGTTAAATGTGCAGTTTTGGTGGAGCAGCATGAAAAGGAAGGTGGCCGAGTTTGTCTCGTGGTGCTTAACATGTTAGCAGATTAAAGTAGAGTATCAGAGAACAGTAGGAAGGTTGCAGTCTTTACGTATCTCAGTGTATAAATGGGACCAGATTGCGATGGATTTGGTTATAGGTCTTCCAAGAACGGTTCGGAAACACGAGACCATATGGGTGATAGTGGATTGGCCTACCAAGTCGGCCCATTTCATCCATATTCATCAAAATCATATGGTGGAGGATCTATCAAAAATCTACATCTAAGAGGTGGTAAAGAGGTATGTTGTACCGGTTTCAAAATTCTCAGACATAGATCTGAGGTTCGTGTCTCGTTTATGTAAATCCTTATAGTAAGCTCTTGGGACTAGTTGAATATGAGCATGACTTATCATCCTCAGACGGATGGGAAGTCTGAGTAGACTATACAAACATTGGAAGGCATTTTGTAGGCTTGTGTAATTGATTTTGGTGGCTCATGGGGGGATCATATACCCTTGGTGGAGTTCTCATACAATAACATCTAGCGGGCCTCAATACACATTGTTCCATTTGAAGCATTGTATGGGTGTCTTTTTCACTCTCCACTTTGTTGGGTGGAAATAGGTGAAACATAACTATTTTGGTCGAGCCTTGTCCACGAAACAACAGAGAAGATCCAGTTGACTAGAAAGAGGATGGAGACTGCTCAGAGTTTTCAAAAATCATATGCAGATCACTATCAAAGGTCATTTTCATTTTCTGTGAGTGATCATGTTTTCTTGAGGATCTCTCCAAGACTTGGACATCATCATTTAGGGAAGCAGGGAACATTGTCTCCTACATAATTAGGCCCTTTTGAGATACTGTAATGGGTCAGAGATGTGGAATATCAGTTGGAATTGAAGCCACAGTTCAGTTCATTTCATAATGTGTTCCATGTATCTCAGTTGAAAAAGAATCATCCTGATCCTGACCACGTGATCAGATGGGATCATGTTGACCTAGAGTTGGATGATTCATTGATACATATTTTTCTATGGATTGTGGATAAGAAATAGAAAGTCTTGTATAAAAAAAAGAATTGTTTTAGTGCGGGTTTTATGGAAGCATGGTCAGACTCAGGAAGAGACTTGGGAACGTGAAAAGGAAGTGAAGGAGCGATGGTCGGAACTCTTTCAGATCGGTGAGGGTTTTCTACTTTCTGAGGATGGAAAGACCAATGGTGGGGATAATGTAGTACCCCCAGTTTCAATTATGTAACCCTTACTTGATTATTTTCATGGTTATAAAGTTATGGGTGATGAATGGGAGATTCAGGAGAACTTTGAATGAAGTTTTAAGGCAAAGGGGAAGCCGCACGGGCAGCGCACGGTTTTTCTAACCATGCGGCCAAACCGTGCATAGTTGGTCCTTTTGAGGCAGTGGCTCCTGAATGGTTGGAGAACAGTTAGGGAGACCATGCGAGGAATTCATGAGAGGGTCTATCTAGGCAGTGGCTAATTCACAGTTAGTGCACGTTTTTTTATCCATGTGAAGTAACCGTGCGGGAACTTAAGTGAGATCCTAACAAAGTGGATCTCATACATTTTTACCTCAATGTGGCTTGTTTTTTATTATAATAGGCCATAACTTGGGATTGTGTTTATCCTATGGCTAAATAAGGTTCTCACATCATTCTATATGGGATCCTAAGGATTCCCTTGGTGAATCGAAGCCTGATTCTTGAGGTATGTGATCGTTCTTCTTTGTTCTTGTTCAATTTTTTAGATTTACTTTGACCTAATTCTCCTCTTCTCTTAGTTTCTTAGATATACTCTAGTTATGGTTAGATCTAGATTTTTGTATGCCAAATATGATTAGAGTTTTAAATGGTCTTGTTAGGATAAGATATCTAAGGCGGGTTCTTGGAGAATCGACCCAGTTTTCTTGAGCATTTTTTGTTCGTTTTGGTTTTTGTCAAAACCTTTGAGGTAGGAGGCTTATTTCTTGACTCCATTTAGTAAAACTGATTTTATTTCTTTCAAATTTTATTTTTGGTGTTGAATTGACATGATTTGGTTGTTGAAAACTTATTTGAATCCTTCTTGAGTGATGGTTGTGAAATCTGGAAAATTGGGGATTTTGAATGAGGGCTTTGGTTCTTGGTTTTAAAATGGGGATTTTAAAAGGGGGATTTTCCTAGATTGTTGCAACATGATTGGGATAGATGTTTTCAAATAAATGGAATGTTTTATTGATATTAAATTTTCCTTTGAAATTGGTTGTACTTTGGTTTTCAATAAAAGTTCAGTTTTATTGAAATGGTTTATTGTGGAAATGAATGTATTTGGCATAAATGTTGTTAGTGTGAGTTCATGCTTAACAAGCCCTTATTAAGGGATGAGTACCATTGGGGTTCAAGGGATATGACCCTGGATTGGGGGCGTGTTTCATTAGGACACAAGGTAATTAGAAGAGAGACTGTTGATTAGTATGGAACTGTCAAACGAAGCATGCATGTGTGGGTGTGTTGTGAACTATGGAATGGGTATGCCAAATTATAAGAAGAATTGTTTTAAAAGATTTTATTGGTTATTTTTATGTAAAAATAACTTACTGTAAATTGGTTTCTCTTGGTGTTGTTTTCACTTGGTTGAAAATGGTTTTTGGAACTTAGTTATATTTGGTTATAAACATTTTTGTTAAATTGTTTTATATAAACTATTTTATATAATGTGGATAAATTTTGTATCCTAGTGGAATGAGTATAGAAGTTATTGGGGGAAACCTACTAAGTTTTATACTCACCCCGGATTTGGCACTTTGGTGATTTTGTATATTCTATTTTCCGAGACAGTGGAAAAGAAAATGTTTCCCACGTTTTTAGCACTACCTCATGATATTTGGCATGTTCGGTGATTGTGGAGCTTGGATCATATAGAGCATGGGGTCTTGGGGTCTCTTGAGAGTCTTTAGTAGTTTATCTAATTTTTACTTTGATACAGATTGGGTCTTCCACTGTTGTACACTTTGATGTGGTTTTGAGATATATGAAGTTGATGAGTTGTTTTTCATTTTTTTCATGCATCATATAGTGAATGTTTGGTTATGGTTGGTTGTTTTATTGGTTTATTTATTAAATGGTAAATCATCCCCTAATTGTATTGAAACCCTTCGGTATTTATTTCCATCCTTTGACATCTTGTGGATGTCGCTTAAGGCCTATTAATGACTCAATATACTCTCAATCCAGTGAGAATTGGAAGGTCATTACACCTTTGGTGGAATTTGATGAAATTATTAGCATGGATTGGCTTTAATTATATAGAGCCAACATAAATTTACATCAGAGGGAAATCACTCTCCATAGGGAAAATCGACCCCCGATTCTATAAAAGTGCAAGGAGAAGGATGAATCTTATTTATAACCATCATCAAATGTGTGGATATTACTTCCCTATGAGAATGTGTATCTGGCTCAGATAATTGAGTCTAAGGAAGAAACCATCCTTGAATACATGCCTTTTTTGAGGGAATTTTCTGAAGTGTTTCTTGAGGAATTGTCTAGTCTTCCTCCTAGAAGAGATGTTGAATTATCAATTGATCTTATACCTGGGGAATTTCCAATACCCAAGACTCTGTATAGAATGGTTGTTGTGGAGATTGAGGAGTTGAAGAAAAAACAACAAGAGAATTTGGATAAAGGGTTTATACACCCAAGTGCTTTATCATAGGGTGAACTAGTCCTCTTTGGCAAGAAGAAGGATGTGTCAACTCTCCTTTGCATCGATTATTGTGAGCTCAACAAAATCACGATAAAGAACAATTATACTCTGCCATAAATTGATGACTTGTTCAATCAGCTACGTGGAGCACAATACTTCTCAAAGGTGGAGCTGCAGTCGTGATATTATCAAGAAAGGGTGAAGAAGGAGGATATCCACAAGACTGCTTTTCGTACAATATAAGGGCACTATGAATTCATAGTAATGCCTTTCGTACTCACTAATACTCTAGTAATATTCATGGAATTGATGAATAGATTCTTTAGATATTATCTCGACAATTTTCTGTAGTCTTTATAGATGATATTATAATATACTCTAAAACCAAGGAGGAGCATGAGGAGCATTTAAGAACTATACTAGAGACCTTACAAAAGGATAATATCTATGAAAAGTACATCAAGTGTGAGTTCTGGTTGAAGGAGGTCTCATTAATAGGTTATATCATCACAAGCAATGGGATATCTGTGGATCCCTCAAAGACAGCTGCAATTGAGGGATGGCTGAGGCCAAAATCGGTAATGGATATCCATAGCTTCTTGGGGTTAGATGGATATTATCGCTGTTTTGTGATAAATTTCTCATGATTTTCAAACCCTCTTACCAAGATAACTTGGAAAGAATTAAAGTTTTCTTGGAGTGATGAATGTGAAGATATTTTCAAGGAGTTGAAAAGAAATATTATCACTGCACCCTTACTCACACTACCCAAAAGTGGATAACTTTTGTGGTATTCAGTGATGCTTTAAAGAAGGGAATTGGTTTTTTGATAATTAAAAATGAAAATTTTATTTCCTATGCTTCAAGTAAATTAAAAGTTCATGAGAAAAATTATCCAACTCATCATCTGGAGTTAGTTGTAGTAATCTTATCTTTAAAAATTTGGCGATATTACCAATTTGGGGAGAAGTGAGAAATATATATGGATCACAAAATCCTCAACTATATATTCACATAGAAAGAGTTGAACATTCACCAAAAAATATGGTTAGAGCTGATCAAATACTATGACTACTAAATCCATTACCACCCTGGGAAAGCGAACAAGATGGCAGACGATCTAAATAGAAAGGACCCAAAAATTATATCATTGATGAGAATTGAAAAGGATACAATATTCTTAGATTTGATGAAGATGGATATGGGAATCATAAAGAAGGAAACATCATTAGTCCTCTCACAAATTATTTCTCAACCATATATTTTGGAAAGGTTAAAGGATACTCATAATTATGATGTGGTAATTAAGAAGAAAGTGGAAACTATCATAAAACAGGAAAACCTTGGAGTTAAATATTAATAAAGAAGGAATTGGGAGATTTTGATCAAGACTATGTGTTCCATAAAATCTGATGTTAAAGAATGAACTTTTGGATGATGCACATAGATCGAATTTCTCCATTCACCCCAAAAACACAAAGATGTATCGAGATCTCAGAGAGATTTATTGGTTGGATAACATGAAGAATGAGATTGATGAGTATACATCAATATGCCCGGTATGTCAGCAAGTGATGCATGAGAGGCAGAAGTCTAAGGGGATGATTCAACCATTACCCATACCAGTATGTAAATGGGAGAGAATCAATATGGAATTTGTCACCAAAATTCTGAAGACATCCAAAGGAAACCATGCTATATGGGTTGTTGTGGATTATCATACAAAGAATACAAACTTCATTGCAATTTGGGAAGATTTATCATTAGATCAAATAGAATGGATATACATCTGAGATGTGGTAAGGCTTCATGGAGTACCACTATCTATTGTATCCGATCAAGATCCAAGATTCACCTCTATGTTTTGGAACAGTCCTCAACATGCTCTGAATACTGAGCTGAAATTTAGTATGGCTTATCATCCTCAAACTAATGAAAAATCTGAGTGGAATATCCAAACACTTGGGGAAATGTTGACAGCATGCTTAGTGGACTTCAAAGAAGTATGAGATCAACATCATCCTCTAATTGAGTTCTCTTAAAACAACAGTTTCCACTCAAGAATCCAAATGGATCTTTATGAAGACCATTATGGGAAGAGGTTCAAAATGCCGAATTTTTTGGATCAAGTTGTGAAGAGAAAACTCCTAGGTCTAGAAATGGTCTAAGAAATGGTGGGGAAGGTAAAGACCATCCAGTAGCACATTAAATTTTATTAGAGGCGATGAAAGATCTATGTCGATAATCAAATACAAGACCTAGAGTTTGATGTCAGAGACATTTTATTCCTCTACATATCAATATGGAATAGAATTATGATATTTTGGAATAAGGGAAAGCTAGGCCAAGGTACATCGACCCTTTTGATATCCTTGATCTCATTGGAGCAGTGGCCTATCGACTAGCACTCCCACTGAACCTATCTCAAGTACATGATGTATTCCATGTATCAATCTTCAGAAATTACATACCTAGCCCATCACATGTACTCAATCCAATGGTGCTACCATTGGAGAATGACCTCTCTAATGAATAGAATCCGGTGAAGATCTTAGATTATAGAGAAAAAGTTCTACGAAATAAGACAATGCCCCTCGTGAAAGTGTTGTGGACAAACCAAAAGTTTGAAAAACCAACGTGGGAATCGGAGGAAGTTTTGAAGCAAAGTTACCCTCATCTATTTTACTATGGTAAAAGTAAATTTAGATGGTGAAATTTCATAAGGGGGGAAGATTATAATGTCCCAAACTTTTATTAATGAAAATTACTCCTAATCTAATTAAATGTCTTATTATGTAAGATGGTTATATAACATATGTACTTTCATGTTTTTATAATTTTTGATTTCAAAATACCGTTAAAAATTTTTATTGTTGATAATATAGTCGTTGAACAGTGGTGACATGATTAGTATAAATATAGGGCTTTAACAAATCCAATCTACTCAGACAAAGGAAGCGATGAACTAATCTAGTAGAATTTATCTATACGGAGCCCATTTTTCGGAGATCGGAAAGGAGGTGGCATCACTAGGATTTTCTATTGACCAAGCCTAAGCTGAGCTTCAACATGTTAAGCTTGAACGGAACCACCTATGAAAGAAGTGGAAGTTGATAGAGATTACCACCCGAACGAAGTTATCTGAGCCTCCCTAAGAGTCAGTTACCATCGCACACCTTACCCTTTAGACTTATGCGGGTGTTATAAGGGGTTATGTAACAAAACCATAGTACTATGATTATGTGCATTATTTTTTTATAGAATAAATAATAAACATTCATTTTATTATTGATACTTTGTAAATAGTTTTTAAAGCACATATATTATTATTTTTGTTAATATTTAATTAAGAAATATATTTTGATGAATTATTGGTTTTTTTGAATTAAATAATGTTTTAATAAAATATTATTACTAAATTACTTTTATTAAAAATAAATGATCATATAATTTTTATGAATACAATTTTAATTTTTATTATGGTTTGAAAGCCATTTTTTTATCAAAACCCAGGAATTTTCAATAAATGTCGGTTTTTATTTTAAAAGTAAAGATTAACATATTTAGAAAATTATTTAGATAAAATTAATATTATTTTTAAAATATGTACTTCGAAATTATCCAATGGTGAATTTTTTAAAATTTTCCGAGATAGTCGAATTTTGGGAGAAAATTATATATCGTTTAAATATATAATGTGTTTTATGACATCATAATGACCCAATAGTGATGTAATAAAATAATATAAATGAGTTTTTCAGCCAATATCTGTTTTATATTTAATACGATGTGATCTTAGGTTTTTTTATTTGTTTTACAATGCTTTAATGGACCATCCAAGACTTATAAAACATTTTAACGTTTTAAAGTGATTTCTATGAGAGTGTGACTCACATCCACATAAGAAATCATAATATTTTAGGAATTTTGGCCATTGACCTTATAAAATAAATTTTTCCACTTCCCTTTTGCAAAAACCATGGGAAAAAACCACGGTATTTTTGTGTTTTTTATTAGTTTAATGTGTTGTGTCCAAAACCTAAATAATAATTAATTCCCTCTCATTTCCTATATAAAACCACCCAATATCGCACTTCTATTCACTAAAAATTCTTGGATCACGTCCCTACCCTACCCTCCTCCAAATAAAATCCTCTCAAGACACCCTAAGCTCCCAAAAATCCTCTCTCAAGCCTCTCCCAAGCCATTGGGATCACACATCCATGTAAGGGATTTCTTCCTTTCTCATTTTTGTCAAAATTTATTTATGTTGTTATTCCCTTTTATTTTCAACTAGAAATGTTTGGGTATGGTTTCTCACCTCCCCCATACATCCCTACATATGTTTGAATTATGATAGACCTCTTTCTCTCTCATTAATTCCTCCCATGTACACCCGTTACCATGCTGAAATTCAATAAGGAATTTCACTCTCCTCATTTACATTCAAGCAATTCTTTTGTTTTATGAATCTAAATTTCCATTAAATATGTTGGGACACATATATATGTGACCACCTTACTATAACTTTTATATAAATATGATTAGAATCCCCTTTATCACTCATCAACCATTTTTATGAATTCTTATGTAATGTTGTTATGCTGCCGAAATTGCACAACAATTTTCCAAGTCAAAGTCATTGTAAAGTGAATACCATGCCCCTTAATCTATAAAGGGTATTCACCTTTATGAACATTTACTTATTGATTATAGATATTTTTTTATGAATTCCACTTTCCTTTATCATAGAATAAATGATGATGTTTAATGAATCCATGTTATATGATCCATGTGGCACACTTATGCAGGAAATGAATTGATTAAGAAGGGTGTGCCCTGATAGCGCTCCAATGCATTGGGTAAAGATTAGTATCCTAATACGTCATGTGAAATGAGGGTTTAATCATTCTAATTCAATTATAATGAGGGTTTACTCATGATCCATGTGCAATGAGCCTCAACTCATGCTAATATCATGTTAAATGTTTATGCAACATTTCCATGTTATGATAATCATGGTATATCATTATGGTGCAGCGGTGGTGCGTTTGAGTTTTCGCACAAAGGATTCAAGGGTTTCCTTGGTTTTGGTAGGTGATTCCATTGTGTGTGCAATTTTTGTGAATTAGCTTGATGTTTCCATGGTACCTTAATGTTTATTTCACTTGAATGTTTCTGTAAAAAATTGGTTTTAGTTGCATTTATAATGCAAATGAATTTTAAGTTCCAATTTTTTGTGAAATTGGGGGTTTTTCATTCAAATATTTTATTGGTTCATTTTGGGAAGACCTATAAGTAATTAGTTGATTTTAATGAACTGTAATAGGATTGAAAATACTGTTTTAATGATTTTCCCATGTTTTTGTTGCTGTGAATGTTGGTTTTAATGGTGTTTGTGAAACATATGAATTTCTAAGAGCCGTGTTGTGTAAAAATAGAGGTTTTACAATGATGTCACTTATTGAACCATATGAGGATTCCCAAAAAATGATTTTTTATTTTAATTTAAATGTATTGGGATTACCTTTATGTTTTGGTAATTCAAAAATGTTCACATAGTGTGCAATAGGTGTTCTGAAGGTGTTTTTTTTGTGCAAAACAATACGTGATTTTGAGGAATTGTTTTATTAAAAATAAAAGTGTTTTATTGTGCGTTTTAAGTGGTATAAAAATGTGATAGATACTGTATTGATTGTGTGTGACCAGTAGTGATGTTTTATTTGAAAATGGATTTATGTTGCATGCTGAAATTGTTTGAGCACAAAAGGGGAAGCCCGGGTACTTAGGTGGGCGGATTTGTACTAGTACGGCTAGTGGACCGGATGGGTGTTGTCCCTGTTTCACCTAGCATTTGGATAACAAAAACTCTAACTAAACTATGTGTATGATGATTGTAAACCACTATGTTATGGGTATGTTCCCTACTAGTGGCTCATGCACGAGAGTGGATTTTACTATGGTTTCTTTACACCGAGGTACGAGGTACATAGGGCCCGAGACAACCTAGTGCCTAGGGGTGTTCCTGGTTTGTTGCTCACTGTATTTTTAGTATTTACCCTTGTATTTGGGTGTTTTTTTCCAGTAATTTACAATATCTATCATTTCCATTTATATATGTTAAAATTCTGGAAATTCTAGTTTGAAAACGTTTTTTTAAATGAAAGTTGCATTTCTTGGAATTTCATCATTGTTTTTCTTTACGAATTAAAACTATTTACTTCTTCACCTTATATTGCATGAACTTTGGAATCATTGGGTGGTATCCTATTGGGCTTAGTCTCAAACCCTACTTACACCCCTTGGGTGTAAGTAGACTTTTTTATGCTTGATTCAGGTAAAGGAAAGTCTATTGGTGATGACGGTTCAGGGTGTTAGTTCCCATCCTTGGTGTGGAGTTGTGGAGATAGCTTGGGGGCGATGACCCCTAGTCGTGTGGAGTCCTTGGGGCTATCTTGATGCTATAATTATTTTTATTTGGACCACTTGTATTATCTTTAAACCAATGTACTCAGTTCTGGATTTTACTTAAGTCTTGTTTGGCTCAAAAATTTATGATTTATATTATGGATTGTTTTTAATGTTTTATGCTTTCATACTCGGGTAAATCATTCCCAAACCTAAATTAATGATACTCGGGCACTTGTGCAAGCCTGTGGGGATAGGGAACGCCCTTCGGGTCATGTCACGGACTGGGTTTGGTGCCGGTTTTGGCGGCGACCAGATTCGGTTCGTGACAAAATGGTATCAGAGGAGGTTCACTCCTTGGGTCATGTTATTTGGGGAAGAGTCAGCATAGTCTAGAGCTAGGATTTTTGGGACTTGAAATTTCAGTCATGGGTAGTGTGCCTGGACATCACACCTCGTGATGGGATTCAAGTCACCATGGGAAGTATGGATTTATCTGAGTCCTTCGGTTTTTTTGGTTTAATGATGACTATGGGAAATGAAAAGAGAGTTGGGCGAATAATATCAGTGAGCTCACAGGGTCTGGCAAGCCATGTGGAGCCGTGGATATTTCCCTAGAATACTCTCTGTGACGGAAAAGTGATTGGAATATGGCTTCCAACCATATGTCCAAGTCACCCACCGAAACTACTTCCTCTCATATTTTCTTGTGTCTCTTTGTTTTGGAATCTTGGAAACTTGGTTTTTTTTAAGCAAAAAAAATGACTACACTTTAAGGAGTGTGAATTTTTGTGAAGTTATTTTCTAGTAAAGTGAAAATGGTATTATTATTTTATTGCCTATAAATGGAATTTCAGAATTATTTCAAAAGGGTAAATTATGTGTTTACACCTCTTTTGAAAGTATGAACTATGTTAATTGGGGTTTTGAAAATATGTTTCTAGTGGAATTTTTTTTAAACTGTGGAAAAGTGTTTTGGGATTGAATTAAGTGTTATAGAATTTTTGTGTGGGGGTTGAAGATGGATTTTGGGTTTGGTGACTACTGAACAAATGAAAATTATGAACTTTTAGAACCTTTTCTTGAAATGAGAAGAGTTGAGTTCTTAATTAAATGGAGATTTATGAAATGGTGTTTTTCATGAAATCAGAAGTGTTTTGAAATGGGTTGAAATGTTTTGAAACGATTGTGAAAGGCATGAATATGGGATTTTATTGAATTATGGATTATTTTCTAAATTGGTTTGTGAGATGAAAAATTGGGTTTTGATATTATGGTTATTGTTTTTGAGAAAGTGAAAGTGTGGTTAAAAGTTTTGATTTTAAAAAGAGTAAAGGTTTGATTTTTGGTAATTGGTGCTCTCAAGGGTGACCACATGCATAGGTTTATTTGGGAATATGGATGGATATGAGGTGGGTTCCCAGTGTGGAATGTAAACATGCATGTGTGAGGCTCATGAGATACTATTGGTAAATGCGCAACCCAGCAACACTATTTTTTTTAAATAATATTTTTGAAGGAAAGTGTTGTGTTTTGATAATGTGTGGTTAGGAGGTATGGATTATGTGTTTTTGGGATTATTATTGTGGGATGTTTCGAGTTCAATAAACCCTCTTGTTTGAACGATGTTTTGGTTTGGAGTTTCATTGATAAGTTGGAATGAAGTGTTGGTCAGTGGTCTCTTTTGAGGAAAAGTTTGGGAGGCCAATGTGGTGGCTCCCCTCATGTGTTCGGTTCAGGTTTCTAGTATGTTGTGACCAAATGACCAGATCAGTTGGGTCCTTGGGTTTTCTTCTAGGCTAGGGTACTCCCCCATAAAGTGTTAATGTATGATTGATGTTTTTCCTATGGTGATTCACCGTTGGATGATCCTCCAGTTGATCAACATAAGGACATTATTCTTGAGGTTTGGAGATTGTGTTTACCCCTCTTCTTTTTCAATTAAGTGGATCCCCCTATAGTGGGAGAGTGTTTGTGGGAGGTTGAAATAGACCTTAGTTTCTTATGTTTTCTAAGTTTCCTAAGGTCAATGACGTTCAAGGTTGTCAGTGTAGAATGATGTCTTAAAGGGCCTCTGGGTCTTTCATCAGTCTCATTGAAGCAAGAGTTCATGTTAGGCCACCAGTGTGCAAGATCTGGCCAAGAGTGACTATTATGGACACTTTCTAGAATCATGTGTTGTTTGGGACTCATTACAAGGTCCCTCTCCTTGTGTTTTCTTTTATCCACAATGGTCATGTTTGGTGATGCCTTGCGATGTCATGTGTTCACTTGACTATAAGGGTGATGATTGTGCAATCTTATGAGAGTCACTACTTTGTTGGATGTGTGTCTCCCTATAGGAAATTATAAATCCTATGTTCTAGAGGAATGTGTTTCTATATGTCCTTTCATTCCGTTGTTTAGCATCCAAAGAAAAAAAGGGGTGATGTGTGTGCATCCTCTAAGTTCTTGTTTTGGTAAAATGATGGGTTGGGGAAAAGCGGGTTTGAAGTGTGTCATGTCTCAATGAGACCATCTGAGATTACAGTATAATTGTTTTTGGAACTGTAAGAAGATGTTTATTTTAGGGGTTTCCAAATCCTAACTGCGAGGCCGAAGATGCTTCAATCCATTGAGCTCCAGCCATAGGCCCTGGAGAGAAGCTGGCGCATAGTTAGGGGAAATCCTAGAGTTGTTCAAACTTTTGGTCAAGGTCATATCCTCAATATGAAAGATAGGAATAGTTTAAACATCTGGTGTCATCATCTTGTTCCAATTTCTCACATTTTGTGGAAAGAGGTGTGAGTACCTTGTTCCCATGTCGTACCCTGAGTTGATTTTTTTCCCCTTTGGGTTCTCTTGTGTTTTTGGAGAAAAGTTTAAAATTTGGGTTAGGCAGGTTGAAGTGCATAGTTTGTGTGCGGTTAGTAGTAACTGTGTGCCAACCCAAGGGACCGTGTGATAAGAGATAGTATCTACCGCATGGTCTCTGCACATCCATGATCCTTGGCCAAGGAAACTGTGTGAAGTTTCCTCTTTGGACAGAATGATTTGCACAATTAACTCACGGTTTCCCAAACCCTGTGAACCAACCGTGCGGCCATGCCAGCTCCTTAAAATCCTGTTGTTTTTGTTGTTTTTATCCCATACTATTTAGTTAATATGGTTGGGTTTTTTTTGGGGTATACCCACAATGGGACTCATGTAAGTTTCATTGGAATAATTCTGATATTAATCTACCCCTAGTGCTGGGAAGTCTGTTTGAGGCCCCCTGTTAGTGTCTTGATTTTGTATTAAGGAAAGTTGTGTTCGTTATTATGGTGGGGAGACCTATCATGGGTATCATGTGTGTTCTATTGGAAAATTAATAATGTTAGTTTACCCCTTATGATGGGGAGACCGTTCGTTCCTTCCCCAATTTTTATCCTTATTTTTTCTTAGAAATTGAGTTGTCCCTAGTGGTGGGATGTCCATATTGGGTCTCCCCGTACTAGTGACTCAGTTTTTACCTTGGTGTATTCTAGGTAGGAGGTAGTATCATTCAATTCTATCTATCCACAAATTTTTAACTTGGGTAAATTTGGGGTTGGAGAACACCCAATGGTTTTGTTTACGTAATGTTGTGGTAGCGTTATTCGAGTTCGTTTTTCATTTCATGTGGATTGTTTGAGTGTCGTCTTGTAGTGTTTGAGGTGTATTGTTTTGGGATGTGTTTTGAATGTGTTTCATAATTTTAAGTAAGTGGGGTTATTTTTGGTTGGTGAGAGTATTATCTTCCTTTGTTTGATCAACTGGAGATGTTCGTCCTTTTTGAAGCGGGTGAAAACGTGGCAAGGAAGTCTGTCTTGGTCTATCGTTTGGACTTTGCTTTTGCATCTGGTGTTGTTGTGGAATTCCGGGGGCGGAATGCTTTATGGTGGGGATAATTATCACACCCATGACTTATTTTAAATGTAAATTTCATTTAATTTCCATTCATACTTTGTTTTGGGGGGGTTCCCAATCTTTTATGGAGGAATGAGAGAGTTTTCATGAATTGGGCCAAACCGTGAGCTCAATTCCAGATTTAAAAAAAAAATTTGTTTCTTTTATAACATTTTCATTTTTCAACATTTTTCACCCATTCAACTTCCTAAATGACCTCCCCTGACCTATTAAAACCACAATTGAAATTTTGAGCTTTTATAAATCCATAACCAGGCTTTATTTGGGTTTTTATCTAAGGGGTTGGGCCTGCCTGAAAGCCCAATTCCTGTTTTAAAAACAAATTTTGATTATGTTATAACTTATTCAATTTTTGGGATTTTTCGGTGATTAAAAGTCTCACCCAAGCCCAATTAATCCAGCCGCGCTTCCGAGCTCTCTCCCCCATCTTTGGAGCTATGGTTAATCGCGATATGTTTCCGAACATCATAGGCTTCCTCAAATCACCCAGATTTGAAGAGGTAAAGTATTTCCTTCATAACTTTCTCAATTTTTACTCTTTTTCCCCCATTAAAATTCCTAAATGATATCATTACCCTTGTTAGAACCTCCCTTGAAGGTTTGGATATTTTTGAAATCAGATACAGGTATTTTTGGGGGATATTTCTACAAGATATTTTAAGTAAGTTGTTCTCCTTCTTTCTTCTTTCAATTTGTTTAGGGTTACATCCAATGTACTTGGGGTTTATTCCCTTATCTTTGAGGTTACTAATGTCCAAAAAGTAGGGTTCAAAAATTAGGGTTTTATATTGTGTTTCATGATCTGAAATTCTGGTTTTAGGTCTGGTTTACCTTCCTTGTGGTGCGGCGGTGGTGCATTTGAGTTTTCGCACAAAGGATTCAAGGGTTTCCTTGGTTTTGGTAGGTGATTCCATTGTGTGTGCAATTTTTGTGAATTAGCTTAATGTTTTCATGGTACCTTAATTTTTATTTCACTTGAATGTTTCCGTAAAAAATTGGTTTTAGTTGCATTTATAATGCAAATGAATTTTAAGTTCCAATTTTTTGTGAAATTGGGGGTTTTTCATTCAAATATTTTATTGGTTCATTTTGGGCTGACCTATAAGTAATTAGTTGATTTTAATGAACTGTAATAGTATTGAAAAAAATGTTTTAATGATTTTCCCATGTTTTTTTGCTGTGAACATTGGTTTTAATGGTGTTTGTGAAACACATGAATTTCTAAGAGCCGTGTTGTGTAAAAATAGAGGTTTTACAATGATGTCACTTCTTGAACCATATGAGGCTTCCCTAAAAATGATTTTTTGTTTTAATTTAAATGTATTGGGATTACCTTTATGTTTTGGTAATTCAAAAATGTTCACATAGTGTGCAATAGGTGTTCTCAAGGTGTTTTTTTGTGCCAAACAATACGTGATTTTGAGGAATTGTTTTATTAAAAATCAAAGTGTTTTATTGTGTGTTTTAAGTGGTATAAAAATGTGATAGATACTGTATTGATTGTGTGTGACCAGTAGTGGTGTTTTATTTGAAAATGAATTTATGTTGCCTGCTGAAATTGTTTGAGCACAAAAGGGGAATCCCGGGTACTTAGGTGGGTGGATTTGTACTAGTACGGCTAGTGGACCGGATGGGTGTTGTCCATGTTTCACCTAGCATTTGGATAACGAAAACTATAACTAAACTATGTGGATGATGATTGGAAACCACTATGTTATTGGTATGTTCTCTACTAGTGGCTCGTGCACGAGAGTGGATGTTACTATGGTTGCTTTACACTGAGGTACGAGGTACAAAGGGCCCGAGACAACCTAGTGCCTAGGGGTGTTCCTGGTTTGTTGCTCACTGGATTTTTAGTATTTACCCTTGTATTTGGGTGTTTTTTTTCAGTAATTTATCGTATCTATCATTTCCATTTATATATGTTAACATTCTAAAAATTCTAGTTTGAAAACTTTTTTTTAAATGAAAGTTGCATTTCTTGGAATTTCATCGTCGTTTTTCTTTACGAATTAAAACTGTTTGCTTCTTCACCTTATATTGCATGCACTTTGGAATCATTGGGTGGTATCCTATTGGGCTTAGGCTCACACCCTACTTACACCCCTTGGGTGTAAGTAGACTTTGTTATGCTTGATTCAGGTAAAGGAAAGGCTATCGGTGATGGCGGTTCAGGGTGTTAGTTCTCATCCTTGGTGCGGAGTTGTGGAGATAGCTTGGGGGCGATGACCCCTAGTCGTGTGGAGTCCTTGGGGATGTCTTGATGATATAATTATTTTTATTTGGACCACTTTTATTATCTTTAAACCAATGTACTCAGTTCTGGTTTTTACTTAAGTCTTGTTTGGCTCAAAAATTTCAGATTTATATTATGGATTGTTTTTAATGTTTTATGCTTTCATACATGGGTAAATCGTTCCCAAACCTAAATTAATGATACCCGAGCACTTGTTCCAGCCCGTGGGGATAAGGAACGCCCTTCGGGTCATGTCACGGGATGGGTTTGGTGCCGGTTTTGGCGGCGAACAGATTCGGTTCGTGACAAGGATGGTATGCAGTGGACACTTTATGAGAAATACCATACTTAGACATGAGTGAAGAGAATGGGCGGTTGCAGAAATGGGTTCCTCAATCACTGATTATAGCCCTAGGAATTCCAAATCTTGAAAATATGTTCTCTTTCAGAAATCAAATCACAACTTGATGATCATTGGACTTATTGGGAATGGCCTCAACCCATTTTGAGACATCATCAATAGCTAAGAGTATGTAGAGGTATCCTCGAGAGTTTGGGAAGGGACCCATGAAGTCAATTCCCCAACAGTAAAATATTTCAACCACTAAGATGGGAGTGAGTGACATTTGATTCCTTTTTGTGATAGACCCTACTTGTTGACACCTAGGACAGCTTTGACAAAATGTGTAGGAGTCCCTTGAGAGGGTGGGCCAGAAAAGACCACATTGAAGAATCTTAGAAGATGTTTTCTTAGAGGAAAAGTGACCTCCACATGCCTCACTGTGACAGAATTTAAGGATGGACTCTTGTTTAGATTCTGGAACACACCTCCTAATGACTTGGTCAGGGCAGAACTTATAGAGGTATGGATCATCAAACACATAGTGTCTAACATCAGAAAGAAATTTCCTTCGAGCTTGAGTCCCTAAGAATTTTGGAATGACTCCTATCACTAAGAAATTTGCTATATCAGCATACCAAGGGCAGTCACTCACAGATTATAGGTGTTCATCAGGAAATGAATCAGACACAGAAAGGTGATTTGAGTTGTCTTTGAATTCCATCCTAGATAGGTGATCAGCTACAACATTTTCAACTCCCTTTTTATCCTTGATTGTGAGGTCAAATTCTTGTAAGATAAGGACTCACTTAATCAATCTAGCCTTGGCATCTTGTTTTTGGAAGAGGTATTTTAGTGCAGAATGGTCAGTGAACACAGTGATGGGGGATCCTACGAGGTAGGACCTAAACTTCTCTAAAGCAAACACAATAGAAAGTAACTCCTTTTCAGTAGTGGTGTAGTTGATTTGGGCATC